>CM055271.1:25638530-26279768 GCA_029237695.1 Conchocele bisecta | reverse complement strand
AGGGGGCTTGCAACACCGGACCATCCAGATCCGCCCCTGGCAATACAATTATTATAAATATTCCATATAACAGGTTCCTGTTCTTTGAAAATACTTCATACTACCAAACGGGAGCTCATTCTGACAATTTATGAAATGGGTTAAAACACGCCACAACAAGGATTTCATGTAATAAATAGTAATGTTCGTTAATATTTTAAGGAAACACGATTATCGCCCCTGATATCAGTGTGTAAATTTACGTCCGATATAAAATGTATAATAATGCCAATCAATACGTGGGGTAATGGTGAATGAATGTTTATTTTGCCAGAACATGTATCAGATGATGTCTCTAATAGAAAGAACAGTTTGTGCCTACGGAGTGGGCATGTACCTTTAAAGTCTCATCCGACAGACCAGTGGGATGGACATGATGGAAATACTATGAACGTATGTTTTAATGCCCTAAAACTAAGCTAAGTTTTCATATTGTATTCATAAATATACATAACATTCACATTGACCGTTGGCATGGGGCGATTTATACGCATAATCGACGTTTTTTTCCCGCCAAGTGGGCGGGATGGGATGACGGGCGACATAGCGAGGGTCAACATCTGGGCATTAGACAGCAAAATAATCCGAGCAAAGGGAATTGGACAGAAAAACAAAATCCTAGCATGGATTGGCTGGCAGGCTGGCTGGCACAACATTCGGACCTCATGCGGATTCATTTATTTTGCATACTCTATAATATAGTATAATCTGCTCCATGGAAGACATTTGGTGTAGCTGACCTAATGTTAAATTAATGAGATATTCCCAAGCATGAACAGTCATTTTATCATGTGTATGGGCCCCTAGTGATTGGCAACTGTATCTCCACTTGTGAGAGAGAGGGACAGCTGCACTCAGCGTCTGAGAGGGGTCAGTGGTTTTATCAGATTTATCAGATTATCAACATGCTAATGATGTATTATAGTTACAGGATAGCATGATATTTTCAATAATTAACATGATCAATGGTATGGCCGCGTCATCTGTCCGACTCAACACGTTTATAATGTTTTCACACTGGGTTACATAAACATGATAAACATAAAATGTCACAATGATCATGATGGTAGCATGCAGTTAATGGCGGGCTTTCCAAACAATTTTTTTCCACTGGGCATCACTGTATAAAACACTGATTGCAACCTACATGACCTACGCAGACCCATATTAGTTTGCAAATGCTGAAAGTTTGATAAGAATATACATTCAAAAGAGTTACCGTGTTGTTGGTGAAAACGAGTACTGTTCACATTTTGATCCAAATTATATGTTTTGACTACAATTTGAATCGTCTCAACAAGACTGATCACATGCTCTCACAACAGAGATACACATTACCGTGATTACTGGCACAGGTTATTTTTGAAAACTAACCATGTTAACAGGAAATATGTTGAATATCGACATAACTAGGAAGTTATTTAAAATAGCTTGCACGGTTATCCTAGCCATGTAAGTGTATCGTGTCCGATATATGTATATATAGTATATGGAGAGTACATGAACCACATAATGAACACAGCGAAACTTGTGTACATGTTCTATGCATATTTGAAACACAGTGTAGTATCCATGATCATGATGGTACCTCATACAGTTTGGTTACTCGACTGATGCTAGTCACCATGGTCGTATTGGTTGTTTTTCTCATTATAATTTGAGGACGTGATTACACATAACTGGCATCGATTATGTTTGTCCAAAACAAACAAAAAATGTGTTGAATGTCAACATAACTTGAGAAAGTTATTCAAAATAACTGACACGCGTTATCCGAGCCCTGAAAATATAATATGGCCGCAATCAAACCATACATGGTATATGAAAATTGCATGTACAACATCATGAATATAACGAGAGCCGTGTATGATGTGTATATCTACATGTTATGTACATATGTGAAACCAAGCTATGGGGTTATTGTTATTTTTTCAAGATAACGTGATACAGTTAGTACACATAACTAGCGTTGGTTATATTTGTCAAAAACAAATACGAACTATGTTGAATGTCAACATAACTTGAGGAAGTTATTCAAAATAACTGACACGCGTTGACCTAGCCCTGAAAATATAATGTGGTGGAAGCTATTCGAAATAACTGCTGCGGGTTATTCTAATATAGTGCATGCCTTCCATGGTATATGGAAATTGCATGTACAACATCATGAAGATAACTCGACATGTGTGTCAGTCATGTGTATATCTGCATGTTATGCACATATGTGAAACGCAGTTATGGGTTATCTTTCAAGATAACGTGAGACAGTTATTGCACATAACTGGTATAGGTTATGTTTGTCAAAAACAAATACGACCTTTGTTGAATGTCAACATAACTTGAGGAAGTTATTCGAAATAACTGTAACGGGTTATTCTAATATAGTGCATGCCTGCCAAATTATACATGGTAATTGGGAACATTTAAATGTAAGTAATGTTTCACCAATAGCAAAAAAAAGTCACCTTCCCCAAAATGTTTAGTTTGATGAAATTCCATAAAATATTCAAATATTGATTTTATAGGGAAAAACTATTTTCCTATGATAATTTAACATGGGGGGGGGGTGGGGGGGGGGGGGGTGGGGGGGGAGAGATGAAGCAGTGGGGGGGGGGGGGGCGGGGGGGGGGGGGGAGTTACAAAAAATGGAAATTGACTCCCAAACCTGGCTGGATAGCTTGGAAATGATGTAAATAAGAAAACAAAAGTTTGAATTTGAAAATCGGTCCACAAATAAACAAATATGTAAAACAAATCTATGTTTAGCCCCCATGTTAAATTCTCATAGGAAAGTCGTTTTTTCGCAATAAAATAAATATTTGATGGAATTTCTTCAAATAATTTTGTTGGCGAGGTTAAGATTTAATGTGTTTAATGGCCAATAGTTTGTCGGCAGCAAAACGTGGAACCGAGAATAGATGTGTATCGTTTATATTTTATCAAAATATCCTATTCTGATGTATGTATTCACGTAAATTATCATGACCATGGAATTAGTGGCAAGATATAAATAAATGCAAATGAGGAACATGCCAGATATTTAGAGTGAAACATCGATGAACATATCGTAGAGTTGAGAATACTTGTTTTCTTTGTAGATGCTGTAGCAGTGAGAGACACAGTTACACCAATTCAATGAACATCGAAACATTTCAACATGTTGAACATGTCGTCGAATTATAGGGATAACACAGCATACAATTCACCATCGCTGTCATGATTATCACGGTTATGGCAAAAGTGGTATCAAAATGAACAAGGGAATTAACACCACGATGTAAACTATAGTTAAGTCAACACTTGATTGTGTGTTACCTCCCTTTTAAATTGTGTAGAAAATGATAGATACTGAAAATAACTGATACAGGTTCTCTAAAATTTGATAACGGAAGGGAGACAAATCTCACACAACTAGAAGAAATAACTGTATCAGGTTATTTCGAACGTAACTGAAATCAGTTACACCCCTGACTGGTGATAGTTTTCAAGTTATTCAATTTTCTATTTCTTACGACAATATCTCACGACTCAAAACAGTTTTGCGCTTACGAGGCCAGCAAACAGAAACTTTTCCCCATTGGATGTCGTTTTCATCTCTATCACCGAATTTCAATTGTCTTGCTTCATCTCGTCCACGCAGACGGAACATTTTTTCCGAAATAGTTAAATATCGTGAATTGAAGGCTTTTTGGTGTACTTGTACCTAGGGATCCAGATGAATACATTTTTTCTTCTTCTTCAGGTGTAATGTTCATGCACTTTTTAGGTTTATTGCCCTTCCCAAGTTTCTTCAGCTCCATTTTCTTGGCCGTTAATGTTCTGATACACTGCCCAAATACTCTGTCTCGATCAATATTGTTTTTGTAGCATTGATAATGTATACTGATTCGACGAATATATTGATTTTAAATGGAGTATATATGCTTTTTTGTGTGAAATATTAAAATGGTTGAGCACGTACGGCGAAGGATTTCAGGACTTTCAGTCCTTTGATTTATCAAAGGGACGTTCTCGTCGGAGGCGTGTAAATAATATAAATCAAATACCAGGAGCGGGTCCAGGATTTCAGGTTAGGGGGGCGGGGCGGGGCGGGGTGGGGCGGGGGGCGGGGCGGGGCGGGGCGGGGCGGGGCAGGACTTCTTAATTGAAATAGTTTACTATATTTTCGAACTAGCATCGTTTGTTCGTCGACAAAGTGCAGCTCGGGAGATTGCTAGATGGGTCCGGCGGTATGCCCTCCGGAATATTTTTGACATCTACACCCCATTTTGCTGCGTTGTAGTGCATTTTAGAGCAAACATATCTTTACTCGCCACATTTTAGGGGGGCGCGCGCCGGGTTTTCCCCTACGTGAATCCGCCCTGGAATACACAACTTCTATATTTTCAGATTCAACGCGTCTAAATTCAAACGAGACGCTTCAAACAAATGTCGCAATTTTGTGGTCGGTACAAATTTAGTGTGTACATCACTGACTTGATTATATAGTGTGCTTACATGAATTCAAAATACATGAACGTACGCCACGTTTCGTTTTCAAATTAATTATTCCCGACGAGAGGATACAGTGTATACATATACATGCACCAGTACTATTATGCTTACTGCCGGTATTTTTATCAGAACATTTTATAACAATTATACAATCATGTATGTCACATCGACACATTTTCCCGACATTGACAGATTTATATATAATTATATATTTGTTTTCAAATGGTAAACCCATTATCAAAAATTCAAACCGACAGACATTTAAAAATACACAGTAATGGATAATTTTGCACTGAATGTTCTGCTGGCCACTCTTGATTTTAACAACTATACATTCCACTTACTAAATAAATACGTATGCTGTCGCGCGGGCATCAGTCACGCAAATAAAAACATATGAAGGAATCTACAAAGTACGGTTGATAAATGCGTACATTTATAAAATTTTAAGAAACTTATATAAAAAAAACAGTACCGGCAGTAAATTCATAGACAGGATCGAGACGGGTAGCCCACACAATAACTTTTTTAAGCAGACACACCTAACAATATCTGCCCTCTCGGTGTGTGGGCAGTAGCGCGGCGGTGGGCAGCCGAGGGAGTGGGAATTCAGCGCAGGATTTCCCCATAGACCTCCTACTTGCTAGTACGAGGTACATGTACATAAGACCGTCCGTCAGTCATATTGGTTACACAGGAAAACGTTCCTCCCGCTTTCTGAGATGTAAATTTAATTCCGAGAATCGGGTATAGACAGTCGATTTTTAATTTGTTTAAAACTCCCCGTGGGTGTCCGACTACCCTCTCGACACCATCGGGCACTGAAGTCACTGATATGTGCAGCCATAGGCCTATCCAAATTATTAACAAATTCAGGTCATTTATTTCTACAGAAAATAGTGCATTTGTTTCAATCACAGATTGTTTCAATTTCAAACACCAGGAATGTCGTTTAGTTGTTTGTGTTTGGTCCTTGGTGAGTGACGTAATGTCTACATCAATAAATGACGTCACAATTAACTGTTACGTAAATAACGTCAATTAGATTCCGAATTAAATTCTCAAATACTTACAATGTATCTTTCTGACGGTAGATGTATATGCATAATCTGTGATAGTTGGCGATAGTAGCAAATTACGAATTCACATGTCGGTGCGTTTGGTTTGTTCACATACATGTACATATCATAGTTTTATTCTGTTCAATGTGTGATAGTATTCAAACTAACACTTGTAGATACATTTAGTGCAACTTATCAGCAAATACAGTTTACAGCAAGCACAGTCAATGAGTTATGAACACGCATTTCTACTGTAGGCTGTTGTGTTGCATTGTACAGACGTCAGCATTTCAATAACGTAATTTTCTCGACGTTACTTTTTTTCCTTGCGTGATTGACATGGTGCTACAAAAAATGCGATAAAACAAAATCTATGAAACATATTTGCATTTTCTTTTCAGCATATTGTTTTTGAAAGGTGTCCGCATCAAAAAATGTAAAAAAGTGCAAATTGAAAATGTTGTCATTAAATAAGGCTGGTTTTCACAGAGCGCGGCCCGTATATACGATCTCGTCCGAGCCGGCTGGCCAATGCCTCATCGATTCCAGCATCATTTCCCGTACGGTTTGCTCTTGTTATTCCACTAATTACCCTATCCTGATTCGATAGCATATTCAGCATGTTCAGAATGGATATACATCGATCGGTAGCAAAGCAGAAAGGACATCGGTGCTCATTATCACGACGGGAATAGTACGTCACGGGCACCCGGGGGCCGTTTCACCTAACTTCATAGAACTAAAATGTTTGTCAGTGCAAATTTAGTATAGTCTGGAAATTTCAATTGATGGATTTACATTTATTGAACATAGGCTGCATATATGCAGCCTATGCTCAATAAATGTAAATCCAATAATTGTTTACAAGAAAACAGTGTTAATGTGAAATTTACAGACTATAATAATTTTGCACTTACGAATATTTTAGTAGTACGCAGTTTACTGAAACAGACACCTGCTACTTGGACGGGGTGGACTAAATCATGAGTGTAAGAAAATAACCTCCACTTCGGACCATATTTTCTTTAATATCTCATCAACTACAGAAGCGATTTCGATGCGATAAGCGCACACACCTCGGAAAAGTGAATAACATAATCTGTCGATGTTGCTGCGAAAACCTTAATTTTACCGTAAGGAATGCACTATGCCACGAAATCAGTATAATATGTAGTTTATAGAGAAAAAAAGAGACACACGAACATCCTAAGCCCTAAATATAGTCGCGTTGACATTTAATAATATGATAATACTGCACATTCGCCAACCCACCAGGAAACCTCGAATTTTAATGCGAGATATAGGATAATTGGGTGCACCCAGCAATCGTATATGATGTATTTTATGGCACTTAACTTTATTTCACACATACCTAGTTCACGGGAGCCAAGGCGGCTTCATAATTCAGAAACGTATTTATTTTCCATCAGACCAAGTGTTGTAATTTTCTATTTCGTCTGCTGTTTTTGGCGGGAGACATACTGTCTCCACGCTATTGGGATCGTGATTCTGGCCGTTTGCACGGGTCTACTTTCGGAAGTGGCTCTCTGTTCATCGGGGGACGTCTCAATAGGCTCAGGTGACATTTAAAGTCAGCGAGTGAACTGAAAGCAAGTTATTAATAGCAACGGCAATGCTCAACATTATGTGTAAAATAGTTGGCATGCCCAACTTTACTTTTGAAGAGAACAAATTGCTGTTATTGAGACGCCCCCCGTATCGCTATTGGGATCGTGATTCTCTATTCATCGGGGGACGTCTCAATAGGCTCAATTTGCGTTCGCAATTAACAACAGTCAGGTGACATTTAAAGTCAGCGAGTGAACTGAAAGCAAGTTATTAATAGCAACGGCAATGCTCAACATTATGTGTAAAATAGTTGGCATGCCCAACTTTACTTTTGAAGAGAACAAATTGCTGTTATTGAGACGCCCCCCGTATCGTGTACCACGCAGTCGCAATGCGACGTCGAAGGCCATTTATTTTTCATATTGTGGTTTACGGGCGATTTTCGAAAAATTACCCTCTGGGTGAGCGAAACAAAATTCATGAAAACATTTTGCCGTTCATCCAGCATACACGTATGTAGGCCTACGCCCAGTCATAATTTTGAAAAGATTTCACATAATACGTCTGCAATATACCTCGTAAAACCGTTTATTAGTCGGACATAAAGCACCTTTGCTTCAACCTATTTGTGAAACACCAGTAACTGATCAAGTTCTCCAAATTTGCAGATTGTACATCCAATAATCAACATCGAATATATTTCTAACAAGGAATTTCTGAGTATGCAAATTCACAAGTGGCTACTTGTCTCCCGCCGGTCAGTACTTTCAGTACTTTGATTTATTTTTGCCTTCATTCTTAACAAAAAACCGGTTTTGACAGCACACGACAATCGCCTCCAGTGGAGACAATTCTCATGCGCTGTCAAAACAGGTTTTTGTTGAGAAATATTGAATATACAACATTTACAGCAGACGACAAAGTATAATTCAGCGTAGTCAGGCTTAAAAATGTTTCATTAATACACTGTTTATAGCTACATGTATATATACAATATCCGTACCATATGTTTTCATGTTAGATTATATTTAATATTATATATAGCAATACGCTTAACCCTTTCACCCCTAAGTAACTGAATGTGCTGCGATATGTTAATTTTGCAACCAAGCCAATCATCGCAAAATGATTTTCAGACTATTCCATTTATAAAAAGGGGGTATTTGTTGTTCTCAAAAATATGAAAATTACTTTCAAACAGTGCAGATCCTGATGAGACGGCTCGTTACGAGCCGGCTCATCTGGATCTGCACTGTTTGCATAAACCGATATAACGGGCTTTCGGGTTCAAAGGGTTAAATCTTGTCATTACCATTACGATTTTAGAGCTAGTACCGTCTATATGTCCCTTTAAAGGGGCTTGCCCATTCAGTAGGCACACACTGTTCTTTATATCAGAGACATCATCTGAGACATTTTCTGGCAAAATAAACATGCATTCACCATTGCATGTACCCTACGTATGGATTGGCATTATTATACATTTTATGTCAGACGTAAATTTCCACACTGATATCAGGGGCGATAACCGTGTTTCCTTAAAATGTTAACGGACATTACTATTTATTCTATGTATTTCTTTTTGGATGTGCAATGATCATACTTTATATTCTGTCGAAAATATTATTTTTTCAGGTGACGCATTTAATTAGTATAAATAATTAAAAAATATCATGCCTCATTTGCATATGAAAATAGCCTGATACCACCGCGCGTCACAATCATTAAAATAACTATTACTAAATGATTATATCTGTATAGCGGGCACTCGTAATTCTTAGAACTGGTGGAATAGTGACACAATTATACACTTATTTACTTCCTA
The DNA here is from genome assembly GCA_029237695.1 of Conchocele bisecta. Lineage (NCBI taxonomy): Eukaryota > Metazoa > Mollusca > Bivalvia > Lucinida > Thyasiridae > Conchocele > Conchocele bisecta. The sequence goes on along the minus strand of CM055271.1, from coordinate 26,270,780 downwards.
TTTATAAAAAAGCATTTTGTGCCGTCTGAGTGGGCATGTACCTTTAAACGCCTAGTGTAGTTACACGCATTACATGGAATGTATACGTGGCTGTGACTGAAGAAATGAATCTTATGGGATTTGTGAGCAGTGTAGATCCTGATCAGATAATATACGTACTCCTGTAGCCGGATAACAATATATAGTGCTTGTTACAAGCATGGCGGGTGTTTCATTAATGGCATGGTGAACAGTGCAGATCCAGATCAGACTGTGCGGATGCACAGGCTGGCGTGGATCTACACTGGTCGCAAAACCCATCAGCTCCATTTCCCCAGTCAAAGTCATATATATTTTACCCATACACGAATTAACCCATACACCGCTATCTTAATTTTTTTGTCGTCTGCTGTTTATTTTTTATTTTCCATTTGTATCATCAAAAACATGCCTTGACAGCACTTTAGAATCATTTCCATTGGAAATGATTCTGAAGTGCTGTCAAACCATATGTTTGTTTTGAGAAATAAGTCAATATATAAAATCAACAGCAGACGGCAATTGTTGTGTGCAGCGGCCTAAGGGTTCAGCTATAAATTATTCTTTGTGCGAATCAGGAATTTCAAACTAGATATATTGATCTGACATCATGAATTCCATGAACCGAGTCGACAAACGAAGGTACAGTACATATTTGTTCCTGTGGTCTTTTGTCACTGCGCCACCGCGGACATAATGTATTTAAAGTGGTCGATCACCGCGCGAATAGCCTACCTGTCCCCCGCGATCACTGTTTCAGGCAGTGGGATCGCGGTGACAGCATCCTCGGTCACTGTGATGCACTGCCCGAACGTTATCACGGTGATTCGCCGTGGTCGTTCACGGGGGATCACCGCGATTGCGTATCTACCTGTATAAATGCATGTACAAATGTGTACAGTATTTTTGCAAAATAAAACATATTTGTTTGTATGAGAAACCATGAATAAAGTGATCGAGTGCGTGTGTATGTGTACGTGTGCATTCGCGCTTTGATGTAGCTAGAGTCGAACATAATACTATATCACTATTCTATATGCACACGAGTTATTGTGTTAACTGCTTAGACACGATGCCATCAATGTTTGTCAAATTGTATATATATTTTCTTAACGTGGTTGAACGATTGAATTGCGAATAAAGGTGATTAAATCTATGCTGGACGCAAAGGAAATAATCCCATCTTTATCATTTAGTGGCTTACCTGTATGGAACGCCAAATCTACATAAACTCAAATATATATTGCTAGCTCTAAATATTTAGAGCTAGCAATATATATTTAGAGCTAGCAATAAAACATTTCGAGCTATCTCCAATTCATTTGAAGAGCTAATTCATTTGGAGCTAGCTCTAAATCATTTGGAGAGCTCTCGAAATCATTTGGAGCTAGCTCTAAATCAATTAATGATAGCTCAAATTAATTTGTAGCGAGCATTATATAACTTTGATTTGGAGAGCTCTCGAAATCATTTGGAGCTATCGCTAAATAATTTGGAGAGCTCTCGAAATCATTTGGAGAGCTCTCTAAATCATTTCGAGCTAGCTCTAAATCAATTAATAATAGCTCCAATTGATTTGTAGCGAGCATGATATAACTTGATTTGGAGAGCTCTTTAGAGTACCCACCCATCCCCAACTAGCACCTTTGCGACATATCATTTTCGGTCTAGCTGCATACCTGATGGCGTTTACAATCATCAGTCGGTAATTCATTTTCACGTGCAAAATGTGACTGATCTTTAGAACTCAGCGGAAATGAACATCCCAATACCACGCTATGTAGTCACTCACGTCATCGAATTGACGCATTAGCTTGTGCAGTTTCACATTTGTTTGATTTCTTGATAAAAGCAAGATTTGGCAGCACATGAGAATCGTCTCCTAAGTAAGACGATTCTCATATTTTGTCAAAATATGTTTTTGTAAAGAAATACCAATATATTCAGGTTTTCTTTTCACATTTGTCCGATGACTTAATAAAACATGTTTTGGCAACACATAAGAATCGTCTCCTTAGACGAGTCTAATATTTTGTAAAAAAAAATGTGTTTTCACATTTGTTTGATTTCGTGCAAGCAATTGACAAATTCAGAAATCAACAACTTAATTTGTGTTTCTCGAGTCGGGTTTCATATGGTGGCGAGGAAATACGATCGATTACACACCGTGAAAATCTTGTTTGAAGGTAAATGTCAATTGTCACGTAGGCCATTACCCCAAGTTTACCAGCGCGTTAGCGTCAGCTGTTTTATTCTTTAAGTGCGTATGGTCACTCGTTATATGAATTACTTTCCTTCGTTTATAAGGGATGGGTTGTGGCCTAGGGCTTAGAACACCTGACTTCCAATCTGGAGGTTGTGGGTTCAAATATCCCCTTGGGCATCAAATATACCTTCATAGTATTTCCATCCCACTGGTCTGTCGGGTGAGACTTTAAACTGTGGTCCCGTCTCTATATGACATTAGCTTTTGCTGTCTGCTGGGACGTTAAACCCATTCAATTTCACGATAGTTAGGAACCTTAACTTTCATTTCCACCCCGTGAAGGAACGTGCATTTATTTCTCTAAAGCTAGGTTTCTTGGCCTGCCGACGCAATGAGACGAAAACGTTAATTTACATAAAATAAATAAACAACCATCGATTGCAAAATGTGATTATAATACTGTAGTTTACACATTTTTTACACAGTAACTTCAAGTGCTGTTCGTCTTGGAGCCGTACAGAATAAGAAACGAAAATTAGCATCCCTTAGATGATGAACACGCGTCGGCGAAACAAAAAAATTGGATGAACCCTAATTATCGTCCTTTCGTGACATAGAAATGAATGTTAATGTTGCGAACGTGAAAGAACGAATCTTTAGAGTCGTAAAAGTTACGTTCCTTCTCGGTGAATAAACAAACTTTATCGTTTTGAATTATAGTTTATACGTGTATTCGGCTGAACTCCAGCGTGTAACGTGGTGGAAATCGGTATGGTCAACTCCATTCAATCAAACTATGTACAAAGTAGTAACACAGTGACACAGTAGTAACACAGTCATTCTGTCGTAAAACTCCTCAGAATATTTTACAGCGTTTTTGCCAAGGAACAGCACGGAATTACCGCGCAAACTTTGCGGGCGTTTTTTCGTTATCCTGCAAATTGCCACAGGACGTTTTGCGAGAGATTGTGGCAATATTAATTCGGTTGCGGCAATAACAAAAAATAAGCGGGTTTTGCGGTGCCTGTAGCTGTATGTATTTTATACATATACGATACCAAAGGTGACGTGAAAAAAAACATGTAATATCGTACATTGGTACGAAAACATTGCCTGCATATGTATCTGTAATGCATGCAGACGTCACCGTGATCCACGGTGACCGTCACCGCGAAACACCGCGAATGACCCTTAGGGCTTCGCTGGTTTAACATGATTAACATATACGTGTACATTTATTTTTGGTTGGCAATCCGCCAACTAGAAGTGATAATATAAGTGTACATTGAATACAGAAATCACAGCCATAGTCATAATCGGTCGAATACAACTGCGATCGTAACTCGAACAGGATGGATTTTCGTTTTATATGTTTGATTTTTATTTCGTCGGTATTTGCTGCAGGTAATATTTTATTTTAATCAACTTTTGTCTTTGCTTATACAGTCGAACCTGTGCTAAATGCCATCTCCTAATAACTATTACCTGTTTATAGCAGCCACACTTTTGTGTTCCCCATTATCACCGTGTCAAAACGTTACCGAAGGTGGCGGTGGAGGTAACACCGGCGGACGGTGGAAAAACGCCTGAGTGTGGTGGAATAACGCCGGCGCGTTGTGGAATTTGGGAACAGGGCAAGGACATTTATTTATTTTATGTATTTCTCTGCAGGTTTCAGGTACGCGCATACGGGCAAGATGTGACCATATAATTTCTCCAGCCACCACTGTGTATGCTAGTTCCCAATTTGGAGCCGTTTTCTCAAACACTCGAGCTTAGTGAGGAATTTTATATATAAATGTAGAAACATATGATTTCAAACGTCAAAATCAGACTTGTCGCGCATCTTAACAGTATATTTCTAGTTGTGCTAGGCACAAATATAACTACAAAACAATATGTGCACAATAGTTTTCCCGAATGCCATGTTGGTAAGCCTTTATTGGCGATTTTCGAATAAAAAACGAGGTAACGCTCGAGGTGGCCGTGGGGGCGGTGAAATTGTCGGTAACACCAGGGGTCTGGTGGAAAACGAAAAGGCCTATTTTCATGGTTTTCTCCCTTCAAATCAGGCCGAAACATATTAACATGGAACATATGGAAATGAACTTTGTGCCCCGCGGCTATGTCATAGGTCATACCGTATTGCTAGTATAATATAACGACCTATCAGAGTATGCCACTCATAGTACAGTCCGTCTGTTAGCAGACGACACAGTGTTTGATCTAGCCATACCAGGGAGGATACATAATTATATACACATACATTATCTCATGCCATACAAAAGCTCAGCTGATTGCGATAAACTGCAAGAGGACCTGCTCAACCTAGGGAGATGAGAAGCATATGTCGTTTCTCTTGGGTAAATGTGAAGTGATTCACAACGAAATGAACTATGCAACTACTATCTTCATACGGTGTAGACCTGAACATCATCTACGAACTAAAGTAGCACATGAACACCATAACATAAACCTTTTGTCAGATACAGAGTCAGATATTGACTCTAACATTGGTTCTATAATTCCAGTAGGCATTTTCTTTGGTAACGCAACATCATTAATGTTAAAATCTTCAATAGTATTCACACTTGGTACTGCGAAGTTTATCCGGGCGTTTTCTGGATTGATGTACCCTTTCGGCTTGTCTTCGTTGTGATTTATGTTCTTCAATTTTAAGTTTTTTATTTCCATACATAGTCATATACAAACAATAAATGAGTTACAAGCAGTTTAACAATATGCATTTATATGTTACACTCCTTGTTTACAATCAACTGTAACGGGAACTAGCCAATTTCTAACAGTTTTGGCTCGTTTCCTATTGGCCAGTTAATCCCGTGTGTTCACAAGGCAGACTGACAGTGGGACGGACATATGGTAAAGCTCACCTTGATTGTGACGGCCGAACGTTGGACTAGCGGACGTACAGACGGACGAACGAACAGACGGACGAAAAGCGGTACAATAGACTGTCAGTGTTAGTTTGTCATGTGAACACACAGGTGGAAGACTCGGACCTATGACACCAAAAAAATGCCTATTAAAAATCCCATTACCCCACCCACTTGGTCTCGTACATTACCATCTTCTGTTTATAGAAAGGTGGGTATGAATATGGCTATTATAGAAAGAGCCCTCTCTTTTCCGATTCGCACAAACACAATAAACATCGATTAAATGTATGAAATATGTCTCTGGCAATCGATAAAGGTATTAGGTGTGTGAATATACTCACTTCAAATCGCTGTTTCAAGTATTTATTGAGTTATTCGCGTTTTGATTACCCCATCCAAAGCGAAAGTTGCGTGTACGAAAGAATCTCACACAGAATCGGAGGCCGTCCGGCGTTTATTATCGGTCATATTTGGCCGATAGCTGATCGCCAGCTCAAACTAATGGCGTGCACCATGACCATATACATTATAAACTCCAACCATACAAAGTTCGTCAAATTGTGATCGTTCACCCATCTAAAAAACACTTGTTTGTCTAATTTCATTCATTATCTGGAACCGGGTCAATGCACCATCTTCCATAATACAACCGGAAGCGTCTATGTAAAGAACATCTCTGATTGGCTAAATCTAAACTGTAATGACGTCATTCAACCTATTTCGGGATTCCGGAAGACATAATCTAATAGTACGCGAATCATGAATGAAAGTAGAAAAAAGGTGTTTTTTAGATCGGTGAACGATCACAATTGGACGAACTTTGTATGGTTGGAGTTGCTAATGTATATGGTCATGGTGCACCACTTTAGTTTGAGCTGGCGATCAGTTATTGGTCAAATATGACCGATAATCCACGCCGGACGGCCTCCGGTTCTGTGTAAGATTCTTTCGTACACGCACATTTCGCTTTGGATGGGGTATACAAAATGCGAATAACTGAATAAATGCTGGAAAGAGCGATTTGAAGTGAATATATTCACACACCTAATACCTTTATCGATTGCCAGCGACAGAAATCATGCATTTAATCGATGTGTATTGTGTTTGTGAGAGTCGGAAACGAGAGGGCTCTTTCTATAATGGCCACAATGTTATCCACCTTTCTTTATAGAAGATGGTAATGTACGAGACCAAGTGGGTGGGGTAATGGGATATTTTTGAATAGGCTTTTTTTTGGTGTCATAGGTCCGAGTCTTCCACCTGTGTGTGAACACGGTTCTTCCTATGGCTTGTCTGAGGAATGATAAACAGGTGGGTGGACACGTTTATAATGTTTATTATCTGGGAATTTAGAGACAATTTACGTTACTGACATTGTGACCAATACAGTTTCAGAATCCGGCAGACATGCTGAATACAGGGAGAAAATCCACATAAATGTATGGTGAAATGGCGCGAGTTCTCGATAATGATTTAGGTAGAATGATACCTTTTACGTCGTATCGTCAAACAAGGCGTTGACAAATTGTCAACCAGTCTCAGTAATATGCAGTAAATTTAATTAACCTCAATTATTACAGTATGTGTATATGTACGTGATATAACAGTAAACTAAATCATAAAGTCAATGAAATGTGACATACACATAGTAAATATGTCAAGGGACATAACTCATACTTTACTGACATGAATTGCCATTTTAAGCAATAATCAAAGTACTGACAGTCCTGAACTTTCCGAGGCGATGTCGCAATACTAGAATAACATGTGTAGAATGTGAACGCTGCTCAACTGGACAAAGGGCAGAGCCCTTACACAACTATGAGTACATGTATTGTACATAATTATAGATTATAACGTATTGTTCATACATGGTTAGGTTGCATTTATTTAAGAATGTTATTTAGATGAGAGAATAGAGTTGAAAATAAGATATGGCGAAATAGGTTTAGTGAATAATAATTAATTAACAGCTAACTGTAAATGGAAAACTTGTTACAGACAAGGAAAAAATTATACTGGAAGAAAAACATTATTATGAAAAACTATATAAGAAAAAAGAATGTACAGATTCTGATATTAATTTTTTCCCAAATGATTATAATAATAAGTTAAATGATGAGGAGAAAAATAAATGTGAAGGAATATTGACAGAAGCTGAATGTTATAGTGCCTTAACCCTTTGAACCCGAAATCCCGCTATAGCGGTTTATGCAAACAGTGCAGATCCAGATGAGCCGGCTCGTAACGAGCCGTCTCATCAGGATCTGCACTGTTTGAAAGTATTTTTCATGTTTTTGAGAACAACAAATACCGCCTTTTTATAAATGGAATAGTCTGAAAATCATTTTGCGATGATTTGATTGGTTACAAAATTAACATATCAAAATCCATTCCTGTCACTTAGGGTTGAAAGGGTTAAAAGAAATGAAAAACAATAAGAGCCCTGGGTCAGATGGAATAACAGTAGAATTTTTCAAAATGTTTTGGAATGACATAACAAGTCATTTGGTAAAATCATTAAACTTTTCGATGGAGCAAGGCGAACTAACAACACTACAAAAACAAAGTGTTATAAATTTAATTCCAAAAACAGGCAAAGATACAACACACCTCGCCAACTGGAGACCAATAAGTTTGCTAAATATCGACTACAAAATAGCAACAAAGGCCATTGCAAATAGAATAAAAAAGGTATTAAATAATTTAATATATTCTTCACAAACAGGATTTATTAAAGGTAGATATATTGGAGAAAATATAAGGCTCTTATCCGAAGTAATTGAACACGCAAATGATAAAAATATACCAGGAATCTTATTATTCGCCGATTTTGAAAAAGCATTTGATAGTATAAGCCATGAGTATATAATTAAGGTATTAACCTTTCTAAACTTCGGAACCAGCTTATATCAAATGGATTGAAATATCTAGTTGTGTAACAAATAATGGCTATCTTTCAGACTTCTTTTGCTTGGGAAGAGGAATAAGACAAGGATGTCATGTATCTCCTTATTTATTCATAATCGCAATAGAAATACTCTCGCACAGTGTCAGAAAAAATCAATTAATAAAAGGAATAACTATAAATAGTGAAGAAATAAAAAATACTATGTTCGCGGATGATGCTACATTTTGCATGGATGGGTCCAAACAATCTCTCGAAATATTAATTAGTACAATAGATAATTTTGGAAACATTTCAGGTTTACGTTTAAACTATTCTAAGTCAATATTGTTTAGAACAGGTTCGACGAAGAACTCTACAACTACGTACTGTGATGATAAACCATTTTCATGGACTGTAGATGTGGCCAAAACTTTAGGGATATATTTTTGTAATGATAAAAATAAAGTGCATAGTTTAAACATAGATCCTAAAATAAAGGAATTTCAACAATGTTTAGGCAAATGGAAAAAAAGAAAGATCACCATACTAGGTAAAATAACTGTCATTAAAAGTTTTGCATTTACAAAATTAATATTCCCTTTAACAGTTCTAGACAATCCGGAGCAGGAGACTTTAAAGCAAATTATACGCATTATGTTTGATTCTCTCTGGGATTCAAAGCCTGATAAAATTAGTAAAAAAATTATTGTTAAAACGTTCGAAGAAGGTGGGCTACAAATGATAGAATTAGAATCGTTTATTGATGCACTAAAGGCTACATGGGTCAAAAGACTTACAGAAACTGAAAATCACGGAAAATGGAATGTACTATATTTAAATTATTTGAAGCCTTTTGGTGGTGTACATATATTTGAAGGAAATGTAAACCAATTTTGTAAACCAAACAGACGTAAAACATTTGATAACAAATAATTTTTTGACAGATGTTCTTAAATCATGGTGCAAGCTAAGCTTCTGCGATAATCCAGAAACAATATCAAAGCAAATTTTATGGAACAATACGAAAATAAAAGGTAATGGAAGAATGTTTTACTACAAGGAATGGGCTAATAAGGGGATTAAATATATAGAACAACTATACGATTATAGAACTACATCATTCATAAATTTTACAAAAATAAAAGAGCTATTTGATGTTAGTAATAACGATTACCTAAAATACTTCAAACTGATTTCGTGCATTCCTCAAGACTGGAGAACACGAATTAAAAATGAAAGAATAAACACGATTAATAAAGATACTATTAATAGAACAAATAAAAACCACGACCAATGTAATAAGAAGCTATATAACATGTTTCTTAATCAACAGAAACCGGTTGTGCATAAAGCTAAGACAAAATGGGATGACGAATTCGCGGATAAAAATATAAATTGGAAGAGTCTACACAAATCATTTTACAAACACTATAAGTTTTAAACTTAGGAATTTTCAGTACAAATTTTTGATGAGAATTGTTGCTACAACGATTATTTACTTAAGTGTAACATTGTCAGCTCCAATTTGTGTGATTTTTGCGCCATGGCTCCAGAAACAAATAAGCACCTTTTTTGGGAATGTACTATAAGCCAACATTTTTGGTCACAGCTGAATACCTTTTTAAACAATAATAATAGTGTATGTAATTTTGATTGGCACACTGTTTGCTTCGGGCAATATGAGCAAGACAACAAGTTTTTCAACTTTTGTATCATACTAGGAAAATACTTTATATACACATGTAAATTACGAAACACGGAACCTAAATTTCCAGAGTTTATGTCTTACCTAAAGGCAAGACAAAATATTGAAAAAGAAATTGCAATGAATAGAAATAAGCTCCGAAAATGGAATGTTATCCAATTAGACTAACACTCATTTAGAGATACACGAACCTTCTGATTATACATACAAATATTACAGTTAGGTATAACAGCATATACCGTAATAGTATTGTATCGTGATGTGTTGCTCAATTAATGATTTATGTTCTTAGGACCCCCCCCCCCATATAATAAAGGAATTTGGCGTGGAAAAGTCGATATCTGGTTTTCCAGAACCGCTCTGTTTGAGGCAAATATGCCATCTGTGTTGTTGTTTTACAGCTATAGAACGCCACTGTGTCCAAGAACAAAAGAAACGATATGTTATCCAATGGAAATGAATTTGTTGACACTAGCTTTAAGAATACAGTAAACTTATCCCAAATGTTAGCTGACAGTTCGGTCTTGAAACAGTTAAACAGTTTGTAGTCTTCATCGCTATCTACATCCAATGTCTCCATTTCGATGTCTTGTCATTGATCAGGGGTAACGGGGGGAGTAGATTCTGCGGAATTTCCTTGTGGAAAGTGGCGATGGCGATTTTTTCAAAGATACGAACGGATTAGGGGATTTAACTTGTCGTTTCAGTGAATTTGGTGCTGTTATGGGGGAGACAAATCGTGCTCTTTTAGTTTGAGATGATTTACTTTTTTCGGGTGTTAGGAACCGTTTGGTGGCAGGATTTTTTTTTCGACACTTCTTTTTCTTGTAAAGAGACACATTTCGTCATGTCACGACGTTTCTGAAAGCCGAATGAATTCGTATTTTTGCAAATGAATGAAGTGTTGAAATATTGAAGCTATTAAGCAACTTATGTATATGCCATGGCCAGTTTGAGAAACTGTGAAAAACTGGTTAACCATTATAAATGTCAAGGTCATATAAATTATGGCAATGCATGATGCCTATGATCACGTGCACGGGGTTCATGCGATCAATTTCTAGACATAAATATGGTATTATACTGTTTACATCAATCCAAGATGACCGACAAATCTATACAAATGGTCTTGAATAGCCATCTAATGATACATGTAATAAAAATGTCAAGGTAAGTAACTCACAATGGGCAGAAAATATGCATAGGTGCCCGGCTAGCTCAGTTGGTAAGAGCAATGGTCCGGAGCAAAACTCGGAACATTTTTTATAAATGTGCGGCTAAAGTAAGTTCACACATTAAGAAAATGTATTTATCAGTCTGATTTGAATGGAGAAAACCATGAAAATAGGCCTTTTCGTTTTCCACCAGACCTCTGGTGTTACCAACAATTCCATCGCACCCACGGCCACCTCGAGCGTTACCTCGTTTTTGATCCGAAAATCGCCAATAAAGGCTTACCAACATGGCATTCGGGAACACTATTGTGCACATATTGTTTTGAAGTTATATTTGTGCCTAGTACAACTAGAAATATACTGTTAAGATGCGCGACAAGTCTGATTTTGACGTTTGAAATCATATGTTTCTACATTTACATATAAAATGCCTCACTAAGCTCGAGTGTTTGAGAAAACGGATCCAAATTGGGAACTAGCGTACACAGTGGTGGCTGGAGAAATTATATGGTCACATCTTGCCCGTATGCACGTATCTGAAACCTGCAGAGAAATACATAAAATAATTAAATGTCCTTACCCTGTCCCCAAATCCACAACGCGCCACCACCACACTCAGGCGTTTTTCCACCGTCCGCCGGTGTTATCGGTAACGTTTGGACACGGTGATTATTCAATTACTACATTAATGTACCTGCGAACAAAGACCACATGTGAACAAAGGTCAGACGTTTCTGTTCCCATGACTTGGCTTTATTCGCAGGTTTTGCTGTATACAAAATGCTCGGCTAGTGTCTTTTGATATCAAGTTTATCAGGCATCGCCAGGAAACGCGTAGGAATTCCGAGGAATTCTTACCTTGTCCGAGCCAATACATATATATTTATCCCGTCAACACAGTGCGTATGTGCCGTGAAATACGGTGCCATGAAACATTTTTGATATCCGGTCAATACTATTTTTGCATTTTACAGCCATTTGTAGGTGTTGACGGGATAAATAGAATAGTAAGTTAGTGCCGTGAATGGGAAAACATATCTGGCGCGGCACGGAAACGGGATGTGCTTGGCAGAGCCTCGCCCATCCCGTTTCCTGAGCCTTGCCAGATATTCTCTATTTATTATGCTAGCCGATGGTCAAACATACAATAGTATTTGTTGAAAAGAACGCGGACTTGATTACGTTGCGTCAGTACACTGACGGTATTCGGTAAAGTCACGTTGCAACTTGTCCTTGGTAACAAACATACAGTTGTCGACTAATTATCGCATTTGCGTGCCCGCTGCGATGTCCTAAACAGCAAATCGAGGAAATTCCATGCTAAATTTAACTTCGATGTCTTAAACAGCAAATCCAGGAAATTCCATGCTAAATTTAACTGCGCTATACCTAAAATAAACGTTAGTCTAAGAGTGACGTTTCACAATTCCTTCCACCGGTTCAGTTACCTGTCACTACCTTTCTATCTCTTCTATACCTCTTTAAACATCTTCATATAAACAAATAATTATTTATAATGTACAATACATTTGGTTGGAATTGTGATTATGTATACAAAAAATTGATCTCTTTATAGTGCTTCACACCCTTACGGGTAATTTCGAGCAGGTATTTCATATATACATGTGCATACAATTTCAAATACAATCAAGGTTTCCTGTAATTAGCCGGTACCCATTTACAGCTGGATGGGCCTCAGGTTCTTGAAGAACGGTTCAAATATCTGGTGGTTTGGGTGCATTGTTACAAATATACAATTTACGTCACCTCCCGCGAATTACACATCTAAATATGATCATTTACATGGTATTTTGACAGTATAAAGCGGGCCCGAAATTTCAGAATGGTGAATGTGTAGATAATTGGCGATTTCTGACGTGTGTGTGATGTTAAGCATTAGTAGTTGCATTTAGGCCAGATCAAAATAAGTACTTTCGTTCTCAGAAACGGGATTTGCATTTCATCTTATTTGCAGGGATGTGTTGTGCAAAACAAAGTTTGTTTTTACTGACACATCTATACTATATATAAGGTGAGAGTCGTCACTTACTGGGCTACTGTTGAATACTATAGGAGCCAAAATGTGGGATGTTGTAATATACACGGTAAAAACATGTTCATGTTCGATCCTTCGTACACAAGGTAACGAGCCGCGATGCCTCAACTTAATCCTCCCAAGTAATCATAACACGTGATAGGTACACCGGGTTTTCCGAGAAAACGCGATGTTTCGTATCCTTCTAACGTAAAATCCTTGCTAGTAGTATTAAAAAAACAACCTGCCCTGGTTACCTTTCTTTCTGGACCGTTGCCCGCACCACAGGTTTTTTGTATAGGCCTTAACCCTTTCACCCCTAAGTAACTGGAATGGACTGTGATATGCTAATTTACCGACCAATCCAAACGTCACAAAATGATTTTCAGATTAGTCCATTTATGAAAATAGGGGTGTTGTTTCTTCTAAAAAATATGAAAATTACTTGCAAAAAGTGCAAATCTTGATGTGACGGCTCGTTACGAGCCGGCTCATCTGGATCTGCACTGTTTGCATAAACCGCTATAGCGGGCTTTCGGTTCAAAGGGTTAACGATCACCCTTGCGCCTTCATGTGCATAAATTTAAATGCATGAATCTTTATATACACAACCCTAAAACTCTCTGAATATGTGGCTGTGACTGAAAAAATGGGGTTTATGGGATTTGCGACATGTGTGGACCCAGATCAGCATGTGCACAGTCTGATCAGGATCTGCACTATTCGCCATTACATCAAAGAAACACCCGTCATGCTACCAACGGTGCTCGAAGTCGTGAACCGGGCCTGCAGATCAGTATGCTAGGGGGGTCTGGGATCATGCCCCCCCCCAGAAAAAAATTCAAACTAGAAGGTAATTAATGCACTCTGGCACATTTCAAAATACCATTTTCTCGAACATTTTGCAGGCCCGGGCCTGCAGTGCCTTAATGCAGCTACGCGCCTGACTAGTGTGCTATTTTTAGTTGACCAGGAGCATCACTGGTCACAAATTCCATAAGCCCTATTTCTCCAGTCACAGCTATATAATTATGTATATAATTATGTTCAACCTTAAAACGCCCACTGTATATTTTAGGTGCAGCAATGAGTGCGGCGCTAATAAGGCGCCTAAAGGCCGACCTGGAGCGGGACGAAGGCGTGGTGTACGAAATTTATGAAGATTCCGTGGGCAAACTGACGTTCGGTATTGGCCATCTCATTCTACCTACCGACCCCGAAAATGGCGAACCTATAGGTACGATTTCGCAACTGATCATATGTGGATGTGACTGGATAAATGGGATGTATGAAATTTTTTACCAGTGGAGTTCCTGATAAAATAGCACACTCCTGCAGCCTGTTCACGATCTATATTGCTTGTTAGAAGCAAAACGGGTGATTCATTGATGGAATGGCGAACAATGCATATCCTGATGAGAGTGTGCGGATGTACATGCTGATCTGGAACCACACTGGTCAAGTCCAGTCATAGGAACATACGTACTGTGTCACACTCGGCCTTAGGTATTGTGTCACAATCGGTCATACATGCAGGTACTGTGTCACAATCGGTAATATGTACTGTGTCACAATCGGCCATAGGCAGTGTGTCACAATCGGCCATATGTACTGTGTCATAAATCGGCCATAGGTACTGTGTCACAATCCGTCATATGTTCTGTGTCACAATCGGCCATAGGTAGTGTGTCACAATCGGCCATATGTACTGTGTCACAATCGGCCATAGGTACTGTGTCACAATCGACCATAGATAGTGTGTCACAATCGGTCATAGGTAATATACAATCGGCCATAGGTACTGTGTCACAATCGGCCATAGGTACTGTGTCACAATCGGCCACAGGTAGTGTGTCACAATCGGCCATATTTACTGTGTCATAAATCGGCCATAGGTACTGTGTCACAATCGGCCACAGGTAGTGTGTCACAATCGGCCATATGTACTGTGTCATAAATCGGCCATAGGTACTGTATCACAATCCGCCATATGTACTGTGTCACAATCGGCCATAGGTAGTGTGTCACAATCGGCCATAGGTACTGTATCACAATAGGCCATAGGTACTGTATCACAATGGGCCATAGGCACTGTGTCACAATGGGCCATAGCTACTGTATCATAATCGGCCATATATAGTGTGTCACAATCGGCCATAGGTACATGTACTGTATCACCATGGGCCATAGGTACTGTGTCACAATCGGCCATAGATAGTGTGTCACAATCGGCCATAGGTACTGTATCACAATGGGCCATAGGTACTGTGTCACAATGGGCCATATGTACTGTATCACAATGGGCCATAGGCACTGTGTCACAATGGGCCATAGGTACTGTGTCACAATGGACCATAGGTACTGTGTCACAATGGGCCATATGCACTGTGTCACAATGGGCCATAGGTACTGTTTCACAATCGGCCATAGGTACTGTATCACAATAGGCCATAGGTACTGTATCACAATGGGCCATAGGCACTGTGTCACAATGGGCCATAGCTACTGTATCATAATCGGCCATATATAGTGTGTCACAATCGGCCATAGGTACATGTACTGTATCACCATGGCCCATAGGTACTGTGTCACAATCGGCCATAGATAGTGTGTCACAATCGGCCATAGGTACTGTATCACAATGGGCCATAGGTACTGTGTCACAATGGGCCATATGTACTGTATCACAATGGGCCATAGGCACTGTGTCACAATGGGCCATAGGTACTGTGTCACAATGGACCATAGGTACTGTGTCACAATGGGCCATATGCACTGTGTCACAATGGGCCATAGGTACTGTGTCACAATGGGCCATAGGTACTGTATCACAATGGGCCATAGGCACTGTGTCACAATGGGCCATATGTACTGTATCACAATGGGCCATAGGCACTGTGTCACAATGGGTCATAGGTACTGTGTCACAATGGGCCATAGGCACTGTGTCACAATGGGCCATA
Organism: Conchocele bisecta; assembly: GCA_029237695.1. Taxonomy (NCBI): domain Eukaryota; kingdom Metazoa; phylum Mollusca; class Bivalvia; order Lucinida; family Thyasiridae; genus Conchocele; species Conchocele bisecta. The sequence goes on along the minus strand of CM055271.1, from coordinate 26,254,891 downwards.
AGTACTGTATTACAATGGGCCATATGCACTGTGTCACAATGGGCTATATGTACTGTATCACAATGGGCCATAGGCACTGTGTCACAATGGGCTATTTGTACTGTATCACAATGGGCCATAGGCACTGTGTCACAATGGGTCATAGGTACTGTGTCACAATGGGCCATAGGCACTGTGTCACAATGGGCCATAGGTACTGTGTCACAATGGGCCATAGGCACTGTGTCACAATGGGCCATAGGTACTGTGTCACAATGGGCCATAGGTACTGTGTCACAATGGTCCATGGCATGTAATGGGCATGTACTGTCACAATGGGCCATAGGTACTGTATCACAATGGGCCATAAGCACTGTGTCACAATGGGCCATAGGTACTGTGTCACAATGGGCCAAATGGGCCATAGGCACTGTGTCACAATGGGCCATATGTACTGTGTCACAATGGGCCATAGGTACTGTATCACAATGGGCCATAGGCTATCAAAATGGGCCATAGGCACTGTGTCACAATGGGTCATAGGTACTGTGTCACAATGGGCCATAGGCACTGTGTCACAATGGACCATAGGTACTGTGTCACAATGGGCCATATGTACTGTGTCACAATGGGCCATAGGTACTGTATCACAATGGGCCATAGGCACTGTGTCACAATGGGCCATAGGTACTGTGTCACAATGGGCCATAGGTACTGTCTCGCAATCGGCCATTGGTACTGTGTCACAATGGGCCATAATCACTGTGTCACAATGGGCCATAGGTACTGTAACACATTCGGCCATATGTACTGTGTCACAATGGGCCATAGGTACTGTATCACAATGGGCCATATGCACTGTGTCACAATGGGCCATATGTACTGTATCACAATGGGCCGTAGGCACTGTGTCACAATGGGCCATAGGTACTGTGTCACAATGGGCCATATGCACTGTGTCACAATGGGCCATAGGCACTGTGTCACAATGGGCCATAGGTACTGTGTCACAATTGGCCATAGGCACTGTGTCACAATGGGCCATAGGTACTGTGTCACAATGGGCCATAGGTACTGTATCACAATGGGCCATAGGCACTGTGTCACAATGGGCCATAGGCACTGTGTCACAATGGGCCATAGGTACTGTGTCACAATGGGCCATAGGCACTGTGTCACAATGGGCCATAGGTACTGTCTCACAATCGGTCATCGGTAGTGTGTCACAATCGGCCATATGTACTGTGTCGCGGTAATAGGTACTGTGTCACAATCGGCCATATGTACTGTGTCACAATCGGCCAATTTCCATTAATCGATAATACTATTTTCTTTTACAATCAATAATCGTTGAAAATAATCGATATAATCGATAGTAGATACAAAGAAATAATGTCTAGTATAATCGCTAATCGTTGTAACACTACCGATAGGTACACCCGTCAGCAAATACAGAGTTGACTCGGCGTTCCGAGTAGACGTACAATCCGCCGTTGCTGACTGCACCAGGTTACACTCGGACTTCGCCCAGCTCCCAGACGAGGCGAAACTCGTCATTGCAAACATGATGTTCAATCTGGGATATTCTGGGCTGTCGGGCTTCAAGAATTTCCATGCGGCAGTCGTCAATCGCGACTGGAGCACGGCTGCGGATGAGATGGTTGACAGCAAGTGGTACGGGCAGGTTGGCAATCGGGCGAAGAGACTTGTCGCCCGCATACGAGCTCTTGCCTAATAGGCTGTGCTCGATTCTATGACATTTCGACCGTCGCGTCGACGACTTAATACTTTCTTTCTTTCTTTCTGTTTTACTGTTTAACGGCCTATCAACAGCTAAGGTCATGTAAGGCAGGGCAAACGGGTTCGATCCCATTTTAACCTGTTGCATTGTGGAGAAAATCCCAAAATCTGAACGGAAAATTTAGATTGAGAACAAATATATTCAGCCCTGAAATTAGAATAACCTGACCTGGTGCCAGGTCCATACCACACCAAGTCACTTGGCCCCTTCCCCTAAAATAGGGTTACGAATCGTAATACTCACATAAGGGGCATAACCAGATTCAACTGTCACATACAAAATGCCAAAGACGTATGTGAGGGCCAAACCAGGTCTCCAGTCGGGATTCCGGTAAGGATGAACCCCGATCGTTAAATTACCCATCACGTGCTCCCACCTGCCACCCACAGACGACGACTTAATACAAAATATTTACACCTTCAATAATTCATAATGGAAACGCCCATTCAACGTATTGTCTTTATATCCCAATAATTCCAGCACAAACATATTTACACAATTCCCTAACATTTGATTGGTCCGTAGCAAGTCTCTGTCCAGAATTTATATCCCAGTAAACTCCAATGCCGAACTACTTTCCGTAACCGTCAGGCGCAGTTAAAATAATTCTTAAGAAAACGGAAAATAAACACATTTTCTTCAGTTGATGAATTTATTTCAAATGCTGGAATTATAAGGAATGAATGGCCATTTTGTGGAATTTATCGGGGATATAAACTTGGAAAAGTCGCGGGAATACTGGACGAGGCCTTCCGGCCTTCGTCCAGTATTCCCGCGACTTTTCCAAGTTTATACCCCGATAAATTCCACAAAAAGGCCATTCATTCCTATAGTACATTGCATTAGCCCCACGTGAAGTCGAGCGACGTTGTTGATTCGTTAATTTTGCGTTTGTTGTTGTTTATTTTTTTTTTTTTTTTTTTTTTTTTTTTTTTTTGATTTTTTTTCTATTTTTTTTTTTTTTTTTTTTTCTTTTATAGAATAAAAATAATTGAAAGATTTTTTTTTTTTTTTTTTTTTTTTTTTTTTTTTTTTTTTTTTTTTTTTTTTAAAATGTGTTTGTTGTTGTTTAAAGTTACATTTCCAACTTAAAACCTTGCGGTACTCCACATTCCTATGTTCACCATTTGGCTCGTTGACTATGAGCAGGAATGGAAAGCTTATATCAATTTGAATGGACATTCGTACAACCGCCTGCGTTAATTATGACAATATGCCATCTTTCTGACCATACATTGGCAATCAAGCAGTTCGATTGGCTGAGTCTGAGTTGTAGCACAGCTCAGGCTCAGTCAATCAAGATGTTTGCTTTCAAGCACGATAGTCAATTACAGTTATTTAGGGTATAGCGGATCGCTAAGCAGATTATTGCTGCATACGTCTTTAAAATATAACGTTTGGACAAGTACCTGGTACCAAATAGACAGGAAAAGCTTATATCAATTTGAATGGACGCAAGACATTCGTACAACCGTGCGTTATTATTGGCTGAGCATTGCAGCTCTCTGACCATTTACATGGCAATAAGCAGTTACGATGGTGAGTACAAATGAGTTGAATAGCACAGCTCAGATGCTCTAGTCAATCAAGATTGGTGTTTGATTTCAGCACGATAGTCTCATTACGTTAGTTATTTAGGATAGCGGATCGCTAAGCAGATTATTGCTGCATACGTCTTTAAAATATAACGTTTGGACAAGTACCTGGTACCAAATAGACAGGAAAAGGTGTCTTCTTTCCAAATTGGGTTACCTTTTTAATTTATTTCAAGGTTTTCCTCGCATAATTCCTTGTTTACCTAACGCATTGAATTAGTCGGTAACGGATAGCGTTGGGGTTTACCGGATCGCTGTGCGACAGTTGCTGAGGGGGGAGTCTCAAAACATTCCAAATCATGTATTTGTTTTGTAAATGACTTGCAAACATGCTTACATGTATATTACATTCAGACATGCCAAGTCTCCCGATTTGATCGGGAGTCTCCCGATTAGAGACTCAAAACCCGATTCTCACGATCGGGATGAAAAAAAAATCCCGATTTGAAAAATGTAAAAAAAAATAAAAATGCAAAAAATAACACAGTTACATTTTACTTTATTTGGTAGATATACAATTCCAAAAAAACATTTATAGCTTTAAAAAAATACATTTGCTATAGTGTTTTCAGGTCATATTTTGTTTGAGACGATCCCCGCAAATACGCAAAATCGGCGATCTGCTACTACCGGAATCAGTTATGTTATTATTGACGTCTGTGTTCAGTGACATGGCGTGATTTATGAACCAAGCTTCTTTGCAGTTATAGAGGACATGATTGTACATCATATTATTCACAGAGTTTGTTTTTTCCAAACTAACTGTTTATACATTTTTAGTGAAATTACTCTGGAGCAACCTACTTTCGCTTTAACTGGTGTAAACTTCCGATTACGTCATTGTGTTTCTTGAAGCTACATTGTATACGCACGGCAAGGAAACTGCTATATCAAAGTAAACATGTCATTGTGTGGGGGATAGATCACTCTTCCTAACGGTAATATTTTATTAATTTTAAATGTACATTATAAAAAAATATGTTGATGCAAATCTACACCGATCCGCTATACCCTAAGATCCGCTATACCCTAAAGAACTGTATTGTGAAATAAAAATAAATTCAAATATTGACAGGATTAGCGCAGCCGGTGATGTAACTGGTAATGTGACAGATGCACGTATGCAAGACTGAATTCATTATATGTGGCTGTGACTGGAGAAATTGGACTTATGGGATTTCTGACCAGTGTAGCTCCTGGTCAGATAGCGCACACCTGTAGCCTGATAATGATCTATATTGCATATTAGAAGCAACACGGGCTTAGACTGCGAATGCACAGGCTGATCGGGATCTACACTGGTTGCAAAACCCATCAGCCCCATTTATCCCGTCAACACAGTGCGTATGTGCCGTGAAATACGGTGCCGTGAAACATTTTTGATATCCAGTTAATACTATTTTTGCATTTTGCAGTCATTTGTAGGTGTTGACGGGATAAATAGAATAGTAGATTAGTGTCGTGAATGGGAAAACATATCTGGCGCGGCACGGAAACGGGATGTGCTCGGCAGAGCCTCGCCCATCCCGTTTCCCGAGCCTTGCCAGATATATTTTCCCATTCACGGCACTAACCTACTATTCTCTATTACTGCAGTCACAGCGACATATAATGGAAAGAAAACCAACAGTGTGTGCACAGTACAGTCCCTTTGACATGCTACCAACATCATGATCCTGAATTGTAATTTTACAATCAACGAAAGAACAAAAAGTTATATAAAGTCATAAAAACATACTGTGGTTCTCAGAAACAGGGTTTGTTGAAAGTGACGCGGGAGGGCGGTTGTTTTTAAATATATTTTCTTTGTTGAGATGTTCGTCTGTGATTTTGTTCAAGTCGCCAGATGCATGTTCCAGAAGTTACTATAACATGATAAATCATCAGATTTTCGTCAGACATGATTAGATTTAACATATGTTTGCACGATAGTGTTTGTTATTGATCATGTGGCGAACTTTCAGTACGATTTCTCCATGACGATAAAATGCTCGGCACTCAGGGACTTTTCTGACGTGGCGATATCTGAGAACCAACGTACTTTTTTATGGCCTATACAGCGTGTAATGATGACATAATGTGTAACCCAATCAATTTGCATGTTGTTGATTCATCTATGTTGTTACCAGCATTTGTATCCGTATCCGTATCCGCAATAAAATAGCATTAAACTAATAAATAGTGTTAGCGTTACTGAAAAATACAAGCGTAGGCCTGCATCAGACTGCACCCGTGCACATGCTGAACCGGGGCTACATTGGATGCACATTATCGTACGGTCCCTGTTCACTTATAGCCGGCCTCCAAGTTTACGTTCCAGAAAAACCTATGTGGCTGTGTCTGGATAAATCGGGAGTATGGTTGTTGAGACCAGTGTAGATCCACTAGCCTATTTCACCAACATTGCAAAGTATACTTATCTAGCAAAGTATACTTTGAGGGAGACATTTTCAATTTTAGAATAAATTTATTTGTTTTTATTATACTGAATTTATTACATTATCACAGCCATTTTGGCTGTGATAATGTAATAAATTCAGTATAATAATTCTGCATACTTTTAATCATGAAATATATGCAGTCGTTTGTTCTATATGAAATAATGCATTTCAGGAAAAATAAATGATTAATCCCTCAAAGTATACTTTGCTAGAAAAGTATACTTTGCAATGTTGGTGAAATAGGCTACAGATCAACATGTGCATGCACATTCAATATGGCCGTTAAGTATCGCTCCAGCTCTTTAGGCGCTTTTAGTAGGCAAAATAGTAAAGAAGTCAACATTGAAAGTCATATTTTAAAACTGCATGGCTAATTTTCCAAACTGTCCCGAATGATCATTCGCCAAAAAGAACCTTTAAGTCAAAGGTTGCCGCCAACCTTGATACAATTCTGACAAGCCTATATGTAAATATCATAAAGAAAGAACATAACATAACTAAAGCCACAACAATACTTCAATGTGTCTTTGAAGCGGCAATGCATATGACACACTTATTTCCAGCGGCCATTTTGAAGATAAAGATTGCTGGTACTACAGTACTTGTGAATCCCAGCAGTCTGTGTTCAAAGAAATATCAGTATAACCAGAAGGAACATAGAAAATATCACCATGGCGTTCAAAAATGTACAATAAATATTGGATATCCAAGTTAAAAATGGTGGCCATTTTAAAACTAAAATGGCTGCCATCTCAAAATGGGTTTGACTCAAAATTCTGCCATTATTTCTTGTCCATAATGTGTTTTTTGGCTGCAAAAACACCACACATGACACACAGGTTGAAGGAACGAACCAAGGTCTATACATACATGAAATATACATAAAAGCATCAATACGTGAGAAAAAAATATAAGCTAACATTTGTTTACTCTATCTTATAACAGGATGGAGTAAAGACATGTTTTTAGTTTATGTCTTTCACTTATTAGGACCCCCGTATGTCTGATGACAGTGGAGCCTTTCTAAACCAGACACCATGAGGACCGACCTCCCAGGGTGTTTATTTTGTATGGGTTTCACTGATCTATCATGTCTGTCATTGATCTATCATGTCTGTTCATGATTGCAAATCACACAGCCATGATTAGGACATCCGTATGTCTGATGACAGTGGAGCCTCTGTAAACCAGACACCATGGTGACATTGCAGGCTGTCCGGTTTGGTGAGGTTCCAATGAAGATGAGTTTCAGTATTAGACTCGAGTAGAGCTTTTAATAATTCAATGCAGTGGGCTTTATTCAGTGCCCTTTCAACACTACAGACCCCTATCATAATCTTTGCAAACAGTGTAGATCCAGATGAGCCGGATCGTAACGAGCCGTCTCATCAGGATCGCACCATTTGCTGATATTTTCTTACCTCTTTCTGATAAATGGATTCTTGGTGTTTAACGGCCTATCAACAGTTAAGGTCATTTAAGGTGGGCCAACGGGGGTTCGATCCCACATCTCACATGCTGCACTGGGAAGGGGGGGGGGGGAGGGGGAATACCAAAATCAGAATGGAATATTTATATCAAAATAAATATATATTCAGCCATGAAATTAGAATAACCTGACCTGGTGCCAGGTCCATACTACACCAATGTCACTTAGCCCCGTCCAGAGGACGCAATTCTAATGAAATTCCAAGACATATTTACAAAGATATATAAGAAATATACTCACCACTAGTATGCAAAGACTTTAATACGAATCACATGTTCCCAACCAACCACCACAAAGAATATAATAAATATGTCTTGGAATTTCATTAGAATTGCGTCCAGAGGACGCAATTCTAATGAAATTCCAAGACATATTTACAAAGATATATAAGCAATATACTCACAATTTGTTGGATGTTATTTTCACCACTAGTATGCTAAGAGTTTAGTACGAATCACGTGCTCCCAACCAACCACCACAGTATATGGGAGTGTCCATTACAATTTTAATTCAGGACAAAAGGGTTAACAAATTCACCTGACTTCAGTCTACAGACCGCTCCTTACATAACACAGACACAGTACACAATAACATCAAAATGATAAAACCTAAGGCCATACAACAACAGTGTATTCATTCTCAGATATTGCCGCGTCAGAAATGTTTGTTGGGGTTTAACGGCCTATCAACAGCTAAAGTCATTTAAGGCCGCGTCAATGGGTTTAGTACTAAATCTCATATATTACCTGTACATGTACAAAAGGGGGGGAAATTCCAAAATCAGAACTGAATATTTACAATAAACAAAAAGTATATATTCAGCACAGAAATCAGAATAATCCGCCTCAGAAATAAAAAATAAATTGTCCCAACGTCCGCATCTACCATTGGAGATTTGATAAATGGCATTAGAGAAGTACTAGATGTAGCAAATAGCTATGCAATTCAAAAGAAAAAACAAAACATCAATATATATCCCAACGTCCACATCTACCATACGATATTTAGTTATGCCATTAGGGAAGTACCAGAGAGCCGTTTCACTAAACTTCGTAAGTGTAAATTTAGGATCGTCTGTAAATTTCAATTGATGGATTTACATTCATTGAGCATAGGCTGCGTATACAGCCTATGCTCAATAAATGTAAATTCAATAATTGTTTACAAGAAAACATTGTTAATGTGAAATTTACAGACTATCATAATTTTGCACTTACAAACATTTTAGTTGTACAAAGTTTAGTGAAACCAGCCCCAGATATAGCAAATAGCTATGCAATGCAAAGATAATTATTTCACTGGTAAATATCGGTATCTCCGTCAAACTGCAACTAACAAGAAATCAGTAACACTAATGGATGAATCCCTCAAAAACGTTGACACAAACTTATAAATCATTTGACCTTGACCTTGGGCATAGGAGCCGCATAAGTGGGCCACACAATAAAATTACGGATGATGACTTTAGAATAAGCATGCTCTCAACCAACCGCCCAAATGCTATAACATAATTTTCTGTCTCTAACTTATAAAATAGAGTGAATAAGATTTTAAATATGGAGTAAGTAATGTTGATTAAATGGAATATAATCACAAAGATTGATATATAGACATATAGTGTAAAGAATCGAATGCACAGTTTATATTCTAGTAGCATGTACATAATACATAATATATGGTCAGCTACAGAGACACTGGGACTTTTTAATACAACTCGGTAAGTATAAAATTAAATTTTAGAATAATATTTACACCGACAGCTGATGTTGGAAAATCTTTAGTGGATGTGTTCACATGTAATGATCACAGGTTAAAGTAACGGACCGAGGTCTATAAATACATTAAATATGCCTAAAAGCATCAATAAATGAATACAAAAAATAAGCTAAACATTTTTGTTTACCCCCTACTATGTGGCGCCAAGTGGGACATGGCTCAAATTTGTCAACAAAATTCATTTGTGTACCTATAAACTTGACAAAAACAAAACAAAATTAAATATATACTGATTTTGTCAGCAAAATTCACTTTTGTGCCGCAAAACTCAATTCTGTGTCACAAAATTCACTTTTGTTCCACAAAACTCAATTCTGTGTCACAAAATTCAATTCTGTGTCACAAAATTCAATTCTGCATACGTTTCGTATACGTATTTGCATACGTTTCGATTCTGTTGCCCAAATATGGCACACGCATGTAAGAAGGACTACCACTGGTCAGATACAGTATGACAAAAATGTGGCCTGAATAATATGTATAACAAGAACAATTATAACATGAATGATCATGTTATAAAAGAACGCTTTGAGTATATGTTATTATTATTGAGGCCAACTACATGTCTTAAGTTTACTGATAGGTTGTATCATCGTGCTATTTTGATTGTAAATGAGGCAGGTCATTTTTAAATTATTTATATCAACTAAATGTGTCACCTGAATAAATATTTGTATTGACTTGTTACAAAATATGATCATTGCACATCAAACGATAAATAGAGAGAATAAATAGTTGTTTCCATTAACATTTTAAAGAGTCAATGTTATCGCCCTTGATATCAAAGTCGCAATTCAAGCTTGATGTAAAAATAATAATAATGTAAAATTAACATGGTTTATGATTTTTTTTAAGAATTTTACCAAATTTTCTACGACGGCCATCTTGGATTATGCGACAACCTCCATTTTAACAAATATGAAAATGCTTCACCCACGCACCACAACTGTGAAGTCTGACCAGCGTCGGCCAAACGGTACATGAGAAGAAGACGAAATCTATAATTAAAGGATGACCTGTCGGTGGCCATCTTGTATGATGTATCATCCGATTTTGACAAAAAAAATATCCAGAGTGATTGTCTCCACGATACCTTCGATTTGATATATATCAGGACCATATTAGGTCAAATTTGAAATATCGCCATGTGCCAGATACAAAATCAATGCGTGAAAAAACAAAGGGAGAACACTGGAATATTAGTGAGGCAAGAGTTGTGATAAATATACAAAAAGGAATTCCAGTTATGCTCGGGACACAAAATCAGTACATGCATCAGAAAAAAAACAAAAGAAATCAGTATGGTAAGATATGTTATTCTTGCTTTTAAGGACTAGAGCAAGTGAGCGGGGTCTCACACATACCCTCGGCCGCAGCCAAGTCATTTGGCCTTGACCTTTGGCATGAAAGCCGCTTAGGTGAGATATATAATGAAAATATGGCTGTTGATAAAGAAGTATGTGACATTTCCAGTTGATCCAACATACGGTTGCAGATAAATTGTGTACTTAAAACTTTAATGCAAATATTTCAAAACATTTAACACAATTTGACCTTGACCTTGGGCATGAAAGTCACATGCGTGTGCTATAAAATGAAAATATGGACGTTGATTGTTGACAGACAAATATATGAAGTTTCAATTCAATCTGACTTACGGTTGCAGAGAAATTGTTTACTTAAAACTTTAACGCATATATTTCAAAACATTTAACGCAAGTTTCAAAGTAATTTCACCTTCACAGTGTGCATGAAAGCCGTATGAGTGGGCTATACAATGTTTGTTTAATGGTGTTTAACGGCCTATAAACAGCTATGGTATAATACTCACATAAAGGATATAACTGTCGGATACCAAATGCCAAAGTTGTTTGTTTGTTTATTGGTGTTTAACGGCCTATCAACAGCTAAGGTCATATAAAGCTGGGCAAACGGGTTCGATCCTGTATTAACCTGCTGCATTGGGGGGGGGGGGGGGGGGGGGGGGGGAGGGGGGGGGGGGGGGGGGGGGGGGGGGGGGGGGGGGGGGGGGGGGGGGGGGGGGGGGGGGGGGGGGGGGGGGGGGAATCCCAAAATCAGAACGGAATATTTTCATCGAGAACAAATACTTTGTATGCCTGATAGTGGAAGCATGATTGTCGTTAAAAAAAGTTTTGTTTAAATTGTTTGCTAAAAGCAAACTCTCGCTTGATTCATGATTTAGATCGATTAAGCTTTCAGAAAAAATAGGGTGGCAATTTTTTCAAGTTCAAAATGGCCGCCAAATTCAAAATGGCCGCAATAACACCAATACGCAAATCATAAACAATATTGTTTGGATATTTTACGCATTCAAACTTGGTTTTGTTACTTTACCATATTAGAAAGTGATTATAACATTAATAAATGTCATTCAAATTGATACGTGGGTAATACTGTGGCAAAATAGAGCTTATTACATGCTTATCCGGTTTAAATTACACACACAATCGGCGTAATATTTGCAAAATACTTTCATATGCCCAAAAACAACAACAACGAAATTGGTTATTTACGCATTGACTAGCATATCAAATCAATTTATTAAATATTATAGAACATGTTATTGCTTTTGACGATTGAATTCATCAAAACTTGTTCTGATGTCCGGTTCTATCTAAGTGCCCGAGATCATATAATTTGCAAACCGAGAATTCCCAGTACAAACGACAACATGGGCCTGTGACTAAAAACCGTTCTGACTAGATATACATCATTGAATATTAGTTTGGTTGGGTGTGACATAGCTTTGCTCAGTTTCGGCCAATTAGATTGCTTGATTCCATACAAAGTAATCATAAACGTGACATTGGGTAGAAGCAAGGCTGTATTCACCTACAACAGTGACCCAAATTATAAATGGGAAACATATGTATCGAGCATTGGAGGCGCACACTGTTACTCTGATTGCGCTGTACTGTTTGTACTTCCAAAACTTTCTCACAACATAACCAAATGAGAAGCAATTTCTGAAAGAAGTGTCGGGCCATCTTGGTGAAGCATATCATAATGATATCACTAAGAGTATATACAAACGGAATGAACTAAATGATACTGTTACAAAGGTGATGACGATGTTTGAATCAAGAAATACCATCCAACTCTTGGAGAAATTTGAAGGAAATGCAAATAAAATTCAGCAGTTTGTCCTCAGTTACACGAGAAAATTTGAGACAATCCTCCTGTTTGTCAGAAGCACCAGGCAACGGGATTTACTGCTACACATGGAAAGTACGCAGTCTCTTATTAAGTACTTCTTCGCTCATGATCATTTGAACTATGCCCGATTGCTCCCGTTGTATGTCTCAACAATGCAAGAAACATAAAAAGAGCACCCAGAACTATTGGAAGAGTTGATGAATGGCAATTTATGTGTGACAAAAGGTCTTGCTGGGTTCACATTTATAGCACCTGACCATGGAATTGAACAAGAGAACCGCACACTCAAGGTCATTGGGGTATTGTGGGTATAACACAAATTGAAAAAAAGACTGGATAAATTCTTCCTTATTGCCCCGGAGCTGTCATCGCTTCTTCAAGAGTTTGCAAACGACTACAACGCTGGCAATAACGATCTAAAAATGCAGGACTATGCAATAGCAGGTGGGAAGCTCTCTCGAATAATGAATAATGCAACAAAATTATCCAGCGTATTTCGCGAACATGGAGACCCATTCGTCGTAGATGATGACAATGATGACATTTATAATTTGCTTGCCAAAGAAGTTATGAATGAGCATGTAACAAATGAGATAATAGCACGTGATGCAATTGGGCAAACGATGTTTGAGGAATTTGTTAGTCAGCGTTTAACAGAAGGAACATTGTCTGTGTGGGACAAAATGAAAAAACGAAAACTTGGAACATTCAAAACCACAAGTGCCACTATACCAGTTAGATCTGGAGATAAGCTGAACAAAATCAGAGAAGAGCGAGGACTACTTCAGAGATTCGTCGTCGTTTCAAGAAGTCGGCTACTCAAATAAATGTCCAGGCAGATTCAATCGAAGTAAGTAATTTGACAGATGCTGAAAGTGAACGCACAGATGTGAATTATAATACCGGAATGTCAACTTCAAGACACAGGGTAATATTGATTGATGGCATGGCTCTTGTGAATTCAATGTCCAAATGAGATGCAATGAACACGTGTAACGACTTTGCAAAGTATTCATAAATATGCTTGGCAATATAGCAGAAGGTTATGATGAATTGAGGTTGGTATTTGATAGATATGTACAGAACTCACTGAAAGCACAAATGAGAAAGAAGAGAACCAAAGGACAGTCTACATATTACCATGTCGGCGATAATACATCCATCAGAAACATTGCATTGAAGGATTTTCTAGCAAACACTAACACCAAAGCAGAGCTGACAGAGTATCTAGCGAACAAGTGCCTCAATCACAGCAACAGTCCAGATAACAGACTAAAGAAATTTATTGTAACAGCGGGAACAGAAAGCAAAGGAAACATTGATGTGCCTACCTCATTGACCAGTCACAGTCAGGAAGAAGCAAACACATTTCTCTTACTGCACGCCAGACACTGATGAATTCGTGTTACTGATACAAATGTATCCAGACCTGCCGTTGGCAACATACTTTCTCACAGGAAGGAGTCCTCAGAGGAGAAGCATTGCCGTACATACTGTTTACAATGTCTTAGGGCAAAAACGTGCATCAGCAATAGTAGGTTTCCATGCATTCACAGGATCTGATGTGTCTGGCAGATTTGCCGGTAGATCCAAAGAGATGTGTGTTAAAGTCTTCATGTCGTGCGACGATCAGATTCTGGACGCATTTGGCCACACTTGGAGTCGTAGACCCATTGCCAGAAATATTATCCCAGCTGGAACGATTTGTGTGTCTCCTGTATTGATCGACAACCTACACCAAAGTAAACGAGCTTCGTTTGCATCTGTATTAAAACCGTGCTGCTGAAGGAGAGAGTCTACAACCAACAACAGGTTCGCTAACATTACACGTTCGTCAGGCCCATCACATTACAATTATTTGGAGAAAAGCTGGCGAAAGCAACCCAAGCCTCCCATCTGCCACTGAATGTGGTTGGAACTTTCATGAAGCTACTTCGACGTTCGTACCTGTTTGGTGTCTGAATCCGCCAGCCCCTGATGCCATAATGAAGTTGATTAAAAGTGGCTGCAAACGTGGCTGCAGACACAAATGTAGTTGTCGGAAACACTATTCCATGTACTGAACTATGCGGGTGTGTTGATTATGGCTGCAATAATACAGTTACTATTGACACACAGTTCGTGAGCGACCACGATAATGATAGTTATGATTAAAGACACTGTCGGCGATCCGAGTGACAAACTTGTGACATATTTAGGTTGTTTGATATTATTTGATATGTCGCCAATTTAGAAGCAAACTGACCTGCGTTTATATGACCATATAATGCGGATATGTCCATTTGTTGCTCAAGCGACTATATGAATGTACAGGCAAAGCAAATACAATGGCTCACATGAAATTACAAATATCTCACATGTTTACTGCTCGTACTGCATACAATGTGCGTCTATTTTGCATAACAGTAAATCCAGACTCTGTACATGTATGTGACAGAAATATGTCATGCAATACACGGTTAGCTGAGTTACATGTGTGATTATCTAACTTTTCTGAGCATCTAAGAAATAAGTTGTAAAGGAAAAACTAAAGATTAATGAGACAGTATTTTTGTATCACAATTTATGTCGATGTAATGTATTTTCTTTTAAAAAATCAGTGTTACAATAGGCGAAACACTGCTCTTATTTGTTTCAAGCGGCCATTTTGAAACTGAAAATGGTCTGATTATAGTTTAAAATGAGTCTTATACTGTTTTATGGTCAATATGTATAAGTATGTATGTTAATTGTGCTAAATAAATAAGTTTGAACCGAAACTATATTATATACAATGTATATGTATTATTATAAGTCTCCATTTACAGTGTTGGCTGCCATCTTGAATTTGGACGCTATATTGAATTTGAAAAAATTGCCACCCTATTTTTTCTAAATATTCATATTATAAACAAATCAAAACAAGTGAAAGTTTGCTTTTAACAAGAAATTTAAACGAAAATTACATTCTGGCTCCCACTATGAGTATGAATCATGATTGAAGGCACTGTGTTACAGTTTGTTTGCTTGTTTGTTGGGGTTTAATGGCCTATCAACAGATAAGGTCATTTAAGGCCGGGTCAATGGGTTTAGTACTAAATCCCATATATTAATGTACAAGTACATGTACATGTTCAAGTACGTGTATAAAAGGGGGGAAAATCCCAAAATCAGAACTGAATATTTACAATAACAAAACTGTATTCAGCCCTGAAATCAGAATAATCCTGATCTGATGCCAGGTCCTCGCCACACCAGAATCATTTGCACTGCGTTACAGATGATGCCTCCATATGTTGTTTGTCACATCATGCTCTGCAAATGACCAATATCAACCAATTGCACCATTTCATACGAAGTCAAATTTCAAAGTCGAAATTTATTGTACACATGTGATTTGTTACAAGTTTGACCATTGGGCATTGATTTCAATTATAATCATGATACTAGCACAAAAATACATCATTAATTCGTAAATTTTCGTTTCCCTTCGAAAGTCTACAAAGTTTGTCTTTGGTCTATCTGGTCTATGATGTTTCAAGTAAAATCCTTTATTGAGAAGATAACTGAAACCATGTGAAACCAACCAAATATAAACTTTATAGACTGTGGACGTTAAACAGAAATTTATGAATCAAAGATTGAATGCAATACCTTAAATGCTAATCACTCTAGGTTGGCGGTAGGATTTTTAAATTTGCTCAAATATGTGTCTGTGACTGCAGTAATGGGGCTTATGGGGTTTGCGACCAGTGTAGATACACATATCCGCACAGGATCTGCACTGTTCACCATTGCATCAATGAAATCTCCATCATGCTTCTAACAAGCCACATCATTATCAGGCTACAGGAGTGTACTATTTGATCAGGAGCTACACTGGTCACAAATCCCATAAACCGCATTCTCCAGTCACAGCCACCGGTTAAAGTAACGGACCAATACCTATAAATAAATTAAATATACCTAAAAGCATCAATAAGTGAAATAAAATAGGCTAAACAAATTATTTACTCCCATATATCAAACATGGAGTAAATACATTTTGTTTAGCTTATTTTTCTCTCACTTATTGATGCTCTTAGGTATATTTAATGTATTTATAGGCCATGGTCCGTTACTTCAACCTGAGGTCACAGCCACATATGTGTAAAAGCATAGTAAATATATGACCATTTCAATATCTAGTCCTTCAAGTGTCACATAATCAGAAATGTACAAATGTCATTCTGTCCACCACAAGAATGAGTCACCGATTGAAAAAATATTGACAAATCTTAAAACTGCACAAGTCAGATTTGTGTGAGTAAGATTCATTCTCAATTCCATCAACACAAGAAGTAACATGTCTTCACGACACGTCCTTTCAACAGGTTGATTAGATGATTAGAGCAGAAATCAGAGTTACGAACCACACAAACACTGCCGCTGGCATGGATAGTACTCCGGTTAAATGGTTAATTTTTTGTAACTGAACTTGTCTTTCTCAAGCTCTTCCTCGAGGGTTATATTTTCAGATGTCGCTGATCTTAAGATGATGACAGTCTGTCATGGCGACACTATATTTTGCTTCGTGTAGGTCAGGAACTGGATCAGTTCCCATTTCGCGAGTGTTTGGCAACTTGTTGCCCAGGTGGAGTAGTGTCTTCGGGCAGCGATTCTTCTGGTGGCCTTTGTCCTTCAACAGCAGAATGAGAAACCATTTCCGCCTTATCTGCTTCTTCTGGGACCGCCCATATACTATCTCAATAGCCCTGCTGGTGTCTGCCTCGACTGCAGGGTGAAGTTGAAGAGGCTCGACGAATAATCCAGATGGCTAAGATCTGTAGACGGCTTCCCTGAAACAAACAATCAAACACTATTATGTACATGGTTAGCCTTTTATTGAATTTCTTACCAGTATTAACCATTACTCAGCAAATGACTCCACAATTTTCCAACATGAAACAGTGCTTAGAGAACTACATCCCACTCGGGCATCAAACTCACAACACTTGGATAAATGTGGTAAGCGAGTAAGCCACATTGTTCATAGTTGTGAACAGAACAGCTTCCCTTAGAGATAATGGTATCTTGAGATCAGACAATAAAACCAAGGCTGACATTTTAAATGCCCAGTTTAAGTCTGTCTTCACTGCCGAACCTGATGGTTCCCTCCCAGATAAAGGACAAAGCCCATATCAGAGCATGGCCGATATAACTGTTGACAAGTATGGCATTGAAAAGCTACTTGGCAAGCTTAACCCTCACAAAGCTACAGGACCGGATAATATCAGTTCTCGTGTCCTGAGTGAATGCCGAAAGGAGATAAGCCCGATACTGGCTTGTATCTTCAACAAATCTATTCAGTCCGGCATAGTTCCTGATGACTGGCGCCTGGCCAATGTTGCACCTATTTTCAAAAAAGGCGAAAAATATGACCCTGCTAACTACCGCCCAGTTTCCCTAACATGCATTTGCTGCAAAACACTAGAGCACGTAATTGTTAGCAACATAATGAAACATGCAGAGACAAACAAAATAATAGTAGACTCCCAGCACGGATTTAGAAGTCGCAGGTCATGTGAATCCCAACTTGTACAATTTGTTAATGATATCTCCTCCAACCTAGACAGGGCAAACAATAAAGGTCAAAGGCAAACAGATATCATTATAATGGACTTTGCCAAAGCTTTTGACAAAGTCACCCATCGCAGATTAGTACATAGTACACAAACTTGACTTCTATAGGATAAGGGGAACCACAAACAAATGGATTCATTCTTTTCTTTCAGGCCGAACCCAAAAGGTTGTTCTGGATGGTGTTGTTTCAGACCCAGCAGACGTCTTATCAGGTGTCCCCCAGGGTTCTGTCCTGGGCCCAGTCTTGTTTCTCCTCTACATTAATGATCTGCCGGATGATGTAAATTCCTCTGTTCGTCTCTTTGCTGACGACTGTGTTCTCTATCGAAACATAAGTAGAGATACAGATTGCCAAGCTCTTCAAGACGACATTGCCAAACTCGCTAAATGGGAAACAATATGGCTCATGAAATTTAATGCTTCAAAATGTCACACCCTCAGAGTCAATAGTCACCTGCCAAATTCTCAACTTGTATACGACTATAGTCTTCATGACCAGATACTGGAAAGCGTACCCTCTGCAAAATATTTAGGACTAACCTTTACTAATAATCTGTCCTGGGGCACACATATCCAAAACGTTACCAGCAAAGCAAACAGAACACTTGGTTTTCTTAGACGAAACCTTGCCCTTGCTCCCAAATGTACAAGAGACATAGCCTACAAAACTATGATCAGGCCTCAACTGGAATTTGCTGCTAGCATTTGGAGCCCATATACAGTTTCAGACATTAGTAAAGTTGAAAAAATTCAGAGAACTGCTGCTAGGTGGTGTTGTAGAAGATGGCGAAACCAAAGCCACGTTGGCGACATGCTAGAAGATGTCATGGCCAACTCTAGCCCAACGTAGGGACCAGGCCTGCCTCATATTCTTCTACAAAATCCACAATGACCTTGTTGAGATTGACAAAAACACGTACCTCCATCTGGTTGCTAATCCCAGGTCAACTCGATCCTCTGCCAAACACCCGTATCAATACAGTAGACCACTGGCTTACTCGGATTCTTTCAAATTCTCCTTTTTTCCCAAGCTTATACCGTTATGGAACTGTCTACCTATCGATATTGTTTCCTCGGAAACCGTATCCGGGTTCAAATCCAAAATCTAAATTTTTGGAACAGTCTGCTACATGATGTTGTTTTTTCTCATGTAGCAGACACCCACTTCTTGTAAATAGTTTTAGTGGCAAGTCTATCTTTGGTCTTTTTCAATATCCTTGTGTAAAATATTAGTACCACATATATATGTTGTTTTTTTTGTTCATATGTACTTGATCAACGCAACTTGCCACCATATTACCTGTCATAATGCTCCGATTGGAGCGTGCACAGTATCGATAGATAGATAGATAGAAATCTACAACCGTATTGTCCGTAGCAGAGTTACGTTTCCATTCATAGTCTTCCTCTGCAGAATAGTGAATAAGAGATCTGGTTCGCAAATTACATGTAGCAGCTAAAGTTGGGGTCCCATCCATAGGTTGAAGTAACGGACCGAGGTATATATATGTGTGTGTTATAGAGGGAGTAACAAAACTTGTTTTAGCTTCTTTTTTTTCGTTTATGGACGCTTTTAGGCGTATTTAATGTATTTATAGACCTCGGTCCGTTACAATGTACTTCAGCCTGTGGTCCCATCTAGTAGGCATAACAGTTTGCCTATAATAATTAAATAAGTGTATAATTGTGTAACTACGGTACATGTATTCCGCCAGTTTTAAAAATTACGAGTGCAGGCCCACTATGCACATATACTCATTTAGTAATATTGATTTTACTGATAGGGGCTCGCGGTGGTATCAGGCTGTTTTGATATGCAAATGAGACATGACATTTTTAAATTATTTATACCAATTAAATGTGTCACCCGAACAAATATTTTTATTGACACATTATAAAGTACGATCATAGTGCACATAACAAAACTAAGCAGACAGAATATAGTTTCCATTAACCTTTAATGGAAACACGGTTATCACCCCTGATATCAGTGACGAAATTCACGTTTCATATAAAAAGAAAAAGTACATGTATATTTTCACTACATGTACAAATGGGGGGAAAATCACAAAATCAGAACTGAATATTTACAATAACAAAACTATATATTCAGCGCTGAAATCAGAATAATCCTGGTCTGATGTCAGGTCCTCACCACACCAGAATCACTTGGCCCCTCTCAAAAGCAGTCGGATAAGTAATAATCTTACTACTTGTATAATGGGCAATAACCCAATTCAACTCCCAGGTAACAAAAGAGCCAAAGATAAAAATGTACTGAAGGGTCAAACCAGGCAAATAGTGATTCCTATATGGAGGAACCACTACCGTTAATTTACGTCGTCTCGTTCTCCCGACCACCACCCAAGTAAAGTTTTGTATTAATTTTATAATAGTTTTTTTTTTCAGATGGAAAATATACAAATTAGGTCACAATTAACAACTAAAGTGTAAATCAGATCTGATTAGCTATTCTGTAGAGGAAGCCTACATATATCATTTTTATTTGTTTGTTGGGGTCTAACGGCCTATATCAACAGATGCGGTCATTTAAGGCCGGGTCAATGGGTTTAGTAATAAATCCCATATATTACCTGTACAAGTACATGTTCAAGTACATGTACACATGGGGTGACAATCCTAAAATCAGAAATGAATATTTACAATATAAGAACATTATACTCAGCCCTGAAATCAGGATGATCCTGATCTGATGCCAGGTCCTCGTCACACCAGAATCACATGGCCCCTCCCAAGAGCAGTAGGATCAGTAATAATCTTACTACTTCTATAATGGGCAATAACCCAATTCAACTCCCAGGTATCACAAAGAGCGAAAGGTGAAAACGTACCTGACGGCCAAACCATGCAAATCGTGATCCATATTATTACTTTTATAATATTTTTTTTCAGATGGAAAATACACAAATTGTGTCACAATTAACAACTAAAGTGTAAATCAGATCTGATTAGCTATTATGTAGAGGAAGCCTACATGTATGAATGGAATAGTAACTCTGCTACAGACGGTACATGAGAAGATTGCAACAGTTATTGTTCGCAACTACAATAACATGGTTCAATAATAATGAGACATCAGTGATTCTATATTTTATGTACATATTGGTGCCGTTTTTCTAGTTTCGATGTAGAACCAATAATTCATTAAACTGTGTTTATTCCATTGGGTGACAGTCCAGTTGTTACATTTATAATAGTATAGCCAATTGTTCTGGTCATTTTTTTAATTTTATTTCCACTTCAAGGGACCAGGGGTCTCAGAAATGTCATTTCCGTTACGTACATTTACATGACGTAAACATAGCTTTACATTTAAATTTTTTTATTTTCAACGGCATAAAACATACAACTGAAGGGGCATCTATTTAGAAAAGTGTCAAGAATATGGTAAGCTAATTGTATTAGTGCGAAACAGAAATTTAGTACCAAGTCGTGGAATTTCTCATTTATGGTAACCCAACAACATGTATTTAATATGAATCAGTAAAGTTAAGCAAAACAAAATAGCTTGGCAACTAACAGAATGCCGTGTTTTACCACATGTACCAAACATCGTTATAAAGCTACATTTAATTAATAGCACAGCCTCCAAAAATATGGGCGTAACGGCAATGATTATGTAACGGTAATGACAAAACGTAACGGTAATGACTTTCCATTTATTTAAAATACTAATACAGCATATATAACGAACATATTTATACTTTGAATATGCTGTACAATATAACTTCAAGTTAGTGTTTACTTTTAATGTGATTGCCAATAGAAACCCACACTCCTTGAAGCTGTGTCTGTTTTTTTGTTGTTTCAGAGCTTTTACTAATTAAATCCTGATATATAAATGTTGTAGGTCTGAATAAATGTGCCATTACTGACCGACAACTGATGGGACCTGGTCTATATCTAATTGACGCATCAACTGACTGGTTAGTATGGTAATTTATTATTGCCGTTACACGATCGTCATTACCGTTACACAATTTTGTAACGGAAATGACCGTAACGGTAATGATTTTTCTTTAAAAACTCCCATTTTTCACCCCTCTGTATACAACGTATCATGAAGGTAGAATAGGCAAAGACAACGTTGTAAGTGTGTCTATCTACCCATTTTGGTTTCAGTCGACCTACATACATACGGACGTCGTGTATAAACCGTGAACGGTAATGATGCATGTAATGTGTAACCTTAAAATTCCGAATACAGACCGGCCTCGTTCTCGGCAATGACTTAAGTTGTGTTACCACCGTGTTTATTTATAAATCGGGCGCCCATAAACAGTGTTCATTGCATTAGTAGCTGAGAGTAGGAAAGGGAGGTTACTCTGATTTTACATATTTTTTTTCAGCGTAACGGTAATGATTCGATTTCGCGGGACAGATACATTAACGTCAGTATTTTGACAACTAAAGGCAAATTTATTGCAGAATAAGTTTAATGACAATGTTAAACTATTTTAATTCAGATGCAATGTATATTAAAGTACAAATGGACAAGATTTGAGAATTACGGGTTTGTGAACTGTGCTGATTGATGATCGGGACATGCCCATTTGGTGCACCATACATATGCCAACAACAGAAAATAATAACTAACCACACATAACAAGAATTGTAAATACTGTTTTCTTAATGGATTGGTATTATACATAGTTTCTTTACTGGAACAAAATAATTTTCCTTATAAATTGTCAGTAAATTACACCGGGACACCAGATGTACATAAAATATAGAATCACTGACATACATATCTGTACATGTATCAAACCAATGAAAACTGACATTCTGATCTGCATATAAAAAAAATGTCATTTCGGCTAATTCTGCGCACCGGCTAATGCACAATTCACGTAATGTTTTGCCCAGCTTACGTCAGAATAAATTATGTTGATTTTGGAATAAATCAGCTGATTAACGGTATACTAAGTCACAATTTTATCCCATTCCGATAGTTTGGTAAAAAGTTATTCAGAACATGGTCAAAATGATTAGTGGTCCTGCTTACTAAATTAATAGATCAACAACAGATCTGTTAAAAAAAGCTTCATAAACCAATAATACACATGCAAATATATCGACATTGGTTATCATTTTATTCCCGTATTATTCGCAAAACTCAAGGACAAAATGGACTGATATTTTGATCAAATTTGGCTGGGTCTCCGCTAAGCGGATACAGATAATAGACGACAGATGAAATAGTAAAAGCCATCTGTTTAACCGTGATTATCTCGGCCAAGAACTGCCTTGAATGTTCAGGGAATTTAGACTGAATATGGACATTTTCACGAAAATTATTATTAGGTGCGCAGAATTAACAGACACGATTGTAATCCCAA
The DNA here is from genome assembly GCA_029237695.1 of Conchocele bisecta. NCBI lineage: Eukaryota > Metazoa > Mollusca > Bivalvia > Lucinida > Thyasiridae > Conchocele > Conchocele bisecta. Next base: position 26,231,672 of record CM055271.1, on the reverse strand, counting down.
CAAACATACAGTCTCCACCCCCGGCCATATTTCGTGAGGTCACCCCAATGAAACAAAGAAATCCCTCATCACCACCCCCGACCAAACATGGGTACCCTGTGTACAAATAAATTTTAGGAAGCCCACCCACTGCAATACAAATACTTAATACAAATACTGCACTTCAATTTTTTTACTTGTTTGGTCACTGTTGTTATAGTTTTCTAAATTGTGTAAACACGTGACTTTCTGAAAACACTTGTCTTAAGAAAACAACATGAATAATCAGACATGTAAAATATTGGTGTGTGCAAAGCCACATACACGGTGCCAAGCCGGGTACACTTACTTAATAGAAATACTGCACCGGCCTATATTCATGATATTTCGGGGAAAAGTCACCGCTGTGCAAATGCAGCGTACCTGGATTCGCCCACCTCAATTTTTTACTTATTTCATCACTGTTGTTACAGTTTTTTTTAAACACATTTGACTCTCGGGGAGGGGGGGGGGGGGGTGGGGGGGGGGTAGTGTGTTTTTATGTAGTGTCTTTTTTAAGTGGCTAAAAGGCCGCCTATTTTTAAGTGGCTAAAAGCCTATATAGACAATAGATAACAGATAATAGCCTAAATAGATAATGAATTGACTTGCTGGACTGAAAACATATATTCAAAGTGAATCTACAAGTATCGAGGTGCCACAAACACACGGAGTCCGAGATGCACCATAAATTAGAAATTAGCTATTTAAACAACAATTGTGGAAACAAAATTGGTCGCGAAAACCAATGACTCGGCACATGTGTGTGTTTTTTTTGGACACATTAATGATTGCTAAAAGCACAGGCAATGTTGAATATCCCCACCCACTTGAATTCATGTTAGATTGAATACAATGGAATTATATTAGTAGCCCTGTGGTTAAAAGTGCTGTCGAAGTCAGTACGATTCAAATATTGGTCAACAGTAATAAAGAAATAATTCCTACCTGAAACGAATGTTTCGTGTCTGGCAGCTAGTACTTATAAATGTAAAATGTAGGTCAATTATTGATGCGTCTTGGCTGTCGCCGTATTGTCCTCTCAACTTTAGCAAATTTGCAGAAATGTACGTCTGTAGCATTCACAAATCGTCGAGTACACAATGAGTATCTGTATTTCCGTATTTAGAGCTTATCAACAATGAAGACAGCAATAATTTCACGATGGCTTGGACCAGTACGTGTAATGGCAATATGACCAATCATTGTATTATTACGCGTTTGGCAGGTAAGCTAAAATAAAGCCAGTAACACATAGATAATGACAACACTTACTTCCTTATATTATACATGTATGTTATTAGTTGATTGAATTGTGGATATAGTAAACGTATATACCTTTTAAAAGATTTTACTTTCGGAATTACTTTTTATAGCGTAACTATAATTAACCATAATTAACACGAAATATAGTATGACGTCACAATGAAAATACAATCGCATTTAACAACAAATAGCTGACTTTTTAAACGTAAATTTGTTATTGGTTGGTATATTACATTAAAAAAAAGTGTCCTGTGTCCAATAAATTGGACACATGACACTATGGCGTTTAGTAAAAAGGTTCACATATTGACTATATGTGTACGAGACTTTCTAAATGAGGCTCCATACGGGATAATTTCATGGGGGAGGACCCCCAGACCCCCCTAATTTACGATTCACGCTCGCGGAGGTCGGCTATGCCGAATTTTAATTACAGACCCCCCCCCCCCCCCCCCCACACACACACCCTGCAATTATTTCTGTATCCACGCCTGATACATTGGGTTATATTTTCGCATTTAAACCTGCAAGTGTACTCCACCATCTGGTTAAATGGACTAAGACCGATCTCAACTAATCAACGTAGAGATGACATAGACTATCAGTGGACAAAACTGACTTTTGTAGACAAAACTGAATTCTGTCCCACAAAACTGAATTTTGTTCACAAAACTCAATTCTGTCTTACAAAATTGAATCCTTTATAACAAACATGAATTTTGTATATCAGAATTGTACATAATTGGATTTTGTGATTTTTAGTGTTACAAAACTCAATTTTGTCTGGACAAAATTGGTTTTGTGCACATAATTAACATGTCCTGCATGGCGCCCCGTACCTCCATATACTCCATTATATATAATGGAATATATGGAGGGGTTAACAAAAACAAAATTAGCTTCTTTTTTTTTCTTCATTTATTGATGCTTTTATGCATATTTAATGTATTTATAGACCTCGGTCCGTTACTTCAACCTATGATAATGATGTGTGCATGTAGGTGCCAAATGATAATGTTAGTAAACCATGTTACCCTTTCAACACCACACACTTGTATAGTGATTTATTGATTGACCTGTGGTATAGTGGTATTGGCAAACAGTGTAGATCCAGATAAGCCGGCTCGCTAAGAGCCGTCTCACCCGGATCTGCACTTTTTGCAAGTACTTTTCATATGTGTGAGAGCAAAAACACCCCCTTTTCATAAATGTACTAGTCTGAAAATCATTTTATGACGATAGAATTGGTTGCAAAATTAACATATCAAGATCCATTCCAGTTACTTAGGGGTGAAAGGGTTAATGAGAGAAGCAAATTGATAGAAATCTTAGTACACTATTTTTATGGCAAGAAGTTTAGTGAAACGGGTCCCTGTTAACAATGACCACTGACAGGCGGACACAGTTTCAACAGCAAAGCAATATAACATGCCACATTGCAATCATCTAAGGGACATAAACAGCATGTTGTTACATGACTGCCATTGTTTGACACCGCTCACAGCCGTGTTCAAACATACAGTGCGTGCGGTTTGACCATGGCTGCAGACAATGCTCATTCCGGGGCCAAGCCAACACCTATGAAATGCATGTGTCTTATGAAGTTACTAGAACGCGCCATTACGACACCAGACCAGCTAGTTCACAACGGTTGCACTTAAATTGTGAAAATTGATGCGGCTGCATCAGGCGACGAGTACTGCGGCCCCGGAATAAGTATGTGTACACGAGCTGTTTGAATTGAAACGGAAATGTAACAATAACGTTTGACCATGTCCAGCCGTGGGTAAACGTTTGCCGTGCCCCTCGAGCCTATGGCCTTGGGGTTCAAACAATTCCCTCGTGGCATGGCAAATGTTCAACCACGGCTGGACATGGCCAGACCTTATATTCAGTGGTGCTGCACTCCGTGCCAGCGTAAAATGTTTCAAGTCGAAAAATGCACCGGTTTCCTTATGAGATGCTATTCAGCTCTACTTCGAGCTATTGCACACACAATGTTTTCGTCTAGCAACGTCTACGAAATTAATGCCGGTTACTAGACGTTAAAATATGTTTATGTTGTACTTCTTCATGTATTTTGACGTGAAACATTTTACGTCAGCACGGAGTGCAGCACCAGAGTTATGTATTGCTCTATTGTTATGTTGAGTATGTTAACAAGGTTTCAACAATAGACAGCACATGTTGCGGCCATTTACAAGGAGCAACAAAAACACACACGGCTACATGAACTAATGAACACAAACCATCTAATGAATTCTGACTGTGATAAATGGGGCTTATGGACTTTGAGATCAGCGTATACATTGATCAGTCTGATCATGAACTGCATCTTGTACTATTTAGTCAAAGAAACACGGATCTGCGGGCCGTTTCACTAAATTTTGTACTACTAAAATGTTCGTAAGTGCAAATTTAGGATCGTCTGGAAATTTCAATCGATGGATTTACACGTATTGAGCATAGGCTTCATGTGCAGCCTATGCTCAATAAATGTAAATCCAATAAGTGTTTACAAGAAAACAGTGTTAATGTGAAATCTCATAATTTTGCACTTACGAACATTATAGTCGTACAAAGTTTAGTGAAACGACCCCAGGCTTCTACGAAGATTATAGAACAGGGGGCCGTTTCACTAAACATCGTACGACTAAAATGTTCGTAAGTGCAAATTTATGATCGTCTGGAAATCTCAATTGATGGATTTACATTTATTGAGCATAGGCTGCATATGCAGCCTATGCTCAATAAATGTAAATCCATAAATTGTTTACAAGAAAAAATTGTTAATGTGAAATTTACAGACTATCATAATTTTGCTCTTACGAACATTTTAGTCGTACGAAGGTTAGTGAAACGGCCCCCAGGAGTGTGTGAGCAGAACAGGTCCTATATTGGCTGTAAATGTAGTAAGACCCATTTCTCCAGTCATATCAGGCTACTGGAGTGTGCTGGCTGATCAGGGGCTACACTGGCTACAAATGTGATCAGCCCTGTATCTCCCATCACAGTCACATGGAATATGAGCCAACAAGAAACACATCAATGGCCTTGTATTGCATTATATTCAGTAGGAAACAATATGTTATTGATTGAATAATGATTGATTGATTGATTGATTGACTGGTTGATTGATGGATTTTTTTTTACAACACCCATGCCATATTGACAGGGCAGATCAGTAGCCTATTTCACCAACATTGCAAAGTATACTTTTCTAGCAAAGTATACTTTGAGGGAGAAATTTTCAATTTTAGGATAAATTTATTAATTTTTATTATACTGAATTTATTACATTATCACAGCCAAAATGGCTGTGATAATGTAATAAATTCAGTATAATAATTCTGCATAAATCCATTTCAGGAAAAATAAATGATTACTCCCTCAAAGTATACTTTGCAATGTTAGTGAAATAGGCTACTGGAGCTACACTGGCTACAAATGTGATAAGCCCCATTTCTCCAGCCACACAGCCACAGTTGTATTGGATATGACAGAGGCGTCGGAACCGGGGCGGCAGGGGCGGCGACCACCGCCCCAATATTTGGACCAATTTTTTAAAAACATTTTTGGCTGTGAGTATCGGGACATGATCGTGATTTGGGTAAACAAACACCCGGTGTAATGTAGAAATGTAGAGGTATATAGAGGTATACCGCTTTGAGCTGACGCGTTATTATTAGGTTTGAGGCGGCTTTCAGCTGCGCCGAAAACCTATTGTATTCGTTGGTTTTTTTTTTTTTTTTTTTTTTTTTTTTTTATTCAGCCGTTCAGTCTACAGCCCAAACCGCTAGTCGGATCGACTTCAAATTTTGCATGCCGATTCGGATCAAGTGTGAGCAGAGACTCAGAGATTTTCAGAAATATCTTAAGGCCACTTTCCACGAAACCGGAAGTGACGTCATATTTTCTATAACTTTCTATAACTTCCTTATTTTCCAACAGATTTCAAAAATTCTTTTTGCATTAGAAAGCTGACAAAATTCTCTATCTCGACCTCGCTGACAGTTCTCGGCTATCTGGTCAACTAAGAGAGCTATAGGCATTTGAAGTTGAAAAATGTACATACTTTCAAAGATTTTGCCGAATTTTTGCCGAATTTCGGCTGATAACGGGTGGTCTTTACAAACGTTTTCCAATTTGTACAGTAATGTCAGCAACATAATTTCTTGCCAGTGTGATAGGGGAGTGTCAGGCGCATAAAAGATGATAATTTTCAGAGCTCTATCTTGACTACTTCCGGTTCTATTGGATGTCAAAGATGAACGTCTTTTTTTCAAGTTTTCAAAATAGAGCAAACGGATGTGACGTCAGCTTCGTTATTTATCAATAGATTTCAAAATTTCTTGCTGCGGTCGATATTTCAGTCCATTAGCTAAAACTTTCCCGCTTTGTGCCTGGCCTATGGTGAAAAACAAACGAAAACTTCACTGGCGGAATATTGCACATATTTAATTTCCGTTTTATTAGGTGTATTTACAAATGGCGTAAACTGCAATGTAAGGGCGATAACTATCGAAAAATAATCATCCGCTGACTTACGGGCTCCCTCCATCTACACGAAACCGCTGGTCGGATAGACTTCAAATTTTGCGTGCCGATTCGGATCAAGTGTGAGCAGAGACTCAGAGATTTTCAGATATATTTTAATGCTACTTTCCACGAAAACGGAAGTGACGTCATACTTCCTATAACTTCCTTATTTTCCAACCGATTTCAAGAATTCTTTTTGCATTGGAAAGCTAACAAAATTCTCTATCTCAAACTCATGACAGTTTTCGGCTATCTGCTCAAATAAAAGAGCTGTATGCATTTGAAGTTGAAAAATGTACATACTTTTCAACGATTTTGCCGAATTTCGGCTGATAACGGGTGGTCTTTACAAACGTTTTCCAATTTGTACAGTACTGTCAGCAACATAATTTCTTGCCAGAGTGATAGGCGAGTGTCAGTCGCATGAAATATGATAATTTTCAGAGATATATCTTGACTACTTACGGCTCTATTCGATGTCAAAGATGAACGTATTTTTTCAAGTTTTCAAAATAGAGCAAACGGATGTGACGTCAGCTTCGTTATTTATCATTCGATTTCAATTGTTTTTGCTGTAGTCGATATTTCAGTCCTTTAGCTAAAACTTTGGCTGAGGATCGAACCCAGTATCCCTCGCTCCGATTCCATCGCTCTACCTCTAAGCTAACCGGCCCCACATCGGTGTGATGATGCGAACACAATAATGTTGGACTGTTCATTCTAAAACTTCAGAAAAAATTTTTTTGGCCACCGATAGATTACACCTTGGGCTAAAGCTTAGTTACACATGAAATCAATGTTTGAGGCTCAAACCGTTGATGCAGCTCATGCTGCTCTAGTTGTAAATATTATTGTAAACACGTGCTATTTTTAAATAGTTTACGTCATATGTTGTAGACATGGTATTTGTATACCAGCGCAAACGCATTAACATTCGATAGAATTGCTAATAATAGTAAAATCGTTTAGTGCTCTAGTGGATAGATCTGCTGTTTGGTGATCGGACGGTCGTGAGTTCGAATCCTACCGAAGACTTACATTTTGTTCTCGCTTTTACTATTTTGGCGCCAGAGGTAACGCACATATCCCGAAACAGTCGTGCATTTACATTTACACAACATTATAAAACACTTCACTTTGAACCTATTCATTGTGAAAGTCCACCTCTACTCACTACAAATGCAAATATGTTACGGAGAACACCATGTAGAAAAATAAACCTCTCACTTCAGATAATAAACAAATACATAAATAAACGTGGATGCATGTGGTTCATAATTACCATGTCAATTGTTGTTACATGTAATAAAGATGCATTAAAAAAAAAAAGAAAAGACAAAAACAATATTTGAAAAAAATAAATATATATATATAATGGCCAAAGTGAGGATCGAACGCATGCAGTGCAAAATTAAAATCAAGTGCCACCGTTGGCCGCCAGTTTACCCACTGCTCCAGTATGAGAAACTGTTTTGTCAATCGCAATATATCGATCATGACTATAGCGACGCGCCATAATAAACAGGGAACACCTACAGGAATTCCATGTTTATTTATACACCAATGTTTATATAAACAAAGCATGTAAACAACGCCATGTCAGGCTGGTATACTTATAGTGAGTATCCTGGTAATAAATGTTAATTTGATTATGTAATTTCAAATGAAAATATTGACTTTACCGAGCGCGGTAAATGATATAGTATAAGTATACTATTGGTATTTGCATTTTGAATACTTCCAAATATGTATAGATGGTGAAATCTCATACAAATCAGACAACCTTTTTAATAATTGTCATAAAATTATCCCCTTTTTACCAGTGCTTTTGCTACAAAAATGTGTATGAGATACCTACTAATGTTGTCTCTTAAATGCAGCAGAATGCAGGAAATGCCATCTAGAATTCAAAAATTGCAGGGGTGGGGGGGGGGGGGGCATGCTCCCTGACCCCCCTAGCACTCCCTCGCTTCAATCGGGTCGACTGCCGCCTCCACAATATTAATTTGCTTCCGACGCCTCTGTATAAGCCAACAAGACATCAATCATATACTATGTATACTGTATTAGATATACAAGACATCAACCATATACCATGTATACTGTATTAGATATACAAGACATCAACCATATACCATGTATACTGTATTAGATATACAAGACAAGCCATGTGATTTTGTACCTAATATAGGAATGAATGGCGTTTTTGTGGAATTTATCGGGGTATAAACACAGTATTCCCGCGACTTTTCCAAGTTTATATTCCCGATAAATTCCACAAAAACGCCATTCATTCCCTATAATTCCAGCATTTGAAATAAATTCATCAAGAAAATGTGTTTATTTTCCGTTTTCTTAAGAATTATTTTAACTGCCCCTCACGGTTACGCAAAGTAGTTCGGCGTGGGAGTTTACTGGGATATAAATTTTGGACAGAGACTTGCTACGGGCCAATCAAATGTTAGGGAATTGTGTAAATATTTTTGTGCTGGAATTATAAACTAACAATTTCTGTGAATGACGTCGAAAGTTGCCGACAGTTCTATTACACATTTGCTCTGAACATTTCGTCAACTTGCAACATCACTTACAAAATTTACGATATTTTCGTTAAATGACATCACGCATTGACAAAATGTTCAGAGCAAATCAGGAATAGAATTCCACTATGAAAATGTTGTCAACATTTTATGTCATTTATAGAAAGTATCTGTTTCTGAAAAAGAAAATGAAACATTGCACATTTTAGGTACAAAATCAAATTGTATGTCTTATATGTCAGAATTACAGTGGAATCTTTCTAAACAGGTCACCAGTATACTTTGAGGGAGTAATCATTTATTTTTCCTGAAATGCATTATTTCATATAGAACTAACAACTGCATATATTTCATGATTAAAAGTATGCAGAATTATTATACTGACTTTATTACATTATCACAGCCAAATTGGCTATGATAATGTAATAAATTCAGTATAATAAAAATTAATAAATTTATCATAAAATTGAAAATTTCTCCCTCAAAGTATACTTTGCTACTAAAGTATACTTTGCAATGTTTATGAAATCGGCTACTGGGGTATCTCCCACAGCGTCATGTTTAGAGACATAACCTACAACGGCGGGAAACGTAAATTATCGCCTGCTGTTGTTTTATATTTTGTCTTCTTTCTCAATAATAACATGGTTTGACAGGGTGTCATCCCGATTCTCCCACTTTTATGAAAACAGGTAAAAACCAAAGTGGGAGAAAGGGATTTTGGTGCAGTGTTATCATAGCATCGGGTCACATTTTTCGTATGTTCTGTTTCAACTTTGAACTTGGAAATCATATAGGCCAATATACATGTTGCTGTTTTTGTTTTTTTATTAGGACAATTTAAGGACACTGAACTGATGTGGTAATTGTCTGATGTTTTTATTTCTGACAGATTGTTGTATTCCACGAATATGTATTAAAACATGCTATAATAGTTTTTTTCTTAAAGGAAATTTAATCGCTATTTTTCATTTCTTACATATTGTGTTGGTTAATCTAAGGTGGGAGAATCAGGATATCTGGTCATCAACAAGTGGGAGAATCGGGATTAAACCGTTTGACAGAACTTTAAAGTGTTGTCAATACATGTTTTTAAGGAAGAAAATAGTAAAATGATTAGCAGATGACAACATTACAATCTCAATTAAATTGTGTTGTCTGCTGTTTGTATTTTTATTTTGCATTTTCCCGATCAGAAACATTCTTTTGCAGCACTTTAGAATCATTTCCAATGGAAGCAATTCTAGTATCGCCAAACCATGTTTTTAGTGAGAGAAATATGGACAACTGAAATAATAGTGGACAAATTTTGTTTATCAAATGATGATTAACGGAAATTTCTCATGATCTCGAGGAAAGATGAACCGACAACAGCATATTTGTGTTTGTGACTGGAGAAATGGAGTTTATGGGCTTTTGCGACCGGTGTAGATCCAGAGCAGCCTGTGCATCCGCACAGTCTGATCAGGATCTGCACTGTTCGCCATTCCATCAATGAAACACCCGTCAGCAATAGTTATTGGTCTACAGGAGTGTGCTATTTGATGAGGAGCTACACTGGTCACAAATCCAATGATCCCCATTTCTCCAGTCACAGCCACATTTCAACAATGATATAACACATACGAGACACGCCATGTGATTTTGTACCTACAAATATATTCAATTATAATAAAAAATATATTAACAGCAACTGTGATCTTTTCGTTAAATGACGTTGAAAATTGGCGAAATGCGGAATTCTGCTCTGAACATTTAGTGAACATTTGATGTCATTTATGAAAAAATATCGTAAATTTTGTAAATATTTGTCATGAGATATTGCACATGTTCCAAGTTTCAAAATCACATGGTGTGTCTCATATATACATGAAGTAACAAGGGCATCGTTACCGCTAAGCTAATCCCCTCGCTGGCAGCCTTGATAATTAATATGTTAAAAATTAACACATTTGCCTTACAGACGAGGTGAACACAAGTCCTCAGTGACCTTGGGCGATCGGACGTAGGTTGGATGTAAAGCAAAGCACCATCCCTAGACACACATTGTGGCCAAATATTATCAAAATCAGTGGAGTGGTTCACAATTTATTTAAAAATGAAAGGTGTTACTAACGCACGCACATACATGGACTAACGCTATATCCCATCTCGCCTTACGGCGATGGGATAATAAATGCACAACAAACCACACTTGTGGAAGACAATTGGGGGGACATGCCCCCGGACCCCTCTAGCATAATCCCCGAAAATAGGACAACCACACCCCCTCCGCCCCTGGCTACATTATGAAATTCATTAGTAATCAGGGGGCCGTTTCACTAAACTTCCTACGACTAAAATGTTCGTAAGTGCAAACCTATGATAGTCTGTAAATTTCACATTAACAATGTTTTCTTGTAAACAATTATTGGATTTACATTTATTGAGCATAGGCTGCATAAGCAGCCTATGCTCAATACATGTAAATCCACCAATTGAACTTTCCAGACGGTTCCAAATTTGCACTTACGAACATTTTAGTCGTAAGAAGTTTAGTGAAACGGCCCCCAGGTCTCCAGATAAGATTTTCTGTGTAGAAAATTTACTTCTATAATAATAGTAAAACATAATCCACTTGCAAAATGCGAAAGTGAATGGGTTTAACATCTGAGCAACAGCTAAGGTCATATAGCGACGGGATTAAAGTGTTTAAAATCTCATTGGATAGACCAGTGGGATGGGAATACTATGTAGGTATTTGTCACGCCTATGTTGAGGATTGAACTCGCAACCTCCGGAATTGAAGTCCAATGTCATATTCCCTAGGGCATGGCCCATCCTTATGCTGGTTGTAAACATCATATGGTCACTTTTCTTAGCCGCACACACGTATATATTATTAACGAGGATGGCCGCAGCCCGCATGTCGAGCCCGCCGAGGCATTTGATGTTCTCAGAGTGTATTTATATGAAGTTTGATGCCCAATAAGCATACAACGTTTAAAGCAAATCTGACTTACGGTTACAAAGATAGTAGGTATGTGAACACGTTAACGAAATTTTGACAGAAACTTTAACCGAAACTTCTAAGACCTTGACATAGGGGCACAGGGGCCGCATGAGTGGGACACAGAATGAATACATGGATGATGACTAATAAGCATATGAAGTTTCAAGTCAATGTGACTGACTTAGGACTGCAGAGATATAAGGTATTTAAAAACTTTAACGCAGATTTCGGACGAACGGACGGACGAACAGACGGACGCACGCACACACGGACGCACGGACACCCGGACGTCATTGTGATCACTATGTCTCGCATTCCGCAAGCAGGCTCGACAAAAATAAACTAGATGGCCGCGGGCCGCATGTCGCATGTCGAGCCCGCCGAGGCTTTGATAGTATACCGAAAAACTTTAACCAATAACGCAAACTCCATTGTGCCGACTATATCGCGCTGTCCTCAAGCGGGTGCGACACAAATCATTGAAGGGGTTACTATTAAGCAATTATTGAGGAATGAAAGGTATTACCAACGTATGCATGCACAAGGATTAATGCTATAAACGCTCTTCACGAGAAAGGATAAAAATATGGGTGATAAAGAAGTATGTATTTTTTGTTTTGTTTGTTTGTTTATTTGTGGTTAACTGCCTATCAACAGCTATGGTCATTTAAAATCGGGCCAATGGGTTCCATCCTGCATTTAACCTGTTGCATTGTGGGGAAAATCCCAACATCAGAACGGAATATTTTAAATGAGGATAAATATATATTGAACCCTGAAATTTGAATAACCTGACCTGCAGCCAGGTCCATACCACGCCAAAGTCACTTAGCCCCTTCCTCTAAAAGTAATACTGGTAGGAATACTCTTATAAATGGGGTATGTATAACCAGATTCAACTCTCAAATACAAGAAATGCAAAGACATTCTTGATGGCAAAAATCAGGTCTCCGGTCGGGATTCCGGTAAAGATGAATGATGATCGTTAAATTACCAATCTCATGCTCCCAGTGTATTTTGTATTGGCTTATGACATTCACAATTGGTTCAGTTTCTGATCTACTAGCACTTTTGTGCAGCCCGATAACGATAAATAATACACATTAGTAGGGGCTGACACTATCAGTGTCCCGGGATCCCGAGGACCCCAGTTGTGTAGGAGGAATCCCTGAACTTTCAAGAAAATCCCATTAAACATAATGTAAAAATCGGGATGTCCATGCTGCGGAATCCCATGCCAAAACGTTAGTGTCAAATTCTGCATTAGAAGAATCATAATGTATATGTTCTGACTGAATGGAAAACAGCACAGACCCTGATCAGACTACATGGGTCAGAAACAACATAAGCCATATTTCCAGTAACATGTAAGGGACCCATTTGTCAATGGTGCCCAAAATATCGAGTACACTACCACCTGTGCTTACCTTGCCAACATTTGTCAATTTCTTTATTCCAAAATACATGGATATTGTGCTTGAAATCGAGCAGCTTGATTGACGGAGCCTGAACTGTACTACAGCTCAGGCTCCGACAATAAAATTGCTTGATTACAAGCTGGCATTGCCAATATATGTTCAGAAACGTTGATAATCTTGGCAAGATTAACGCAGTGTATGAGGAGCTCTGTATACAAAAACAAATCACAGGTCACCAGGTGCTCTCTTCCTCCTAGCCTCATATTGAGCATTATCACCACTTGTAGCACTAACCTCCTCTTGCGTGTCTTTCCCTGCCTCAACCTCCACTACATCAAAATCAGCGGACTCCTCAACATCCACTGGAGGTTGGAATATATTTTGTTAAGAGTCGCGTTAATATAGATTGTCACTATCAAAGTTGTACTAGTATACTGGCCATTATTTCTTGTTGTTTTAACTTGTACAAATTTTATGTTTTTCACCCCAATTTCTGTGGAAGACACTTGTTTTGGAACTTGTTTGAGACCCTCTGTCAGCTCCTCATTAATGTTATCAAACAAGGAGCTATCAATGTCTATACTAGAACTATCCACTTCTATATTTATACCATCGCCTATGTCAATAAAGTCTTCAGACGAACTAGATTTATCTACTCTATTGGATTTATCTCGAGATGTGTGTTTATGGTGCCTGTAATCTGGCACCACCCTGATATGTCGTGCTCATGATCATCATCCCTATACATGCCTTCACCTATATTCTCGGCTTCTAGAGACAGACCATCTTTCAAGTTAGTGTTGTCTATATAAATGTGTTCTTCTGTGAGATCCTCTTCGTCCGCATAAGAAGAATTCACAGTGTGATAGTTCGATGATGGTTTCACGATCTTGGTGTGGATTTTTAGAGTCACACCATCAGCGTTTATTGTACGAGTTTCTTGGAAATATTCCCCGGATGGAATATCTGATTTATACACTACAGATTCTGAATGTTCAGAATATTTCTCGTTTTCACTGTGTTCCGCTATAAACTCGGATTCATAATCATCTAGCTCATCAAGCGGAGTGACTTCCAATTCATTACCGAGTTCATTTATCAGTTCCCGAGTGTGGGCATCTAACTGTTTACTAAAGTATGCTCCTTCTAGTAGTCTAACTATAGCTGATAAATATTCAGCTTGCTTCCTCAATTGAGCAAAGTTAGTTCTACCAAGCAACGTTTTTGTAATTGCTTCATAAATTTCTGGTAAATCATGCTGATTTTGGACATGATCAAACCTAAAGGACCACAGTTTTGTTCCATCTTGCTCCTCTTCAATAATTATAGCATCATCACTTCTCACCTCCGGGGATTTCGGATACGATCTTATTGGATTTATTTTCACCTCAACTTTTACTTGGTCAGTTCCCGCACTCATTGTATATTTCACACCATGATCCTTGTTGTTTCCCAGCGTAGACTTTGGTTCGCCAGACCGGTAACCTTCCATTGGTGCCAAAGGGTTTAACTGCAATACACGTTTTATGTACGGCTTTGTCTGTTCACTCACACCACCTGTCTGTTCCTCTTGTTCTGATTGGCTTGCAGCAATGTCAGGTGAAACAGGCTGCTGTCCTGATTGGCAGGATTCAAATACAACTGGTCCAGTAACTTTAACAATGGCTTCTGTCTGCTCTTCTGGAATGAATGGAAGGATTTTACCCTTTGAGCCCGAAAGCCAGCTATAGCGGTTTATGCAAACAGTTCCGATCCAGATGAGCGGCCTACCGTCTCATCAGGATCTGCACTTTTGAAAGTAATTTTCATATTTCATGGAAATGATTCTGAATTGCTGTCAAACCATGTTGTACATTATTCTAAAGTGCTGTTAAAGCATTTTTTTGATGATAAAAATGGAAAATAAAAAATAAACAGCAGACGACAAAAAAATAGATAGCGGTCTAAGGGTTAATAGCATTGCAGTATACACATTTTTAGCAATTCACAATAAAGAATTTTGACATTTAACCAGAAGCTCAAATAATCAAAAAGTGATTGAGTTTAAGGTCTTAGCAAGAGCAAATATCATACAGGGACGGTATTTGGTTTCAAGTCTCATCCAAAAGAGCAGTGGGATGGAAATACCATGAAAGTATTGTTTTATGCCTAAGGCAAGGTTTGAACCCACGACCTCCAGATTGGAAGTCAGGTGTTCTAACCATTAAGCCCCAACCCATCCCTCTCACATAATTAACGTGTTTGCATCAACTGTGAGTATACAACAGAAAGTATATTACAGATTTAACCCTTACACCGCTATCTTATTTTTGTTGTCGTCTGCTATTTATTTTCTATTTTCCATTTTTATAATCAAAAGCATACTTTGACATCACTTTAGAATAATGTACAACATGCTTTGATAGCACTTCAGAATCATTTCCATTGGAAATGATTCTGAAGTGCTGTCAAAAAATGTTTTTATTGATAAATAAGGCAATATATAAAAGCAACAGCAGACGACAATTGTTGTGAGTAGCGGTCTAAGAGTTTAACTATATAAGAGAGTGAATTTTCTACAGACAGTTTGTTTCTCACCCACCAGGAGCCCCGAGACAAGGATATCTGTATAGTCACGCCCATGTGAGATTTCCTTGTCTCACCCTACACATGCTCGTCTCACATCTAGCAATGACATATTTTCTAATAGGGCAATATTATGACTATTAAATGTGTTTTACAATTACCATGATTACCCCATAAAATAATGAATACATTTGATGATTATTGTTTTCTATGATTGTAGACGTGTTTATTGTCGCACAATGGCGTCAGTTTAACTTTGATAACTTCAACAACGTGCAACATACATTTTGGTGTCTCCAGGGCTGTATGGTGACGAGATGG
This sequence comes from Conchocele bisecta, assembly GCA_029237695.1. Lineage (NCBI taxonomy): Eukaryota > Metazoa > Mollusca > Bivalvia > Lucinida > Thyasiridae > Conchocele > Conchocele bisecta. Next base: position 26,216,013 of record CM055271.1, on the reverse strand, counting down.
AACATTAATTTGATAATAACTTGCAGGCCCGTAGCCAGGGGGGGGGGTCGGAGCGGTCGGACGACCCCACCCCCACCCCACCCCCCCCCCTCCCAGCCTCGAGGTCCACTTTTGTAGCCTCGATGTTCACTGTTTTAGACCCCCCTAGATACCTCAGGCCCATGGGGCCTTCGAAACGACCCCACCCCCCCCCCCAACGTCAAACAGGTCTGGCTACGGGCCTGACTTGTAAGCTATCCACTGAAATGACATTAAACTCCAATTTGTGTCTGAAAACTTTGTTTTAACCCATTTGTTGACATAACGAACACGTTTAATCTTCATTCACCATTATCCCACATATTGATTGGCATTATTATACATTTTATATCAGACGTGAATTTCCACACTGGTATCAGGGCGATAACCGTGTTTCCTTAAAATGTTAACGGACATTACTATTTATTCTCTGTATTTATTTTTTGATGTGCAACGATCAGACTTTATATTCTGTCGAAAATAATATTGTTTCAGGTGACGCATTTAATTAGTATAAATAATTAAAAAATATCATGCCTCATTTGCAATATGAAGATAGCCTGATACCACCGCGCGTCACTATCAGTAATATAAATATTACTAAATGTTTATATCTGTATAGCTGACACTTGTAATTTTTAGAACTGGTGGAATAATGACACAATTAAACACGTGACACAATTATACACTTATTTAATTCCTATAAAGAACATTTTGGTCCTACTGAGTGGGCATGTACCTTTGAAAGTCACATAAATTCAGCGCGTAAACCGTTACGTCTATTCTGGCAAAAATAAATATATTCAGATTCACCTATATGTTCTATATAAGGGCAAGCAAAAGTATCCACCAATATGCACTGGTGTGGGACAAGGATATTTCACCCTATGATCGGAATATGTCGACAAAGCCTCATTTCTGATGATATATTCCGGCACTCGGGTGGAATATCCTTGGCCCACACCAGTGCAAATGATGAGTACTCTTAATCTCTAAACGTGACCCAAAAAGAAACCAGTTCGCCATTCCCAGCATGCTTCCAACAAGCAATAAGGATCGTTATCAGGCTACTGGAGTGTACTATTTGATCAGGAGCTACACTGGTCAAAAATCCCATAAGACCCATTTCTCCAGTCACAGCCACAAATGATGAATGGCGAACAGTGCAGATCCTGATCAGACTGTGCGGATGCACAGGCTGATCAGGATCTACACTGGTCGCAAACCCCATAAGACCCATTTCTCCAGTCACAGCCACATTTGATGATTTGGATTCATCTATGACAGTGACAGATAGCAGCTATGATGATCATGATCCAGGCGCGGATCCAGGATTTCGGGTTAGGGGGTGGGGGGGGGGGCGTAACTATTTTGCAATACTTGACTATATATAGTCGACCGAGCGGAGCGGAGCAGAAAAATGCATGGATACATGGCACCACTTGGCATGAAACGTGCCTTGTAACTTGTAAAAAACATTTACTGGGCGAATTTTAGGGGGGGGGCGCGCGCGCCGGGTCCGCCCGCCCCCCCCCCCCCCCCTGAATCCGCCCATGGGATCTACACTGGCCACAATTATCATAAGGTCCCGTTTCTGGTGAAATGAATTATGTCGTCACAGTGAATCATAGCACAATGCCTAAGTGGCTGTGACAGGAGAAACAAGGCTTATGGGATTTGTGACCAGTATAGCATTGATCAAACAGGACACTGCTGTCGCCTGATAACCATCTATATTCCTTGTTAGAAGCATGACAGGTGTTCAATTGATGGAATAACGAAGAGTGCAGATACTGATCATCCGCGCAGGACTGATTGGGATCTGCAATGGTCGCAAAACGCCTCCAACCAATTTCTCTAGTCACAGCCACATATGGGTAGGGGGAAAGCGTGTACCATATACCAAATCGATCTGACTTACAGTTGCACATATACAATGTACTTAAAAACTTAACGCAAAGTTCTAATTAATTTGACCAGGAGATATTGTGTACATAAAAACTTGTACGTAAATAAAAACTTAAAACGTAAACAAATTGGTAACGCAAATCTTACGGACGGAAATATGAAAACTATATACACTGGTCGCAAAACCCATATGCCCCATTTCTCCAGTCACAGGCACATATGACTATGTTTTGGAGAAATATAAAGAATCCGAGGTATTCAGGGAAACACATATAACTACAGCAGCTTGAGCTGCATCAACGGTTTGAGCCTCAAACATTGATTTCATGTGTAACTAAGCTTTAGCCCAAGGTGTAAACTATCGGTTGCAAAAAGAATTTCTGAAGTTTTAGAATGAACAGTCCAACATTATTGTGTTCGCATCATCACACCGATGTGGGGCCGGTTAGCTTACAGGTAGAGCGATGGACTCGGAGCGAGGGATACCGGGCTCGATCCTCAGCCAAAGCTTTAGCTTAAGGACTGAAATATCGACTACAGCAAAAACAATTGAATTCGAATGATAAATAACGAAGCTGACGTCACATCCGTTTGCTCTATTTTGAAAACTTGAAAAAATACGTTCATCTTTGACATCGAATAGAGCCGTAAGAAGTCAAGATATAGCTCTGAAAATTATCATCTTTCATGCGGCTGACACTACCCTATCACCCTGGCAAGAAATTATGTTGCTGACAGTACGGTACAAATTGGAAAACGTTTGTAAAGACCACCCGTTATCAACCGAAATTCGGCAAAATCGTTGAAAAGTATGTACATTTTTCAAATTCAAATGCATATAGCTCTTTTATTTGAGCAGATAGCCGAAAACTATCAGCAAATTTGAGATAGAGAATTTTGTCAGCTTTCCAATGCAAAAATAATTCTTGAAATCGGTTGGAAAATAAGAAAGTTATAGGAAGTGTGACGTCACTTCCGTTTCCGTGGAAAGTAGCATTAAAAGATATCTGAAAATCTCTGAGTCTCTGCTCACACTTGATCCGAATCGGCATGCAAAATTTGAAGTCGATCCGATCAGCGGTTTGGTGTAGATGGAGGTAGCCCGTAAGTCAGCGGATGATTATTTTTCGATAGTTATCGCCCTTAAATTGCAGTTTACGCCATTTGTAAATACACCTAATAAAACGGAAATTAAATATGTGCAATATTCCGCCAGTGAAGTTTTCGTTTGTTTTTCACCATAGGCCGGGCACAAAGCGGGAAAGTTTTAGCTAAAGGACTGAAATATCGACCGCAGCAAGAAATTTTGAAATCTATTGATAAATAACGAAGCTGACGTCACATCCGTTTGCTCTATTTTGAAAACTTGAAAAAAAGACGTTCATCTTTGACATCCAATAGAACCGGAAGTAGTCAAGATAGAGCTCTGAAAATTATCATCTTTTATGCGCCTGACACTCCCCTATCACACTGGCAAGAAATTATGTTGCTGACATTACTGTACAAATTGGAAAACGTTTGTAAAGACCACCCGTTATCAGCCGAAATTCGGCAAAAAATGGGCAAAATCGTTGAAAAGTATGTACATTTTTAAACTTCAAATGCCTATAGCTCTCTTATTTGACCAGATAGCCGAGAACTGTCAGCGAGTCCGAGTATGCAAAAAGAATTTTTGAAATCGGTTGGAAAATAAGGATGTTATAGAAAGTATGACGTCACTTCCGGTTTCGTGGAAAGTGGCATTAAGAGATTTTTGAAAATCTCTAAGTCTCGACTCACACTTGATCCGAATCGGCATGCAAAATTTGAAGTCGATCCGACCAGCAGTTTGGGCTGTAGACGGAACGGCTGAATAAAAAAAAAAAAAAAACGAAAACTAGAGCAGCTTGAGCTGCATCAACGGTTTGAGCCTCAAACATTGATTTCATGTGTAACTAAGCTTTAGCCCAAGGTGTAAACTATCGGTTGCAAAACGAATTTCTGAAGTTTTAGAATGAACAGTCCAACATTATTGTGTTCGCATCATCACACCGATGTGGGGCCGGTTAGCTTAGAGGTAGAGCGATGGACTCGGAGCGAGGGATACCGGGTTCGATCCTCAGCCAAAGCTTTAGCTAAAGGACTGAAATATCGACTACAGCAAAAACAATTGAAATCGAATGATAAATAACGAAGCTGACGTCACATCCGTTTGCTCTATTTTGAAAACTTGAAAAAATACGTTCATCTTTGACATCGAATAGAGCCGTAAGTAGTCAAGATATAGCTCTGAAAATTATCATCTTTCATGCGGCTGACACTCCCCTATCACCCTGGCAAGAAATTATGTTGCTGACAGTACGGTACAAATTGGAAAACGTTTGTAAAGACCACCCGTTATCAACCGAAATTCGGCAAAATCGTTGAAAAGTATGTACATTTTTCAACTTCAAATGCATATAGCTCTTTTATTTGAGCAGACAGCCGAAAACTGTCAGTGAATCTGAGATAGAGAATTTTGTCAGCTTTCCGATGCAAAAAGAATTCTTGAAATCGGTTGGAAAATAAGGAAGTTATAGGAAGTATGACGTCACTTCCGTTTTCGTGGAAAGTAGCATTAAAAGATATCTGAAAATCTCTGAGTCTCTGCTCACACTTGATCCGAATCGGCATGCAAAATTTGAAGTCGATCCGACCAGCGGTTTGGTGTAGATGGAGGGAGCCCGTAAGTCAGCGGATGATTATTTTTCGATAGTTATCGCCCCTAAATTGCAGTTTACGCCATTTGTAAATACACCTAATAAAACGGAAATTACATATGTGCAATATTCCGCCAGTGAAGTTTTCGTTTGTTTTTCACCATAGGCCGGGCACAAAGCGGGAAAGTTTTAGCTAAATGACTGAAATATCGACCGCAGCAAGAAATGTTGAAATCTATTGATAAATAACGAAGCTGACGTCACATCCGTTTGCTCTATTTTGAAAACTTGAAAAAAAGACGTTCATCTTTGACATCCAATAGAACCGGAAGTAGTCAAGATAGAGCTCTGAAAATTATCATCTTTTATGCGCCTGACACTCCCCTATCACACTGGCAAGAAATTATGTTGCTGACATTACTGTACAAATTGGAAAACGTTTGCAAAGACCACCCGTTATCAGCCGAAATTCGGCAAAAATTCGGCAAAATCGTTGAAAAGTATGTACATATTTCAACTTCAAATCCCTATAGCTCTCTTATTTGACCAGATAGCCGAGAACTGTCGGCGAGATCGAGATAGAGAATGTTGTCAGCTTTCCAATGCAAAAATAATTTTTGAAATCGGTTGGAAAATAAGGAAGTTATAGAACGTTATAGAAAATATGACGTCACTTCCGGTTTCGTGGAAAGTGGCATTAAGATATTTCTGAAAATCTCTGAGTCTCTGCGCACACTTGATCCGAATCGGCATGCAAAATATGAAGTCGATCCGACCAGCGGTTTGGGCTGTAGCCTGAACGGCTGAATAAAAAAAAACAAAAAAAAAACAACGAATACAATAGGTTTTCGGCGCAGCTGAAAGCTGCCTCAAACCTAACAACGAATACAATAGGTTTTCGGCGCAGCTGAAAGCCACCTCAAACCTAACAATAGGTTTCGGCGCAGCTGAAAGCCGCCTCAAACCTAAATATCCGATTTTCCACAACAAGTCCGAATGTTTGGGGTTAGCATGTAGTATGGATGCAATTTGTTTTGGGAGACCTCTATAACAAATGTAACAGGGCGAGAAAATTACTGTATGTGTACCATCCCAAACTCCCAACAGAGCTTATTGACCGGCCCCTGTAACTAAGGCGTTAGGCGATATTTGTAACGAGATGACATCGCACACCGTTTGGTGCCACATTTCTATGACATTACAGATGTCCAAATACACTTCTATGTGGCTGTGACTGAAGAAATGGGGCTTATGGGATTTGTGGCCAGTGTAGCTCCTGATCAAATAACATACTCCTGTAGCCTGATTGTGAGCTATATTGCTTGTTAGAATCATGACAGGTATTTCATTGATGGAATGGTGAACAGTGCAGATCCTGATCAGACCGTACGGCTGCACTGGCTGATCTGGATCGACACTGGTCGCAAAACCCATAAGCCCCATTTCTCCAGTCACAACCACATATGAATAAGTTCTAGACAAATATAAAGAATCTGAGGTATTAAACCACTAAGATATGGATTAGTCATTAACCCTTTCAACCTGAAAGCCTGCCATAGCAGTTTATGCAGTGTAGATCCGTCTCATCAGGATCTGTACTTTTTGAAAGTAATTTTCATATTTTTGAGAACAGGAAATATCCCCTTTTCATAAATGTACTAGTCTGAAACCCATTTTGTGACGGTTGGATTGGTTGCAAATTAACATATCAAAATCCATTCCAGTTAGGGGTGAAAGGGTTAAGATGCGGGTACCCTCCCAACATAACTTTTCGAAAGGCGTAACTCACTGTGGCGGTTGTGGGTGTGTCTGACTGACAAGTCCCTTCAGACCCGCGCGTATGTTCTGTGCGTAGTTCATCGACTGGCGGAACTTGTGGCTCGGGTTTGGGCACGTATTATCATCCTCGTAATTCATCTTACGCAGGTGGCTGTAGGTTAGAGGATACCAAATGGTGCGACATCGCCCAGGGGTTATGCATAAATAGTCTGGTATAAAACAAATGTGCTGGTGTTTGAAGGTCACAATACACCGTTTGCTTGCAAATCTTGGTCCATTTTCATTTGAGGAACATTTTGGGGTGCTTTTAACACCAGTTTTCAGCATATTTGTAGCATTTAAAAGAAAGCACTGAACCTGTTGGTCACTTGATGTAAACGGAGTTTCCATGGCCAAATAATGTAAACAATACTGGAGGATACCTATTGTTTAGTTCATGCAGAACCAGTACATACTGGCTGCAGGTAATGTACAAGTGGGTTCCACAGCATCCACACGAATAGTGAAAGTAGGAGAGACTGGCCTTATTGGATGGCATTCGGTTAAATTATATAGTAAAACTATTTGGAGGTGTCTAACCTGTACATCTTAGGATGCAGCTTCTGTGCGACATTGATCGCACATTCAGGGTAATGGTGGACCGGGATAATATTTTCAGCATATGCTACTCTGAGAAATGATGTTTAGAATGATATTGTGTATGCCAAACTTTGTATAATATATACAGTGAAACCTCTCTAAACCGGAGAGATGACCATTCTGGGACCTACTTATGTATTTTGCAATCATGAACATGCATTATTATCCGAGATGCGTTACGAAGAAACCCATCAAAATGCGATTACATATAGTTTATTGGTGTTGGGTCCGTTGTATATTTATAGCAGACAGATTGATGCATGGAACAGCCTAGCAGCACAGAATATCGCTAAATGGAGCTAAATGGGCATGATCTGACAAAATCAGGCTTATTGCCTCATCAGTAGCCGATTTCACCAACATTGATAAGCATACCTATATAGCCAAGTATACTTTGAGGGAGTAATCATTTATTTTTCCCGAAATGCATTATTTCATATAGAAATAATGACTGCATATATTTGATGATTAAAAGTATGCAGAATTATTATACTGAATGTATTACATTATCACAGCCAAACTGGCTGTGATAATGTTAACCACTATTGGATTTATAATTTCCGCTCTATTTGTAAGTACTACTGGAGGTGCAAGTGGTGCTGCAAGTATTCCAAACCCACCAGAAAAAGGAGCAGCTAAAGAATGGATTAAGAAACAATTAAAACATCTTGACTCTTTACTTGCAATGTTAGCTGGAAAAGCAGCAGCTGCATTACCCGGAATAATTGACACTATTGTAGCTTGGTTGATGAAAACTGCAGAGAAAGCCGTTGGTTGGTTAGCAAATAATGTATGGGCTTTAATAATAGCAATTGCAGGACTTCTAGTTATGTTCGCTAAAGATTATATTCTATCTCGATAATAAAATAATAATACTCCTAAACCAATTATAATACAACCGGTAACTATAGACCAGTATTTTTATTTTCTTGATTATCTGCTTCTGGTATACATGTAGTTTTAATTTCATGATGCATTGTTACTGCAGCAGGGCCTAGTGGCTTAATAATACTTTTCTCCTGTGTGTGTACAGGTGGCGGAACTGGCATACTATTTACATTATCATTAAAACCAACTGACTGATCGCCAGTAGCTATTACTTTTAAATTAATATAATTTTGAATTCGTCCTATCTGCAAATCCATGTCGCTTGGTGCCATATATAAACCAATACCATATACAAAGTCAGCTTTTGACCTAGCATATTTTAAAACATTCTGATAATTTGAAATTATTGTTGGCAAGTCTACAGCTCTGTTAATAGCATCATTAACATTGGCTAAATACTGTTTTTGTGCATCAAAAGCAGTCCCAGTACCAAGAATAGAAGTTCTAGTTTCTGATTGGGCTCGAAGTATTGACCAAATGTAAACTCTAATACTATCATTCAGTCGTCCAACTCCGGCTTGAGTATATCCAACCGAGTTATCTAGGACAAAACTGGTCCAGGCATTGGTAATATCAACGTGATGCTGGATACAATCATTCTCATTAAGGAATTGTGCATTGGCACCCCCGTGACTTAATCTATATGACCCACTAGGCTGGAAATTCATAGAAAATTCGCCAAGATTATGATTCCCATGGTTTATTTTTTGTCTGAAATCCTTGTTTGGATTAATACCAAATTCAGTGCATATTCTATGGTAAGCCGAAATATCATAATTATTATCATATCAGCAATAACTGTGTTCATCTGGTAAAGGAACTTTCATTTCAGCCAAGATTATAAGTGTTTGATACATAATATGAAATATATATAATGACTTAAAAAATGGGTCACCCAGTATCGCCATGTTGGTTATATGAAACGCAAATACAAAACTACTGAAAAAAGCTGAAAAACATGATGATATACGAATGCTGGCAATGGCAAAACTTAATTATATTGCAAATAAAGTATCTGCTGCGTTAGAAGTTGGCAAATTATCTGATGTAGAATTTAAAGTGATAACAGAGGAAATGGATAAATATCAACAAATGAAAGCTAATGTTAGAAAGCCTATGCAATTTGAGACTTCTGCTGAAGAAAAAAAACAGCTCGGAGAGCAAATCAAATCTGATATTTAAAAAAAATAAATGGGCAGTAAATTTTGATTTCCATTTTAGTGCCAATGCATAATTTTTTTTAAATAGAAACAAAATCAAAGGCATGATATTTGTTTTTCTTATTTTTGTAAGATGGCTGCAACCCTAGTGGTCTTACGTAGTATGGTTGATCTTTTTCTTTTATTTTTTTATGTGGTCCTTAAGTCGCTGTGGAGCCCAAACTTCGGTACCATCCCAAAGGGTAAGAATCATAGATTCACCATAAGTTGTTTCTTTTGTTGTAAATATTGTAATAGTGTAAATTTTATTTTCCTTTAGATCGACCCATTTAATTACGGCTGAGGATGTTTGCTCTTTAAGCCGTTCATCAAACTGTGCAATTGTGATTGCGTGTGTCATTTTTTGCTATACTGTTAATATATAAATATATCTTAAATAAATATAAATGGAGGAACATTATTACAGCCCCAAAGGATTTTGGAAAGGTTTATCAGCAGTAAAGAAATTAACAAAGGCTGCAAAAGTAAGTGATAAAGAAGCATTGAATTTCTTAAATAAACAAGCTATATGGCAGATTTATTTACCTGCACCAAAGAAAATAGTACAGCCAAAGTTTGATATTTCTAACAATAATGAAGTTCATCAAGCGGATTATTATTCCTTTTTTTTTTTAATTACATTTTTCTTTATTAATCTTTAATGCTCTTTGTTACATGTATATAATACATAACATACAATCATACACATAGTTAACATGGTCAAAATAATATAGTGTACACATGTATGCGTAAAGAATAAAACAGACCGTGATCTGACAAACAGAAAAACAAATACGTATTTGTCAGAGCATGGTGACATTCCTTAATTGTGCAGATATGCATGTAACAATGAGTTTTAATTTGTTTTAAGGGTCTATATAGGCTATTAGATTATTGGATTGGGGTAGGAGGTTTATTTATAACGGAAGGTGAGAAGGGTCAAAACTCGCTTATACGGTAACGTATAGTGGTTTTGGAATATTGATATGGTAAGATAAAAAGGCAGTGTTGTTAAAAGGTGTTTGCTTACTGAATAAAGTCATTCCATTTTAATTGAAATTTTTCGAGCTTATCTCTCATAGTGGCAATAGTTTCTTCAATTTGTATTGTTTGTTTAAGATAAATGTGTTAAAGTGTTCCAATGTTGGTTGTGATTCACTATATTTGCATCTGAAAATAAAATATGTTGCTAAAAGGATTATAAAACTAATAAGTATTGTTTTCTTTTCACAAGCAACTTTCGCGTTACAAAATTATATATATTCATATGTTAAATTGAGATTATAATCTAGCCTACTCGTTTGTAATAACTGGTTTATGTCAGTCCAAAATTGTTGTATGATGGTGCATTCCCAAAACATGTGCTTGTTAAAGTCTATAGTCATCATGGTCATGTGGAAAAATTCACACAGGTTTGGTGGTTTTAGTTTTCATTTAAACAAAAACGAATTATTTGGTATTATTCTCATCAGATATTTGTATTGAAATGCTCTAAGTTTTGTACTGATTGTACTCTTGTACGTTATTGAAAATATATATTTCCATTCAATTTCTTGATTGTCTAATTCGATCTCCCATTTTCGTACATGTTTTAGTTGTGGTAGTCTCATTGATTCAACTTGTTTGTTGTATAACATTCTATTTATACTTTTAGACGATAATGTTTTATTTATTAAGTATGTCGGCACCTCGTTGTTTAACGATTCTGTTCTCATCTTTACATTCCATTCAGTTTTAATATTGCCTATATATCAATGCGTAATAGTTTAAGAAATCGCCAGCATTTATTTCATATGTATCCTTAAAATCACTGAAACTGTAGAAATCGTTTACTCTAAAATCATATATATGTTTCATTGACATACTACCTTTGTTATACCACTCCTTATAAAATATCTTACTGGTTCTTTCAAGTTTTACGTTACAGTTGTGCCATAAAATCTCATGTGCTACGTTGGTACTTGAATATTGGAAGTTAATTTTGCACCACGAGATCAAGACTTCATTTAAAAAGGTATACCTGTTTGCTAATTGCTTTGCGTCATTCTCATTAAGATTACTTTTAAATATAATAGCACCGCCATATTTCTTAAGCTCGTTATTGTATGCTATTTTTAACTGATTGTGTATACGTTTTAAACGTTTTATCCATGAACATTTCAGTGAGTTGATAAGTACATGAATATTTATCATTTTCAGTCCACAGAGTTCATAGTTTTGAATTATGGTTTTACGCGATATTTTATCTGGTTTACTGTCCCAAAGAAAATCATACATTATATCATTTATTCGTTTTATTGTTTCACCTACTGGGTTTTCCAGCACAGTCAGTGGATATATTAGTTTTGGTAGCGCGAAAGTCTTTAGTACAGTAATTTTGCCAATTAATGACAGGTTCCATTTTCTCCAGTTATTTAGGCAATGCTGGAATGACTTTATCTTGGGAAGTGTATTCAGTTCATGTAGGTTTGCTCTATTGTTTGTGATTGCGACAACAGAATTGTTGACAACCGGTACACGTTTACAATAAATCAAGTTGGCGAGTCCTACGCATGTTTTGTTAGACGTTGGTAGTATGTGTACACGGTACAACCTCATGTATTGGTTACAACAGCATACGAATTACCAGTCTTATTTCAAAGGCTGAAACATATCACCACTGCATGGTAGTGACACTGGGCCTATTAAATTGGGTAACAACCAATGCCTATCCTCTATATACAAGATTTACAAATGGACATCTGTGAAGTGACGTAAAAGTTCACCCAATCCTCGGGCTAGGACAAAAATATTCGGAATTCAATTAATAGTGGGTTTATCTATTATCGTGTACTTAGTATATCTCTAAATGACAGTAACATCCGACTGTTCCTACACCCATACTACTTGAGGGGACACTGTGGGACGTGTTCCTGCACCTGGGGCATAACCCAGTCTCCTGAGGTCACACATGCCGGCGGCTTTGTCTGGCTTCGAGGTCGACTGCTGGGGATATCTTCTTCTATCCATTGCTTTCGGATAATGACCGGGATCGATGTGCTCCCGCCGCGTCATCAGTCAATGGTATGGTCCGAGGCAATAAACCACGTTCTCCTTGCTTCCTGTGTATCGGTATGATATATGCCTCTGGGTCCTGGGATTGGGCACGCTCTGGCGACGCAGGTGTCATCTTCTGCAACTTTTCCTCTGGGATGGGTGACACGCACATAAACGGTAACAGAAGGTTTCTGTGCACTGTTCTGGATTCTGGATTTCCGTTTCCGTCCATGTTCTGGTGTCACCTCGCATACGGGAATGTCGTGGATTGGCTGCCGCTTCACCACGTATGGCTGTCTTTCCCATTTGTCGGCAAGTTTCTGTTTTCCACGAAGCCCCACGTTGCGGACGAATACGACAGGCGCGGATACAGGGGGGGTGGGGGGTCCAGGGGGTCCATGGACCCCCCCCCCCCCCATGCTCCCGGCAAAAAAGAAAAAAGACGAAAATATACACTACTCGAATAGTTGGATGACTTTTTTCGTGGCCTAGGTGTCAGGAAATCGCATCTGAGGCGATCTGGCATCTAAACATTTCCTGGGGGAGGAACCTCAGACCCCCCTACTTTACGATTTCGCGCTGACGGAGGTCGGCTATGCCGACTTGGAATTACAGTTCTGACCCCTATCGCTGTGTATGGTGGCTGGAAAACCATAGTGAACAATGAAGGTATCAAAGAGCACACTCGCCGTCGTCCTAGCCGTCTGATTCTTTGTGGGAATCGCCTGCGCGTAGCGTGTAAAATGATCGGTGACGACAAGAATGTTCTCGTAACCTTCCTTGGACCGTTCCAGAGAAAGGTAATCCACACATACCAGCTCCAGAGGCGCAGACGATGTGATGGGAACCAACTCCGCACTTCGTGGAGGAGCAGATTTCGTGGAGGAGCAGATGCTGTGACTTAGAGATGGGACGTACGTAATCATGCATGATCTTTGCTGCAACTTAATGCACTACTGCAGCAGGAACATGATATGTTAGTTTGTAGAGGACTTGCGTTTATCTGAAGGAATAGTAAACAGTGCAAACCATGATCCGATATCAACCAACAGTTACTGGCTACGAGAACTTCCAGAAGAGTGTACACATTATGCAGAGCTGCAAAAACTCAGCGCGGAGATAACAACAACAACAATAGCAGAAGCAATTACAACAACAACAGAAATGTCACTTCCGGGTTTGAAAATTGGGATCAATACCTAAATATGCAATAATTTACCGCTATATTTTAAGGATCGCAGTACCAAGTCAATCCACATTAAACAACATTCACATTTCAATCGTTTTTCAATGAACCAGTCACTGACACGTTTATATGTGATCTAACAAGACCGCTGATCACATGACACTTCTTGAACAGTTGAACCCTGTTGAAAATACGTTTCTACCATAGCGCTTTTTTGTTGGACAATATATCAAAGATGCCACCTAAGTTTGCGAGAATGCCAGATGCATCCGACCGCAGTAATGCCAGGGATCTTGAGCGGGTAACTTTTCCATGATAACAAATTTCAATTGCTGTTTAGATTAAATAATCAGATTTATTTTGTATCTATATTTTATCTATCTATCTATACATAATGCTTGCACGCCTCTTGCGGGTATTATGAGCATGAGAAAGTGCACGTCGGATGTTTTAGTAGAAAAAAAGGATGACCAGTAAAAACATGTTGGTGACTAAGAGGAAATAAAGTGATAGTTGGTTAGTGAAGCATGAAAAAGATAAAAGCAACCGGTTCCGGTCTCCGAGCAATGGGCCAGCTGGCCGACTGCCTGTTTAAATTGAACAGGTCGGTCATTATGGCAATATTGTGAGGCAAGGAGTTCCAGAGAACAACAAAGTGCGGAAAAAAGGAAAATTTGTAGTAATTTGCAGTGGTATGAATTTGTCTGCATATTTCTTGTCAGTCTCATGGGCTGCTGCAGGTACGAGGGCAGTGTGACAGCTACCTGATGGTGGTAGATTTTGTGGAACATTGCCAATCTTGAGTCAGTACGCCTGTCAGTTAATGTACGCCATCCAAGACTGGTCTGTATGCTGGTCACACTGTCGTATGTAGAATAATTATGCTTAACCCACCGAACTGCCCGTCTCTGAACCATCTTAATTTTATTTGTATTGTATTGTGTGTAGGGCGACCACACCGTAGATGCATATTCAAGCTGAGGCCAAACTAAAGTTTTATATGCAAGTTCCCTGACTTTTTCATTTTTAGTTTCAATGTTACGTTTTAGGAATCCCAGAGTTCTGTTTGCCGAATTGGTAATACGATTTATGTGAGTGTTCCATGTTAAATTTTGACAAATGTCAACTCCAAGATATTTAGCATCATTCACTGTTGAAAGAATTTGTCCATGAAGTATATAATTATGTTTTATCGATTTTTGTTTCTTGTAATGTTCATGACTTGGCATTTCAGTGGGTTAAACTCCATATCCCATTGATTTTCCATATGACGAGGCGATCAAGGTCGTCTTGGAGATATTTACATGCAGATTTGTTGTCAAGTGTTAGGTAAACTGCTGTATCATCGGCGAAGAAACGGACTTGTGATGTAATTGTGTCTGGAAGGTCATTTATGTAGAGAAGGAAAAGCAATGGGCCGAGACGGAATACGGAATTTGTACGGAATATTATCTGTAACTCCTTTTCCATTAGCAAAACAAATAGATATTATAGGAATGAATGGCCTTTTTGTGGAATTTATCGGGGTATAAACTTGGAAAAGTCGCGGGAATACTGGACGAAGGCCGGAAGGCCTCGTCCAGTATTCCCGCGACTTTTCCAAGTTTATTCCGGCCTCGTCCAGTATTCCCGCGACTTTTCCAAGTTTATATCCCCGATAAATTCCACAAAAAGGCCATTAATTCCTTATAATTCCGGCATTTTAAATAAATTCATCAAGAAAATGTGTTTATTTTCCGTTTTCGTAAGAATTATTTTAATTGCGCCTCATGGTTACGGAAAGTAGTTCGGCGTGGGAGTTTACTGGGATATAAATTTTGGACAGAGACTTGCTACGGGCCAATCAAATGTTAGGGAATTGTGTAAATATTTTTTTGCTGGAATTATATAGATATAAATGGTATAACTAGAGTCGGGTATTTTCTATGGTGGTTCATTTCTGACATCTACTTAATGTGATCACTTGATAGCTAAGTCGTCTTTATATACCTTATAAATAAGTCGTCTTAACCAGATAATTATCGTCAACATAACTTACTAATTGATCGGGACGAAATGAATAAAACGGAATCTCGTCAAAAACGTGATACTGCCCACTGGTGACATCAATTTTATTAGCCACGTTTTTTGAGAAAAAAATCCAGGCTATTGGATTGGCGAAAGCCAGGCGGGTGGGCGGCGTCCGGCGTCCACAATCAATGTTAAGTTTTCGTGTTTGAGTCCATTTCTTTGTTACTGTACCACCTAGGACCACCAAACTTTCACAGCTTCATAATCAAGGGGTGCCCACCACATATCACTATCCAACATGTTACTTTTTTTTTAACTTAACCCATTTTTTCCGCGCAGTCGACTTAGCCATTTTCAATGTTAAGTTTTCGTGTTTGAGTCCATTTCTTTGTTACTGTACCACCTAGGACCACCAAACTTGCACAGCTTCATAATCAAGGGGTGCCCACCACATATCACTATCCAACATGTTACTTTTTAGCCAGGTTTTTTGGAAAAAAATCCAGGCTATTGAATTGGCGAAAGCCGGGCGGCGGGCGGGCGGGCGGCGTCCACAATCAATGTTAAGTTTTCGTGTTTGAGTCCATTTCTTTGTTACTGTACCACCTAGGACCACCAAACTTTCACAGCTTCATAATCAAGGGGTGCCCACCACATATCACTATCCAACATGTTACTTTTTTTTTAACTTGACCCATTTTTTCCGCGTAGTCGACTTAGCCATTTTCAATGTTAAGTTTTCGCGTTTACAATGTTAAGTTTTCGTGTTTAAGTCCATTTCTTTGGTACTGTACCACCTAGGACCACCAAACTTTCACAGCTTCATAATCAAGGGGTGCCCACCACATATCACTATCCAACATGTTACTTTTTTTTTAACTTGACCCATTTTTCCCACTTAGTCGACTTAGCCATTTTCAATGTTAAGTTTTCGCGTTTACAGTGTTAAGTTTTCGTGTTTAAGTCCATTTCTTTGGTACTGTACCACCTAGGACCACCAAACTTTCACAGCTTCATAATCAAGGGGTGCCCACCACATATCACTATCCAACATGTTACTTTTTTTTTAACTTGACCCATTTTTTCCGCTTAGTCGACTTAGCCATTTTCAATGTTAAGTTTTCGCGTTTACAATGTTAAGTTTTCGTGTTTAAGTCCATTTCTTTGGTACTGTACCACCTAGGACCACCAAACTTTCACAGCTTCATAACCAAGGGGTGCCTACCACATACAACTATCCAACATGTGACCATTTTTTTACCTTCACCTATTATTTCTACGTAATTGACTTAGCCATTTTCAATGTTAACTTTTTAACGTACGTCTGGTTAGAGTTTTTTGGTTAAAACTTTTTCGTTATACTATATCTCTGCATCTGCTTCGCCCATTACCTTGAAACTTCACATGGGTGTTTATCATCATCCATATTTTCATTCTAACCCCAACCGTGCGGCCCCTGTGCCCAATGTCAAGGTCAAATTTCTTTGAATTTTTTTGTTAAAGTTTTTTCGTGTACTATATCTCTGCAACTGCTTCACCCAATACCTTGATACTTCACATGGGTGTTTATCATCATTGTCGCACCTGCTTGCGGAAAACGCGATCCTGTGCCCAATGTCAAGGTCAAATTACTTTGAATTTTTTTGTTAAAGTTTTTTCGTGTACTATATCTCTGCAACTGCTTCACCCAATACCTTGATACTTCACATGGGTGTTTATCATCATTGTTGCACCTGCTTGCGGAAAGTGCGATCCTGTGCCCAATGTCAAGGTCAAATTACTTTGAATTTTTTTGTTAATTTTTTTTCGTGTACTATATCTCTGCAACTGCTTCACCCAATACCTTGATACTTCACATGGGTGTTTATATCATCATTGTCGCACCTGCTTGCGGAAAGCGCGATCCTGTGCCCTGACCCTGTCAAGTTCAAATTACTTTGAATTTTTTTGTTAAAGTTTTTTTGTGTACTATATCTCTGCAACTGCTTCACCCAATACATGTACCTTGATACTTCACATGGGTGTTTATCATCATTGTCACACCTGCTTGCGGAAAGCGCTATATCGTCGGCATTTTGGCATACGTCCGTCCGTTCGTCCGTGTGTCCGGTTAAAGTTTTTTGGTTAAAGTTTTTCCATCTACTATATCTATTTTTTTAGTGTCCATGCCTCGCCCCAAGGCGCGACATGCAGGCCACGGCCATCTAGTCTACAAAAAATGGGTACAATTATGTTATCCAAGTGTCTATGCTTGGAAAAAACCTGGCCTTCGTGGCTTTGCCTCGTTTCTTGTTTTTTAACTTGACCCATTTTTTCCGCGCAGTCGACTTAGCCATTTTCAATGTTAAGTTTTCGCGTTTACAATGTTAAGTTTTCGTGTTTAAGTCCATTTCTTTGGTACTGTACCACCTAGGAACACCAAACTTTCACAGCTTCATAATCAAGGGGTGCCCACCACATATCACTATCCAACATGTTACTTTCTTTTTAACTTGACCCATTTTTTCCGCGCAGTTGACTTAGCCATTTTCAATGCTAAGTTTTCGCGTTTACAATGTTAAGTTTTCGTGTTTAAGTCCATTTCTTTGGTACTGTACCACCTAGGACCACCAAACTTTCACAGCTTCATAACCAAGGGGTGCCTACCACATAAAACTATCCAACATGTGACCATTGTTTTACCTTCACCTATTATTTCTACGTAATTGACTTAGCCATTTTCGACTTTAACTTTTTAACGTACGTCTGGTTAAAGTTTTTTGCTTAACTTTTTCGCTATACTATATCTCTGCAACTGCTTCGCCCATTACCTTTGAAACTTCACATGGGTGTTTATCATCATCCATATTTTCATTCTACCCCCCAACCGTGCGGCCCCTGTGCCCAATGTCAAGGTCAAATTACTTTGAATTATTTTGTTAAAGTTTTTTCGTGTACTATATCTCTGCAACTGCTTCACCCAATACCTTGATACTTCACATGGGTGTTTATCATCATTGTCGCACGTGCTTGCGGAAAGCGCGATCCTGTGCCCAATGTCAAGGTCAAATTACTTTGAATTTTTTTGTTAATGTTTTTTCGTGTACTACATGTATATCTCTGCAACTGCTTCACCCAATACCTTGATACTTCACATGGGTGTTTATCATCATTGTCGCACCTGCTTGCGGAAAGCGCGATATCGTCGGCATTTTGGCATACGTCCGTCCGTTCGTCCGTTCGTCCGTGTGTCCGGTTAAAGTTTTTTGGTTACAGTTTTTCCATCTACTATATCTATTTTTTTAGTGTCCATGCTTCGCCCCAAGGCGCGACATGCAGGCCACGGCCATCTAGTCTACAAAAAGTGGGTATAATTATGTTATCCAAGTGTCTATGCTTGGAAAAAACCTGGCCTTCGTGGCTTTGCCTCGTTTCTTGTTGTTATTTGTTTTATGGTTACATCCATCAATGTTACTGATTCCTTGAGTTAACCCTTTCACCCCTAAGTAACTGGAATGGATTTTTATATGTTAATTTCCGGACCGATGCAATCGTCACAAAATTATTTTGAGACTATTTATGAAAAGGGGGTGTTTTTGTTCTAAAAAATATGAAAAATTGCTTTCAAAAGGTGCAGATCCTGATTAGACGGCTCGTCACGAGCTGGCTTGTCTGGATCTACACTATTTGCCAATACCACTATACAGGTCTGTGGTGTTGAAAGGGTTAACCATTAGACCGCTACACACAACAATTGTCATCTGCTGTTGCTTTTATATCTTGCCTTGTTTCTCATTAAAAACATGGTTTGACAGCACTTCAGAATCATTTCCAATGGAAATGATTGTGAAGTGCTGTCAAAGCATGTTGTAAATTATTCTTAAGTGCTAAAAAAATGGAAAATAGAAAACAAACAGCATATGGTCTGTAATCTTTATATTCCTTGTCTATGGTGCTTCCGTTTCTCGATACACATGACAGAGACCGTTGTTATATTGCAGCAATCCCTACTGGATGCAGCCGACTCAGGAGATGATGATTTTTTCCTGAAGTAAGTATACTTGTTCTGCACACTGAGTAAAATGTTTCATGTCGAAAAATGCACCGGTTTCCTGATGAGATAGATGCCAATAAGCTGTATTTTGAGCTATCGCCTAAACACAGTTTTCATCTAGTAACTGGTGCCAATTTTGTGTGCCGATTACTGATGAACACGTGAGAATTTGTCAGGAATCCGGCGTGTACATCGACATGAAACATTTTACGCCGGCACAGAGTACAGCACCACTGAATAATTCCAGCACAAAAATATTTACACAATTCCCTAACATTTGATTGGTCCGTTGCAAGTCTCCGTCCAAAATTTATATCCCAGTAAACTCCATGCCGAACTACTTTCCGTAACCGTCAGGCGCATGCAGTTAAAATAATTCTTAAGAAAACGGAAAATAAACACATTTTCTTGATGAATTTATTTCAAATGCTGGAATTATAAGGAATGAATGGCCTTTTGTGGAATTTATCGAGGATATAAACTTGGAAAAGTCGCGGAAATACTGGACGAGGCCTTAAAAAAATTACAATTTTCGAGAGAAAAAAACAAAAAAAAACAAACTTTTTTTTGTTTTGATTTTTTTTCGAAAATTGTAATTTGTTATTACTTCGTCCAGTATTCCCGCGACTTTTCCAAGTTTATACCCCGATAAATTCCACAAAAAGGCCATTCATTCCTATAGTGTGCTACATACTACATGTATTTGTACTTTTTACAACAAAATTGCTGAGATATTGATGAAGTTATAGGTTTGTTTGTTTGTTGGTGTTTAACACTCTATCAACAGCTAAGGTAATTTAAGGCTGGGCCAACAGGTTCGATCCTGCTGCATGGGGGGAAAATCAGAAGGGAATATTTACATCGAGATAAAGATATATTCAGCCCTGAAATTTTAATAACCTGACCTGGTGCCAGGTCCATACCTTAGTCACTTGGCCCCTTCCTCTAAAAGTAATACCGGTATAGGGGGTATAACCAAATTCAACTCTCAAATACAAGAAAGCCAAAGACGTACTTTAGGGCAAAACCTGTAGCAGATTTCACCAACATTGCAAAGTATACTTATCTAGCAAAGTATACTTTGAGGGAGTAATCCTTTATTTTTCCCGAAATGCATTATTTCATATAGAACTAACCACTGCATATATTTGATGATTAAAAGTATGCAGAATTATTATACTGAATTTATTACATTATCACAGCCAAAATGGCTGTGATAATGTAATAAATTCAGTATAATAATAATAATAATAAAAAAAAAAATTCTCCTAAAATTGAAATTTCTCCCTCAAAGTATACTTTGCTAGAAAAGTATACTTTGCAATGTTGGTGAAATAGGCTACTGGTCTCCAATCGGGGTTCATCCTTACCGTAATCCTGATGGGAGACCTGGTTTTGCCCTCTAGTACGTCTTTGGCTTTCTTGTTTAGCAGTGACAATTTAGCAGTGACATGTGAAGTACTTCAGTCACTTTGATTGGCACTATATTTCCATCCATCACTTGGTCATGAATATAATGTTGACTGATAGAACTGTCTTCGCTCTGTTTGCAGTGGACCCAGGGTGGACACGCAGCGTCTACACCATGACCCGAAGATGAACAGGTAACTAATTCTTTCACCCATAAATGTGATTGTGACTGGATATATGAGCTTATGGGTTTTGCAATCAGTGTAGATCCAGATCAGCCTGTGTATGTGCACAGTCTCATCAGGATATACAATGTTTGTCATTCCATCAATGAAACACCCGTCTAGCTTGTAACAACCACTTGATATCATTATCAGGCTACAGGAGTGTGCTATTTGATCAGGAGCTACACTGGTCCCAAAACCCATAAGCCCCATTTCTCCAGTCACAGCCAAAAGGATTCAGCATTGGCCTTTTTATGTACATGTACCCCAAATGTTTTCAGGGTGCGTAATATAGTCACCACCCTGTCAGTCCAAAATTTGCGTTACCTGTTCGGCTAACTACTAATTCTGTTACCACAAGTCATAGTGGCTTGAAACATCATATACTTATTTATGATCAGCCATATTTTCATTCCATAGCCCACCCATTTGCATCCTATACTCAAGGTCATATAAATACGTTTGTGTTAAAGTTTGTGAGAGCTACATCTCCCATCAGAGTTCTGATATCGTGGCTATGATAGTTTTTGAACTATTCCATTAACAAGAAAATGTGAATTATGTTTTGGAATTGTATCTGATTTCGCAGGTTGGTTGTGAGCATGCGGAGGGCAAATTTAACGAAGGGTTTCATGCTTAACAGAATCCTGATATTCCTGGTTTGGCCCTCAGGTACAATTTTGGCTTTGTTGTTACTTGAGAGTTGAATCCGGTTATACCCATTATACGAGTAGTAAGATTAGTAGTAATTGTATTACTTGTAGGGAGTGAGGCTAAGTGACTCTGTAGCCGATTTCATCAAAATTGCAAAGAATACGTATCTAGCAAAGTATACTTTGAGGGAGTAATCATTTATTTTCCCTGAACTCTATTATTTCATATAGAACTTAACAACTGCATATATTTGATGATTAAAAGTATGCAGAGTTATTATACTGAATTTATTACATTATCACTGGCAAAATGTCTCTGATAATGTAATAAATTCAGTATAATAAAAATTAATAAATTTATCCTTAAATTGAAAATCTCTCCCTCTAAGTATACAGTGCAAACTCTCTACAACAGCCACCCATGGGAAGAGGCAAAAGTGGCTGTTATAGAGAGGTGGCTGTTGTAGGGAGGTTAATGCTGAATACAATTTTATCGTCTGATGTTTATTTATTTTCTTCAATAATTCTCAATAAAAACATGTTTTGACAGCATTTTAGAATCATTTCCAATGGAAATGATTCTAAAATGCTGTCAAAACATGTTTGTATTGAGAAAGAATGCAAAATCAACATCAAACGACAATGTTCATGCTCAGCAGTGTAAGGGTTAGATATAGAGGAAATCATCCATTTGGGATATAAAATAGCGGCTGTTACAGAGAGGTGGCTGTTGTAGAGAGGTGGCCGTTCGGGGAGGTTCGACTGTACTTTGCTAGCGAATTATACTTTGCCATGTTGATGAAATAGACTACTGGTGTTATGACAATCCGGCACCAGGTCAGGTTATTCTATTTTGATGGCTAAATATATATTTTTTCTATAAACAGTCAGTTTTGATTTTGGGAAAAATGTTTTTCGAATGGGCTATTTACTGGGTCGTAGGTCCGAGTCTTCCACCTGTGGCTTCACCCTACCCATTCAACCAATCTGTGCCACAGGTTGCGTGGCCAGGTGGACGACGTGGTGGACATCATGAAGACCAATGTCGGCAAGGTCGTGGACCGCGGAGAAAAACTCGAGGACCTTCAGGATAAATCCGGTAAATATTGAATATAATAGAATTATAATATAGTATAGTGTAGTGCAGAGTGTAGTGCAGAGTGCAGTGCAGTGCAGTGCAGTGCAGTGTAATTACTACCCTTTTTTAACCGAGTCTGATAACGCCAAATTTACAGAAACACAACTAATTATTGCTAGCTCTAAATATTTAGAGAGCTCTTCAAATGATTTGGAGTGAGCTGTAAATATTGAATGCTAGCTCTAATTATTTAGAGCTAGCATTAATTATTTAGAGCTAGCATTAATTATTTAGAGCTAGCATTACTTATTTAGAGCTAGCATTACTTATTTAGAGCTAGCATTACTTATTTAGAGCTAGCATTACTTATTTAAGTTCCTGGAACGCCAACTCTACATAAACTCAAATAAGTATTGCTAGCTCTAAATAATTAGAGCTAGCATTACATATTTAGAGCTAGCTCCAAGTGATTTATACAGCTCTTCAAATGATTTGGAGCTAGCTGTAAATAATTAATGCTCTCTCTAATTATTTAGAGCTAGCATTAATTATTTGAGTTTATGTAGATTTGGCGATCCATAGAAATGGAGCTTCTGGCAATTGTGGCCAATCTGCCTCCCAGCATTTGCATGTGACTGGAGAAATTGGTGAATTTGTGTCCAGTCTAGCTCCAGATCTTAGGAAGTGATTGGCACATGTTGACACATGCTTATGAATTGTGGTCAATATGCTCTCAATATGTGACTGGATGAATTGAGCTTATGGCACTTGTGAACAGTCAAGCTCCTGGGCTGTGATAGTAGAAAGGCTACACGACCAATTTCACTATTGTCTGTTCCGCGTTTTGCTGCCGACAAGCTTTTGGCTATTAAACATATTAAATCTCAGAAATATTTAAATGTAAGTTCTTTTTTATCAATAACAAAAAAAGTCACCCTCCCCAAATTTTTTTATTTGATGAAATTCAATCAAATATTGATTGCGAAAAACGATTTTGCTATGGGAATGTAACGTGGGGCAAAAAGGAGGATGGTGGCCAGGAGGGTAGAAAAACAAACAAATTTGGAAATGGACTCCGGAACCACAGGTTGAAGTAATGAACCAACGTCTCTATACATACATTAAATATATATAAAAGTATCAATAAGTGAGAAAGAAATAAGCTAACATTTTGTTACTCCATCTTAAAACTCATTCCTGTTAATGTGTATAGGAGGGAGTAAATATTGTTTTTAGCTTATTTGTTTTCACTTATTGATGCTTTTTTGTATATTTATAAACCATGGTTCGTCACTTCAACCTGTATCCAAAATCTGGCAAGATAATTTGGAAATGATGCAACTAAGAAAACAAAAGTTAAATTTTGAAAATCGGACCACAATTTAAAAAAATATTTAAAAAAAAAAAGTTAAATCCCCATAGGAATTTTTTTTCCCGCAATAAAATCAATATTTGATGGAATTTCATGACTTAAAACATTTGGGGAGGGTGACTTTTTTGTTATTGATGAAAAAGTACTTACATTTAAATATTTTTTAGATTGAATGTGTTTTAATTGCCAACAGTTCGTCGGCAGCAAAACATGGAACATACAGTAGTCACAGTTATCACTACTGTCTGTTTCATGAAACCTGCCCAAATATTACAGCTATATAAACAACGCAAAAATGTAGGCTCATTCTTAAATTTTGCCATAATTGATTATTTATTATTGAATTATTTTTAATTTTTTGCATTTTTTATATAGCCGTAAAATTTGGGCAGGTTTCGTGAAACAGACAGTAACTACTGTCTGTTCCACGTTTTGCTGCCGACGAACTTTAAATTAAACATTAAATCTAAAAAATATTTAAAAGTAAATACTTTTTCATCAATAACAAAAAAGTCACCCTCCCCAAAAAAAATTATTTGATGAAATTCCATCAAATATGGAATTTAACATGGGGGCTAAAATAGATTTTCTTTAAATATTTTTTTATTTGTAGACCGATTTTCAAAATCTAACTTGTTTTTCTAGTTACATCATTTTCAAGCTATCTCGCCAGGTTTCCTTCAGGATCAAACAACGAAAAGTTTTGGAAATTGACTCCCCATGTTAAATTGATGAAAAAGTACTTATATTTAAATATTTTTTACATTTAATGTGCCAAAAGTTCGTCGACAGCAAAACGTGGAACAGACTGTAGTGAAATGTCTGATTTCAAGGATAAACATGGAGATGTTCACATAATGTTTTATAAGCACGGGTATTGGACAATAATGTCCTTATTGCCACCTAGTCATTTCAGAGTGATGGCATAATTAATCTGCATGCATGACCTTTTTTGTCCCACCACGTTTCATTTGACATTTCAAAATATTTCACATTGTCTGTAGCATATTTCATCAACATTGCAAGTATACTTAGCTAGCAAAGTATACTTTGAGCGAGAAATTTTCAATTTTAGGATAAATTTATTATTTTTTATTATAATGAATTTATTACATTATCACAGCCATTTTGGCTGTGATAATGTAATAATTCAGTATAATAATTCTGCATACTTTTAATCATCAAATATATGCAGTAGTTAGTTGTATATGTCATAATGCATTTCGGGAAAAATAAATGATTACTCCCTCAAAGTATACATTGGTAGATAAGTATGCTTTGCAATTTTGATGAAATCGGCTACAGATCTGCTCAACTGTACATATACATTTGAAATGGGGGTAGGATTGATGGATTATTAGTGTTTAACGGCCTATCAACAGCTACGGTCATTTAAGGCCGGGCCAACGGGTTGGACTATCCCGTATTTAACTTGTATTTAACTTGTCCATAATGAAGGAAATTCCCAAAAGCAGAACTCAATATTTACCGAAAAATATATATTCAGCCCTGAAATAAGAATATCCTGACCTTGTGCCAGGTCCATTTCACACCAAAGTCACTTAGCTCCAACCCCAAAAGTAATATGATCAGCATTAATTGTATAACCTTTTAATGGGGTTTAACAGGATTTAGCTCTCGAGTATCAGAAGGCCGAAAATGTACATACGGGCCAAACCATGTAAGTCAGAATTCCAGTAAGGATGAACCCGATCATTAAATTACCATTCGGATGCTCCCGACAATCACCCACGAAATGGGGGTAGGGCGTTCTTCCTTCCTTTCTATTCATTTCAAACTTTTGTGTTGTAGAAGGTTGGTCTAGTGCGGATGCTCAGTCTGATCTGGATCTACACTGGTTTCAAAACCCAAAAGCCGCATTTCTCCAGTCACAGCCACATATGTGTTCACGTTACAGATAGCCTGGCCAGCAATTCTGACATGTTCCAGTCCCGAGCCAAGTCACTCCATAATACAATGTGGTGGAAAAACTGCAAGGTAACTGGGTGTTTAAACTTTATTTATTTTACAACAATTATAAACAAACGTGAGAGCACTTATACAAACGCTTATGTTGGCACAGATTGATGCTTAAGGGTGGTCCTTAATGTTGGAGGAAACCAGAGTACCCAGAGGGAACCCACTTGTCTGATCTGACAAAGGGTGGTTATTGTCACACCCATGATAATGGAAAGTGAGACATATAGCGGCTACAATTCCGGCGTCAGTGTCGTTGTCGTCAGCGTCTTCGTCAACAATTTTGGACGTAAATTTTGGACGTAGCCAAATTTCGCATTCTCACTTTAATATTTATACATCCAGTGTCATCCGGGTGACCTTGACCTTCATGTTGGTGACCTTAACATAAGTCCAAATGTTGAATACCTCTTGATCCGTTAGTCGGAATCTTGCCAAATTTCAAATTTTTCATCAATACCTTTCTCACGTTGATGGCTATCCACCTACTGTCATTCGCATGACCTTGCCATTCACCTTGGTGATCTTAACCTTTCTTGTCAATAATTTTGTACAGACATCCAAATGTTAAATATCTCTTGATCAGTTAGTCTGTAGCCTATTTCATCAACATTGCAAAAGTATACTTTACTAGCAAAGTATACTTTTTTGAGGGAGTAATCATTTATTTTTCCTGAAATGCATTATTTCATATAGAACTAACAAATGCATGTATTTCATGATTAAAAGTATGCAGAATTATTATACTGAATTTATTACATTATCACAGCCATAATGGCTGTGATAATGTAATAAATTCAGTATAATAAAAATTAATAAATTTACCATAAAATTGAAAATATCTCCCTCAAAGTATACTTTGCTAGTAAAGTATACTTTGCAATGTTGATGAAATAGGCTACTGGTCCTGATTGTTCAAGTGTTGATAGGTTGATGAAATAGGCTACTGATCATTTCCAAATTTCAACAACAACTTCTTCACATTGATTAATATCTTCCAGTGTAATTCTTCTGACCTTGACCTCGGTGATCTTCACTTTAACAATTTTGGACATACATCCATATGTTGAATATCTCCTGATCCATTAGTGATATCATTACCAAACTTTATAAATAGCTTCCTCACATTGATAGCTGTCATTCCAGTGACATTGATCATCACCTTGGTGATCCCTTTGGAAGTATGGCCAAATGTTGAATATCTCCTGATTCGTTAATCGGAACATTACCAAACTTCACCAATAGTTTCCTCACTTTGATGGCCATCAACACAGTGTCATTTGTGTGACCTTGACCTTGGTGACCGTGACCTTCATATCAATAATTTTGGACTTCCTCATAGTGTGATCTTGACATTGGTGACATTGACCTTCGTGGCGATTGCATTGTGGGTGATATCAATGTATGTGTTTCACCTTCATTCTTTCCCTTTATAGTATAATCATATTGTTTTTGAGATGTGGTTTACCCTTACACTGCTATCTTAAATTTTTGTCATCAAAAACAGGCTTTGACAGCACTTTATAATAATTTACAACATGCTTTGACAGCACTTCAGAATCATTTCCATTGTCCATTGGAAATGATTCTAAAGTGCTGTCAAAACATGTTTTTATCGAGAAATAATGCAAGATATAAAAGCAACAGCAGACAACAATTGTTGTGTGTAGCGGTCTAAGGGTTAATATGTTTATTTTATACATTGTGCTTTCACGTTGTAATAACACTGTGTAATAACACTGTGTATTCAAATAATACATTAGTGTAATACATATGTACAATGTAAATAAGACTAGTACAGACAACAGGTTAGGTGACCTGTACAGCTTCAAACTATGATGCTGTGCTCATGCAATAAATGGAATCTAACATATGTTTGGTTTGATAAGATATTTATTAAACATGTTGATTGATTTCATAAGAAACGATGAATAGCGTTCATAACATTTTTAACCTTGTGTAATGACCTTGTGTAATGACCCTGTGTATCGACTTTGTGTACTGACCATGTGTAATGACCTGTATAATGGCCTTGTGTAATGGCCTTTTGTAATGACCTTGCATAACAACCTTGTGTATCAATCATGTGTTATGCCCTTTTTGGTATGACCTTGTGCAATGCCATTGTGTAATGACCTTGTGTAACGACCTTTGTAGCGACCTTGTGCAATGACCATGTGTACTGACATTGTGTACCAATCTTGTGTTATGACATTATGTAACCTTGTGTAACCACCATGTGTAATGAAGTTGTGTAACAACCTTGTGTATCGATCATGTGTTATGACCTGTTTGGTATGACCTTAGGTAACGACCTTGTGCAATGCCATTGTGTAATGACCTTGTGTAACGACCTTGTGTAGCAACCTTATGTAACCACCATGTGTAATGCCACTGTGTACCAACCGTGTGTAGTGACCTTATGACTGTGTAATGGTACTGCGTAACAAGCTTGTGTAACAACCTTGTGTAACACGACCTTGTGTAACGACCTTGTGTAACGACCTTGTTTCAGATGAAGCTGATGATCACCATTGTGATCCTTGTTGTCCTCACCATCATCATTGGTAAGTATGTCATAAGGCCACATCCAGACACTTGATACTGTTGCGTTCTCGCTGATACCACCCTCACTATGTATGTTGATATCCAGGATGGAAGGTTGGGTGCATGTGAAGGCTAATTTAATGATGGGGTTAATTATTACCGGAATCCCGATTTGGCGCTAGTGTACATGGTATAAGTAAGTACTTTGTTCTCATCACAAAGCCACTAACTCGCATGGATCTGTCTATCTTGGAGACACATAGCTTATTTATGTACTTGTACATGTACTAAAGATTGACAGACACCAGAAACATCGCCATATCGCAATGTGTAGGCTAAGTATGGTCTCTGCTGACTGCAAGGTCACAGCCATATCACAGTTTACCCTTAGAACGCTACACACAACAATTGTCGTCTGCTGTTGCTTTTATATCTTGCCTTGTTTCTCAATAAAACATGGTTTGACAGCACTTCAGAATCATTTCCAATGGAAATGATTCTGAAGTTGTGTTAAAGCATGTTGTAAATTATTCTAAAGTGCTGGCAAAACATGTTTTTCTTGATAAAAATGGAAAATAGAAAATAAGCAGCAGACAACAAAAAATTAAGATAGCGGTGTAAGGGTTAATATTCATTACAAGTGCAGTTGTATTGCCTGTATTTCATGAGACATGTATGTGTTACGGACTGTGTTGGTACTTTCACAGTAAATGCTGAAAACACATTCTCACACCGGCGTATGTGAAACCCGATGTAAAGGGACGTAATTAGTACCAACAATGACTCTCCAAGCCAAGCTTCTTTTGATATTGTGAAAAAAGATATTTGTGAAATAATTTTATATAAAATATTGTGTTGTCAAAACAATTTTTTTTATCTTTTTTCAGTTATCATTGTGACGCAAGCGAAGAAGTAGTATGGCCTACGGTGTACTGGATAGTGTCTCATATACGCGGTGATTTACAAAATGTGACTGCGATTGGAGCAATGGGGCTTATGGAATTTGTCGCCAGTCTAGCTGGTCCTCTCACGCTCTCCTAGGCGCTGTTTCACTAAACTTCGTACGACTAAGATGTTCGTAAGTGCAAATTTAGGATCGTCTGGAAATTTCAATTCATGGATTTACATTTATTGAGCATAGGCTGCATATGCAGCCTATGCTCAATAAATGTAAATCCAATAAGTATTTACATGAAAACATTGTTGATATGAAATGTACAGACTATTATAAGTTTGCACTTACGAAAATTTTAGTTGTACGAAGACTATCAGAAGTTTGCACTTACGAAAATTTTAGTCGTGCGAAGTTTAGTGAAATGGCTCCCTGATGCCTGTAGGATAGGGGTTAAAATTGTAGGTTAGAAACATTACTCTCCTTTCACCGACTACTTGTACATGTATATGACGAACAGAAAATAATATTGGCTACTTGTACGTGGATAATTTCATAGAACTTCCAACTGCCGACACTCCATTTACTGATCAATGTCAGTTTTTAATTTCCTCATCTAATATTGCTTTACAGTCTGATATTGCCAGGAGATAAACTAAACGGCAGCTGGCAAACTAATGCACAGAAAAGAACAACCTTTTAAAATCGTTATTAAAGGTACATGTACATGTATATACTAAATGTATTATTAGAACATTAATTTGATACCTGGGGTCACGAAAGCCCTCATTGGTCTTGGGCAGATTGGCGTATCAACTTTGTTGCGTTGATTCGTCAATCTGCCCAAGACCTATGAGAGTTTTCCTGTCCGAAATATCAAGTTATTGTATTGATGAGAATAAACCATATTTACTTGTGTTTGTTAGAAACAGACGGGTATTTCAGTGATTGAATATCGAATATTGCAGACCCTTGATCAGGGTGCACGGACACTCGGTGACAAAGGCTATAAGTCACTATCTCCAATCACAGCCATAAATAAGGGGAACAATTTTGCCTTGTGGAATATTTTTGTATTAGTGGTGCCTTTGTAAGGCGTTTCTTTCATTCATTTATGTTCACTTCAACTGTTTAGTTTGTGTTCTACTGATTTCAACATTGCAGCTACCAGAGTGGCTTCGTGGTTTAACACATTTCAGGCTAAGGATACGATACTTTTTGTTGAAAGAAATCTCATTATTTTGTTTATTTCTCGATAAAGGTATATGTTGTTACCACTCATTTGAACCGTCTCGTCGAGACGGTTCAAATGAGTGGTAACAACATATACTTTCGGACAGAAATAAAGAAAATAGGGATTTTTTCTCTCGAAAGGTTCATACTACTATAATTGTAGGAGGGTATGCATATCTTATCGATGAATCCATCCTTAAGGATACATATCTTAACCCATTAGAGACGGGATACAATTATAGTAGTATGAAACTTTTGAGAGAAAAAATCCATATTTTCTGTATTTCATCTCGAAAGTTACCATGCTTTTGAACCGTTTTGACAAGACGGTTCAAATGAGTGGTAACACCATATACCTTTATGGAGAAATAAACAAATTAATGAGATTTTTTCAACAATATTATCGTATCCTTTGACTGAAATGGGGTAATGGTGAATCTGGCTGAAATTCACACCTCTGGCCAGGGATATTCCCATCTGTATATATCTTGATGTTGAACCAATGTAAAACTCCAGTTTGTTCATGTACATTGACATTTCATGTTAAGTGATTGGTAAACAGTGTAGGCCCTGTCAGATCAGATGGGTGGATGCTCAGACTGATCTAGGGCTACAATGGCTTAATGTCCCTTTTTATACCCCCGGCATACAAAGTATGTCGAGTGGTATATAGTTTTTGTCATTCCGTCAGTTCGTCCGTGGTATCCATTATCTCTGTAATGGTAACTCAGATTGACCTCAAACTTCATATACATCCTTATCATCATCCATATTTTCATTCCATACCACACCCATGCAGCCTTCATGTCTAAGTTCATTTTGCATGCAGTCCAATGGCATTCTTCTAAGTCATGGAGGGGAGATAACACACGGGAAATAGATTACACGGTTTCAAAAGTTTCATATTCCATGGCCAACGATTTCTGTATTATAAACATTTTCTTACCAAATTACAATATGTTTTCAGGTGGCTCATACGTACAGTTGAGTACTTTTTACTAAACGTACAATCCGAACTGGCATCAGCTACAAGGCTGGTAGAAACTGATGAGAGTTGTGCCTTCAAGTTTGTTCGGATGGGTCATGGCTTGGGGGATATTGCATTGTACTTCAATACCGGAGGCTGTGAGTTCAATCCTCGCCATAGGCGTGAAAAATACTAGTATTTCCATCCCACTGGTCCGCCGGTTGATGGGTAATTTAACGATCGGGGTTCATCCTTAACGGAATCCCGACTGGAGACCTGGTTTGGCCCTCACATACGTCTTTGGCATTTTGTATGTGACAGTTGAATCTGGTTATACCTCTTATGTGAGTATTACGATATTCGTAATCCTATTTTAGGGGAAGGGGCCAAGTGACTTTGGTGTGGTATGGACCTGGCACCAGGTCAAGTTATTCTAATTTCAGGGCTGAATATATTTGTTCTCGATGTAAATATTCCGTTCTGATTTTGGGATTTTCCCCCCAATGCAGCAGGTTAAAATGGGATCGAACCCGTTTGCCCAGCATTACATGACCTTAGCTGTTGATAGGCCGTTAAACACTAATAAACAAACAAAACAAACAAACAAACTGCCTGTTAAACCCATTCACTTTCACTTTTGTGCCTTTATACTCAGATTTTATTGGTACCA
The DNA here is from genome assembly GCA_029237695.1 of Conchocele bisecta. Taxonomy (NCBI): domain Eukaryota; kingdom Metazoa; phylum Mollusca; class Bivalvia; order Lucinida; family Thyasiridae; genus Conchocele; species Conchocele bisecta. The sequence goes on along the minus strand of CM055271.1, from coordinate 26,183,616 downwards.
GGTGAACAATGATAGGCAAGATTAACCCATTCAACACCACAGGTCTGTACACTGGTATTGTCAAACAGTGTAGATCCAGATTAGCCGGTTCGTGACGAGCTGGCTCATCAGGATCTGCACTTTTTGCAAGTAATTTTCATATTTTTGTGAACAAAAACACCCCTTTTCATAAATGGACGAGTCTGAAATAATTTTGTGACCAATGGATTGGTTGCAAAATTAACATATGAAATTCCATTCCAGTTACTTACGGGTGAAAGGGTTAGACTACGTGATGGTGATTGGTATTCTCTGTGTTAGTATAAGTTTACATTCCGGCATTATTGTAAATGTTTTATTGGTTATTTTGCTGCCCAAATACACAGGATACATCATGTACATATGTATTCACAAGATCATAATTCCAGCACAAAAATATTTACACAATTCCCTAACATTTGATTGGTCCGTAGCAAGTCTCTGTCCAAAATTTGTATCCCAGTAAACTCCCACGCCGAACTACTTTCCTTAACCATGAGGCGCAGTTAAAATAATTCTTAAGAAAACGGAAAATAAACACATTTTCTTGATGAATTTATTTCAAATGCTGGAATTATAAGGAATGAATGGCCTTTTTGTGGAATTTATCGGGGATATAAACTTGGAAAAGTCGCGGGAATACTGGACGAGGCCTTAAAAAAAATACAATTTTCGAAAAAAAAAAAAAAAATTTTTTTTTTTTTTTTTTTTTTTTTTTTTCGAAAATTGTAATTTGTTATCGCTTCGTCCAGTATTCCCGCGACTTTTCCAAGTTTATACCCCGATGAATTCCACAAAAAGGCCATTCATTCCTATAGTAAGTGGGTGGCAGGTGGGAGCACGCGATGGGTAATTTAACGATCGGGGTTCCTCCTTACCTGAATCCCGACTGGAGACCTGGTTTGGCCCTCACATACGTCTTTGGCATTTTGTATGTGACAGTTGAATCTGGTTATACCCTTATGTGAGTATTACGATATTCGTAATCCTATTTTAGGGGAAGGGGCCAAGTGACTTTGGTGTGGTATGGACCTAGCACCAGGTCAGGTTATTCTAATTTCAGGGCTGAATATATTTGTTCTCGATGTAAATATTCCTTTCTGATTTTGGGATTTTCCCCCCAATGCAGCAGGTTAAAATGGGATCGAACCCGATTGCCCGGCCTTACATGACCTTAGCTGTTGATAGGCCATTAATCACTAATAAACAAACAAACAAAACTGACATGTTTGTCTGCTCAACTATTATTATTGTTTATGTTGACAATTCGATTATTATATTAATATATTAACAACTTCAATGTGTGTGGATATAGTTGTATATATTTGTGATCTATATGTGTACACATGTACATAATTACACGATGTACAATCATGAGTATGTATAAAATTATGGACTATTTAATAATTTATAAAGTTGATGTACATATCCGTCATTCGTCGTTTTATCTACTATCATAGCCCGGCATATGTGTGTCCATATTGTAACAAGCAAATACCACGGCCCAAATTGCATCAACAGACTACTTAACCCGTTCAACACCACAGACCTGTATGCTATAATAGTGGTATTGGCAAAAAGTGTAGATCCAGATGAGCCGACTCGTGACGAGCCGGCTCATCAGGATCTGCACTTTTTGCAAGTAATTTTCATATTTTTGAGAACAAAAACACCCCATTTTCATAAATGGACTAGTCTGCAAATCATTTTGTGACGATTGGATTGGTTGCAAAAGTAACATGTCACAATTCATTCAAGTTACTTAGGGGTGATATGGTTAATTACCTGTTAAATATATTTGTCATAAAACCCTACATACACATAACATTTGAAAAATATAAGACAGTGTAGCGGGGCCAAAGGTGACTGCCTACCTGACAACAAAACTTCTTACTCTGCCCCCACCCACCTAAACATTGGCATGGGGTGGGGGTGGGGCAACCTTGCCCTTGGTCCACCCCGGTCCAATTCATATGCCTCAAGAAAGTTACATGATTTATGACGTACATGCAAAATTGGACAAATATGTTCAGGAAGATTAAGCCAACAATGAATCCATCTATAGGAATTCATATCTTAGCCCTTTCAACACCACAGGCCTGTACACTCGTGACGAGCCATCTCATCAGGATCTGCACTTTTTGCAAGTAATCTTTTACATTTTTGGGAACAAAAAAAAACCTTTTCAGAAAATTAACATATCAAAATCCATTCCAGTTACTTCGGGCGAAAGGGTTAATGGAGAACCATTCTGGAATTCACACCTGGGGTCATGTGTTCCTGTGTAGTTACTGTAAGGTTCATGGCACCAGATAAGGATATAGAGAATACCAGGCTATTGTCTTTTGATATCAAGTTTATCGGGCAAGGCTAGGAAACATGTTTCATGCCCAATGTGGATAAATGTGGCTTTGGATGGAGAAATGGGGCTTATGGCATTTGCGGCTTGTGTATATCCAGATCATCATGCTTATTATTCGGCACATTTGATGCGTATTGTTACTACGCTTAGTGTATCCCAGAAACCCCAAAAGATACCAATTTACCATCAATCTATACTTACCGCACCCATTCTTATGCATCGATTCCTTTTCTCTTGTTTCACACTATGCGTATTTCAACGTCATAGCAGACACCTGTCAAAAATTGATATTTCCGTTTCCGGGCTTGTTTTGTTTGATAAAAAATGCGTAAAACTGGCAGAAATCAGTTGGAAAATATGTTTGAAATTGATCTACCTACCTATAACGCGCAGGGTGACTTCTGGATTAAAAATGCGGATGGAAAAGTGCGCACAATACACAGCGAAATACGGTACATTGCGTCATCTACCGACATCATTCGGTAAGACATGTGACGTCATCCGACGAATTGAAAGTCAGTTTTCACTCCTCTGTAACCCGCATGTTTGTATCAGGTCAATGCCTGATACAACAATATGTTATCAGTCAGTACGTATTCGGTCAATACAGGGCAGGTTACCTGATAAATAGAGAATACCAGGCTAGTGTCTTTTGATATTAAGTTTATCAGGCATTGTGCTTACTTTAGATATGTTTCGATGTAATGTTGTTCATTGTCCTGTCTGTCTGTTCATGACTGAAAATGACAAAATTGGTCATTGAGTGCTTAATTACAGTGGAACCTCTCCAAACCAGACACCCTCTCCCAGGAAACGTCCCAGGGTATCCTGTTTAGAGAGGTTCCACTGTAATTGTTAATTCCCAGCTAGCCAATGCACTCTAGTTTTGTATAAGGATTGGTGATCCGGCAATTTTGACAAATTTATAAAAAAAATCCATTGTCTGTTTCCTGCCAAATAGTGAACAATAAAATGTGGCCTGTCGGAGCACAAATGCCCCGGGTGGCAGATTGGAGAAACTCTGGCAGCTTCTTAACCAGATGCACAGACGGACACACGGACACACAGACACACAGTTCAAATACAATCTGCCTCCCGGCTCTACCGACACCGGGGGCATACAAATAGAGAATACCAGGCTAGTGTCTTTTGATATCAAGTTTATCAGGCGAGGCTAGGAAACGCGTAGGAATTCCTACCGTTTCCGAGCCGAGTATCAAAATACACTAGCCTGGTATTCTATTTATCAGGTAACGTTTTATGCTCGAAAATGACATTAGATGACGTCGTATTCTATGAACAGAACAGAACTTCGTTGTAACCCGTATGTTTATATCAGGGCAATGCCTGATACAACAATATGTTATCAGTCAGTACGTATTCGGTCAATACAGGGCAGGTTACCTGATAAAATGTCATTCGGTGCTGAAATGTTTTTGTTGAGCCCGCTTGCGCAAAGCAAGACATAGTGATCACAATAACGTGCGTGCGTGCGTGCGTCTGTCCGAAATCTGCGCTACAGTTTTTAAATACCTTATATCTCTGCAGTCCTAAGTCACATTGACTTTCAACTTATCATCCACATATTCATGCTGTATCCCACTCATGCGGCCCCTGTGCCCAAGGTCAAGGTCAAATGACTTAGAAGTTTGCGTTACATTTTTGTCCAAATTTACTTAAAACTTTTCACAATCCTACTATCTATGCAACCGTAAGTCAGATTTGCTGGAAACTTTGTATGCTTATTGGTCATCATCCATACATTTATTCTGTACCCAATCATGCGGCCCCTTTGCCCCAAGGTCATGGTCAAATGACTTGGAAGTTTGTGTTAAAGTTTTTGTCCAAATTTGCGTTAAAGTTTTCAGATACCTACTATCTCTGTAACCGTAAGTCAGATTTGCTTGAAACTTTGTATGCTTATTGGTCATCATCCATATTTAGAAGTTTGCATTAATGTTTTTGTCAAATTTTGCATTAAAGTTTTCAGGTACCTACTTTCTCTGTAACCGTAAGTTGGATTGGCTTGAACTTTATATGCTTATTAGCCATCATCCATATACTCATTCTCTGTCCCATGCATGCAGCCACTGTGCCCAAGGTCAATGTCAACTGTGTTAGAAGTTCACCTTGTTTGTAAGGCAAACATGTTAACGTTTTTGTTTTTTTGTCGCGCCTTCTTTAGCGCTTTTTCCGTCGTCGGCGTCGTCGTCGGCGTCGTCCGGTTGTTTTGTAAGGCAAATGCGTTAAAGTTATTGTTTTTTCACAACACGGTCAAATGCCTCGGCAGGCGCGATACCGCTTCCGTGGCGGAATTCTTGTTTCAATAACTCATCAACCGTTTCACCAATTTTGATAATATTTGATCACAACGGTGTCTAGGGATGGTGCTTTGTTTTGCATACGAGCCACGTCCGATTGCCCAAGGTCAAGGTCACTGAGGACTTGTTTTTTGTTTTTTTTATCTAGGCTGCCAGCGAGGGGATTAGCTTCGTTTAATGATCCCAGTTCTTGTTTTTCAATGTATCTGTTGCTACATTGTATATATCTTACCCTGCGATCACCAGATGCCTCGGCGAGCTCGACATGCAGGCCTCGGCCATCTGAAGCCTGTTTCACTAAACTTTGTGCGACTAAAATGTTTGTAAGTGCAAATTTAGGATCGTCTACAGTGGCCATGTTACACTGTGTATGTGCGTGTGGCAGATCGGAGCACGCAATGGTTAAGTTAACAATCTGGGTTCATCCTTACTGGAATCCCGACTGGAGACCAGGAGACCGTTTCACTAAACTTCTTACGACTAAAATGTTCGTAAGTGCAAATTTAGGATCGTTTGAAAATTTCAATTGATTGATTTACATTTATTCAGCATAGGCTGCATATTCAGCCTATGCTCAATAAATGTAAATCCAATAATTGTTTACAAGAAAACATTGTTAATGTGAAATTTACAGATTATCATAATGTTGCACTTACGAACATTTTAGTCGTACACAGTTTAGTAGAAACGCCCCCCAGATGTCTCGGCGGGCTCAACATGCAGGCCGCGGCCATCTGGTTATTGCAGTCTCAGTGCTGTTTGTACGGTGCTCCGCACATACAGGGTACAGTCCCATCTGTATATGACCTTGCTGTTTAACGGGCATACAACCAAAATCAGTCAATCAATCATTGAGTCTGGAGGCTAAACATCATGATACAAATGACTTGAACAAAACATGTTTATACAATACAACACTGTACAATACAATACAACACTGCACAGTACAATGTAACACTGTAATACAATACAACACTGTACAATGCATGTATCTAATACTTTCTGCATAGATTAATAACTCCTGTTACATGTATCATGTTTGTGGCGCATACAGGCATTAGCTATACAACAATTGAGGAGTCGGTGGAAGAGGGGGTCTAAGTCCGTATGGACTTAGAACCCCTCTTCTACTGACCCTTTCAATTTCATCTATGTTTCCACCATTTCTTGGTAAATGTGTACATCCTGTCAATCGAGTGGTTATAACATTATTTTATGGGAGAAATTAGAGAAGAAAACATCAAAGAACAAAACCAAAATGCTTTGAACCTTTTAGGAAAACTAATGAATGAGTATCGTCGGGCATGACCAACAGTAAGTGACTGTAAAACACAGTTATTATACTGACATATGCTCGTTCTTCCATGGTTCAGTTAATAAATGGCGAACAGCATTTGGGGAACGGGGGGGGGGGGAGGGGGAGGTGTCTAGTTGCGAAGGTAACTCTTGCAATTTACTCCCGTACTGGGGTAGCTAGCTACAGACGGTACGGGAGTAATTGCAAGAGTTACCGTTTGCAACTAGGGGTTTGTCCTAATTTTGAGTTCTTCGAAATGCACTTTCCTGTGTTTTATGGCATTTAAATTCAGACTCCAACTGGTGGTAAACTGTGATCTATGTAAACTCCGTGGCTGAACGTGGGGTGGGGTTGCAACCCCGGAACCCCCTCTAGATCCGCCCTGCACACTGATATTGTTTTAACTGATCGTATAAATGACAGCTATTGTATGCTTTATATAAATGTATATGTGTGCTTTCTTTGACAATATCAGTGATGTAATTGTGTACATGTAAATGTTAAGTGTTTCACAGTGGTGAAGTTTATCTAATATATAATACCATATGCATGTTTTCTTCATATAAAGGTTTTCACTGTCACAGTCATCAGTACCCAATATTATATGTGTGCTTTGTTAGACAACACCATCCATTCATATAACTGCATTTAAAGTCCTTCACCATGGTTAACGTTATCCATATCAAACATTTTCAGATTATATGCGTGCCAACATCAATCATACAGCTGTGTATATTTAACGTCTTTTACTGTGATTACAATTATCCATATCCATTTTTCTTTGACAACATCATTCATAAACATATACTTCCAGCACAAAAATATTTACACAATTTCCTAACATTTGATTGGCCCGTAGCAAGTTTCTGTCCAAAATTTTTATCCCAGTAAACTCCCACGCCGAACTACTTTCCGTAACCGTGAGGCGCAGTTAAAATAATTATTAAGAAAACGGAAAATAAACACATTTTCTTGATGAATTTATTTCAAATATTGGAATTATAAGGAATGAATGGCCTTTTTGTGGAATTTATCGGGGATATAAACTTGGAAAAGTCGCGGGAATACTGGACGGGGCCTCCCGGCCTTCGTCCAGTATTCCCGCGACTTTTCCAAGTTTATACCCGATAAATTCCACAAAAAGGCCATTCATTCCTATAATAAACTAATTGAAAAGTCGCGGGAATACTGGACGAGGCCTCCCGGCCTTCGTCCAGTATTCCCGCGACTTTTCCAAGTTTATACCCAGATAAATTCACAAAAAGGCCATTCATTCCTATAATAAACTTGGAAAAGTCGCGGGAATACTGGACGAGGCCTCCCGGCCTTCGTCCAGTATTCCCGCGACTTTTCCAAGTTTATACCCAGATAAATTCCACAAAAAGGCCATTCATTCCTATAATAAACTTGGAAAAGTCGCGGGAATACTGGACGAGGCCTCCCGGCCTTCGTCCTGTATTCCCGACTTTTCCAAGTTTATACCCCGATAAATTCCACAAAAAGGCCATTCATTCCTATAATAAACTTGGAAAAGTCGCGGGAATACTGGACGAGGCCTTCCGGCCTTCGTCCAGTATTCCCGCGACTTTTGCAAGTTTATACCCCGATAAATTCCACAAAAAGGCCATTCATTCCTATAATAACCATGATAACTGCATGTTTAACCATTTGAAACACACAGACTATTAATCCAACATTGCAAACGCTGTAGGTACAGATGAGCTGGCTCCTAACGAGGTTCTCGTCAGATTCTTGTCAGTACATGTATTATCATGTTTATTAAATACTGACACAAAATCACCAGTTTCGTCATGGAATAGTAAAACTTGCACGGAAAAGTCAATGTTGGATGAAAGGTTGAAGTCTTCCACTATGGTTGAAATTATCCATAGTTCGCCGGCATTGGAGTCCAGAGTTTGGGGAATGGTGGGTGGATGGCTGGCTCGCATTTCGTTCCCGGGTTCGACAAAGGTGGTTGCCATTCGCCATTGACGCAGGTGGCGCCCCCTGGACCCACAATTCTGGAAGTATTAATACACCAAATGAGGCCGTAATTTAGTGTCCAGGGGTGAACTTTAATATTGATGTTTTTTTTATGCCACATACATTGCCTGCTTGACTATAGAACACATCTGTTTGGGAAACATGTTAAGGTATTTTTCTAGTGCACATGTCGTAACAGTGTGCGCATCTCATGAACTTCCGACCACAAGGTGTGACATCGGGTTCTAAATATAAAGTTGTACTTATTGCGAACAAATACTTATAATAATAATTTAATAATAATTAAGGTCCAACAGATCCAGGTAACACTCCAGTTAACAATAGGGGAGAGAGCCACAGTATGCGATTAATGTAGACAGATAGGCTGAGAATGCTGTGCTTACATTGGCTGAGAAACTAGGGCCAAATAACAAATGCGCTACTCGGTTAATTTATATAAGAGGAATTATTTAACCATTTAGTGTTTTCAAACCTGTAGCCGTCGTCACATTCGTACTCGAGGCGGATGCCGTGGGTGATGGAGAAGATGTACGGCTGGAAGATGAAGCGGCCGTCGTTGACCTTCTTATACACCTGGCCGTGGGACAGCTTCTTCGGGCTCGGGCAGTAAACTGGACATACAGGAGATCATAATACACGTTACCACATATACCGTGTTACAGTAGATCCCCTCTACACCGGGCACCCTGGCGACCCCATTGTCTTTTATTTAGATGGGTTTCACTGTCATTTCTTTCTCCAAACCGGACACCCTGGGAGGTCTCCAGGGTGTCCGGTTTAGAGATGTCCCACTGTACCATCTTTACCCGTCCAAAGTGATCGTCGTGCTAATTTTATTTTAAACATGTGAACGTCTGCATCAAGACCATAATTACAATGAAAATAGAAAATTAAGCAGGTATAGTTCACTTAAATTTTTGTTTTGACTTCGGGAGTATGAAATCCAAGATGGCTGCCATTCTATATTGTATTACAATCGCATTCACTTGCATTGTAAGGAATGATTTAAGGTGAAACAACGTGTTCGGCGAGTGCAGCACCAGTGACAAATGTCATACGCCCAATTTATTCTGTCACAGTCGCATTTCAAGTTAACTAACTAGTTCATGTATAATTATACTCTATCAGAACCTTAATCATGCTACATGAAACCTTGTCACAATATGTATCTGATACATGCCATATTTGTCTTGAGAATGTACTCGTGTGCATCCTCATGAACTGAGAGACTAAAGGAATATATAAGATGATTAAATGTATTTGGAAATTATAGCCATTATCCAAACTCTTTTATCAGTACTTTCTGTGTAGTACATGCTGACATAGAAAATGGACCTTATGGCATTATGACTAGTGTAGGCCCAGATCAGACAGATCCCCGCAGGCTCATCAATAAAACACAGCATGCTTCTAAAGGTTTATATCAGGCTACAGGAATGTGCCAACAGACCAGAGCGAGACAGACCATATCGGTCCCATTTCTCCTGTCACGGACGTTTAAACATCAATATGTGTAAACAAAATGAAATCAACATAATCACAGGACTCTGGTGCTGCATTCTGCGCCTGCTTAAAAAGGTGTTACATCGAAATAAGCGCCGGTTTCCTGACGAATTCCCATTCAGCTACATGCAGAAGATGCTGCATAAACATATTAATTTTTCGTCTAGTAACCGGATATAGAAATTTGCACCGGTTACTCGACAAAATGCGTTTATGTGAGAGCTCTAGGTAGGGCTGAGTGTCATCTAGTAATAAAACCGGTGCATTTCTCCACGTGAAATATTTTAGCATCCGTGATTACTTACACTCCTCGCAGTGCGGGCGGCCCCCGGTCCAGCGTCCGTAGTTACAAGTGAGATAGGTCGTGTTCATGCCCGTGAGCCGGTGACCAGAGAAGCACTTGTAGCGTGCCCGGTTGCCATGGTTTTGCCCCAGGAACACGCGCATGCCGTTTGACACGTGGGGCGGGGCGCCGGGACACGCAGCTGGGGATAGATACAATAGGGGCAAGTCCGTGGGTTGATATGTGGATGTGACTGGAGAAATGGGGCTTATAGGTTTAGCGACCATTGTAGATCCAGACCAGCCTGTGCATCCGCACAGTCTGATCAGGATCTGCACTGTTCACCATTCCATCAAGGAAATAGCCACCATGCAATAGAGTGCTATCTAATCTGGAGCTACACAGATCACAAATCCCATAAGCCCTATTTCTCCAGTAACAGCCACATATGCATGCCTATTTCTGCATATAAATCAATCTGTTATCAAAGAACTGAATATTTGTTGTAAATGGTGGAACAATAGGGGCACCTGCAAACTCCACATTATGAAATGTTATTTAGAACACATTAAATACATAGAAGATCTTACATGAGTGACAAGTGCTGATTGCATGGAACAAAACTGCTGAGTCAATACGTGAATCATACATAGAGTGAAACCCACCACTATACCATATTGGATACTCTAAAACACAATCAGATGCATTTAACATATTTAAGCATCTGCACATGAGCTACATCAACCAAACCCACCACTTTATATGATCAACTTCCAAAACAGTACTATCAGAAACTGTGATAACGTAAGCAGATAATTATGTTATGTATCTTCGCTTCACGTGCATTCATGAATAGATTCAACTTTATAAATAAAGCAGAGCTCTAGATAAGGAATTAGTAATTGAGTATTGTCAATCCATAATTTCTGAAGCAATTGGGTATTTCAAAATTTGAATTGGGTAAAATTAAATCACACTACTGTTTACACAACAGACGGCAATTATTGAATAGTTTGTTTCGAAATGAAAACATATCTTGGCATTTCATTAGAATTGTCTCCTTGGAGACAATTCTAATGAAATACCAAGATGTGTTTTCATGGAAAAATAAGAAAAATATGCTATATTGGTGGTCTGTTTATTGTTTTCTGCAGCTTGATAAAGGTACCACAATTGTTCTCATTGCTTTTTGATACTCACTACTTCTGATTTCAATTGGGTTTTTGGCAATTTTAATTGGGTATTTACGCAAATACGCAGCTTATCTGGAGCTCTGAATAAAATATTGTTTACTTATATGTAAAATAACTTTCTACCAATATCTGAGACCCAATACATTATGTAAATACCATAGTTAGATTACTACCAAATGCTAGCAAACCAGTACTACTGATACTAGTACACCAGGGCCCAGTTGCTCAAAGCTTCTGTTAGCTTAACAGACTGTTAAATCCTTAGCAATGCTAAGGATTTAACAGTCTGTTAAGCTAACAGAAGCTTTGAGCAATCGGGCCCTGTAGTTCATCAGTAAATTATCTATCACAACGACATAGACTACGTACATGGCACACACTCGGGGTCGGAGGACCAAGTGCCGTTGTTACATTGAATGTTTGCCCCTTCCCTGGGCACGAGCCCTTGAACACAGCGGAACTCGACCACCGTGCCGTGGTTCACGTACACCAGCTCCCGCCCGCCCTGCAGCGTTGCATTGGGCACCGCCGGAACCTGGCACTGACCTGTAACCATGGTAATTACACCGACAACTTGCTGATATATGCTGATCGATGGTAATGGTTATAATTAAATTTATACATATTTTAATAAATCAGTTTTCGAAATAATTAGTTTATAAAAAAAGTAAGTATGTTAACAATAGCTATCTTATTGTTTGTCCCGCCCATTCGGGTGCACATGTCTGTATGAATGTAGCCCCGCCCCTAATCGTTCTTTCGTAGTTTGCATACTACTGCATACGTAACTACGTAATTGGCGGTTTGACACCGAAGAGCACACGTACACATCTGTAGCCCATTTCATCAACATTGCAAAGTATACTTTAGTAGCAAAGTATACTTTGAGGGAGAAATTTTCAATTTTTTGAAAAATTTATTAATTTTTATTATACTGAATTTATTACATTATCACAGCCATTTAATGGCTGTGATAATGTAATAAATTCAGTATAATAATTCTGCATACTTTTAATCATGAAATATATGCATTTGTTAGTTCTATGTGAAATAATGCATTTCTGGAAAAATAAATGATTACTCCCTCAAAGTATACTTTGCTAGTAAAGTATACTTTGCAATGTTGATGAAATAGGCTACAGAATACTATTTGGGTTAAGTGGATTTCTGACAACAAGGCTTGATGTAATTGAGACAAAATTCTATACTTTCATTGGTCGAGAAACTAGGGCAAACAATAAATTAAGTGAAGTGGACGTGGCCAATTAGCATATCTTCATAGTCCGTAAAGTCATTATAAAGTTCTGGAAATCTGGGTATTTGTCATATAAGTCATAAGTCATAATTTACAGCTGCAATTGATGTTTACAGTTGGCAAAACAATTCATAACCAATATGCAATATATCCGTCCTTTGGTCATTCTGATATGTGGCTGTGGCTCAAGAAAAACATAGAGCAATAGCTGAGCAGAAGTTACTCTGTCCAAAAACGTTATACGCCACACATTTCCAAGTCACAGCACACATTACCACTTACCCCAGCATTTGGGCGGGGGCTCCGACCACTCCCCGTTTTCGAGGCAGGTCGTCTGGAAGGAGGGACCCTCGAACGTCGTCCGGGTGTTGCAGCTGCAACCGACAGTCACGTGATGGGGATAAGCAATTTTCATTGGCGACCCGCAACCATAGCATTTGCTTTTCAGGTGCGGATCCAGCATTTAGGGAACCGGGGGGGTTGTCTAGTTGCGAAGGTAACTCTTGCAATATACTCCCGTACCGTAGACGGACGGTACGGGAGTAATTGCAAGAGTTACCGTTCGCAACTAGGGGGTTGTCCTATTTTCGAGCTCTTCGAAATGCACTTTCCTGTGTTTTACGGCATTTAAATTCAGACTCCAACTGGTGGTAATCTGTGATCTATGTAAACTCCGTGGCTGAACGGGGGGTGGGAGGTTGCAAACCCCGGACCCCCCCCCCCCCACCCCCTCCAAATAGATCCGCCCCTGCTTTTCTTAGCACCAGACTCTCTAGCATTAAGTTCATTATTTACGTCATTTGTTGGATCAAAGGTGATTTCTGGAGATAAATGACTGATTGTTTATAGTTCATCTATACTTGTTTCACTAAACTTGCTAAATACATAAGGTTATACGTTTTAATGAATTGGTTGTGTGTCTCACCTTAACGTGGTTCAATTGTTATCATTTTCCACCTACGAGTACACTCGAGTGTCACAGCAAAAGTTATTGTAACTTGAAACTTTATTCGTAGAGGCGCACATAAATACTATACATTCCTGCCTGAACTAACCTGAAAAAGATGATAGCTCCGACTGTAGTTTTGACGCCGATCAGGTAACCGTTCCAAAAGGGACCCGGCCACCCGCAGTCAATCTCTGTAATATAATTATTATTGGCGGAAAATATGAATAATAATAACGAATGTCTGTCCTTAATTATGCTAATGTTTGGGAAATTGGTGGTCATGTTCATTCAGTGGACCCTCTCCAACTCGGACATGCTGGAAAATATGTAGTGTGTTGTTTAGAGGGGTACTTTTAGAGGTTTAGAGGTCTCGCCATATTCCTACATTCAATTGCCCGTATCACTGGGGTCATACGAATTTAGCCTGTTATACAGCCCTCATGCTTATTCGGCTTATATTTAAGGGTGAGAATGGCTCGAACACCTTCCATACCCGGTAGCCCTCATGTAGCCACGTCCCAACATACCTTCACATCGCGCGGGCTGCCCGCTCCACGTGCGATCCGCTTGACAGCGCCGCTCCGCTGATCCTATCACCTTATATCCCTCCTCGCACTCGAAGCGCACCACGGTGCCGTACGCCTCCTTGGCCCCAATAATTTTGCCGTACACGGGCGCCAGCAGGGTTGGGCAGTTCACCGCTGGAGAGAATACGCCAAATAGTGCAAAAATTCAACGGGTTCTGCAAAAGTAATCTGGTATAAAACGATAATCTGGATGTTTGAGCCCACGGACAACGTTTGCTAGCAAAACCTGATCTGCTAGTGCCCAATTCTACTTGATTAACCCTTTGAACCCGAAAGCCCGCTATAGCGGTTTATGCAAATAGTGCAGATACAGATGAGCCGGCTCATCAGGATCTGCACTTTTGGCAAGTAATTTTCATATTTCTTAGAACAAAAACACCCCCTTTTCATAAATGGACGAATCTGAAAATCATTTTGTGACCATTGGATTGGTCGGAACATTATCATATCACAGTCCATTTCAGTTCCTTAGAGTTGAAAGGGTTAAGATGTCGGGGTGTTTTAACACCAGTTTTCAGCACATTTGAGACATGTAAAAGATACACTGAACGTGTTGGTCACGTCATGTAGACACATTTTCAGTGGCCACATACAGTGGGGCCAGCGTGTAAATGCACACACGAACGAACATGACAGGTTGGTTCAACCTGTCGTGTTCGTTCGTGTGTGCACTTACACGCTGACTCCACTGTAATGTACTAAATAATATTGGGGGAGAGGACGAGATTGAATTGTTCACCTTAGGAGTAAGTGAACATACTGTTTCCATCGTTCATATTCATTGCAGATAGGTTGCAGGTCGTGTACTTTTAAGGAGGTTATACAGCGTCCGTAGTCAATGTGTGAGAGAATGGCAATATTTGGAGAATTTGGTTAAATTTTACAGTAAAAGTATAGGCGTTTTCTAATTTGAAAAGCGTCAGCCAGTGGTCCGGCTACACAGGTGAGTGAAAACATGAAATAACCCACTACTAACTGCAAACTATCAATTTGTTACTAACCTAGGGAAGATATGAAATGAGAAACCACTATCTGCAACACAATAGTTACTACCCAGTGAAATAGCAAACGACCAACCACTAATTGCAAACACATTATATTTAGCACACAACGCCTGCTATTGAATCAATTTAAATTTTCCGTCGATCCTTAATTTGCACCTACGAACATTTTATTCGTACGAAATTTAGTGAAACGGCCCCCTGTACTACATGTGTCGATGAATCAATCAATGTGTCGATGAATCAATCAATGTGTCGATGAATCAATGTATACGTACGTTCACATATGGGCACCTCGTCGCTCCAGAGTCCGGACGCCTGGCAGGTGCGGTAGCCCGAGCCCTGCAGATCGAATCCGTCGTGGCAGAAGTAGTTCACCTTGTTGGGGTAGGTGAACACGTAGCCCGTCCGCCAGCCATTCTCTATATCTCCCGGGAACCCGCAGTTCCGAGCTGAAAATCAAATATAGTTTAGCGAAATTCTAAATATGATACCCAACGAAACATACATGCAAATGAAACCTAAACACATACATTTTACAAAATATAAGTTTGTGTATAGGCCCTAATTACCTCAAACGAAAACGATACTTTTTATTTCAAGGCGTAACATATTACTACTGTCTGTTGGACATTTTGCTGCCGACGGACATTTGGCTATTAATCAAACATTAATTATAATCTAAACATATTCAAATGTAAGTACTTTTCATCAATAACAAAAAAAGTCACCCTCCCCAATTATGTGTTTATTTGATGAAATTCCACCATTTATTGATTTTATTCCGAAAAAAAAAAGATTTTCCTATGGAAAGATATACAAAAAAATCCAACTATTTAGCCCCCATGTTGACGTGACATAAAACCCACATGTTCCGCCAATTCTAACTCCGATGATGCCCTTAACCCTTAGACCGTTAGTTCTTGCCGTCTGCTGTTTATTTTCCATTTTAATCACTAAAAACATGCGTTGACAGTACTTTAGAATAATTTACAACATGCTTTGACAGCACTTCAGAATCATTTCCATTGGAAATGATTTTGAAGTGCTGTCAAACCATGTTTTTATTGAGAAATAAGGCAAGATGTAAAAGCAACAGCAGACGAAAATTGTTGTGAGTAACTGTTTAAGGGTTAATGTTGTTCTACTAAGGAAAGTTACTCTATTCGCCGTCATTGTATGTTCGACTCACGTGAGCACATGAGGTTGAGGCCGACCCACTTGCCCTCCCCGCTACACATGGCGCGGTTCGTGCCGTCTCGGTAGTATCCGTAAGCGCACGAGTAGAGCAACTGTTTGCCGGACGGGTACGTAGCGTGGTCGGCGAGCCCGTCGTGGGTGGCGTGCTCCACTAGCGGGGGCGGCCCGCACGTCACTGCAGGGGGGAAATATTGAGGCGTTATTAAGAAGCTTCGACAATACAGTGGCATAGCTACCGAGATGGGCGTATGGATCGCCAAATCTACATACATTCAACTAATTAATACTAGCTCTAAATAATTAGAGCTTAGCATTACATATTTAGAGCTAGCTCCAAATCATTTGAAGAGCTCTCTAAATCATTTGGAGCAGCTCTAATTATTTAATGCTAGCTTTACTTATTCATAGGTAGCAATACTTATTTTAGTTTATGTAGATGCGGCGTTCTAGGAACGTCAACTCTACATAAGCTCAAATGCTTAATGCTAGCTCTAAATATTTAATGATAGCTCTAAATAACCTAGAGCTAGCATTATATATTTAGAGCTAGCTCCAAATCATTTGAAGAGCTCTCTAAATCATATTGTCGAGTGTATTTTAAGACTGGTTTATTCGGCGTGTTTGTGACCGCATCGTAAATGTAAATACTTTGATTTAACGACGGCACTGGCTCGATGACCTTGCATGTCGGGACCGACTATTTAAGTCCCCATCCGATAGGACTATGCTAACACGAGGTTGTCTTGCCCAAGGACACACCGAATAGACCATTCGCAGCGGTCGATGTGGGATATGGGATACGAACCCGGGGTCTCCAGATTCGCAGTCCGACGCTCTACCTACTGAGCTAATCCGGCCACCTGACCGCATCGTAACATGGCGTACTCTATTATCATCGATGGCGGGCCGCATACCACTGAATGGCGGATCAGAATACACCTGTCTTCTCCGTCATGAGGTGTGGGGATGGCATACGTAAGAATTAGGTGTACAACAATTTCCCACGGACGGGGCAAGACGGCTAAAACTTCAGAAGGTGTGGCTAGTAGATATCCAGAAGTCTAATCGTACTGTCGTCTCTATAGAAAATACAATGAGGGATCGTAGCTAGTTATCTCCTGTTGAATTTATTTATAGAAATCCGGTCCAAATCGTGTAGTTTAGGGCCTCATTGCTTGTAAAAAGGGCGAATGTAGCATGATTTGTTATGAAAAGGAACAATTATAGTGATTTATACTGGTGTTGATCCAGTAGCCGATTTCATCAACATTGCAAAGTATACTTTACTAGCAAAGTATACTTTGAGGGAGAAATTTTCAATTTTATGATAAATTTATTGATTTTTATTATACTGAATTTATTACATTATCACAGCCATTTAATGGCTGTGATAATGTAATAAATTCAGTATAATAATTCTGCATACTTTTAATCATGAAATATATGCATTTGTTAGTTCTATGTGAAATAATGCATTTCTGGAAAAATAAATGATTACTCTCTCAAAGTATACTTTGCTAGTAAAGTATACTTTGCAATGTTGGTGAAATGGGCTACTGGTCCTGATTGATCAAGTGTTGATAGGTTGGTGAAATTGGCTACAGATCATCTTACATATCTACGCAATCTGATCCGGGACTGTGTTATTTGCCAGATTAATATTTTCACACTTATTAATGTTATTGCAATCAGTGTAGACTCACAGCTGTGCAGTCTAATCTGGGTCTACTCTGTTTGCAAAACTCATCTTTTGTGCTATTGAGTAAGAAATAAACAGTGAAATACAGCATAGGACCCGATCTCTATAAATAGATTTGCAAAGGGAAATAACTAGTTACGATCCCCCATTACAACACCCCGTGAATTAGAGGCGGAAATTCGTCTATCCATTTTAGAATATGTCATTAGATGCATTATAAATATTTCCAAATAAATCGTACATATTTAAATATTACATATAATTTGATTCCAAGATGGCCACCGTAATAATATAAAGTATCTTTTTTTTCTTCAATTTTGTACGTCTTAAAACAAGTATCTACACTCTTCGGACGCATATAGTTGATGAGCAAAATTTATTTAATTTAAATGATATTTCAGAGCTCCTATAAGCTTTATATCTAAAGAGTATTATACCCCCTGATTTAAAATTAAATGCGTATTTGATTTTTAGAAATGGGTTATTAATTTTCTTCATTATTAAATAGGGAACAAATGCTCAAAACAAATTTCGACGTTCACTTATTTGAGTGTATTATTACTTATTCATTATTTATACTGTGAGTTGAAACTTTACTTAGTTAAGCGGCAAAAAGCAAACTTTGAAGCTGAACTAAGTACATTTTCAACACGATTACAGTCTTTCGGTGCATTCAGCTAAACTATGTTCGTAAAATACGCCAATACGCACCTTATCTCGAGCTTTATAAAACTGTTAAGTTGAAATCTTCCATTATATTGCCATTTACAGACACTGCCCACGAACCTTTCTCGCAGCTGGGCGGGAATCCTCCCCATCGCCCCTGGGGTTCACAGACCCGCTCGTCCCGGCCGGCCAGGTGGAAGCCGTGCTTGCAGTAGTAGGTGGCCGTGTTGCCCACGTTGCTGGGGAACTTCACGACCACCCAGCCGTTCTCGATGTCCGGCAGGATCGGGCAACCAGCGTCTGGAACAATTTATACAAATCTCTCGTTAGACCGCACCTAGAGTATGCCTCAAATGTATGATCGGTAATGTACAAAAGAGATTGTATACTAATAGAAAATGTACAGACACGCGCAACTAAATTAATAAGAAACATTCAAAACAAAAGTTACACCGAAAGAATGAAGGAATTAGGAATACCGTATCACTACAGTACAGGAGGAAAAGAGCAGATATGGTAGAACTAAACAAGATTCTCAGTGGGGCAGACAATGCAGATTCAGAACAACTATTCAAACTGAAACCTGGGAGGTTCCCATGACTTATTGAAATTATAAAAATTCATGATCACAAGAGGCAGCCCGCGTCTGTAGCAAATATATGTGTATGTATGTTTTGTTATCACAAAATTCAATATACATGGTGAGTTGGTGACTAAGATCAATCGGCGCCTGTAGCAAATACCACGGTAAATTGTAAATAGCAAATACCCAGCCGTTCTCTATGTCCGGCAGTATGGAGTAGCTCGCGTCTGTAGCTAATACGTACGAGTGTTTTGCCTTCAAGAACATACATGGTCACCAGGGGCACACAGCGTCTATAGCAAATACATGGGTGTTTTGCCATCAGGAACATACATGGTCACGGGAGACAACCAGCGACTGTAGCAATGCGTGTGCAGTGGGATCTCTCTAAACCGGACAGTCTGGGAGTTCCCCAGGGTGTCCGGTTTAGAGAGATACCACTGACTGCAATTCAGGTATATGAGGAGTAGTATATAAGAGTCATAATGATACAAGTTTATATGGAAGCCACACACTAAGTGTGGTGGCTTCCACAAGAAACTTGTAATTATTATGACTCTTATATACTACTTCTCGCGAGACCATATATTTATGACATGAGAAGATACACCCTATTAGAGATAAAAATCCCTATGTTATACTCAGTATATATATACAACATAATGGTTCTAGTTAAGTGTGCATGGTTGAAGACAGGTAGTCACGAGAGATGTTTTCGCACCGGTATTTACGAATATTGCAAACATCACCGTGCATGGATGCGAAGAGGTTCCGTTTCGCCTCGCCCATGTCGACATTGTGGGGTAGGGACCAAAGCCGAATCACTGCTATGTCCACCATGTGGTGGCACTCAGGCTACTCATCGAATGGTTAACAAGGGATTACGTGCTCGCAAGTATTATCGTTTAGTAATAATTCAAATCGGAAAGTCAGTTAGAAAGATATAATCGATCTAATAAGTCACGGTGTTTCTACAGCATTAAAACACTGTAGAAAACATTATCAAACTAATTTTATAAAATTGAACAGAAAAAACAAGTACCAATATTATTAGATAAAATGGATAATACAATACAATTTGAATTGCAAATTTTTAATGACTGTGTTAAAGAAGTTTACGAAGCTTACGGGGGTTATAATCCTTTATATAAATTCTATAAAATGAGAACACTAGGTGATATCGAATACATGAAATACCAGCGTAATTTATTACGCTCCGATAAAAACGTTGCATTTACAATATTATACCGGCAATTATGTCAACTATACAAGAGGCAAATACGAACATTAAGACAGTTAATGCGTATCGGATATGAAACTAAGGTGTATTATACAAAAATTTTAAAACCCAACGATTTGTTTACGAACGTACATTTCTACGATATCGCTTATACATTTATGTTGTAATCACAACAACAAGCAGACGACAATGTTTCACTTACACGTGTTATAAACATGCAAATTATGTGTCTTACCTTACACGTATATTAAGTGTCCATTTTATAGAGAGATTACACGATTACGTCTTCCGGGATGAAACATAAACACACTGTAATATATACTACACACACGGCTATTTATAGCCTTATCGATGGTATGTAAACGGGCTATCGATTTACACAGGTGGTGTACACAGTTTATAAACACACTGTGATATATATTACACACACGGCTATTTATAGCCTTATCGATGGTATGTAAACAGGCTATCGATTGTTAAGTTTATATACGAGAAATAAACACAGTTTTGTTTCGGGACGCCGATATTACTATCTCAACAGTGAGATAAGTTTCGCCACATGTAATTCACTCTGGCCGCTCTGCACATTATAGCGGATGGAGGTAACGATGAGGTGGGGTCCGCGGCATCGGTCCAATGATGGGGTGGAGGAGATGTGAGTGCAACACACCTCGCTAAGCCGAAAAAATAAAAAAATAGAAGAAATTTAAGCGAAGGCTTAGCGGGGTGGACCCAGAAGGGTTTTGCTGGCGCGGGTTCGCGCCTCGGTGGAACCTAAAAAAAATTTTTTTGTTTTTTCTTTTTAAATTGTTAATAATTTTCATAAAATTAATTAATAAATTGTTTAATGCACCAATATAATTAATTTTATAATAATTTTATTTAATTATTATAATTATTATATATCACAATGGTGCTGTAACATTTCTTCCGACTTTATCTCCAAGTTTTTCCCTAAATTTATCCCAATCCGTACACTCAATTTTGGGCATGGTGGCGCGTGCTTTGATTCTTATATCATTTTTTAATTGTTCATATCTCACCATTTCTTCCACCACGGATTCAAACTCTAAATTTGATATTTTCTTATCGGCCAACGCTTTGGACACCATAACGTCGATGGTATTTTTCTTAGACCTGGCGAGAACAGATATTCTATCATGTTTTCTACATTTTTTCTCGAGTTTTCCACCCGACGCCCTAATTACCATACACAACAACCCAGAAACGGCCGACACCGCACATAAAATCCCCGCTACAGGAACCGTTATAATGGTGGATATAGTTGCAGCTGTCCCCGCCACACACAACACAGAAACACTCGCCAGAGCCGTGCTAGATACTTCAGCCATGTTTACCGCGCGTCTATATTTTTTAGCGTTTCTTTTTCTATTTGTATATTCTCTAACTAAAATATCCTGTATAGCGACGATATTATTCAACCTAAAATCTGAACTTCTTTCGTTAATTGTACACCGTGTTGATGGAGTGGTATTGACAATTGGAAGTGTTGATTCGTTCATGATTTTCAATATATTAGTATTTACAAAATAAGTTCAATTAACAATGAGACAATAGTGGAAGAACTCTCTGGGTCACCGATTTTCGTAACAAAGTTAATAACACTACCTTTAGAAAGTCTAATTCGATCAGAACCGGAGAACGAAACCACCGTCGAACTATCTCCAGAGATTTTAGTGACTCCAACCCCCCGTTCTTCCCCATCTACTACAATATTTATCGCGACCGCGCCCACAGGTTTACCACTACCATTAACCGAGCAGACCGCCATTTGGATAACTTCACCCGCGGCTGTCATAGTGTATCCCCCACATTTATTACTCGCTTTGGCACCGAACGAATGTTCATAGTGCCCCTTAACCAATGGGCCCCGCTTCTCAGCCCAAACTGTTATGGCACGTTTTAGCGTTTTCATTGTTCGCACTATTCCGGCAAGCGCACTGTTTGCGTTATATGCCTCAGTACGAATATTATAAGAGGCCTCCTCAAGAGCTTTGGTCGCGGCTATACGATCATGTTTCAGTTTATCGGAAACTTCGGTTATCTTTCCGTCTAGTTCGGTAAGTGCCGCTTCTCTACTGAGAGAGTCCTCTAAGCGCAACGTATCATAAGCCTCCGTAATGGTCGCCTGGTGGCCTTTTAGGGCTTTCTCAACACCCGACTGGGCCTCTTTTAGAAATTTGGTTATTTTCCCGTCTAGTTCAGCAACCGCCGCTTCTCTGATGAGAGAGTCCTCTGAGCGCAACACCTCATAAGCCTTCGCAAGGGCTGCCTGGTGGTCTTCTCGGGCTTTCTCAACACCCGACCGGGCCTCTTTTTGAAATTCGGTTATTTTCCATCTAGTTCACCAACCGCCGCTTCTCTGATGAGAGAGTCCTCTGAGCGCAACACCCTATAAACCTCCGTAAGGTCCGCCTGGTGGTCTCCCCGGGCTTTCTCAATACCCGTTCGTACCCCCTCAACCCCCAACCGGGCCTCTTTTCGAAATTTGGTTATTTTTTCGTCTAGTTCGGTAAGTGCCGCTTCTCTGTTGAGAGAGTCCTCTGAGCGCAACGCCCCATAAGC
Source organism: Conchocele bisecta (assembly GCA_029237695.1). Lineage (NCBI taxonomy): Eukaryota > Metazoa > Mollusca > Bivalvia > Lucinida > Thyasiridae > Conchocele > Conchocele bisecta. The sequence continues at coordinate 26,160,869 of CM055271.1, read as the reverse complement.
CTCCGCAATGGCCTCCTTGTGATCTTCTCGGACCCCCTCAACCCCCGACCTGGTCTCTTTCAGAAATTCGGATATTTTCCCGTCTAGTTCGGCAAGTGTCGCTTCTTTGCTGAGAGAGTCCTCTAAGCGCAATGCATCATAAGCCTCCGCAAGGGCCTCCGCAAGGTTCGACTGGTGGTCTTCTCGGACTTTATCAATACCCGACCGGGTTTCTTTTCGAAATTTTGTTATTTTTTTATCTAGTTCGGCAACCGCCGCTTCTCTGACGAGAGAGTCCTCTGAGCGCAACACCTCATAAGCCTCCGTAAGGTCCGCCTGGTGGTCTTCTCGGGCTTTCTCAATACCCGACGTGGCCTCTTTTCGAAATTTGGTTATTTTTTCACCTAGTTCGTTTAGTTCCGTATGCGTTTCTTCACGACTTTGTGCAGTCGCCGTCAGCACTTCTACTAACATCAGATATATTCCTGTGAATCCGGTTTGTGACCTTCGATATAGTTTTATTTATCAAGGCCTTGGTTTTTCCAGTAGTTAAAAAGTCGCCCTCTGTCGGGATGAATCCACCTTCTACCGGTTCCAAATTCTTTGAATTTGTCACCCAATCGGAAGAACTACCTGGTCCGTATATACTCATAATAAAATTAATTATAATATTAGGCACCTATACTCAATTAGAAATTTCGAGAATTACCGAAATCGGGTAATCGTTTTTCAACTTTCTCGCTTGATCATCGAGAATAGAGACCGTAAATTCGTGGATATGTCCCGATTCCAAAACTTTCATCTCGGGGTGTGGGAAGTCTAAGGTCACAGTCTCACCATAGAAACAGTCGCTGACTTGCACGGTTTTCAGTAATGTGCTGGGAGTGCCGTCTACCGTGTTGTACGATGTGTTCACCCGATCCAGGTGCACCCTGAGAGTTTTCGTGAAGGCGAAGTCCACCGGGTTATCACCGACGTACTCACCCGGGGTAAACACTCCTTTGTTTGAGGAGTATGTCTCTCTAAAACCGAGTTGAATACCCAACCCCGGGGAGACCACTACCGCATTATCACTGATGATGGTCATTGCTGCGAGCCCGGTAGCATTCGATACTGTGAGGTTGATTATACCGTCAAGCTCTGAGTTGACAAAATCTTTGAGCTGTCTTATTCCCCACAGTCCGTGAGGCATCTTTACACCGAATTGTTGTCCATCCTTCACATAGTAAAACCCTTCGCTCTTCCCCACATTCTGCCATCCAACCGTAAACGTGATTGATCTAAGGCCTACCCGACGTTTTCCGCAGCAGTTGTCGATTGACTTTTAGAAGTTCACAACTCCCTTTTTGAACATTAGTGATAGTAGCAAACATAATAATATCTTTCAATGGATACAAAAGCATTTAGCTTTAATTCTAATGCAAAGTATAAAGTTGGTGGTGTATACTCTCAAAAGAACACCATTGGTGAGCTTGTGCACCCCACAATAAGAGCTAGTTTGGGCGTGGGTTTCGACACAAATTTCACTAACATGTTTGAAAAGTACAGACTTCCTAAAACCATTACACAGGATGTCATAACAAACTGGAACAACAATCTTATGCAGTTCTGGCAGAACCAACTAAATTTTGCCGTGTGGTGTGCCACAACCGGGTGTGGCGTCTCTTTCAGAGACCACATAGCAGACCGTAACAACATGTTAAGCAGTAGCGTCTACAACTTTCATGTGTATTATACCATTAGGAGGATTCTCAAAGAACTAGGTACTCCACTACCTCAAGACGACGGGTGGAATCCCATTTCCAACACATACAACCGTAAGGCGTTCGAATGGATATGTGACGAATTTAAAGTTTCAAAAGATGCGGACTGGAGACAGAAAGTATTTCCTAACAGCAACAGCATGGGCACCGTTCTCATTCGGGGCCAGTCCGGGAATTGGACGCAGACTGATTTTAGACACGATCGATCGGGTGACCACATCATCAGTCGGAACGCCGGGAATTTTGATCCCGCGACGATGACCTTCGGGCCGGAAGTATCTGGAGGTCAGCACTGCGGCGTCTCATCCTGCAATTGGTTACCTCCGAAACGAGCTCACGTCGATTATATTTTACAAGACGAAAACGTTATAAGGGTATAGAAACCTTTATATTGGACGACGGTTTAGGGTTTACGCAGGCCGGTGTTACCCGCCTCAACGACTCCATTCGTACATATGTGTGGGCTATACTAGGTGCACAAAAACAAACTCGCAGTTCTATAATAGGATTCGGAACGGCGATTGACGCGCAAAAACAGTTCTTGGTACTTGTTGAGGACACCATCTCAGCTAAGGTGGACCTGGAGAAGGCGATCCAGAATTATCAAGACGTTTTGCAGACTGCCAGCACCCCAGTGGACTATGTATTTGGAATAGGTCTTTATATGGCGCCGAGCAATATGATACTACGAGACGACCCGGTTGATGGTTACAATAATCAAATCGTAATCGCCACCGCCAATCAAAAAATCGGTCACAACGGTAACGTGAACGCGGATATCATCAAGCGCACCCCCAAAATGATCGGGCGCGGAGTTGTAAATTCAAATAAATTTGAAAAAGATATTCATAAAACCCCAAAAACACAAAATGGAGACACCACCCTCAACACAATCGAACCCAGTACCCCCAATTCGTAAATTGGATGCACCATCGAGTTCCATCAACAATGTTGAAAACACCAATCATCAACAATGTTGAAATTGGAAGCACAACACACGAGGAGGAGAAATTAGCGCTCGTCGTCGCCCTCGTGGCGATCGGATTATTTACGTTTTGGTTTTAGGAACTCTCTGGCGAAGAATAGTAGGAGACCGGCGATTGACACGATTAAAGCCCAAGTATTTTTGGCTAGCCATCCGGCCGTTTTTTATAATATAGATAGCAAGTAAGAAACGATACTTCCGATCAGTCCAGGTAGTGCGGCAGCCGCCTTTTCGGCTAATTTAGCCAGGAGACTGGCGAGGGCTTTTAGTTGTTTTTTTACCCACTCCTTGGCTCCACCGGATGGCGCGGGTGGTGGTGGTGTGGGTGCTGGCGCGGGTGGTGGCGCCGCACCACCAGTGAAAGCTAGAACTATGGTCGATATAGTCATGCTGATAGCAACGAGTATGCTTGCTATCGTGATGCCCTGTTCTCTGAACAGAGTGCGAAGACGCTCACCGAGTGTCGTCTCCTCTTGCAGGACCCTCGAGATTGTTTCGCGGATCCGACTTATTTGGTTGCGGAGAGCCTCACGGTTAGTAGATGCAACCTCCAAGCGAGCTTCTCTTTCGTCCCGCAACGACTGCAGGCGTTCGGTGATCCGCTCGGTAGATTCTCTATCGCCACCAGCTTCCTCCAGTTTTCTTTCTTCTAGCGCGATATGTTCATCCAGCGCCGTGAGTTTGGCGAGGTTATGGACCAATTCGCCCCGGACTGTTTGCATAGCCTTATCGAGTCCCTGGAGTTCGCGAAGAGGTAACGATGGGTCATCGTTAGACAGGTCGATTTCGCTGAACGTGGTCTCCATCGCGTTAATAGTGTCGGTGGCTACACGAGGGACCTCGCTGAGCTCGACCGTTTCTATCACGGCGGCCGATTTTGCCATCGTTTCGTCGGTAGACTGTAGGGCCTCTACAGCGCGGGTTGGCATAATTGTTTTACCCCTCTTCCAATCTACGAATCCTAGTTCGCTCCTTACGAGTTGGCCACCGCCCGGGTTTCCGGCAATGGTGCCCAGCGCTAGGGGTTTACCGGTCCTCGTGTTGATGATTGGGATATTTGATGCTGCTTTTAGTCGCAATCTACCGTTCAGATCAAATTTGAACTTGGAGTAGTCGCGACCGACAGATGGGACCAGACCTTTTTCTGCCAAACTGTTGTAGTAGTCGTTTACAGCTCCTTCGAGTAATTCCCGACTTTGACTAGTAGTAGCGCCACCTAATTCCCCAGATTGGATTGGAACTGGAGGCTGTATCAAGGGCGTTTCGTCATTATAATCATCTATGTCATCATCATCCGCATCGACGTAATCGTCTCTGTCGATTTCATACATGTCATTATCGTAATCAGCCATATTTATAATTTCTTAAAATTAATTATGTATTAAAGACAAAACCATACGGGTTTAATATAGATTCACTAAATTATGTCTTCGAGTCAATACGGTCGCAAACTCAATCCATACCGCAGACTGTGTGAGCCCCTCGGGGCAAAAGGCGTGAGACAGAGTGTCGTTATTACAAACAACCCATCGACGATCGACCAGAACCAGCAGCTCTTGGTCCGCTTCCCCAACCTCGGAGCTAACGACGTCATTGTGCCGGGTACTGTTCGCCTCGCTTTCACTATTTCGCTGACGTCGACGGACGCGGACCGAACCGTCGTTCAGAACATTGGTCGCGCCATCGTCAAGAAGACCATGATAAAGATTTCTGGTAATGAGGTGATGTCGATCGACTACAGCGAAGTCTACCATTGCTATCAGGACCTGTGGAAGACGGCGCAAGAGCGCGAAAACGCTGTCTATCAGGGTATTGACACCAGCAAAAATAAGAACGTAACCAAACTTAGAATCGGGGCTGCTAACAAGGTAGATAACAACGCGAGCGACAACGCGGTCGCGGGCGCTTACGGCAACCGCTTCTACATCCCGCTCGACTTTGAGTTGCTGGAGAGTCACATGCCCTACTATCAGAGTGCTTTGGCTGACCGCCTCGAATACGACTACGCACGAGTTCTCATAGCCAGCGACCAGTTATCGACGTATACGATCGATAATGTTTCGCTGGAGTACGACATGGTCACGATGCCCGAACTCGCGCGATTGATCAGAACCCAGTACGCCGGGCGCGTTGCCATACTTTACGACTGAGTTCTTCGCCATCGCAAGATGACGAAAGACAAAAGCGACACATTGTGGAATATTAACGTCAACGTACCCGCCCGCTCGATGAAAGGTATACTGATGCTGTTCGAGGAGGCTCGGTTCGCGTTCAGTGTTAGAAAAACCGACAAATTCTATAACCCCAAAATCACGAAGGTAGAGGTGACGATCGAGGGAGTACCCAATCAACTCTACAGCGCGGGTCTTCGCGCGCACCAGCAGTGGGACGAAGTAAGAAAGCAGTTTTCTGCCGGCTCCAAGCGCTCCCCGGAGGTTGCCGCGGTTGCCAAAGACCTGCATCTCTCGGCCGTCTCCCTCGCGGAGTTTCTGAATACCAAATACGCGTTATGGCTAGACATGCGAGCCAGCGACGACGACCAAATACACGGTAGCGGACGCCAAGTTGAGAACGCTAGCGAGGGTGTGACGATCCAGATAACCAAAGAGGCGGATGGAAATGGCGCATTGAACCTGTACTTATATATAATTACAGACGCACAACTGAACATCGAAGATGGCCGATACGTCTCAGCACTCTACTAAATCTAACGATTTATTAATTAATTTTAAGAAAATTAGCAATCATTCTAACGATTTATTAATTAAGAAATTTGATAATTCTAAAGAATTAATTAAGAAAATTAGCAATCAATACCAATTCACGATTGGAGATGCCCACTCTGCCATAATATGTGGGCAGACAGGATGTGGAAAAACGGTTTTCATCCTAGACTTGCTCGAGGGCTCCTACCGCGATGACTTTCGTCACATTGTGATCCTGTGTCCCACTGTGCGGCACAACGATACTTATCAGCGGCGCCCGTGGATATGGACTGACCCTGAGGTATATGTTATTGACCCCGGTGATAGGCTTCACGATTGGTTGCGTGGTTTATACCAAAAATTCCAGGGTGAGCCCACCCTATACGTGATTGACGATTGCTCGGCCAAGGCGGCGATGACCAAAAAGAAGGACATGCTCTCTGAGCTCGCATTTTCTGGCCGCCATGCTAGGCAAAGCGTATGGATATCCACTCAAAAGTACAACGCCGTCCTCAAGGATCTGCGCGAGCAAACGAAATGGGTCGCCCTCTTTCACTGCAAGGACCGAGACTCATTCGATGACTGTCTTCGAGAGAATGACGTTATCCCAACGCGCGAGGAGCGCCTGGAGGTTCGACAGATGCTTTCGGAAACTAAGCACGCCAAGCTTTTGCTAAAGACTGATCAACCAACTGCTTACGAAGTTATCAATTAATTTTATAATTAATTAGCAATTACTGAACAAATGCTGAACAATGCTGAACAATGCTGAACAATGCTTAGCAAATGTTGAACAAATGCTTAACAAATGTTGAACAATGCTTAGCAATTGCTGAACAATGCTGAACAAATGTTGAACAAATGCTTAACAAATGTTGAACAAATGCTGAACAATGGTTAACAATGTTAACAATTTGGTGCTCCGCTGCGAGCTTTGTTGCGAGCATAATGGTGATCATAAGTATTGGGTGGTGCGCTTGGCAATATGTTAAAGTGATGAGACTTGTTAGAATAGTTAAATTAATTTTAAGAAAAATGAACTGCGACGAACTTCTCGATCAGCTAATAGAAGAAACCTCAACTCCGACTGCCAACAATAATGATCCGACAGAGCAATCGGAATCAACTCCAACTCCAACGGGGGTTGGTATTGGGTTGAGTGCAACGACTCCGAATGAAAATGAAAATGCGGCGCGACGAGAGCGGCTAGCTGCGCTGGTTGCTGGGGGACAATCGGAGCATTATCTCGGTAGGCGTCTCTCAGTTTTTCAGGTGGATAAGATGTCAGATGCGGAGATCGATAAAATGTATGCGCGATACGAATCCAAATTGGGAGCGGAGATGACAAAAACTCTCGGATCGGCGGCTATTCATTTGTACGCAACCGCCGTTAGTTACTTCTCCCTATACCAAACACCGCGGGATTGATTGACGATCTAGAGACTGACCCTTTTATAGGTCACACTCTTAGAACAGCCTGCTGCTCAATTTATCACAAGTTTGGAATGTACTTAGCTCCGTTGACAACCGCGTTGACCACGGGTAAACACTGTCAATTTGGACATATATGCCCACGAACTATAAGCCCTAATATTATAAATGATGACACAAGACACACCCGCGAGAGTGACGGAGTTGAACCCGATTGCTCCAACCCAATCGAACCCGAGTGTTACTCCGCCACTGGATGACATACCGCATATAAAAAATCCCAAAAGACAGGCAGCTGGGCGGGCGGCGGCTGCCACCCGAAAAGTTAAACAAGATAAAATACTCGCCGAGCTTCGAGAGGCTAAACAGTCGTTGCAATCGGGGACGGAGACAGAAAAACATCTGAAGACAGAGTTGAGTACACCCCCAATTCACGAATTGGAAGCACACCCAAATTCTTTGAATTTGTCACCCAAATTCGTGAATTGGAGTTGGGTTGTTGGTGGTGGTCTAGCAGTTGTTGGTGCCCTGTGCGTGTGGAAATACCCCACATTATCGAAAAAACAACCAGCCAGTGTTCAGAAGAAAGTTACGAAACACCAATCGCGATTGGATGTGCCCCATTTAAACATTGATCGCGACCCCTTTTATATGCAATAATTATAATGGCTGAACAAGATGGTAAAATGTTAGTGAATGCGCTTTATCACGCCGTGGTGATATCGGGTTTCAGTATCGGGTATGCTCGACTATCAAAGATGGCCCTAGGAGGATCCGCTCCCAAATTGGACTTTACTGCGAGAGACGTAGGGCTCGTGACCTTAGATGTAGCGGCCGCAGTTTGGACCCGAGATTATCTAGTTAAAGCTGGAATTCTACCAGTTAATATATGGAAATAAATGGCTTCAATCGCAGTAATAGTAGGTGGTGCGCTCGTAAACGCATTGGCGTTCAGCGTTAGCAACTTTTTATTCTCTAAAATGAAAAGCTCGAACGTGGATGAGGAGCGTAAGCGTCACGATTTAGCTGTAGAACAACTCAATAGCGCAAAGGAAGCGTGGTCGAAAAAACGAACCGCCCATCTGGACTTGGTCAATGAAGAGATTCGCCGCGAAAATCACGCCGCGCAAACTTTTCAGAACGTTGAAGAAGCCAACCGCGAGTACGCGCTGGCATATCCGCACAAAAGTCTCACGCCGCTGGATCGCGAGCCCCAACTTTCAGATATCTATGTACCGTCAGAGCCACAAAAAGACCGCGAGATCGCGTTCATCGTCGTGGGAATGGATGTGGTGGGGCTCGTCGGCTACTATATTCGATCGAGATTTTAAATTAATTATTTTAAATTAATTATAAATATATATATATAGAACGATGTCAGTTGACGAACTTTATTTTGCTATGATTGATGTAGGTCATACACTGCCCTAAAACACCGCATGGTTGGTGCAAAGGGTATGATTCATCTGGCCAGAGATTCTCTCGAGACGTGGCGGGAGGACGAAAAAGTGGCCACCCTTTTCGCAAAGCGGATGTTAGATTCCTCCACCAATCCTGGGGGATTAGATTTTCCCAAGTTCCTTCAGAACTTAACCCCCAATCGCGATTGTACTTCCAACAAAGGTTTATTATTATCGACGCAGTTACCGGACGATCTGGCGAGGGCATGTTGGAGATTGTCCGATATATTAGAATACATCGCATACGATGAACACGCGCAAACTTAATACCAAACTATCGGTTCGCCTAACGCGCAAGCTAGCGAACGCGTACTATAGCCCCCGCGGCTACTGGAAGGGACTCGCTGCCATCAAGAACCTCGCGGCGGCGACTAAGGTTTCAGAAAACGTTGTCAAGGAATGGCTCAAGAAGCAGGCCATCTGGCAGATCTATTTACCCGCGCCTCACAATATTCCGCGCCCGAAATTCGACGTGCCGGTACCGAACCAAGTTCACCAAGCGGATCTCCTGTTTCTCCCTCACGATCGCGTCGGTCGTAAGACGTACAAGTACGCGCTGACAGTCGTTGACGTAGCGAGTCGTTATAAGGGGGCTGAGCCGTTGGCCACTAAAGAGTCTAAGGAGGTGGCCGAGGCTCTCTCCCGAATATATAAGAGGAGTCCTCTCAAATGGCCGAATCTTCTCCAGGTCGATCCCGGCCGCGAGTTCTTGGGCGCGGTCTCTCATCTATTGTCTAAGCACGACGTTTCTGTCAGACGCGGCCGCGTCAACATCCACCGGGACCAGGGGATCGTGGAACGCTTCAATCGAACCCTGGCTGAGAGACTGTTCGGACACCAATACGCCAAAGAACTTGTAGACCCTCATTCGCGATCGACCGAGTGGGTGGCCAGACTGCCCGCCGTGGTCTCCGCACTGAACGGAGAGGTGACCAGATTGATAGGTAAGAAGCCCGTAGATGCTATCAAGTTTAAAAGGGTGACGAGCGAGCCCTCTGCCGTCTCGCGCGGGCAACCCGTTGGTTTAGAGGAGCAACGGCTTCCATCGGATATTGACGTCCGGTACCTCTATCAACCGGGAGAGCTCGAAGGTGGCAGCCGCCGCGCGACTGATCCCGTGTGGTCTCTCAATGTATATCATCTAGATCGATCTATTACCAAGCCCGATGAGCCCGTGCTCTACTATTTGGATGATGGGCCATCTCGAGGGTTTGTTCGCGAAGAACTTCTCGCGGTGCCTTCTGACACCCAGCTACCCCCGGATCATCAGAGTCTTTAGTATTCTCTCTCATAGTTCTTTTTTTTTTATCTATCCTATAGGCTCGGTGTGTAACCCGTCTTCCATCACTCTCCTCTTGTCGTAGTACGCCGAGAGTCCTAATTTTTGTTGACAGTACGTCTTCATCACCCCGTTAATCATTCGGAATCCCCTGTTCTCCGCCATATCCCTACCCCCTTCGAGAGCACTCTTATACCTTCCCCAAGTCAGATCGTTAGATCTCTTCGACATCCCCTTGGCCGAGTGCTTAGATTTTCCATCACCGCTCACGTAGTAACACTTGCTACACAGAGCGATGGCTCTATCCCCTTCGAATTCCAGCTTGAACAGTCCCGGAGTTCTGTTGCTCCACACGTCCCCCAGCCAACCACTCGGTCTTCTCCTTATTAAACTTTCTCTTCATATTCTTTCTCACCACCGCCGCCAGCGTCTTCTCCGACAGCGCGAAGTACATGCTGTCAGTGTCCATCTGTATCAGTTCGAAATCTCCGCGATCCACGTACTTGTCCAAGAAATCGTAGTAGAACTCCAGCATCCGGAGTTTGGCCAACTGGTAGACCGCTATGCCACACTGAAACGGTCTGTTGAATCACCACTCGAGTCTTCCTGCTCGATATCTCGTAAGCCTCCCCAATCTCCTCCAAGTCTTCGAACCACGCCGACCTCAGTGCCCGATCGACAGTCTTCTCATCCTTCGTATATGTGGTGTTCAGGTGTCTCTCTTGTGCCTCTATCAGCTTGCCACAACACGCGTTGCCAACCAGTTTGAATATCTCCGCCAACACCGCCTTGCTCTTGTCGACGTCCCCCGTCCGTCTAGCAGCGGTGACCTCTTTAACAAACCATTGAAACGGTTTGCCGGGCGTGTAGTCTATCACCCTATGCACCGCCTTGACGATCAGACCGTGCTCCAGATACCACTTTAGCAGCGGTGAGTATATGATCATCTTCTTGGCGGACATTGCCCCCACAAGCTTTCTCTGCCCTTCGACTCTTTTCCTACCGGTCCCGGCCAGGTAGTCCTTCATGTGCTGCGGAACCTCTTTCTCATCGACTTCTCGATTAACGAACAGCGGTGACATTTCCGAGAACTTGTCTCTCAACGTTTCCGGGACCTCTATATCCAACTCCTCAATTCCGAACCACTTTTCACTCCTGACCTTCCTCACGAAACAGTCTATATACGACTGTCTTTCCGGGTCGTCACACGTCCATATCTGCTCCTCACCACACGGCATGTCCTTCGACAGAGTAGATAGGTATAGAGCATTGGCATCGTACCCCAGCACCGCCTTGCACATCTTCTCCTCCCGACTCCCCACCTGACCCCTGATCGTTGACCTTCCAGCCTCGGCGTATCTGGAAAATACTATGGACGGACCACCGACCAATCCCTGCTTCATCATCTCGTAAGTTTCAGACTTCGGTGACCACAGCTCGGGCGTGTCCGCCTTCCCATCGATCGACCCGCGGAGTAGGTACTGAAGGGAAACACCGGGCAGAGACACAGTATCCTTGAGTATATCCACGCCTCTTCCCTTGTAGAACTCCGTCATTTTAGTCAGAGCCTCTAGGAACGGTCCTACATCCAAGTCGTTGTAGTGTTGCAACCATTCCTTGAACGTCTTCATCCCCTTTTCTCGGAATACCTTCTTACACTCTTTCCACTCGGACAACGACAGTAGGAACTCACCCTTCAGCTTCGAGTACCACTCGGGATAGTCTGGCAGCCCCGGATGGTCGAGCTTGTCCGCGCTATCGAACCACTCGTACGGAAAGTGAGACTTTACCGTTTTACAGTCGTACGCCTTAACCCACCGGTCATACGTGGTACCGGGTCCCAGATACTGGATGATGTCGAGAAATTTAAACTCCGGGGTAAACAGAAACATCGTCGTGCTGGCTCTCTTTCCGACCATCACCTTATTCACGGTGGCCGCCAACTTCTCTACAAAGTACTGCTTGATGAGGTTCAGGTCGTACCTGCTACAGTTGAACCCCACCACCGGGACTTGATCAATCCATGAGATAATCTTTGCTTACTGAGACTTCGATAACATATCTATGTCGGCCGGCAGATACTTCTTCCTAACCCCCTCCCTTATTGCCTTGCCTCTCATCTGCAGCTCGGTCACGAACTTCTCGACTAGCGTGTCGGGATCTCGTTCGCATAGGTGTGTGATCCCTTCATGCATCGTATCCCCCAACGACACCGATATAGGAACGTGCTCGACCTCGAAGGTCAGGTCTTTGGTGGGTCGCGTGCTTTTTGACTTGTCGAGATACGCCTCAAAGTCTTAGACTATCTGGTGAGGGTATAGAGTCGTCTCCTCCTCGCGTGGCGATTGTGGATAGTAGGTATTAATTTTATCAAAATTATCATTCAACCACTCGCACTCCCACATCACCACCAGCTCGTAACCCGCCTTCCTTATCTTGGCGTCTTGAATTTTCGTCCTCTTGTACAGTGATCTCGCGTTACCTCTCATGTAATGTCTCGGACACCCGTGCCAGTAGCATCCGTGAAACTGAAACACGGTCTCGGTCTCGTGACAGTAACCGTCGACCGGATCACCGGCCACCCACCTCTCACCACCGTGACCGCAGTTTGCGTGATGTATGTGCTTTCCCATCCTCTCCTCTTCTCTGCTCAACCATTGAATCGACCTCGCACTCGCTGACCCCTTATGATAGAACGCCTTCTCGTAGGCCGACTGTGGTCTCTCTACCCTCTTACCTGGACATGTCACCACGGTCTTCCCACCCATGCAGGTGGTCGCGTGCCTGTGCATGTTACACGACTTTGTAAACCGTTGTTGACATCCGGTGCACCCGTACTCGTTCGTCATCTTGCGGAGATTCGTTATGAGGGACGAGTGACCTCCAAACATTCCTATCGTCATTGTCTTCCCCCCAACTACGTCGTAATTTGCCGGAACCTTCATGAGGTACCATACTCCATCGGCGGTGGGCTCGTAAACGCGAATGCCCATCTTGAAGCACTCTTCTACCTTCTTAATATCATCCAGGGGGATTCCCTTACTACCCGGTCCGTTATCGTGCCCGAGGTATTCGCGAGCCAGAGCTCGTGCCTTCCTACAACACCCGTCGGGTCTCCCTCCACGTTGGATGGCTATGCACCTAAACAGACACAAGTAGTCGTCGTACGTGTCGACGGAATACATTCCCTTTTTCTGTCTTAACCAGTCTGGGAGTTTTCCCGCTCCCATGAGAAGTTGTTGCGCGTCGATGATCATCTTCACCTCGACCGATATCCAACGAACGAAGGTCCATTTTGTGTTTGGTCTATCGACTTTGTCGATGTCCATTCGACCTTTCTCTCTATCGGATATCCAACTCTCGGCTTTGGCGATCTCGTTTATCCACGGACTGCCCTTTGATTGTTTGTGATAGATCATAGTAGCGTCGGTATCTATGTTCCTAATACGATACGAACACGAATACCTCAGATAACATGCCGTGGTCATCTCTGGGCGAATTTTATTCATTATGCAATTAGCGATCTCCCCGTCTACCCCCCTCTCGAAAGTCCATACTATCTTCCTCCTACCCCTATCAACAGTTTCCCTAACTTCAGCTTCTTCGGAGAGAATCTTGGGACCCTCCTCCACCAAAGCTCTGGCAATATCTGTCCTCTTCTTGGGAGGTCTCCCCACCAACCCTTGATAAATCTTATTGTAGTACGCCTTGTATAGGGGTTGTCTACGTGCGCTGGGATCTTCTTTTACACGCTGCGCGTAAGCGGTGGCGCGCAGACTGGCCGTCGTCTCGTTCTCCAATTTCTCGGAGCGTTTTTCGGGGTCGGCGGGCAGTCGTCCGGTCGAAACCGCACGCCGCAGCCTCTCATCGTAGACGACGGCTCGCGCGTCACTTATCCTATCTGCTATATCTTTCTTGAGTCTCAAACCTCTTAGGGAAATTCTCCAACTCTTAGCTTGCTCTCTCATTTGCTTTATGGTAGGCATTATACTGAGTATAACTAATAGATTTTTTATCTTCAATAGGGTGTAAGTTTATATTTATTCGTAATAAATGTATGACAGATTGTTGTAATATACTTAGTTTAACTTATGGATAACTTGTCTTTAATAGGGTGTCAGTTTATATTTATGACAGATTGCTGTAAAATACTGAGTATAACTTATAGATTTCTTATCTTTAATAGGGTGTCAGTTTATATTTTATTCGTAATAAAAGTATGACAGATTGTTGTATATATATACTGAGTATAACATAGGGATTTTTATCTCTAATAGGGTGTATCTTCTCATGTCATAAATATATGGTCTCGCGAGAAGTAGTATATAAGAGTCATTATGATTACAAGTTTCTTGTGGAAGCCACCACACGTAGTGTGTGGCTTCCATATAAACTTGTATCATTATGACTCTTATATACTACTTGAGGACTCGCGAACATGCATGATCACAAATGGCAAGATAAATCTGTAGCTGATACATGGGCAATATGGGGCAGCCCGGGCCTGAGGCAAATTTATGTATATGGGTGTTTTGATATCACAAACATACATTGTGAATAAGGACAACCGATGTATGTATTAAATACCACTGCCAGACGATAACTAATAAATACCAGGCACCATCCGTTCTCGATGCCCGGCAGTATGGGGAACGCGTTTTTGTAGAAAATACATACGGTGTTTTGGTTGTTTCACAATCACGAACATACATTGATGTCAGTGACAGCCGGCGTCTGTAGTAAATACCACGGCAAATAGTAAATACCCAGCCATTCCCGATGTCCGGCAGTATACGGGACAGCCCGCGTCTGTAGTAAATGTATGTATATGTGTGTTTTTCAATCACGAACACATATGGTTACCAGGGAGAGCCGGCGTCTGTAGCAAATATATACACGTATACGTGTGTTGTGCGTGTGGCAGTGTGCGGATAGCGCAGATCTGATCCTACATTTAAAGCCATCACAGATATCGCCGCGTTTGAATAATCCCTGCGCGTCGAGCATTTTATCGTCGTGGAGAAATAAAATTGTGCTGTAAATTCGCCACATGATCAACTACCATGCAAACATATGATAGATAAATCCAATCATTTCTTACGAAAATCTTGTAATTGTTCACGTCTTGAAAAAATCAGAGACGAACATCTCAAATAAACAAAAATAAATCAATCCGCTCTCCCGCTTCACATTCCGCAAACCCCGTGTCTGAGAACAAATGTACTTATTTGTATGGGGTATATTATTGGCACATAAGTAGTTACTGTATTGAAGGGCACGGCAGTTATTATAGGAATGAATGGCCTTTTTGTGGAGTTTATATTCCCGATAAATTCCACAAAAAGGCCATTCATTCCTTATAATTCCAGCATTTGAAATAAATTCATCAAGAAAATGTGTTTATTTTCCGTTTTCTTAATAATTATTTTAACTACGCCTCACGGTTACGGAAAGTAGTTCGGCGTGGGAGTTTACTGGGATATAAATTTTAGACAGAGACTTGCTACGGGCCAATCAAATGTTAGGGAATTGTGTAAATATTTTTGAGCTGGAATTATATATTGTTACATGACTGCCGTTGGTTGACACCGCTCACTGCCGTGTCCAAACGTAGAGCGCCTGCTGTTTGACCATGGCTGTAGACAATGCTTATTCCGGGGCCAAGCCAACACCTACGTAATGCATGTGTCTCCTGACGTTACTAGAACGCGCCATTACGTCATCAAACCGGTTCACAATGGTCGGATTGACATTTTGATATCGATGCGGCTGCATCACGCGACATGTGGCCCCAGTATAGGTATTTGTAAATCAGCTGTTTGAATGGAACGGGTTATCAAAGTACCGAAAGTACTGCATATATGCTCAAATTGCCTGATATTTCTGACGGAAATGTAACAATAACGTTCGACCATGTCTAGCAGTGAGTAAACATTTGCCATGACACACGGGAACTGTTTGAACCCGCGGCCTATGACATTGAGGTTCAAAAGTTCCCTCGTCACGGCAAACGTTTACCCACGGCTGCATATTGTCGAACCGTATTATTATAGGAATGAATGGCCTTTTTGTGGAATTTATCGGGGATAAAAACTTGGAAAAGTCGCGGGAATACTGGACGAAGGCCGGAAGGCCTCGTCCAGTATTCCCGCGACTTTTCCAAGTTTATATCCACGATAAATTCCACAAAAAGGCCATTCATTCCTTATAACTCCAGCATTTGAAATAAATTCATCAAGAAAATGTGTTTATTTTCCGTTTTCTTAAGAATTATTTTAGATGCGCCTCACGGTTACGGAAAGTAGTTCGGCGTGGGAGTTTACTGGGATATAAATTTTGGACAGAGACTTGCTACGGGCCAATTAAATGTTAGGGAATTGTGTAAATATTTTTGTGCTGGAATTATAGCCAATTGTCTCAAATACATACATGTGGCAGGAACAGGAGGAATGGCGTTTAGTCATTTAGTGTGAAAATTACTTATACTTATGTATTATAATTTATAGAACGTTTACCCATTATCACCATCACCGCATGCTGTCATATTTACAGCATTATGGTTTACTCGCGTGTAGACAAACGGCATGTTGGGCCGGACGCGACGAACCGCATCCCGTTATGAATTGATCTATTCACATGTACAGGTCAAGTCGGGGCCAACCCCCACCCCCGACACCCCCACACACTGCCCCCACCACTGCTATGTCATGATATACTCACGTGTACATGTCATATTGGGGCCGACCCAGAGGCCCCCGCCCACACACCACGCCCGGGTGACGCCGTCCCGCCCCATGGAGTAGTCCTTGCCGCACTTGTACTGCAGCATAGTGCCCAGGGCGAACGTCGCGCGGGCCGGGGCGCCGTCGTGGTTGGCATTGTGGACTACAGGCGGCGCCGAGCACTCCAGGGGCTCTGATATAGGGGTATGGAATGTTAGATCGGACTAATCGGTTCTGGTAAAGGAACAGGGGCCCGTTTCACTAAACTTCCTACGACTAAAATGTTCGTAAGTGCAAATTTAGGATCGTCTATAAATTTTAATTAATTGATTTATATTTATTGAGCATAGGCTGCATATGCAGCCTATGCTCAATAAATGTAAATCCATTAATTGTTTCCAAGAAAACGTTGTTAATGTGACATTTACAGACTATCATCATTTTGCACTTACGAACATTTTAGTCGTACGCAGTTTAGTGAAACGGGCCCCAGGTCCGAGTATGTCCCCAATGGTCCGGACCATTGGGCACATACTCTGACACTGCAGGGGTAAAGAGGTAGGGCATGTTAGTCAGCGTCTCCTTATATAACAGATTTAATTTACATTTGCTGTAAACATGATAAATCAATGTCCATTGTGCATGTATGTCTATGGGAGTTGAAAATTGTTCCATATTGATGGTACGGGTGTAACATGAGGGCGACTGTAGAAACAGCGTATGTGCCGAATCAAATGATCCATGCTGTTTTGTTTTAGGCATTACAAGTGTGTCCCGGACTGAATCGTGAACAATTGTAGATACTTAAAATTCGCTTTTTTACTGGTTTCAACTTCACACTTCATGATAAAAGCGCGTCTGTTAGAAAGCGAAAGATCGCAATGCAGTTGTTTAAAAAGGGAAAAACATATATACGTTCGGGTCGAAATTCCGTGTATTGGCCAGCCGCGTTTTGACTTTGTAAAGGGCGAAAAAGTGTACTCGTGATAGTGCCTCAGCCAGTATATGATTTTTAAACATGACGATTTGACGAACAGAACAACATAAGTTTATGCAACAAGCCATGTGATGTTGTACCTAAGAAGACCAGCGATATCTCAAAAAACCAGGCCCATACGCAGGAATTAATTTAGGGGGATGCGATATGTGCGATTTTGCAACCCAAACCAATCATCACAACATGATTTTCAGACCAGTCCATTTATGGACATAACATAGTGTTTTTATTGTCAAAATTATGAACATTATTTGCAGAAAGTGCAGATCCTGATGAGCCGGCTCGTCACGAGCCGGCTCATCTGGATCTACATTTTTGTCCAATACCACTATACAGGCATGTTGTGTTGAAAGGGTTAAGGGGGAGGGGTGCGTACGCACCCGTCGCACCCCCTCTGCATACGGGCCTGAAAACCGTCAACTTTCGACGTAAATTACAGAAGCTAGCACGGTCTCTGTAAATATGTTCATGAATCACATCTTGCAAAGTACAAAATCACATTGCTTGTCTCATATCTAAATATCCAAATTAAATATCTAACAAATACATTCAACAGATTTACTTGGCATTTTGGTATAGATGCCTGTAAAGCTATAGAACGTTCTATAGATGCCAGTGGCATCTGGGTAAGAGCGTACCTATATTACCTATGTTGGTGTCGATGAAGCAGGCGGGCACCTCCCCACTCCAACTGCCGTCGCCCTGACACACCCGCGCCTCTCGCCCCTTCAGCGTGTAGCCGTCGTCACATCGGTACTGGGCCACCGCCCCGAACTGGTTCACCGGCACAATCGTGACGGTCCCGTGCTCAAACGTCCGCCCCAGTGGCGCACACCGCTGGTCTGTAACGATACAAAAACAATCATAACAAGAAATGCGTCTGTCGAACGCGGATGCCACCTGCAGCATATTTGAGAAACTGTGACAAAGTGGTTAACCGAAAAGTGTGACGGACGGACGGACAGACGGATGGACGGACGGACAGACGGACAGACGGACGGCCCAAACACTATATGCCACCCGTTTCTTCGAAACCCGGTGGCATAAAAACAAGTTTGGGCATCACTGTTCTGTAACGGTACGCAATACGATGTTGTTACCTTTTGCACAGCTGGGGGTCGTTTCACTAAACTTCGTACGACTAAAATGTTCGTAAGTGCAAAAGTATGATAGTCTGTAAATTTCACATTAACACTGTTTTCTTGTAAATAATTGTTGGATTTACATTTATTGAGCATAGGCTGCATATGCAGCCTATGCTCAATAAATGTAAATCCATCAATTGAAATTTGCAGACGATTCTAAATTTGCGCTTACGAACATTTTAGTCGTAAGAAGTTTAGTGAAACGGCCCCCTGGTCTGTAACGATAAGCAACATGGTTATGTAATTTTGAGCACGGCTAGTCTGTGACGATACGAAACGTGATTATGTCAGTTTGGCCACCGCTGGCGTGTAACGATACCAAACACGATCATGTCATTTTGTGCGTCGTTGATCTGTGACGATACAAAACACGATTATGTCATTTTGGGTACTGCTGGTATGTGACGATACAAAACACAATCATGTTGTTATTTTGGGTACGACTGGTCTGTAGCGATACGAAACACGATTATGTCGATTGAAGATTTGTACCGTACACTGTATTTCTGAACCCAGTTGTATTATAAAAAAATAATAGTCCGCAGACGATAACTTGCTACTTGTTTACATACAAACCGATCATAAACAAAACACAGAATAGGTGAGACAGGTAAATATACCCGTGGCAATATTCCTTTTCAATATTGATTTTTAACATTTGTCAATGTTATGTAGTCGAGGGGTTACAGTGAAGATATCAATGCCGTAGGTAGTGAGTTCGAATCTTATTTTTTCTTACATGTATACACATATATTTTTATTTGTTTATATTTTATTATATATTACTTTTTTATGTGTGTTGCTCTTACAAATTACATTAACTAAGCATGAGATAGATTACATATGTAGAACGTTAGTCTCACTTAGACAACTAATAACTAAATGCACATACGTGTGTACATGAAGAATCTTAGAGTATGTTCTCGCAGATCATGTCATATTGAGGTCAAACAGCAATAGTGATAACCCTCACCGTTTCACTTATTCCCTTCTCCAGCAAGCAGTCATAACAAGAACAATTATAACATGAATGATCATGTTATAAAAGAACGCTTTGAGTGTATGCTATTATTATTGAGGCCAACTACATGTTTGCAAGTAGCATGTAAAGTTATAGATATCAGGGTATGGGAT
Source organism: Conchocele bisecta (assembly GCA_029237695.1). NCBI lineage: Eukaryota > Metazoa > Mollusca > Bivalvia > Lucinida > Thyasiridae > Conchocele > Conchocele bisecta. The sequence continues at coordinate 26,141,269 of CM055271.1, read as the reverse complement.
CAGTGGTTTCCGAACCTGCTTTTCCGACATGACGTATTCTGTGACGTCATTTTTACAGTAAATTTTCTTGAAACTTTTCCAAGCAAAACGGACGGATATCGATGATATGTATCACACCATAGAAATGACATACCGGTTCGATGATGTATCACACCATACATTCACGTTCTTTAGATTTATATTCACATCCATGGAAACCGATTCTTCGTCGAAAACCAGAAAAATTGTTAGATTAAAGCAAACTATACCATAATGGCAAGAACTAGCTTCATTAGCTCATAATTAGCTTCATTAAACGAAGCTAATCCCCTCGCACTGGTCATCAATTAAACGAAGCTAATCCCCTCGTGGCAGCCTTGATAAATAAAAAGTACTCCGTGACCTTGGGCGGTCGAACGTGGTTCATACGAGTCTACTCATATGCTAAACCATGCTCCATCCATAGACACACCCCCCCCCATAAGGTCACATAAAAAAATATCAAAATCGTGGAAGCAGTTCACAAGTTATCGAAAAATGAAAGGAAAGTTTACTGGCGTACTACATACGTACGCAGTAACATGGACTAACGATATACCAGCTCTTGCCTTATCGGCGAGGGGATACTAATTGGCAACCTGTTAAGCATTTACTGCGTTATGTTTTTCATTAAACACTGTCTTTTCCATTATAAAGATATTACATTCAACATCCTGCACCACCTTTAATTGACATGGCGCAATTTTAAATATTGCGCGGGCCCAATTTTCCCAATTTTAGTACTTTCCACTAACATAAATCAAAGTACTGAAAGTACTGAACTAGGGTACTACAGATTAAACTAGATTGATTGCTTGATTGATTGCTGGGTTTTTACAGTTTTACATTAACCCTTAAAGGTACATGCCCCACTCAGTAGGTACAAAAAATGTTCTTTACATCAGAGACATCATCTGAGACATTTTCTGGCAAAATAAACATTCATGCGCCATTATCCCACGTACTGATTGGCATTATTATACATGTTATATCAGACGTAAATTACACACTGATATGAGGGGCGATAACCGTGTTTTGCTTAAAATGTTAACGGACATTACTCTTTAATCTCTGTATTTATTTTATGATGTGCAATGATCATACTTTAAAAAATCTGTCGAAAAATATTATTTTTTCAGGTGCATTTCTTTAGTATAAAATAATTAAAACATATCATGCCTCATTTGCTATGAACATAGCCTGATACCACCGCGCGTGTCACTATCATAAAAAAAATAAATACTATCTAAAAGTTATTATCTGTATAGTGGGCACTTGTAACGTTTAGAAACTTGTTAATTTTTTTTTGTCGTATTTCAGTACTTGCAGTGTTATACTGTCATTAATGTGTTCCCTGACTGTAAGTTATCACTTAAATACTGACTTATTGACCCCCTTCCATGAACGTAGAATTGACACTCATGTTGGCGTTGTATTGGCCACCATAGACAAATGTCAATCAGGCCGAATTCAGGAATGTCACTAAAATCCACTGTAGATCCATTCGATAGAGAGAGAGAATGAGGATTAAAACATCAGTTAGACCTACAGTGCGAGTTTTGTTTCGCACAGGTGTCGGTGAGTTTAAAAATAGGGCCTGTCGGAAGGTCAAACTTGATGTAGTTTGTGTGTTTAAACGCGGTCGCTTGTTTCGGAGAGTAATTCGGAGGGGAGTTTAACTCTGTTACTAAATTTAGCGATGACCGCGATTTTGTGCTGCAAAGGGAAATGGGGGCAAATCACGCGCAACAAAATAAATCCGGATGTATTTTTGTACGTAGAACAAACCGTTGTTGATATTGTGCAGTGCAAGTTTTTCATAATAATTATTTTCATTAGTGGTTGCGTATGCCAGTTAAACGTTTAGTAACACAATGCATTTTGTGTTATGGTTATTCCAGATATCACTACGGACGTGCCCATCGAGGGGATCAGGGGCGTGGCTAACTGTCCGACGCGATTCTAATTGTCAATCACAGGCGTCCGCACCACGGGGGGTCGTGGGCGGGGCCAAATGATCCCGCTCGATCGCAATACATCGGATACACATGTACCCTATGTAAAAACCGACATCTAGTCGCACGCTGACTGAGCCGCGATCTATAAACTTACCCAGGGAGTTTACATTGCAAACATAGTGTACGCGTCCACTGGCGGTTTGTTTCGGTGAGTCCGCACAGTACAACAGTCGACTTGGCAACGCCACCCTAGCGACTAATCACCGGCACTGCAGTGCATGATATCAAAATCCTAAAACCATCAACTTCTAAAACTGGCGTTTTAAAGAAAGTCATGAAATATGCAATCTTAAATTCGATAAAATTGACGCAGTACAATTAGAACGACGTTATAAGCCAAATATATGAGTGCCAGAAATAATCCACATTCAGACACATGAAAATGTTTGCCATTTCTCCATTTCATTGTCGAAAACTCCAGACGGTTTTACAGAATGTGAAAGCCATAGAAAATGTATACTGGATATCCAATACTCCTACAAGCACCAATATGAACTTGTGAGTGAAATTCACGACAGGTCATACATTACATCGAAACAGAAATCAATTGCCTGAAAAAGTCTGAGAAATATAACACACACACAAGTACATTCAAAACGGCTGTATGTCAAAATTGTTCTGCGACTTTTGCACTGTAGTGGAGTATCCTGATTCATGCAGAGGGGGTGTGAATTGTGAATGGAGTTTGGAAGGGTGCGAGAACATACATTTTAAATTTCTTCCATTGAAGTGATTTTCACATATATAAACAGGTAGTTATTTCCCCCAGAAACGTAGGTTTAAAGTAAAAAAATACACACCTGACCAAATGTTACAGGATGCAATTACACACCATGTCACTGGACTTTTGTACTGTACACCCACTGGTGAATCCATGTGACAAGTGTTTTTGTATGATGGTGTTTTTGTGAATGAGCTGATAAGACAAGCCCTTTGCACTAATGACTGGTGCCAGACATCCTTCAGCAAAGTTGCAAATCATGATTTGAATTGGGGGTCCCATCTGTTTGGCACAAAGTGTTCTTTATAGGAATTAAATATTAATAAGTATAAAATTGTAACTATTCCAACAGTTTTAAAAAATACGAGTGCCCACTACACAGAAATATTCACTTAGTAATCTTAGTTTTACTGATAGGTTGTATCTCGTGCTATTTTGATTGTAAATGAGGCAGGTCATTTTTAAATTATTTATATCAACTAAATGTTTCACCTGAATAAATATTTGTATTGACTTGTACAAAATATGATCATGCACATCAAAGACATAGAGAGAATAAATTTGTTGTTTCCCATTAACATTTTAAAGAGTCAAATGTTATCGCCCTTGATATCAAAGTGGCAATTCAAGCTTGATGTAAAAATAATAATAATGTATTAACATGGTTGATATGATTTTTTTTAAGAATTTTAACAAATTTATACAAACTGGCCAGCTTGGATTATGCGCAACCTCCATTTTAACAACAAATATGAAAATGCTTCACCCACGCACCACAACTGTGAAGTCTGACCAGCGTCGGCCAAACGTACATGAGAAGAAGAAAGAAATCTAATTAAAGGATGACCTGTCGGCGGCCATCTTGTATGATGTATATCCGATTTTGACAATACCCACTATACCTTTGATTTGATATATATCAGGACCATTTTAGGTCAAATTTGAAAATATCGCTATGTGCCAGATACAAAATCAATGCGTGAACAAACAAAGGGAGAACATGGAATATTAGTGAGGCAAGAGTTGTGATAAAATACAAAAAAGGAATTCCAGTTATGCTCGGGACAACAAAATCAGTACATGTATCCGAAAAAAAACAAAAGAAATCACCTATGTTAAGATATGTTATCTTGCTTTTTAAGGACTAGAAGCAAGTGAGCGGGGTCTCACACATACCCGCGGGCCGTAGCAAAGTCATTTGGGGGGCCTTGACCTTTTGGCATGAAAGCTGCTTAGGTGAGATATAGAATGAAAATATGGCTTGTTGAAAAAGAAGTGTGACATTTTCCAGTCGATCCAATATACGTTGCAGATAAATTGTGTACTTAAAACTTTAATGCAAATATTTCAAAACATTTAACACAATTTGACCTTGACCATTGGGCATGAAAGTCACATGCGTAGGCTATAAAATGAAAATATGGATGTTGATTGTTGATAGACAAATATATGAAGTTTCAATTCAATCTGACTTACGGTTTGCAGAGAAATTGTTTACTTAAAACTTTAACGCATATATTTTCAAAATTTATTTACGCAAGTTTCAAAGTATTTCACCTTCACTGTGTGCATGAAAGCCGTATGAGGGGTGGGCAATATAAATTTGTTTAATGGTGTTTAACGGCCTATCCAAACAGCTATGTCTAATACTCACATAAAGGATATAACTGTCGGATACCAAATGCCAAATAAAGTTGTTTGTTTGTTTATTGGTGTTTAACGGCTATCAAACAGCAGGTCATATAAAGCTGGGCAAACGGGTTGATCCTGTATAACCTGCTGACTTGGGGGGAAAATCCAAAATCCAGAACGGAATAATTTCATCGAGAAAAATATAGTCATCCCTGAAATTAAAGAATAACCTGACCTGATGAAGGTCCCATACCACACCAAAGCACCTTGGCCCCTTTCCCTAAAAAAGGATTACGAATAATCGTTTAAATACTCACACAAGAGATATAACCAGATTCAACTGTCACATACAAAATGCCAAAAGACGTATGTTGGGGGCCAAACCAGGTCTCCAGTCGATTTCCGGTAAGATGAATCGCGATGTTAAATACCCATCACATGCACCCACCAGGGTATAGAAAGAAAATATTGATCTTCTAACTTCATAAAGAAGTTTTAAAAAAATATATATGAAGCTTCAAGTCAACCCCGACTTGCGGTTGCAGAGACATTGTGTACTTAAAAACTTTGACATGTTTTGATACAAATATTTCAAAACTTTTTAAGTAATTTGACCTTGTGCAGGAAAGCCACAATCACATCGTGTGCTACAGTATAAAAAATATGGATGACGATAAAGAAGTATATGAACAAAATTCAACTACAATGCAATTTACGGTTGCATATATAATGGGTACCCAAAAACCTCAACGCAAATCTTACGGATGGACGAAAATACAAAAACTATATACACCTCGAATACTTTGTATGCCTGGGTATGAATCATGATTGAAGGCACTGTGTTACAGATGTTGCTCAATATGTTCGTTTCACATCATGCACTGCAAATGACCAATATCAACCAAATGCACCATTTCAATTCGAAGTCAAATTTCGAAGTCGAAATTTATGTACACATGTAATTTGTTACAAGTTTGACATTGGGCATTGATTTCAATTATAATCATGATAAAATTGGCCACAAAAAATACATCATTAATTCGTAAATTTTTGTTTCCCTTCGAAAGTCTACAAAGTTTGTCTTTGTCTATTCTGGATGTTTCAAGTAAAATCCTTTATTGCGAAGATAACTGAAAACCATGTGAAACCCAACCAAATATAGACTTTATAGACTGTGGACGTTAAACAGAAATTTATGAATCAAAGATTGAATGCAATACCTTAAATGCTAATACTCTAGGTTGGGAGGCCGTAGGATTTTTAAATTTGCTCAAATATGTGTCTGTGACTGGAGAAATGGGGCTTATGGGATTTGCGATCAGTGTAGATACACATATCCGCACAGGATCTGAAACTTGTTCACCATTACATCAATGAAATCTCCATCATGCTTCTAACAAGCACATCATTATCAGGCTACATGAGTGTACTTATTATGATCAGGAGCTACACTGGTCACAAATCCCATAAACCACATTCTTCAGTCACAGCCACCGGTTAAAGTAACGGACCAATACCTATAAATACATTAAATATAAACCTAAAAGCATCAATAAGTGAAATAAAATAGGCTAAACAAATTTATTTACTCCCATAAATCACACATGGAGTAAATAATTTTGTTTAGCATATTTTTCTCTCACTTATTGATGCTCTTAGGTATTAATAATAAAGTATTTATAGGCCATGGTCCATTACTTCAACCTAGGTCACAGCCACATATTGTTTAAAGCATAGTAAATATATTTCTGACCATTTCAATATCAGTCCTTACGAGTGTCATAATCAGAAATGTACAAATGTCATTCTGGTCCACCACAAGAGTGAGTCAACCGATTCAAAACATATTGACAAATCTTAAAACTGCACAACTCAGATTTGTGTGAATAAGATTCATTCTCAATTCCATCAACACAAGAAGTACATGTCTTCACGATACATCCTTTCAACAGGTTGATTAGATGATTAGAGCAGAAATCAGAAGTTGAGAACCACACAAACACTGCCGCTGGCATGGATGGTACTTCGGTTAAATGGAATAAATTTTTGTAACTGTTAACTTGTCCTTTCTCAAGCTCTTCCTCGAGGGTTATAAAATTTTTCAGATGTCGTTGATCTTAAGATAATGACAGTCTGTCATGGCGACACTATATTTTTGCTTCGTGTAGTCAGGAACTTGATCAGTTTCCCAATTTATTTCGCAAAGTGTTTGGGGCAACTTGTTGCCCAGGTGGGAGTAGTCTTCGGCAGCGATTCTCTGGTGGCCCTTTGTCCTCAACAGTAGAATGAGAAACAATTTCCGCCTTATCTGCTTCTTCTGAAACCGCCCCATACACTATCTCAATAGCCCTGCTGGTGTCTGCCTCGAATGCAGGGTGAAGTTGAAGAGGCTCGACGAATAATCCAGATGGCTAAGATCTGTAGACGGCTTCCCTGAAACAAACAATCAAACACTATTATGTACATGGTTAGCCTTTTATTGAATTTCCTTAACCATATTAACCATTACTCAGCAAATGACTCCGCAACTTTCCAACATGAAACAGTGCTTAGAGAAAACTATACCCACCGGGTATCAAACTCACAAAAAACTTGGATAAATGTGGTAAGCGAGTAAGCCACATTGTTCATAGTTTGTGAACAGTAACTCTTTGAAATCTACAACCGTACTGTCCGTAGCAGAGTTACGTTTCCATTCATAGTCTTCCTCTGCAGAATAGTGAATAAGAGATCTGTTCGCAAATTACATGTATCAGCTAAACGTTGGGGTCCCATCCACAGGTTGAAGTAAACGGACAAAAAAACGAGGTAATATATATGTGTGTGATAGAGGGAGTAACAAAACTTTTTTTTAGCTTTTTTTTTTTTTTCGTTTATGGACGCTTTTTAGGCTATTTAATGTATTTATAGACCTCGGTCGTTTACAATGTACTTCCAACCTGTTTGATAACAGCTTGCCTATAAGAATTAAATAAGTGTATAATTGTGTAACTACGGTAACATGTATTCCGCCAGTTTTAAAAATTACGAGTGCAGGTCCACTATACAAATATAATAATCATTTAGTAATATTGATTTTTACTGATAGTGACTCGTGGTGGTATCAGGCTATTTTTGATATGAAATGAGACATGACATTTTAAATTATTTATACCAATTTAAATGTGTCCACCGAACAAAAATATTTTTTATTGACACATTATAAGTACGATCATAGTGCACATAACAAAACTAAGCAGACAGAATATAGTTTTCCATAACCTTTAACGGAACACGGTTATCGCCCCTGCCTATCAGTGACGAAATCACGTTTCTATAAAAAGGAAAAAAAAAAGTACATGTATATTTTCAACGTACATGTACAAAATGGGGGGAAAATCCCAAAATCAGAACTGAATATTTACAATAACACAACTATATATTCAGCGCTGAAATCATAAAATCCTGTCCGATACCAGGTCCTCGCCACACCAGAATCACTTGGCCTCTCCCAAAAGCAGTAGGATAAGTAATAATCTTACTACAATGTACTTTTATAAGGGCAATAACCCAATTCAACTCCCAGGTAACAAAAGAGCCAAGATAAAAATGTACTGAAGGTCAAACCAGGCAAATAGTGATTCCTATATGGAGGAACTACTACCGTTAATTTACGTCGTCTTTCGTCTCCCGACGTGACCACCCACGTAAAGTTTTGTATTACTTTTTATAATAGTTTTTTTTTCCAATGGAAAAAATACAAATTAGGTCACAATTAACAACTAAAGCGTAAAAATCAGATCTGATAAAGCTATTCTGTAGAGGAAGCCTACGTATATCATTTATTTGTTTGTTGGGTCTAACGGCCTATCAAGTTATCAACAGATGCGGTCATTTAAGGCCGGGTCAATGGGTTTAGTAATAAATCCCCATATATTACCTGTACAAAGTACATGTTCAAGTACATGTACAAATGGGGGGAAAATCCTAAAAATCAAAAGAAAATAATATTTTACAATAAAAGAAAAAACTATATACTCAACCCTTAAATCATGATCCTGATCTGATTGCGAGGTCCTCGCCACACCAGAATCACATGCCCCTCCCAATAAGTAGTATCAGTATAATCTTGACTACTTCTATATATGGCAATAACCCAATTCAACTCCCAGGTTAACAGAAAGAGCGAAAGATGAAAACGTACCTGAGGGCCAAACCAGGCAAATCGTGATCCATACGTATTACGTTTATTTAATATTTTTTTTTTCAGATGGAAAAATATACAAATTGTGTCACAATTAACAACTAAAGTGTAAATCAGATCTGATTGCTATTATGTAGATGGAAGCCTACATGTATGAATGAATAGTAAACTCTGCTTCAGACGGTACAGGAGTAGATTGCAAGAGTTATTGTTCGCAACTACAATAACATGGTTCAATAATAATAAAGAACATCAGTGATTCTATATTTTATGTACATATTTGTGTCGTTTTTCTATGTTTCGATGTAGAACCAATAATTTCATTAAACTGTGTTTATTCCATTGGTGACAGTCCAGTTTGTTACATTTAATATTAGTTTGTCCAATTGTTCTCGTCATTTTTTTTAATTTTATTTCCACTTCAAGGGACCAGGAGTCTCAGAAATGTAATTTCCGTTACATACATTTACATGACGTAAATATAGTTTACATTTACATTTTGTTCTTTTCAACGGGCATAAAACATACAACTGAACGGGCATCTATTTAGAAAAAGTGTCAAGAAAATATGGTAAGCTAATTGTATTAGTGCGAAACAGAGAAATATAGTAGCAAGTCGTGGAATTTATCATTTATGGTAACCCAACAACCATATTTAAAAAATGTCATTTCGGCTAATTCTGCGCACGGCCTAATGCACAATTCACGTAATGTTTTGCCCAGCTTTACGTCAGGAATAAATTATTGTTGATTTTGGATAAATCAGCTGATTAACGGTATACTACGTCACAATTTTATCCCATTCCAATAGTTTGGTAAAAAGTTTATTCAGAACATGGTCAAAATGATTAGTGGTCCTGCCTACTAAATGAATAGATCAACAACAGATCTGCTTCATAAACCAATAATACACATGCAAATATACCGACATTGGTTACCATATTATTCCCGTATTATTCGCAAAACTCAAGGACAAAATGGACTGATATTTTTGATCAAATTAAATTTTTGGCTGGGTCTCCGCTAGGCGGATACAGATAATAGACGACAGATGTAAATAGTAAAAGCCATCTGCTTAGCCGTGATTATCTTAGGCTAAGAACTGCTTTTAATGTTACAGTGAAATTTTTGACTGAATATGGACATTTTCACGAAAATTGATTATTATTGGTGCGGCAGAATTATTCAGACATGATTGTAATCTCAACAAACATACAGTCTCCACCCGCCCATATTTCGTGAGGTCACCCCAATGAAGCAAAAAAGTCCCTCATCACCACCCCAGACCAACATGGGTACCCTGTGTACAAATAAATTTTAAGGAAGCCCACCCACTGCAATACTATACTTAATACAAATACTGCACTTCAATTTTTTTTACTTTGTTGGTTCACTGTGTTATAGTTTTCTAAATCGTGGTAAACACGTGACTTTCTGAAACACTTGTCTTAAGAAAAAAACAACATGAATAATCAGACATGTAAAATATGGTGTGTGCAAAGCCACATACACGGTGCGAAGCCGGGTACACTTACTTAATAGAAATACTGCACCGGCCTATATCATGATATTTCGGGGGAACAAAATTCACCGCTGTGCAAATGCAGTGTACCTGGATTTCGCACACCTCAATTTTTTTACTTTTTTCATCACTGTTGTTACAGTTTTTATAAACACATTTGACTGGCGGGGGTGGGGTGGGGGGGGTGAAAGTAAAGGGGGGGGGTGGAAAGTAGGGGGGGGGTGAAAGTAGGGGGGGGGGTGTGAAAGTAGTGTCTGTTTTTAAGTGGCTAAAAGCCTATATAGACAATAGATAACAGTTATAGCCTAATAGATAATGAATCGACTTGTTGGACTGAAAACATATATTCAAAGTGAATCTACAAGTATGAGGTGCCACAAACACACAGAGTCCGAGAAATGCACCATAAATTAGAAATTAGTATTTAAACAACAATTGTAGAAACAACATTGGTCGCGAAAACCAATGACTCGGCACATGCACAGGCAATGTGAATATCTCCCCCACCACATGAATTCCATGTTAGATTGAATACAATTGGAATTATTTTAGTAGCCCTGTGGTAAAAAGTGCTGTCGAAGTCAGCACGATTCAAATATTGGTCAACAGAAATAAAGAAATAATTCCTACCTGAAACAAATGTTTCGTGTCTGGCAGCTAGTAGTATTAGACTTATGTAAAATGTAGGTCAATTATTGATGTCTCTTGGCTGTCGCCGTATTGTCCTCTCAACTTTAGCAAATTTGCAGAAATGTACGTCTGTAGCATTCACAAATCGTTGGAGTACACAATGAGTATCTGTATTTTCCGTATTTAGAGCTTATCAACAACGAAGACAGCATCACGATGGGCAGTACGTGTAATGGCAATATGACCAATCATGTATTATTACGCGTTTTGGCAGGACACGAAATATAGTATGACGTCACAATGAAAAATACAATGCATTTAACAACAAATAGCTGACTTTTTAAACGTAAATTTTGTTATTGGTTGGTATATTACATTAAAAAAAAAAGTGTCCTGTGTCCAATAAATTGGACACATGACACTATGGCGTTTAGTAAAAACGGTTCAAAATATTTGACTCTAAAATGTACCGGAGGTTCTAAAATGAGGCTCCATACGGGGATAATCTATTTAAACTAAATTTCATTGGGAAGCTATTTTTTGCAAATTACATGCTTATTATTATTTTAATATAACCTAACAATGTCTACAGGTGTTAGCATGTTTCAATATTGAACTAACTATATGTGTTGGTATTGGTACACTTTCATTTTACGAAGTTTCCCGCAGCGAACCCCATTCGGCCCATCGACCGATTGGAATTATAGAACGCCTGTAACTATTTACGAGAATATAGGCGTTCTATGAAAAAAACAACAGAATGATATCGACAAATGAACAAAAATTCTGCTAACGTATAGATATTCTCCCGCTTCGATACCACTGAGCCACACTACATGTCTATTTTACGCACCAAGATACACTATTATATTGACATGCATGCACGTGCACTTTATCATGTAGTTAGTATACACGAAAACGAGGCACACGAAAACGAGGCTATGATATGATAATACACCTGGTCTACCTATATTTGGACTCATCGATTGGCCTCCAGCAACTTATTATCGTGTCATTTATAACACTCGCCTCATAAAACAGGCGATGTGTAAAAACAAAACTGTATACAATACTGAAATATAACTACATTTAGAATTGATACAACAAACAACAAACCCCGTTAACATAAGATATGACACGTATTAATTAAATAAAAAACAGCAGATAATCGCGACAATAGTTGTAATATTGTCGCGATTGTCTGCAGTATTTTGGTGTTGTTTTTTTTTCTACAAAAGAATCAGCAGACGACATTTAATTCCACTTAAGATTTTGCCAGTGTCTCTTTTAGCAACAAACTGGTCTTGTTTCTACAAAACAACAGGGTTTGCCAGCATATTAAGTTCTGACAAAAAGTATTTTGTATTGAAAAAAAAATCAGCAGACGACAGCATTTAATTCCACATACTGTGTTTGATGCAGCTTCTCCCACAGATGCCGTCACACTGACACGACTTTTTCCGGCTCGTGCAGTCGTTGTCCGTCTCGCAGCTCTTCCGGCACGTGCGCTCCGGTCCGATGATGTCGTGACGCTGCTGACATTCTTTGGCAACTGGAAATGTCGACAGTAACTATAATGTGTGCGAATGTTTTTAGCAACTGGTATTTTAACGACATACTTGTGCATAGCCATGGGGAGCTTTTGCGGCCACGGCGAATTTCAGATTGAATATTAAGTGCCAAAAGTGACAATTGCATTTTGTTCTAGTGTGTTACACGAGGGTGGGGCAGGGGTGGAGGGGCGTGGATATATAATATGTAATAAAAGTGAGCCTGTTATCGGCTTTGTTGTTGTTACCTGTTATTTTGATAGATAACTGATATTATTAACTTTCATTGTAGTATCTATTTAATACTACTAACATGTTTTGCATGACACATTCTTACTATAAAACCTTGATTTGAGTGTGATAATAAGACAATATATACATATATAGTAAATATATGGTTAGTGCCGTCGAATATAAAATATATTCGGTTAAGCCTTAGACAGCTTCATATATTTAATTTATACCGCATATTGAAATTAATTATTGAACGTGCGTGACGTCATGTTTTTGACGTCATTCCCTCGCCATACGTCACAAATCTTGCGACGTCATTCAAAGCAAAATGGCGGCGTCCACGCTAGGTAAATTCGGCATTGTGTCTGATTAAATCTTCGATTTATTTACGATGAGCTTCAATATTGGCTAGCTTTAGACTCCACAGTTGTCATAATATAAAGCATTAAAATCATGACGGACATGTCCGTGTCTTAGTTATATCGCATATACTGTAAAAATGGACAAAATTCAGCTGAATCGACAGCGATTTTGATTTTAAAATCCGCCCGCCGCCATCTTGAATTTGCTGTTGAGAATGACCAATCAGAGGCCGCGATTCGGGGTCAAAGGTGAACAAATAAAGGCAAAATCGGCACTTTATGTATATTAGGCTACTTCAGGTATATTAGGTTACTTCAGATATAAACAACATTTATTCAACCCTCTTTATTATACTACATGGAGCAATGGCTGCGGTATAAATACAGTTATACCGCAACCATTGCTCCATGTAGCATAATAAAGGGGGTTGAATAAATGTTGTTTATATCTGAAGTAATCTAATATACACTTCTGATTGGTCAGTCTCAACAGCAAATTCAAGAATTTTAAAATCGAAATCGCTGTCGGTTCAGCTGAATTTTGTCCATTTTTACAGTATATACGATGTAACCAACGACATGGATATGTCCATTATGATTGTAATGCTTATTATGACAACTGTGCAGTCTAAAACCAGTCAATATTGAAGCTCATGTAAATAAATCGGAGATTTAATCAGATACAATACCGAATCTACCTAGCGTGGACGCCGCCATTTTGCTTTGAATGACGTCGTTAGATTTGTGACGTATGGCGAGGGTATGACGTCAAAAGATGACGTTCAAAAATTAAGTTTAGTATGCGGTATAAATTAAATACATGATTAGTGCCGTCGAATATAAAATATATTCGGTTTCGCGCTGACAACTTTATAGGGGCTCGCTAAAGCTCGCCCCAATAAAGCTGACTAAGGCTCAACCGAATATATGTTATATTCGACGGCACTAACCATGTATTTACTATATACACACGGACATTTGAATACGGCCATCTTGGATATTTGAAAGGTTAAGCGACTCACACTCATTGGAAAGGTGAATATATGCATTGTTCAGTGATATGCTGCCGCCCTATGTGTAAATATGTTCATTATAGTCACCTTAATGTGGTTAATACATTTATGGCAGCCAGCTTGGACGCTATCTTGAAATCTGTCCAGTGGGATTCGTGGGGAGTTTTGATATGTTTCTCCTAATGATATTCATGACCTATACTGAAAAATTCAGCTTTAGCTTATTTTTTTCCGACCTTTGGCGATTTTAATTCTAATACTATTCGCCTATAACGAATCTTTGCTCGCAGTTTATTTCGGGATGACGTCAGGTAATGTGTGTAACATCATGACGTCGTGTCGTTTGGCGCCATATTTCTTTAACGTTAAACATGCACCAATACACTTATAAAGCTAAGTTCTGGAGAAATATAAATAATCTACGGTATGACAATTACGTTATTGGGATTCTACAAAGTCAAGTGCCTCGGGTGAATATAGATTCAGACGGGCAATATTACACCATATTGACTGTGTAGAATCACAATAACGTATATTATAGTTCTCCTAATCTGCTAATAGTACGGATGCAATTCACGGAAAGTGGGAAGGTCTAAGACGGTTAGTTATAGACCTTGAGTCAGCAATAAGCCTCCCCCCCCCCACCCCCATGTGGGATTTTGGGTGAGTATGATTTTCGGATTCAGTAGTCTATTGTCTATCAATCCTGGTTGTCTGCGCTCAAAAAGCCGCTGGATGAACAAATGGCGGCCATTTTACAAGATGGCCGCCGAACAGTATTATATTGTTTTATTAAGGACTGTTAACTTTCCGTCTGATCAATATTAACCGGGTAAATTGCTATAATTAAGTCACAAATTCGAATGTAAAATGATTTAGAATACATCTTACATTTAATTACATCCGTAAATGGCAATATATTTCAAAATGGCTGCCGAAATAGGCTGTTTTGCAAATACATACATTGCTTTCCCTCACAAATAAATGGAAACTACAGGAGATAGTCATGCAATAGCCTTCCACAATTGTCAGAACAGTCAAAATGGCCGCAAAAATGTTCTTGTTTTGTTCTATTCTTTACTGTATGGAGTTGCTAGAAGCAGCATTTCATGCACCTATTACATGTATACATACCAGTTTGAGGTATACAAATCAATTCATTTGATAACATATACATATCTAGGTATACAAAGCTATAATATATATTCATAATGGCTGCCAAAATGATCAGATAATAATATTGATGATGAAGCTGCAGTTTTCAGTAATTGAACAACACTAACAGTGTTATGTATATAGTGTGATATTCTGTATAGAGTGTGATATTCTGCCTATTTTCAAAAACATATACGGATGTATTTCAATCAGTTTGAGTACTGAAGAACTGTTTCAAAGTGTGTCCAAAATGGATTACAATGTTATTATCGTTAACGAGCACACTTCTGACAATTAAGCGAGCATGATGAGCATTGGCCAAGGCAGTATGTAGTATGGTTTGATGAATGGCATGGGTATGCTTATTGCAAACATGCATGTGTTTCTCCCACATTAAGCATCCTGCATATGTCTTCACATGTGACAATAATTTAAACTAACCATTGGTCGTCAGTTGGATTGGAAAATAAATACAATACATGGTAACGATATTTAAGTCATGCAGTTAATTATGTAATCAGTTCTACAGTAACCACTACATGTGCTGTATTCATTATTCTAATTAAACAGTATTGAAACTACATGTAATACACCAAAAACCTAACCATATACAGTGTCACCATGACTGTCGATCAGTTTCAAAATGACCATCAATATGGTCGCTTTTACAATTAGGAGATGCGATACTTACGGATCTATATGTACACTTTTAATACAGCTTACATTTCTAAAAATAGTTGATAATACCCTTAGCCCGAGGAGGTCCCGCATCTTGCGATGACACCAAACTTTGCTAGCCCATGACATATACTCGAATACATGTCTCTGGTTGCTATAGTAATGGAATATGATTGTCCATCAACGTTGTATATACATTTGAAAGACAACCGTAGGGATTGTTATGCGGATTCAATGCCACATAGGGGTATATTGAGGCAAAGACGTGTCTATTAGCGACAAACTATGTGTGGTATGTATGTGCTAAACAGGTACAATGTAAATGTAATTCTGCATTCAGTAAATAAATGTACACATGGTACATGATTATAGAGTTGTTTCATCATTAGAATGACATTACCTGTTGTCAAAGAGAGAAATATATAAATCAGACGACCATAAAGAGCCAGCAAAACACACAACTGTGGCACAATTCAGCAAAAAACGCCTTCCACAAACCTGATCCGTAAATAGTTAGAATGCAATGTAGACAATAGTTCAATTGCATAGTAACATCCAACATTTAATATGTCTCGATAGAGGCTATGTGATATTGTTTAGATGAACATGTTGATACATTGCATACTATGTTATGGATATACGTTATCATTCATGTGGATTTAAATGTATATTGATGGTCCTATGAGTGGGTGTGGCTACACGTGGTAGATGTGCATACTTCTTAAACTGCACTAGATTGATGTTTTAATACCCCGGAATCGCTTTTTCAGACTACATGCATTCTAATATTGGTTTGTATATATAGTAAATATTGGTCATTTGACACAACAGGTGTAGAATAACACGTGTGCTATAATGAAGAACACTGAATGTTGAAACATATTGGACAAAATAGTTTATGTATGCGTACATAACAGCTATATGAATATAGTGGATATATTTGAAGAGCATATGCATGCTTTTAGAAAGATCATGCACCTTCAATGTCTTTGTTTATATGAAAATTATG
This sequence comes from Conchocele bisecta, assembly GCA_029237695.1. Taxonomy (NCBI): domain Eukaryota; kingdom Metazoa; phylum Mollusca; class Bivalvia; order Lucinida; family Thyasiridae; genus Conchocele; species Conchocele bisecta. The sequence goes on along the minus strand of CM055271.1, from coordinate 26,124,544 downwards.
AAATGGTATATCAACCTTACAGGTTATCAAATGTAACTATTATGAAGCCATGGTTAAATATTTACTTACAACGCCTCACTTACAAACTACAATGGTGTCAAGTGTGCCTCTCAAATAAGACTAATGTCGCAATATACCTGCATGTATTAGGCAATGGCCATGATGCATGCACTGGTGTGCACTTACACTGGTAATGGATGACGGTCATGCACATTGCAACACACACGTTCTCCTATGACACATACTGTATTTCAGTAGTTATACAAGTTATACAGTTTTACTATATACGTGATTTTATAAGTACAGGTGCCAACTACACATTTGAATCCTGTTCCTGCTGATGACTCGGAATAGGCTGAGGGAATATTATTGAAATGCACGATAAATAGTGTGTACTTTATGTGGAACCGGGTTATATCTGTTTCATCGGTTCTACTACCTAATTTTATTTTCGTGTCACACAAACTCATTTACTTGCTGGTTGTCATCTTGAAAGTGTATAACAATATATGTGTCCTGTTTTACTCCAGCTTAGCTTGCTCGTATTATTTACAACTACATGTATCTGTATTTTAGTACATGTATTTACTGTGTATACCAAGATAGAGTAATATGTGCTAGCATCCATTCAGCATGGTAGAAAAGGTATATTTTATATATCCAATTTGCAAATTAGTACCTACAACCTATACTATTGACAATACTAATTATATTTATATATTTATTTTACTTAATGGTATTTAAAGGCCTGTCAACAGCTGAGAGTACTACTAAATGTATCAGAGACGTTCATGTTGGAATACACAACATAGTAAACATTGTAATTGTCTTGGTTGCATAAATAGGAAATGGACATATAGAGGGACGAATAGACTTTCATTCTGTATCTGAAATGTGTTTAGATAACTAATATGTGACTATGGCGGGAGAAATTGGGCTCACGGGATTTGCGACCAGTGTGGCTCCTGATCAAATAGCACACTCTTGTACCCTGATAACGATATATTATGTTTGTTAGAAGTATGATGGGTGTTTCACTGATGGAATGGCGAACAGTGCAGATCTTGAAAAGACTGTGCGCATACACAGACTGATAGGGATCTACACTGGTCACAAAACCCATAAGCCCCATTTCTCCAGTCACAGCCACATACATGTATACAGGTGTTAGTAGCTACACGTTCATATGAACCTTCATAAATATCTAGCAGCGTATAAAGTAAGAAAATGTATTACGTGTAAAATGGTCATTGTAAATTCAGTGGGTGGGGAATATATAGTTAAAATTACTTTGTTTTAACATTGCATCATCTGATGTACACATTATGTAATTACAATATGGACATTCACTATATATTGGAAACACTAGTAAGTACAATTACCATTGAGACAATTAATAGACACCAAGAGAGATTTGCATAATGAGACATATAGCGTAGTTGTTACCATCACTAAGAAAATGCGAAGCGGACGGACAGACGGACAAACACTCGGACACACTGTATATGAAGTGTGCACGGATAGCTATTAGTAGTGCTTAAGTAGTTGCATATGCAATTAGCAAATTATAAGTAATTGACAGTGCATAACATTAATTAAATTTATTACATGTAATATTCCCATTGTAAAATGTGTGGGTGGGAAATGGTGAAAAATACTTGTACATAGAACTCGTAATTGAATGTAGTTTCAGATAAATTACGTCTGCAAAAATCCCACAGGGGGTGGGGAGGGGGGTGGGGTGGGGGGGAAGGTTTCCATTTCTGGCTGACGGCCTATTATCATTAGATGTATACCTAACTGAAATAAGGAATACTACGTGTTGGTTGTGAGCGAAACAAACCTGACGTTTTTTCTCGAGCATCGGTTAATTACGGAACAGAAACGATTTTCGTTATAAATATTTAAAGAGAATTAGCCGCCTGTCACCATTCAGTTATTTTAGGGAACAATTGTCGAGGAGTTTGTCACGGAACGTTGTTGCTATATAGGCCGTTCGCCGGCGGATATAAAAATTTAATGCACTTAGCACATTGACAATCAATGTATATCCTGATCATCTTGTATGCTCCTGCTCAAAGATTATCTGAAATTGGGGTCCGCTTCACTAAACTTCGTACGACTAAAATGTTCGTAAGTGCAAATTTAGGATCGTCTATGCTCGATAAATATAAATATATTAATTGTTTACAAGAAAACATTGTTAGTGTGAAATTTACAGACTATAATCATTTTACACTTACGAACATTTAAGTCGTACGAATAGAAGCGAATGTTAGACTCACCGACTGGCGACTAGTGTAGGCTGATTGCAGGGGGTGGTGAGTGTATGCTGGTCGCATATTTTGTAAGGTAACGACAAATCTCAACAATACTACTGTTTGTTTCACGAAAGCTGCCCAAATTTTACGGCCATATAAACAATTCAAAAACCATATTGTTTTCGATAATATTAAATTAAAGGAAAATTTAAGAATGAGCCTTCTTTTTATTTCGTGAAATTTGGTCAAATATTGATTTTATTGCGAAAACAAAATTTCCCCATGCTAAATCCCCATAGACATATTCACGGAGTGAAGATGTCTATGGGGATTTAACATGGGGAAATTTTTTAGAATTTCAGAAATACTGGACCGATTTTTAAAATTTAACTTTTGTTTTCTTAGTTAGATCATTTCCAAGCTATCTATTCAGGTTTCGGAGTCAATTTCCAAAAAAAAACGTTTTTTGACTCCTCCCACAACTCCTCTACCTTTTTCCCCCCATGTTAAATTCCCATAGACAAATCAATTTTTCGTAATAAAATCAATATTTGACCAAATTTTACGAAATAAAAAGAAGGCTCATTCTTAAATTTTCCTTTAATTTAATATTATCGACAAAAATATTTTTTTTTAATTGTTTATATGGCCGTAAAATTTGGGCAGCTTTCGTGAAACAGACTATAACAACACAATCTGAGCATGTCATCTTGTCTCATGTTTCGGACCAATGTACTCGTATCTTAACGTACTCCTATCTCATATGTGAGATTGATGTACTTGTTTCTCATTTTGTACAATGTACTCCTACAATATTCGTGCTTAACATTAATATACTCGTATCCTATGGCAGACTTTAGCTTTATAAGTGTATTGGTGCATGTTTAACGTTAAAGAAATATGGCGCCAAAAGACACGACGTCATGATGTTACAAACATTACATGACGTCATCGCATATCTATGTACATACCGTGCACACGAACTGTGTTAACACAGAAACAACACCCGGCAATGTGTTAAAGATGTGATAAAATATAATTAACCCTTTCAACACCAAGTAACTTAATAGGATGTTCCATGCCAATGTTTCAGACTATTCCATTTATAAAAAGGGGATATTTTTTGTTCTCAAAAATATGAAAATTACTTTCAAACAGTGCAGATCCTGATGAGACGGCTCGTTACGAGCCGGCTCATCTGGATCTGCACTGTTTGCATATAGCGGGCTTTCGGGTTCAAAGGGTTAACAGTATTAACCCTTTCAACACCAAGTAACTTAATAGGATGTTCCATGCCAATGTTTCACGCTATTTCATTAATTTTGTTCATTCATATTATCCCATTCTTCTAAAAGGGTAATCTGTACGACGTTTAAAATTATTATTAACAAACAGTGGAGATCCTGATGAGACGGCTCGTTACGAGCCGGCTCATCTGGATCTGCACTGTTTGCAAACATTGTCTCTATAGAGGTCTGTGGTGTTGAAAGGGTTAATACAAGCCAAACTGATGTTGTACCGTCGAAAGTTGAAGAAATGTCCATAGAAAATGAGGATGGATTCCGCATTTGCTAGTACATTTCATCAACTTTCGACGTCATTTACTGAAAACATCGTACAAGTTTGTAAATATTGTTCACGATACATGTATATCGTATATCTTCTTAGGTATAAAATCACGTGGCTTGTCTCACTTCATAACCCGATTTACTCAAGCACCGCGGAATGATATCTGTCTGAGCAGACACAATCAACCATTCACAGGTCCAAACTAGCAGCATTCATGTGTCGATGTACGTGACTGTGACTGGGATAGTGGGGCTTGTGCCTTGTATGACCAGTGTGTCTCCTAATCACATAGCACATTCATGTAGCCTGTTGCTTGTTAGAAGCATGACGGGCGTATTATTGGGGAAATGGCGAACGGTGCAGATCCTGATCAGACTGCGGATGCACAGGCTGATCCGGATCTACACTGGTGGTTAAACCCATTAACCCCATTTCTCCAGTCACAGCAACATATTTGTTTTGTATTAGCCGGGAAATGGGCGATTGTCCTAATCAAAATACATGAATATAAAATGAAGACATTTATTGAGTCTGAATGCCAAGCAATAATTAGAACGTTGTCATGCATATGATGCGACGTATGAATTAATAATGTACATGCATATGGCTGTGGATGTTTTCTTGTTCTATTGCAATGACGTGGCAGTATAACAGAACAGAACAATGATACTTTTATTTGATTTGAAGTCAGGTTACAAGGTAACAGCATGACTGCAATTGGTGATCTATGTAGGTGGGTAGACATGGGTGGCAATGTAACGTATTTATGTCAGCTATAACTTTGGGGGGGGGAGGTATGAGGACAGTAAACACATATGTATACATATGGGTGATTTAATGCTTGGGTGTATGCTAAGCGCCATGGAAAGCGGATTCTATGAACGGTGTCGGCTCTGGCCATTAGAGCAAGGTATTCCACGGTTTCAGTCCGCTTACTGTGTCGCTCCCTTCACCATAGCGAAGTAACAAAAACAGAGTAGTCAAATAAATACGACGATAACCGCTATCGTCGTATTTATTTGACTACTCTGGTCATATGTATATGTTGTGTTAAGTAACGGCAGTCACTTCAAGCTCGTTCAAACAACCATCATTTCCCACTAATATAACATGTTTATTTTATTTTATATAGAGACTCTCTAAAGCCGGCGATAGGAGATAAATATGTTACTATTTTGAAATGGAATAATAATCACATTCACATTGTGTGCAATTGGCTGGTATAGTCCAGCCTATCTAAACCTGACACGCTGGGAGATCCCAAGGATGTCCCGTTTATAGCTATTTCATTGTAATTTAGGTGTATCTGAGCACGTCATAACATAACTCCGCGCTTTGCAATCACGAACAGCCATTATCATTAGAGATGAAATGACAGTGAACAAAACTTAACAATACTGAGGTTTGATTGATGTCCGGTTTAGAGAGGTTCTACTGGACTATGTTATAAATTAAGTGTATAATCATGATAATTACTTTGTTTATTTGTAATGCCAGTGTCGTAGCTAGTTATTTCCCTTTGCAAATCTATTTATAAAGGTCCGGTCCTACGCTGTATTTCAACCTTTATTTCTTACTGAATAGCACAAAAATTGAAATTTGCAAACACAGTAGACCCAGATCATGTGCAGTCTGATCTGTGTCTACATTCGCTCTTTTTACAAGCAATAAGGCCCCAAACTACACAATTTGGACCGTATTTCTATAAATAAATTCAATGGGAGTTAACTAGCTATACTGTTTGCCGTGACATGTCGGGTGTTTCACTGACAGAATGGCTGACATTGCAGACCCTACCAGACAGAACTCCAGATAAATGTTGTATATAAAGAGTATTGTACGCCCAGACTTCAAATTCAATGCGAATTTTACTTTTACAAATGTTTTCTTGTTCCAAATGATAACAAAAATAGTAATCACTGTTTGCTTTTTGCAGCTCAACTAAGTTTTTTTTTTCAACTTTATTACATTATTTTCACTACTTAATTTGAAAATCAATGCGCATTTTCCCATTTCTGTGAGTATTTGTTACTTCCACCTTTGATAAGCAATGCTTATTCTGCTACAATAAGTGCGTAAAATACGAAAATACGCACCTTGTCTGGAGCTCTGCGCATGTTGGTCTGGACCTACACTGGTCGCGAAGGTCATACATGGTCATTTTCCAGTCTCAGACACGACCAAAATGTTGACCATTTTAGTTAATTAAACTGGGCGGTGTATGTCTGGATATCAATATAAAACCCACGAGGGACATTCCAAAATTTCGTCAAATGAGGCTGTCACTATGGAAACGTTCAGGGGGCCGTTTCACTAAACTTCTTAGACTAAAATGTTCGTAAGTGCAAACTTATGATAGTCTGAAAATTTCACATTAACAATGTTTTCTTGTAGACAATTATTGGATTTACTTTTATTGAGCATAGGCTGCATATGCAGCCTATGCTCAATAAATGTAAATCAATCAATTGAAATATCCAGACGATTCCAAATTTGCACTTACGAACATTTTAGTCGTAAGAAGTTTAGTGAAACGGGCCCCTGGTGCCGACGCTGAATTATTTTAGCTCCTAATTAGGAGATACTAAGTCCTAATTAGGAAGTAATAAGTCCTAAGTCTTAATTAGGAGATACTATCTCTTAATTATCAGATAGTCGTAACTCCTAATTAGGAAATATTATCTACTAAGTCCTAATTAGGAGTAAGCGTATCATAATTAAGACTTATTATCGCCTAATTAGGAGTTAGAATATCCTAATTAGGACTTAATATCTCCTAATTAGGACTTAAAACTATTTCAGCATCTGGCACCAGGACGCTACCATATGTCACACAGATGTAATAGCAACACAAGTTTTCTATCTCCGACAGTTTGTTAAATCAAATGTATCGTATCACCATCTCGTGCGCCGGAATTTAACATTGGGGAAAAGGAGGTGGAGGAACAGTGGGAGGAGTCAGAAATCGAACAATTTTGGAAATTGACTCAGAATCCTGGCTAGATAGGTCCAGTATTTCTGAAATTCTAAAAATGTCCCCTTGTTAAATCCTCATAGACATCTTCACTCTTCGCGAAACAGACAGTAATGATTAACCTACAGTGCATACGTTTCAAGTACATTGTAGTTTGAAAACTCGGAATATAAGAGATGCGGAACTTTTGGCACGATTGGCAAAGTCGATGCGTGTGTTTTGACAAAATATGAAAATGATCCGGACAACTAACTATTCATAGCCATTTGATCAGTTAAATATGTTGTCCATTTTTAGCTACGGTCTGCTTGTTTTAATTTCAGATGAAGATGTTTGCAGGTTTGGTAAGAACATGTTCGAAAATAAGGCTTATATTGAGTTTACAAGGATATATAAATTATTGAGACATGGTGAGTCATTCATATGCAATATCGCATGCATGGTGCACGACCATTATCCTATGTTGAATAATTATATGCACTTTATGTTGACATATTTTGATATGTACGTGTATTAATATGAAGTAATTTCATATAATCAATGGAAATACAATATAGTATCACCCACCAGTCTTGTGTTCCAAACCATTTGTGCGACGCAGACAATTATAAACTCAGAGAACCTGCTCAAATATGACCGGTTGTGGTTCTGTCTGTAAACACCGTAGACCCTAACCAGAAGCACATAGTATACACTGGAGTCAGTGTAAAATCTGATCAGACTGCACATCGGTATCCCACGTGCTACTAGATTCACTTGGCATTGTATGACCAGTATAGATCATGTTAAGAGGGCACAGTGGTGCTCTCCGCTTATAACATGTCGTCGATCCCTTTGTTTTGGCCGGAGCAGGAGGGCGGGGGCATAGCTGTTCCATATTCTCGGACATTATAAAGCAAATGATCAGACATTTCTAACATGTTGCTGGTTGTATAATTAACAGTTCATCACTTATTCGACACAAATGTTCTGCTATTGGGATATAGTTTTATATGTAACATTACATGAGCATTGGTACTTGACCAGCACATGATGTCAATTGTACGACCCATATTGGCGTTAGCCACGCATTACAGTTACCTTCGTAGAGGTACCGGATGGTACCGGTCCAGGTTGGTACCGGTACCGGCTTATAGAGAAAGCCCAGTTCGTGTTATCACTTCCGGAATGTCGAAAATGTCAACATATTTTCTATTCTGAGAATGGAAACCGAATATTGTATTCGTGCATCGAACCATGGAGTTAGTAATCGCGAATAATATAACGTGGCGGTTAATCGTCGCACCCTTAGAATGCGGCAACATTTGAAATAACATAAAGTTAGCACACAAAAAAGCAAACAACACATTTAGAACACTGAAAAATGAAAAGGCGGTCTAACTGTTGGAACTATTATGGCGTAAGACCCGTGTTTTTAAAAAGTTAAACCCGCGACCGATTGCATAAAATCTGTACGACCTCAACGCTAGCGCTCGAATAAAAACACCATGCTAGTACAGCATTGGCACATGGTCAGTCGAGGTGTAACCATGGTAACGCGACACACGTGACAGGCGGCGTGTATATGTACTAATTTAGTACTACGTTAGTATGCCAGCAATGATTGACATACTTTTGCAACGGCCCTCGTGGACGGCTAAATAACCCTGCCACGCCCAATAGTCCGTATCTTGCATTAACGTATATTAAATGCAGTAGTATATTAACATCGATCCGGTTCCCGCCGTATGCCAAGGAGAACACATCAAGCTTATTAGTGCCTATTAAATCCATTTACATTATGGCATGCTCTGTTAAAAGCCGTTATTTAATTGCCAGTCGTGGAGAGCCTTCCCTCAGGATAGCATACGGTATGGGCCGCTGGCTGGGAATATGGACATTGCGTCTTTTGTCACATGCGTAGATTCTGCTTACAGACAGGTAGGTAGTAGGATCATGGTGTACACTAGTTGTTTTGTTGGCGCCAGCGATGATATTTTGAAAGGCGAACTGCTGATCTAGGCCTACGCTGACCACAAACGTCGTAATGCGCTTTTTCTCACGCGGTGTACAATATGCGGCTGTGGCTGGAGAAAGGGGCCTATGGAACCTGACACCCGTCTAGCTCCCGACCGGTTAGTACATACATGCAACTTATTCAGGAGTTATACAGCGGAACCTCTCCAAACCGGACACCCTGGGAGGTCCCCAGGGTGTCCGGTTTGGAGATGTTCCACTGTAAATCAAACTTTTTTGACTTCATGACGCATTCTAGTGTTTTGCAATCATGAAAAGTCATTGTGATCAGAGATACATAACAGCGAAACACATCTAAGCTAAACATCTATATTTTCCCGAGTGTCAAGGTTTAGAGGGTTCCACTGTACTGCGTATTAGGAGCATGCCATATACCTCATAGGTCGAAAATCAAACAGTGTAGACATTGATCATACTGCGCGGACGGATGCTAGGCTGATCTGGGTCTACACTGGTCGTAAAAGCCGTAAGCCCAATTTCCCGAGTGGCAATAACATATTCATGAATAAAATGGCGGTGGAAATAGACACGCGATTATTAATTCCGTATTGCTGATAAATCGAAACATTACCAGACGTCATAATATCTGACTGTGACCGGAGGAAATTGATATTATGACATAAATGACCAGACCAGGTTCATCCGCCAAGTTTGATCAAGGTCTGTACATTCAGTCATTGGAAAAGAACGTAGCAAAATGACATGATACAATATAATTGTAGTCGGCTATTGAAGTGTTTACCAGCAGATCCGAGGGGTCATACATGTCATCACTCCCTGATTCTCCAGCCACAGACATGTGTGTAACATGCCACGGTAGATACACATCCACATTTACTCTTGCTAATACAAATACATGTATATTCGCGTAATAACTTTGAATATAAATGGACAAAAACAATGGTGCATGAGCTATTTTAGTTAGTTTAGTTTCTGAGCTGCATTACGCAGCTCAGAAACTATAACACTAACTAAAATAAGTCAAATAACACCATGTTTTGTACTGCAGCTCAGAAACTAAACTAACTAAAATAGCTCATGCACCATTGTTTTGTACTGCAGCCCAGAAACTAAACTAACTAAAATAGCTCATGCACCATTGTTTTGTACTGCAGCCCAGAAACTAAACTAACTAAAATAGCTCATGCACCATTGTTTTGTACAGACAGCCCAGAGACCTAAAAACTAACTAAATAGCTCATGCACCGTTGTTTTGTACTGCAGCCCAGAAACTAAACTAACTAAAATAGCTCATGCACCATTGTTTTGTACTGCAGCCCAGAAACTAAACTAACTAAAATAGCTCATGCACCATTGTTTTGTACTGCAGCTCAGAAACTATACTAACCTAAAACTAGCAAATAACTCAAGCACACTTTGTTTTTGTACTGCAGCCCCAGAAACAAAACTAACACTACTAAAATCTCCTCATGCACCGTTGTTTTGTACGGCAGTCCAGAAAATAAACTAACTAAACTAGCTATGAACATTGTTTTGTACTGCAGCCCAGAACTAAACTCAAACTAACAAAAACTAGCTCATGCCCATTGTTTTGTACTGCAGAAACTCAGATACCCTATATAGTCATGCACCATTGTTTTGTACTGCAGCTCAGAAAAACTAAAATAACCAAAATAGCTCATACCATGTGTGCCAGCTCAGAAACTAAACTAACTAAAATAGTCCATCACCATTGTTTTGTACTGCAGCTCCAGACTAAACTAACTAAAATAGTCATGCACCATTGTTTTGTACTGACTGTATCTCCCAGACTATATCTAACAAATAGTCATGCCACATGTTTTGTAGAGCTCCCAGAAACTAAACTAACCTACATAGTATGCCACTTGTTTTGCTACTGCAGCTCAGACTAAAACTAAGCTAAATGTCATGCACCATTTGTTTTGTACTGCAGATCAGAAACTACCACTACTACTAGCTCATGCACCTTTTGTACTGCAGCTCAGACCTACTACTGCAAAGCTCAGACCTACTAGACTATAGTCATGCACATGTTGTTTTGTACTGCAGCTCAGAAACTACTAACTAGCTCATGCACCATTTTGTAGCCCTACTGCCAGCTCAGACTACCAACAAAACTAGCTCATGCACCATGTGTACTGCCAGCTCAGAAAACTAAACAAACTAAAATAGCTCATGCACCATGTGTCTCCAAAATATATTCATTTATTATATTCATTTATATTAATGAGCTGGAACCGGTCTGAAATTACGTAGCAGTTATTGTTCACATATTGCATTTTTAAGGAATTAAATGCGAGAGGGCGCTAGCGACCGCAGTATTTAGTTCGTTAAAAATCTAATATGTGAACCATAACATATTTATAGTTCAGCCAAAAGTTACTATGCATCTCCCATCCGAGTATTTATTTTCCATTTGCTGTCGAACAATTAATGAGTAAATCTGGTAATATGTAACTTATTGGGGTTATATATGAAATAAGTGTAGCTCGATACTGGCCAGCGATTGGCTTAGAAAGTAGGGTGAACTATAACCATTTTTAAAGTTCGTCTATACGCGACGTAGAAATGAAATAACGGCATATACTAATGTCCTTAATTTTAGTTTCTAAGCAGCAAAGGAACAAAGTAACTAAATGTAATGTTCAGCATTAAACGTTGTAGACATGAAGGAACGCCAATCAATATGTTCGGATTGGTTGTCTCTATGTGGCGTAGATAATATATATTACCAGATTTAATGACTACCTGTTCGACAGGAAATGGAAAATCAATTCTCGACTGGGATATTGCATTGTACACTTGGCTGAACTATAAACATGTTATTGTTCACATATTGAATTTTTCACGAACTAAATGCTGCGGTCGCTAGCGCTCCATCGCATTTAATTCCTTACAAATTAATATGTGAACAATAACTTACACATAATGTTATTAGTGTTCGTGTAGAACTACGCGGCAAAGTTAACTAAATGTACTGGTATTACCGTTCATCTTTCCGCGGTGTGGAAACGAAGGAACGAAAGCTAAGGTTCTTAATATTCATGTATACGCGGCAAATGCACGAAGAGGAGAATAACAGTCCCTAAACGGAGAGTTGACAACATGTCCCTAACGATCCACCATAATCACGCGCGGACCCAGACGAGGGCGTGTCCGTCGCAAGCACACTTTAAAACTTGCCGAGTTTACATTATGTTTCTTGACTTTCACCCAAACTGTATGTCGTTGCCACTCAGTTGAACCGTCTCGTCGAGACGGTTCAACTGAGTGGTAACAACATATACTTTTGATGAGAAATGAGAACAATGCAGATTTGGAAATGTTTATACCCATATTTGGGTATTCCGTATGCAATGAAATAAATGCACCATTCGACGTTCTGATTTTCAAGCTCTTCCAGGACAACAAGATGAACGTACCAACTCCAGATAAACAGTTAGATAAAACAAATATGTCAATGAATAAGCATTACTATTATCTGGTCCCACCGGCGCTTTTCGGCATAAACAGGCGCCGCCGCACGCCCCGACTTATTTCCAGGAAGGTTGACGATAGCGTACGTCTGATTTACAATTGAGAATCTACGCCACCTCCAACCCTAAATACTGGATCCGACCCTGGTATAAATCCACCAGCACTAAGGACGTCGAGCTATATGTAATACGTCTTAACAATAACTGTCAGGGGTGGATCTAGATAGGGAGGGAGTAGATTGCAAGAGTTACCTTCGCAACTAGACAACCCCCGTTCCCCAAATGCTGGATCCGCCCCTGACTGTAGACGTTCTGGATCGAAGCTGTCCACGGGAATCTACGACGTGCTAGAACACCATCACCATATGGACAATCAATGACATTAGTATCGTTCCGGGCTAATATTCGCTCTCTCCGCCACTTAAGGGCACCTGGTCTCAGATATGACCAGCAAGCGATGAAACAACACGGTAAAGAAGTATTATATTATAGATGTGTCACATATGTTCCTTACTGGTGCATGTACATTGTACAAGCATAGCGAAAATGCATTAACAATTGTCTTCCCTGTTTATCACAGTTTCTGAGAGTATACACTTGAATATAAGGCAAATATTTGAAATTTTAATGCGGATCGGGAGACCCCGGGTTCGTTTCCCGCCTCGACCCGCTGTGAATGGCCGATTTCAGCGTGTCATTGGTCAAGACAACTTCATGCTGCCTAGTCCTATTGGATGGGGACGTAAATGGTCGGTCCCGACATACAACGTCATCGAACCAGTGACGTCAAAGCATTTACATTTACACATTTTAACAAATAAAATGGTGCGACTGGTTAATATACTATTAGGTCATTTGCGAAGCGAACAACCATATACTGGATATCTAAATCATCACCTGAGACACGGCACTGGGTCGCAGTTATGCCGATAGGTTAAATTAAATGCAGATGTGTATTGTATTTCTGAACACAGTTAGATCTATAAGGCGTAGGGTTAAAAATCGGGAATTTGCAAAAGTATAGCATCTACAATGGAAACTTCTTTCTAAATGTGGTATAGTATGATCACTTCACATAAACAATAATTCCAATAAATGCCGTAAAACACAGGAAAGTGCATTTCGAAGAGCTCGAAAATAGGACAACCCCCTAGTTGCGAACGTTAACTCTTGCAATTACTCCCGTACCGTCCGTAGCTACGGACGGTACGGGAGTAATTGCAAGAGTTACCTTCGCATCACAATGTACATATAATCAAGGTGCATGGTCACGTGGTCACCACACCAACAACAATGTATGAAAGAGTTGAAAGCGCGCCCACTCCAAAGTAACTATTATTTGATATTTTCCTTAATATGCAACGGATTTGGATGAAATATGGCGCTGCAAACGCGTCTTCATGACCTGCATGTGTTGGTCTCGGGACTTCGGCACATACTTATGTCGTTTTTGCGAAGAATCGATTTCCGTGTCGGTATTGACAGTAAACACGGAAATTGATTCTTCGCAAAAACGACATATGTTTGGGCCAAAGTACCGAGACCACCAAAATGCAACTTAACAAGACGCATTTGATGCGTCATATTTCATTAAAATCCGTTACGTAATAAGGACAATATAACAGGACCCGTACCTTGCATCGGAGGCTCTGCTGGAAGTTTCAGTAATTGTTGTAGTTGTTGCAACCACGTGATCATACACCTTGACAATGGTAGGACTGGTTGACATATGCCATTTACTGTGCATGAAGCGAAAAATACATATTGTATATCAGAGGCATCTGCGACAAAGTGCGGTTAATAATACGTGTACATGTGTACAGTGGAACCTCTCCAAACCGGACATCCTGGGAGATCCACTGTAAATCAGGCATGTGCGCACTTCATGACACATTCTAGTGTTTTGCAATCATGAAAAGTCATTGTAATCAGAGATAGTATAACAGCGAAACACATATAAGGTAACACCTATATGTTCCCGAATGTCTTGTTTAGAGGGGTTTCACTGTACTTTCCGGTCTCCAGGGGTTCGTTTCACTAAACTTCGTACGACCAAAATGTTCGTAAGCGCAAATTTAGGATCGTCTGGAAATTTCAATTAATGGATTTACATGTATTGAGCATATGCTGCATATGCAGCATATGCTCAATAAATGTAAATCCAGTAATTGTTTACAAGAAAACATTGTTAATGTGAAATTTACAGACTATCATAATTTTTCACTTACAAACATTGTAGTCGTACGCAGTTTCGTGAATCTGCTCCACAAGAATCCACGATGTGTTACAAAACCAACACCATATATGGGCGATCGATCAATGGCATTACTATCGTTCTAGGGTAATATTTACGTCTCTATGCTACTTAACTTGAGACACGGCATGTGATTTGGTACCTAAGAACATGTGAAACTATTTACAGAATGACTATATTTTCCGCAAATGACGTTGAAATTTGACGCAAATTTCATAGCAAATGCGGAAAATAATTCCGCATTTGCTATGAAATTTGCGTCAACTTTCAACGTCATTTGCGGAAAATATAGTCATTCTGTAAACAGTTTCAAGCTATGAAATTTCGTCATATTTCGTCATATTTCGTCATATTTCGACGTCACAGTTTCTGTAAATATATTTAATTAACAATGACACATGTATTTAGGTACATATTCACATGGCGTGTCATATATGGCGTCCAGACAGGGAAATGGAACTCATGACAATTACAGCCATCACAGGCTAGACTCAGCTCACCGATCCGCGTAACCCGAATTGTCTGGCTGTCACGCAGGCTGTCACCATGTGTGACGGCCAGAACATTCGGATTAGTTTAAACAATATTTTATTCGCATTTTGATACAGATACATGTAATAACGTATATACAAATATATCAATCACGACAATGCGGTACAATTTGTGAAAAGGATTCAGTAGTAAGCGCAAGCGCTTATAAACACTGTCTCCTTAAATGCATGGAACAGAATATAGAAAATAGCAGGTTAGTGCCGTGAATGGGAAAAAATATCCGGCAAGGCTCAAGAATTTCTTTATTTCTCATCAGAAGTATATGTTGTGACCACTCATTTGAACCGTCTCGCCGAGACGGTTCAAATGAGTGGTCACAACATATACTTTGGTTCAGAAATAAGGAAAATAGATAGAGAATAGTAGGTTAGTGCCGTGAATGGGAAAAAATATCTGGCAAGGCTCAGGAAACGGGATGGGCGAGGCTCTGCGAAGCACATCCCGTTTCCGTGCCGCGCCAGATATTTTTTCCCATTCACGGCACTAACCTACTATTCTATCTATCCCGTCAACACCTACACATGGCTGTAAAATTCAAAAATAGTATTGACTGGATATCAAAAATGTTTCACGACACCGTGTTTCACGGCACACACACACTGTGTTGACGGGGTAAATACGTGTACACTAATGTAGCTAACTGCACTTTGAGGGAGCAATTCTCATTTGAATAATCTGATTAATATTTTATTTAGTGAAACAAAGTGTTTTTAATCAGACAATGGCTGTATTGATTCAGTTTGTTTTATATGAAATGTTGCAGATTAGTACACATTTCTCCCTATCAGTGAAGGTGCATTTTATTACATGACAGATAATTTCAACCAATGAAATGTCGAACATCGGGTCACATGAATGTGGACATAAATGATAAAAATGATATAAATGATGTAAATGATATTCACCTCGCAATATTTTCTATCCCGAGCTCGTTGGATCTCGTTACCACGAGTTAGCTACATTGTTCCCACGACATATAACATCTCAATCCCACGACATAGTCAGCCAATCAAAAGGTAGCACTATTGTCATGCAAGATGGTGGAGTAATATCTGCTACACGATTGGTTTGCTATGTCGTTCGAATGAGACGCTGTCGAGTGGGAACGACCTGGCTAACTCGTTGGAACGAGATTCTATATCGCGGGAGCGAGGTAGCTAACTCATGGTAACGATATGATATGTAGTGGGAACGAGTTAGTGAACTCCCGGTAACGAGAACCTATATCGTGGGAACGACATGCAATGTCGTGGGAACGAGACAGAAAATAATTTGCGGATCTCCCCAGTAGATACAGACGATATCAAGTACATTTAACCCTTTCAACACCAAGTAACTTAATAGGATGTTCCATGCCAATGTTTCAGTATTCCATTTATAAAAAGGGGATATTTTTTGTTCTCAAAAATATGAAAATTACTTTCAAACAGTGCAGATCCTGATGAGACGGCTCGTTACGAGCCGGCTCATCTGGATCTGCACTGTTTGCATATAGCGGGCTTTCGGGTTCAAAGGGTTAACAGTATTAACCCTTTCAACACCAAGTAACTTAATAGGATGTTCCATGCCAATGTTTCAGACTATTCCATTTATAAAAAGGGAATATTTTTTGTTCTCAAAAATATGAAAATTACTTTCAAACAGTGCAGATCCTGATGAGACGGCTCGTTGCGAGCCGGCTCATCTGGATCTGCACTGTTTGCATATAGCGGGCTTTCGGGTTCAAAGGGTTAACAGTATTAACCCTTTCAACACCAAGTAACTTAATAGGATGTTCCATGCCAATGTTTCACGCTATTTCATTAATTTTGTTCATTCAAATTATCCCATTCTTCTAAAAGGGTAATCTGTACGACGTTTAAAATTATTAACAAACAGTGGAGATCCTGATGAGACGGCTCGTTAAGAGCCGGCTCATCTGGATCTGCACTGTTTGCAAACAATGTCTCTATAGAGGTCTGTGGTGTTTCAACTCCACAGGCCTGTAGTGGTATTGCCAAAAAGTGTAGATCCAGATAAGCCGGCTCTGCACTTTTTGTGAAGTCATTTTCATAATTTGAGAACAATAACACCCCCTTTTCATAAATGGACTAGTATGAAAATCATTTTGTGACGATTGGATTGGTTGCAAAATTAACATATCAAAATCCATTTTAGTTACTAGGGGTGAAAGGGTTAACTAATCCCCTTTTTAATATTGTATTACATTTTAATAATTTAACAAACAAAACACAAGCATGTTGACTGATGCACTGGTACACTGGTACTAGCCGGCGAATGGTGCACATCATCATGTGCACTCTGTTATTATATCGAGACATAATCGTATTAAAGTATCATGTTCTATACAATGCGGCTAATAATAAGAGCAAGCGCATATTAAGTGGACGCGCACCGACTAAAACGGACCTTACCTATCTCGCCACCAGTGAGATACATAGTGTAGATCCTGGCAGTTTTACACGATCGCGGTATTGAATAAGATTGCATAATCGGTAGCTGATGAAACAATGGTGCACTCTGGGACTGAATGCAGGGATGGAAACCCTGATATATAGAGGTAAACTGGCTGTAAGTGTAATTGTGTCCCGTCCACTAATGGTTGACTCGATACGGTGCTCAGCAGGGGAGGCTTAAGCTAACGATCCATTCCAATCCTATATGGACCATCGGCTAAGAAAATATGGTTTACAACACTTACAACAATTGGATTGGTCACCATGAACATTTATTCAGTAGCATTTATTTAATGCCTAAGTGCTTTGGTGATGACAGCTAGCCTGCTATGGTGATTGAATGAATAGCGTATGCGTAGCCTGATCTGGGTCTACGCTGGTCGCGGATGTCGTAAGGTAATTTTTCCCTCTCGGGGACCCATATTGATGGCAGCATCGGCAAAAGTAGCGACTTTCAGGAGCAACGAACAAATGATTATTTTACTTTAATATTAATTGAACGTTGTTCTGAAATTCTTAAATGTCTTAGCATTTAAGAAAACACCGGAACAGTACATGTACAACTGACCCAAATAATGTTATTTATTTCGAACATCCCGTAACTACCAACTAGAAATTACAGTACTATAATTCCAGCACAAACATATTTAAGCAATTCCCCAATTTGATTGGTCCGTAGCAAGTCTCTGTGCAAAATTTATATCCCAGTAAACTCCCATGCCGAACTACTTTCCGTAACCGTGAGGTGCAGTTAAAATAATTCTTAAGAAAACGGAAAATAAACACATTTTCTTGATGAATTTATTTCAAATGCTGGAATTATAAGGAATGAATGGCCTTTTTGTGGAATTTATCGGGGTATAAACTTGGAAAAGTCGCGGGAATACTGGACGAAGGCCGGAAGGCCTCGTCCAGTATTCCCGCGACTTTTTCAAGCCTTCGTCCTTCGTCCTTCCGGCCTTCGTCCAGTATTCCCGCGACTTTTCCAAGTTTATACCCCGATAAATTCCACAAAAAGGCCATTCATTCCTATAAGTGTCTTACATGTTTTCCGTCGATAAACGGACGACATATATAACATATATAACCACAGAACATTGTAACTACATATGTGTTTGATTCGTCCACTGCGAACTATGCTTGTGAAGTATGGGGAAATACCAAATCCAAGGTGCATAATCACGTGGTTACAACAATAACAACGTCGCCCACACCAAAGTAAGTATTATTTGATATTTTCCTTAATATGCAACGGATTTTGATGAAATATGGCGCAGCAAACGCGTCTTCATGAGCTGCATTTGTTGGTCTAGGGAGCTTGGCACAGACTTATGTCGTTTTTGCGAAGAATCTATTTCCGTGTCGGCACGGAAATCGATTCTTCGCAAAAACGACATAAGTTTGGGCGAAAATAAAGAGACCACCAAATGCAGCTTAACAAGACGCGTTTGATGCGCCATATTACATCAAAATCCGTTACGTAATAAGAACACTATAAAAGAATACGTACTTTGAATCGGTACTTGTTGTTGTTGTTGTTGTTGTTAGTACCACGTGATCATACACCTTGAAATCTAAAGAGACAGAACGGATACATTTGAAGTACTGTAAATCTGTTTTAGGCGTCAGAGTGTCTACGAGTAATGCTGGTGTCTATGGTGAACTCGGCAAGTACCCGTTATATATATATTGGTTTACGCGCTTGATTAAATACTGGTTTACGATCCTGAACTCAGACAAGTCTATTATTAAGGCGACATATTCAAGTGTATACGAAGACTGTGTAGCTGGTAAGAACAACTGGGCTTCTGGTGTGTAATCACTTTTATATGACCATGTTTTTTGTGACGTGTGGGATAATCCTTATCGTATTGAGGGAAGACATTTTTACATTTTTGTAATATATTCAAAAGTAGGATAATTGACAATTGCAAACAAAAGTGGAACACTGACATAGATGGAAACTCTAAGTTGCAACTGTATACACATTTTAAACCATCATTCGGATATGAAAATTATCTTAACACAATCTAGAAAAAACACATCAGATATGGAGTTACCCGGTTGCGACTATCAGCACATCAGAGTGGAAACAGATCGCTATGGTCGCAACGGACTGGTACGTAATGAACGGTACTGCACTCAGTGTTATATGCGGGATATTGAAGACGAGTATCATTTTGTGTGTGTTTGTCCTTCATATTGCGAACTTCGTGAGACATATATTCCCGCTTACTGTAGGTGTCACATTAGTGTGTATAAATTTGTAAATTTAATGAAGTCTGATAGGAAGAATTATATAAAAAAAACTTGATCTTATTCATATGTAAGGCTTGTAAGGTACGGACTAGCATACGTAATAGTTAGATTATGATCTAACTGATTTGTATCATTTGTCATATATGGAAAATTGGCACATGCGCAATTCTATGTGGGCGCGGCTCATTAATGACAGGAGCCGTTTTTGATCGCTCGACCTGCCACGGAATTGACACGGTCCAATCAGAATTCTAGTGCCAGGTGGGGGGAAGTCCCTTCACCTGCCATGTTTACGTCGTGAAGGCCGTTGCTATCGTCATATACGCGTTGTCTGGCACATTTCCTGTTGACATCATTCGGTCATTGAGAGGAACAGCCGTGCTATAATTGCTGAGCGTGTAAGTGCCCATACGTTTCAGATACACGCACGGCAATTATTGTACAGCATCTCATTAAATTAGGCTCCACCCCTTTAGTGACACCACATTATAAGCTCCACCCCTTTAGATACACAGAACAACAACTTGATATTGGAAATTATAGCAGGTGCGTGTATAATGCTGAAGGCCTTTGGGCTATGATACAATTCAGGGTTAAACTCATCCATCCTCATTATACAGCACATGTTTCACATAGGAATCCATGCAGTGTATAATACGCTTGCGTGGATATCCTGTGTGAAAACTGCTGCATAATTCAGTACAATTCAGTATTCATTGTTGATCCATGTGTATTGTGTCTTGCATGTATGTTGTATATATTTCCTTGTCGACGAGAAACTATTTAGTTTAAGTCAATAAATATTATTACTCTTATTATTCTGTTCATAATATTTGTAAACTATGGATATGCTTTCTTGGCATACTGACTGCAAAAATATGGCTAAATGGTTCAGCGACCTTGTGAAGCTCAAACCGCTTAAGGTCATGAGTGGCCACATGTGTATCGTATATGTCCACATGTATGAAGAGTGCGAATGTTAAAGTAATCCATGTAGTAATATTGAAAAAAGTCAAAGTGAATGGGTTTAATGTCCCACCAACAGCTAGGGTCATATAGAGACGGGACCACAGTTTAAAGTCTCATCAGACAAACTAGTGGGATGGAAATACGATGAAAGTATTTTTGATGCCTAAGGCGATGTTTGAACCCACAACCTCCGGATTGGAAGTCAGGTGTTCTAACCACTAGCCCACAATCCATCCCTAGTAATATTGAAATAATACAGTGGAACCTCTTCAAACCGGACACCCTGGGAGATCCCCAGGGTGTCCGGTTTGGAGATGTTCCACTGTAATCAGGCATGTGAATACGTCATGACACATCATATAGTGTTTTGCCATCATGAAAAGTCATTGTAATCAGAGATAAATACATGTAACAGGGAAACACATCTAATATATACATCTATATTTTCCCGAGTGTCCACTTTAGAGGAGTGCCACTGTAGCATGATTACGGACACTATAACAAACATTTCGACGTAAATAACCACAGATGAACGGACGGACGGATGTATGGACGGACAGAACATCAAGAGCAAAGCAACATGCCCCTTCCCCTTGCTATCCATCCCTTGTACGTTACTGACCGACATGACTCTGCTGTTATATAGTGATCGTGCGGGTAACTTCGTCGTCACCCTGGACATAGCGTGCGTTTTGTCAGCGGTCGATGGAAATGTTCTTAAAGTAAATGATGATGTTATTGGAAACGGGGACAATGGAGCCATGTCAGGATCCATAGAGACTGGTGAAATGTCGATGGAGAATAACAACAGTCAAGATCGCTTATTAAGTCACTTAAAATCGCGCACGTGCTGCTATTGTATGTGCCTCAACTGTGTACATGTGAGACAGAACGTAATTCTCGTGTCAAATGTAGTGAACTCTCTCTAAACCGGACACCCTGGGAGTGAATATAGCTTATTAAGCCACTTAAAACCGCGCATGTGTTGCTATTGTATCTGCGTCAAGGCGGTACAAGTGAAACAGAATGCAATTTTGGTGTCAAATATACATGCAATTTCACTTGATTCTGCATTTGTATGTTATAGTACGGTGGCACAGAGGGGACATGGAAATATGTTTTACTATTGCGTTTGCACGCAATAGTAAACAATATTTGCATGTCCCCTCTGTGCCACCGTATTATAGGGATTTTAAATGAGAAATTAGAAATCCAGAGCATATTTCGACGTGGTACATGTTACGTTGGCGCGAAGTTCAGACTTCGTGAGATTGGTGTCTCTGTAATGCAGTCTGTTTATAATGTATAATGTCATGGAGTACATATATATATGTAGCCTATTTCACCAAAATTGCAAAGTATACTTTTCTTGCTAAATACACCTTGAGGGAGAAATTTTCAATTTAAAGGTACATGCCCACGCAGTAGGCACATTTTCTTTATAGGAATTAAATAAGTGTATAATTATGTTACTATTCCACCAGTTCTAAAAATTACGAGTGCCCGCTATACAAATATAATCATTTATTAATTATCAATTTACTGTTAGCGACGCGCAGCGGTAACAGTCTATTTTGATAATGAGCGGGGACGACGACTTTCACATCACGGCTTGCGGTGCGCATGCGCAGTATACTACGCGCGCCAGTAGGCTTCCCAATATGTAAACAAGAATATCAACATGTCGAAACATCCAGGACGGAAATTGTATGAAACGGCGTCGGCAAAAAAAAAGGCGAAATGTCTGAGGGACAGGCAGTACAGAGAGAGAGAGAGAGAGTGGTTAATATTGGCGACCAGATCACCAAATGGAAAGAGTTACGTGGAAATTTAGATTTGGACTCGAACAGAGATTTTTCTTCTCAACTTCCGATACTTCACTGCGCATGTCAAATATGTGATATGATTGACCGTGTCACGTGACGCGTGTTGGTAAAAATAGCACGAGGTCGGAAAATACCCTTTCTGGTCGCGTCATATAAAATGCGATTTAACACCAATTAGCACGCGCCGTAATTAAAAATAACTCGTTAGTGGGTAGACAAATGGCTCATATAAGGCATGACAGAAAATGAAAAGTAGTAGTACAGTGTAACCTGCTGCGTGGGCATGTACCTTTAAGGATAAATTTATTATGTTTTATTGTACTGAATTTATTACATTATCGCAGCCATTTTGGCTGTGATAATGTAATGCATTCAGTATAATAATTCTGCATACTTTTAATCATCTAATATATGCAGTCGTTAGTTCTATATGAAATAATGCATTTCGGGGGAAATAAATGATTACTCCCTCAAAGTATAGTTTGCTAGATAAGTATACTTTGCAATGTTGGTGAAATAGGCTACTGAATGTAAACCGTGGAGGATCTCGATATACGATGACACACCAGAGACCCACATACATGTACCAGGGCGTGAGGTTTGGAGAGATGCCACTGCAACACCAACTCTAAACCTGGCACCACAAAACGTTGATGCCATGCCTTATATGAGCCATTTGTCTACCCACTAACGAGTTATTTTTAATTACGGCGCGTGTTAATTGGTGTTAAATCGCATTTTATATGCCGCGACCAGAACGGGTATTTTCCGATCTCGTACTATTTTTACCAACACGCGTCACGTGACACGGTCAATCATATCACATATTTGACATGCGCAGTGAAGTATCGGAAGTTGAGAACAAAAATCTCTGTTCGAGTCCAAATCTAAATCTCCACGTAACTCTTTCCATTTGGTGATCTGGTCGCCAATATTAACCACTCTCTCTCTCTCTCTCTCTGTACTGCCTGTCCCTCAGACATTTCTCCTTTTTTTTGGCCGACGCCGTTTCATACAATTTCTGTCCTGGACGTTACGACATGTTGATATTCTTGTTTACATATTGGGAAGCCTACTGGCGCGCGTAGTATACTGCGCATGCGCACCGCAAGCCGTGATGTGAAAGTCGTCGTCCCCGCACATTATCAAAATAGACTGTTACCGCCGCGCGTCGCTAACAGTAAATTGATAATTAATAAATGATTATATTTGTATAGCGGGCACTCGTAATTTGTAGAACTGGTGGAATAGTGACATAATTATACACTTATTTAATTCCTATAAAGAACAGTTTGTGCCTACTGCGCGGGCATGTACCTTTAAAGGTACATGCCCAATCAGTAGGCACAACATGTTCTTAAATGTACATGCCCACATATTGATTGGCATTATTATACATTTTGTATCAGACGTAGCTATCCACACTGATATCAGGGGCGATAACGGCATTTTCTTATACTGTTAACGGACATAAATATGTATACTCTGTATTTATTTTTGATGTGCAATTATCATACTTTATAATCTGTCGAAAATATTATTTTTTCAAGTTACGCATTTAATAAGTATAAATAATTAAAATATACATTTTAAGGAAACACGGTTATCGCCTCTGATATCAGTGTGGGAAGTTACGTCTGATATAAACAGCATACTAATGCCAATCACTACGTGGGGTAATAGTGAATTAATTTTGTTTCCCAGAAAATGTCTCAGATGATGTCTCCGATATACAGAACATTATAACTCTTATGATGCTGAATTTATCAAATGTAATGTGTTCTGCTGTTTATTTATTATTTTCTAATCTTCTTAGTCAAAAACATGGCTTTGCCAACAACGTAGAATAATTTCTAATATACATGGAAAAGATGCTAAATTGTTGTAAACATAGGTTTTTATTGAGCAAGAAGTCTACAAACAAAAGCAAACGACAAGTTACATTTCATGCATTCCAAAGGTTAATGATTGCAATGCACACAAGCAATAAGTTAGTGTTCATATTCTTGAATTACAGTGGCAAATCCCTAAGCCGGACACCATGGGGACCTCCCAGGGTGTCAGGTTTAGAGAGAGCCAGTGCTCCAGATAAGCTGCGTATTTGCTTAAATACCCAATTGAAATTGACAAAAACCCAATTGAAATCAGAAGTATTGAGTATCAAAAAGCAATAATTCAAGCACAAAAATATTTACACAATTCCCTAACATTTGATTGGCCCGTAGCAAGTCTCTGTCCAAAATTTATATCCCAGTAAACTCCCACGCCGAACTACTTTCCGTAACCGTGAGGCGCAGTTAAAATAATTCTTAAGAAAACGGAAAATAAACACATTTTCTTGATGAATTTATTTCAAATGCTGGAATTATAAGGAATGAATGGCATTTTTGTGGAATTTATCGGGGATATATAAACTTGGAAAAGTCGCGGGAATACTGGACGAGGCCTTCCGGCCTTCGTCCAGTATTCCCGCGACTTTTCCAAGTTTATACCCCGATAAATTCCACAAAAAGGCCATTCATTCCTATAATAAATATGTTGTGGTACCTTTATCATGCTGCATAAAACAATAAACAGACCACAAATATAGCATTGTTTTCTTATTTTCCATGAAAAAACATCTTGGTATTTCATTAGAATTGTCTCCAAGGAGACAATTCTAATGAAATGCCAAGACATGTTTACATTTTGAAGCAAACTATTCAATAATTGCGGTCTGTTGATGTGTAATTAGTCTCAGAGATGTCCAGAACGTAACGAAACAGGGTAAAAAATGTGCAGATATTTTTTGTATCGTATCACAACTATGCATACGATCCACTGGCAAAAATATGGGCTTGTGACATATAAGCTTATACATGTTTTACTGATACTATAATAGTGTGGCGAACGCTGGTTTATCTGCAATCAATGGTTACTACTGTCATTCTTAATTTTTCCTTTAATTTAATATTATCAAAATAAATCTTGTTTTTGAATTGTTTATATAGCCGTAAAATTTGGGCAGCTTTCGTGAAACAGACAGTAATTTAATTCATTTCAATTAATTCAACTAGTATATAGAATGGAAAGCTAATTCGAAGGTGGCACACAGTATTACCATTTCACAATTAGAAAACGTTATTCTTCACAACTTGTGCTTCTTGGTATAGCAATAGCAGATACAAATTATCTCCCCTGTTTATCAACCTCTACGATAGATTAGAATATATAGTTTTAAGCTATCTCCTGTGATATATAATGATACATTACTTTGTTATGTTATGGGTACTAATACATGTTGTTTCAATAGCGTATCTCTGTAACGGTATTGTTGTAGATGGAGTTGCAAATAATTTAATAATTATTACGTTCAAATGGTGGCGTAATACTGATAGCACTTCTGTATAACTGTGATTGTCATAAATGGCGCAACAGTCGTGAGGTTAAGGTCGCCGGCTTTAATGATTTAATTACAGATTCCCGAAAGGGTCGGGGGTTCAAACCTCGACGTGGTATAAAAAAAAATTCTCCATATATTATTTTTGTGATTTTAATATTTTTTAATATTTTCACAATTTTATGATTTTAATAAAAATACCTATAAATTGATAGAAACTTACCAACAATTAAAGTGTCTGTCTTTAAGTAATATATACACAGACAGTTTGTTACTGATGTTTTAAGTTTAAGTAATATATACACAGACAGTTTGTTACTGTTTTTTTTAAGTTTGAGGTACTGTCTATACTGTCTATACCATATAATGTTTTACTGTCCCAAAATCTTTTTTTGGCTGTCACAATTAATTAATTTTCGGACAGCAAACAATTTTTTATGAATTTGAAATAATTATTGTCCTCCATCTGCTCACAACACTGTTCGAACTGCGCCTGTGGCTACCACGACCAGAATTCACTGGCCGCAAACACAGTAGCCATCGGCGTCTATTTATTAAATTATTATTTTGTATTTTATTTGAATTCCGCGTGAACGCTGCATTTTGTGTCAACACCATTTACAGAAAATATTGGTGATTTTCTAAACGAATATCGGAGAAATGCGGCTATATTTTGTCAATTTTCAACACCATTTACGGAAAAAAATTACTGATTTTTTAAAACAATATCGGCACAACTAAATACGATGATAGAATTTTTGTCAACTTTTCAACACCATTTACGGAAAATATTACTGATTTTCTAAAAACAATATCGGCGAAGGTGTACTGAACTAATCATTATTTTAAATAACCAGCCGTCTAATAGATCTGTGTATAATCGAGAGTATATCGTTAATTGTCATGTTGTCTCCGACAGTGAGGTGTTGCGGCACACATCAAAACGACACGTCAATTTCAAAACATTGCCTAAGGGTCACAGCTGTGTGGTGTCATCAGATCAACACCTCGTCACACACAACTACGCATTATCGATTTTTTTCCCCACACAGAGCGACGTGTATTTACAACTAGATCTGTGTAATGTGTCGGGTGTAGCCAAAGACCATACATAAATTCGTAATTAGTCACAGATGTAGCCTTAAAATATAATCGATTTCCTTAAATTACGTCCGCATGTTGACAGATATTTCAGAGCAGACGTCATCGTAATTTGCCGTTATTTATTTCCAAAATTAACCATATATTCTGTAAATGGCGTTGAAAGTTGACAATAAATTAAGACCAGATCAGTACGTTAAATCGCTATCGACGAAAACTGACGATCCTATGAGAGAGTAATACCGTTTAAGCGTATCCAATGTTAAATATACATCGTTATTTTTTTATGACTTTCGTAGTTTTTACCGAGAAATTCAAACCGTTTCCAATTATTGGGGAACTATATCATGATTAGCACATCGTTTCACTAAGCGGGGGTTACTCAGGAAATGGGATCACACGGTCTATTGTTTACACTGGATTAATGGCGGCCTCCATGAGGTCTCAGGTAAATCTTATTTTTCAATAATACGACTGTGGTTTCTTCCTTTTAGTGATAACCATGTTCCAGCCGTTAACACTTATTTAGCAACATTACTTAATATGTAGTTAGTCTGAACATTCTGCAGACAAATCTGAATTGGACGGAATCGAGCGTTGTTTAAACTTAGTCCGGTTCATATGCACAGGTCAAAATATGAACTGAAAATGGCGCTTTGTGTGACAGAAATCCGTACGCGGACGAATAAAAAAAATATTTTGTTATAAATATCACATACAGCGAAACAGCGGTAGCATCTACTGTTTTAATAATATGCATACATATTGTAATTAATGTTTAATAGTGATATACTTATGAATAATATACGATACTATGGTTTATACTCCAGCACTATGTTTTTAGGCTGTGTGATTTGCCTCAATATAAACTGGATTAATTAATACTTATATTCATGCGCTTCATGACAACATCATTACATTTAAAATATACAAATATTACTTAAAGGGGTACCGATATGATACATTTTAATAATATAAATATTGAAAATACACATTACAATCGCTTACAACATAAGTTATTGATTGAAAATAGTCACTGCATCGTGACCTATTTGACCGCATTACCTATTGCGCGGCAACCTCACCAAACCCGCTGTTTACATAGGTAACCACGGGTTTGGTGAGGTAGGCTCGCTAATACAATGTTTGCGTAATGATTATCAAAATAAATCTTGTTTTTGAATTGTTTATATAGCCGTAAAATTTGGGAAGCTTTCGTGAAACAGACAGTAATTTAATTCATTTCAATTAATTCAACTAGTATATAGAATGGAAAGCTAATTCGAAGGTGGCACACAGTATTACCATTTCACAATTAGAAAACGTTATTCTTCACAACTTGTGCTTCTTGGTATAGCAATAGCAGATACAAATTATCTCCCCTGTTCATCAACCTCTACGATAGATAGATATATTAGAATACAACACAGATCCTTGGAATTCGTTAAAATAAATATTCATTTGGAGAGCACGCTTTGTGAAACATGACGCTTTTTTGTTGTGAAGTAATACAATTACAGAAATAGATTTCTCTTCCAGACACATGTTGATTAATATAAACAATCAAGGCCGTGAGGCGAACCGAGGCAGTTGCCTCGGTAGAAATTGTGTCGATTTTTTGTTTACGATGCGGGTCGCGCTACGCGCTCCCACTGGATACACGTTTCATAAGATTTGCCTCGGTAGACTTTTACCTCTGGCTACGGCCCTGACAATAGTAATTAGTAATTAGCAATAGCACAAAACTAGCGCTCGGAACTTTAGTTATGTTCGTATAAACCAAACTAGCGATTAACGTTGTCACGGGTGGTCTTAGTCACCACTTATGTAACCAGATACTGGAAACACGAATTCAACTTTAATTAACTTGCATTAGCACATACACAGATGACTGTTCATTGCCATACACATATTACAACAACAACGCGAAACAAAAGACGAGTAGAGAAGAGTATGCATTATGCAATAACCAATATCACACTGGTTAGGCCGAACGCTTGGTCGACAGATGCAACGAATATCCGTACGTTTTGGAACGCGCGGTAGTCAGATAAAATGGCCGAAAAGGAAGCAGTTTTTGGGGTAAGCGTTGTATTTATATTTATATTTATGATATATAAACGAATTCAGCCTCATGATTGGTCTTACGGAATGCCCCCAAGTATCCGCGTCTGCAAATACTGCTTTTGAAGCTGTGTAAGTGGAATTGATGGAGAAATGCAAAACAAAGTGTGTGTTGTCAACAACAAAACGTGGATTTTTTTTATCAAAGTAGCAAAAAATGGCCCTGTATGCCCATTTATCGTACACATATGTGACCCCCGGCATTGGAAATCATTGAATACATGTAGAGAAATACAATTTGAGACACCTGCCGACACAACAACACATTGCATGCAGAATATTGACATGTTTGTACTGCAACGATGGGCAATGCCGATTGACATGCAACGCATATGCTGCCGATGCAGTATTAATTGAACGAGTAATATGTCTTTCGGCAAAAATCTACAGTTTAATTTCCAAACAATGTCATTCTTATCCGACGTTCGTGCTGTCAGATGCGTATTATTGGAAATAATCCACGTTTATGTGCCAATTTTGCGGGTTGGTCTTAATTTTATGTTTTATTCATTATTCCACTACTTCTGTGGTGTGGTCTTTAAATTGAAATGTCTCTGTTCGCATGTAGACACACTGCATACAAATTAAACCCATTGAAGCACGACCCTAGCAAAATATATAACTGCAACTTATAATGTGAGGATAATGCTCTGTGTACCCATTTATCGTACAAATATATGGCCCCTGGTACTTTCATTCCCAAAATATGCGACGTGGACTGATTTACCTTTCAGAATATTCCATTAATCAGAAAGGCCGATGTGTTAAACATAGTTGTAAGCAGTGTATATCCGGTTGAGACGGCTCATCACGAGAGTAGTGTATCCTGTACTCGTATGCCCCAATTAGATAATTCTACGAAGCATTTCCCTGATATTAGAGAGGTTGCGATCTAATACTTCTACGTGTACGTGTAGAAAAGGGAGGCATACAGTAAGATATAATTGATGATATCAGTGATTGAAGGGACATAATTAATGTATGCATTCCTTGCCTACACATATACGTACACGTATTAAATCGCACCCTCTCTATTGTATGAATACTCTCGTTCACTCACTGGAGTAAACCGTGAATGTACCTCGCTCGTAAACGCTAATAGTGTGACATTATATTGCGACAACTCTGCATGAGACGACCAGCATCGGTAGAGTATCAGTACTGACAAAACATTCAAATTTTGCCGTACTGCAACTCTGCCGCTTCTGACCTCTCTGTGGCACCAATGATCCTATGAATGTAACCGATAGCTTGTGTTTCTGTTGCAGCTGACATGGGGAAACATAACAAAAGTATCGCTGTGGCTCAATGGACCAAAACGATCACTCCTCAAGGTCAACAGTAAACGCACGCCGAAAAGAAAGCTTACAAATTCAACTCCAAACACAATGAACTATTCACAACTGATTACATGTAAGACGCCAGTAAGCTTGTCAAGGAAACGACCTCTTACTCCGACCTCCAGTCACAAAAAAAGTAGAAAACGATTAAGTTTGACAAATAAGTCAAATGTAACCGATGAAAACCAAGAATTTGATGAATTTGAGGATATAGAATTCATAGACGATCCAACAACACATGAAGGCTTCAAAGAATTTGTCGACATGGCTACATATTCAGATGTTATGAATAATATATCTGCAGTCGGATTGCAACCGCCGCGAATAAAACAAGGAATGTATCTAATTTGTCAAAATTGACTAGCTATAATTGTTTGTTATCTACGCGTCGATCACTGGACGCTGTAATGCTGGGTGAACACGTAACACATTTGCCGAAAGACATATTATTCGTTCAAT
Organism: Conchocele bisecta; assembly: GCA_029237695.1. Taxonomy (NCBI): domain Eukaryota; kingdom Metazoa; phylum Mollusca; class Bivalvia; order Lucinida; family Thyasiridae; genus Conchocele; species Conchocele bisecta. The sequence goes on along the minus strand of CM055271.1, from coordinate 26,093,547 downwards.
TGATACTGCATCGGCAGCATATGCGTTGCATGTCAATCGGCATTGCCCATCGTTGCATTAAAAAAATGTCAATATTCTGCATGAAATGTGTTGTTGTGTCGGCAGGTGTCTCAAATTGTATTTCTCTACGTGTATTCAATGGTTTCCAATGCCGGGGGTCACATATGTGTACGATAAATGGGCATACAGGGCCATTTTTTGCTACTTTGATAAAAACAATCCACGTTTTGTTGTTGACAACCCAAACTTTGTTTTGCATTTCTCCATCAATTCCACTTACACAGCTTCAAAAGCAGTATTTGCAGACGGCGGATACTTGGGGGCATTCCGTAAGACCAATCATGAGGCTGAATTCGTTTATATATCATAAATATAAATATAAATACAACGCTTACCTCAAAAACTGCTTCCTTTTCGGCCATTTTATCTGACTACCGTGCGTTCCAAAACGTACGGAATTCGTTGCATCTGTCGACCAAGCGTTCGGCCTAACCAGTGTGAATATATCTGCCAGGGGCCGTTTCACTAAACATCGTAAGACTAAAATATTCGTAAGAGCAAAATTATGATAGTCTGTAAATTTCATATAAACAATGTTTTCTTGTAAACAATTATTGAATTTACATTTATTGAGCATAGGCTGCATATGCAGCCTATGCTCAATAAATGTAAATACATCAATTGACATTTCCAGACGATCCTAAATTTGCACTTACGAACATTTTAATCGTACGAAGTTTAGTGAAACGGGCCCCTGAATCACGGATACAGGCTAAACACTCACGCTGCAAAAACAATCCGCAGGTGAGTCAACAAAGGTGTACGTAAATTGACAGAGAATCCGACCACTCACCCACCTACATGAATACTGGATGACCCGTCACAAGACTGCAGTTGCACTGTGTCGTTTAGCACTGAGTTTTACTATTAGTTGATAGACCACAATAAAATCACAAGGTGTATGATCACGTGGTACTAACAACAACAACAAGTACTGAAACTTCCAGAATCCATCTGAAACTTCCAGAATCCATCTGATTCAAAGTACGTATTATTTTATATTGTCCTTATTACGTAACGGATTTTGATGAAATATGGCGCATCAAACGCGTCTTGTTGAGCTGCATTTGGTCGTCTTTGTATTTTTGCAAAGACGACATAAGTCTGTGCCGAACTCCATGGACCACCAAATGCAGTTCTTGAAGACGCGTTTGCTGCGCCATATTTCAACAAAGTCCGTTGCATATTACGGAAAATATCAAATAATACGTACTTTGGAGTGGGCGACGTTGTTGTTGTTGTAACCACGTGATCATGCACCTTGAATCAATGTTGGTTAACATTAAGCGATGGAGACGACTAGAATAATACTATACATTGTACACTTAAGTTATATACCTTTGTGCTATAGATATGATCGACCTAACACTAATATTAGCTGTACAGCCACGATGCAAAATAGCAGAATATACGTGTTTATACCATCGGGTGCACAGGGTTACACTGTGTAGGGTGGCTTCGTCTACCGACTGCTTTAACCTCTGCATATGCAGCCAGATACCAGAAACACGAATTAGTTTTGTCTTATATCGCGCTGTATCTATTATGGTAAACATCGTTTGCCGGTGTCGTTGCCAGCGACTGGTTTAATTACAACCTATGTAACACGATACTATACATACGAACATTCGTGTTTGCAGTAACCATACAACATGCGTGTACGAGAGATGTTATAGAAAATAGTAGGTTAGTGCCGTGAATGGGAAAAAATATCTGGCAAGGCTCAGGAAACGGGATGGGCGAGGCTCTGCCGAGCACATCCCGTTTCCGTGCCGCGCCAGATATGTTTTCCCATTCACGGCAATAACCTACTATTATATTTATCCCGTCAACACCTACACATGGCTGTAAAATGCAAAAATAGTATTGACTGTATATCAAAAATGTTTCACGGCACCGTGTTTCACAGCACATACGCACTGTGTTGACGGGATAACATAAAATACACAGACAAGCTCTATAAAAACATGCATGTAGGGTTAACTATCTGTAAATTCACATTCACATACATGATGATTGATACATGCTGCATCGATTTCATGGTCATTTTTATCGTTACCAACGCAACGTCATCACGCGATATGTGGCCTAACGTCAAAATGACGTCATGCAAAGGTTATGCTCCATGTTGTTCAACACCTCGTATATGTTAACCCGACGCTATACTTGCCAAATTTCTCAACTACACCCATTTTGTTCTGAAGACTTATCATGCTTATAGATAAGCATGATGCGTTTGCTGCTGCTAACTTAATTATCGACACCGATCTGTAGTAAACATTCCCTGTAAACAACTGTTTATATCGTAACACGTGACTGGACTGGAGAAATGAGGCTTCTGGTTATTCCGACCAGTTTAGAACCAGACCAGGATCCAGGGGCCGTTTCACTAAACTTCGTACGACTAAAACGTTCGTAAGTCCAAATTTAGATCGTCAGAAAATGTCAATTGATGGATTTACATTTATTGAGCATAGGCTGCATATTGCAGCCTATGCTCAATAAATGTAAATCCAATAATTATTCACAAGAAAACATTGTTAATATGGAATTTACAGACTATCATAATTTTGCACTTATGAACATTTTAGTCGTACGACGTTTAGTGAAACGACCCCTGGAGTTTCATTAGACTTCATACAATAACATGTTCGTGCGAAATTGTTGTTAAGTTGCACCACATATTACCATCGTCTTCTAAGTTAACGTTATCATTTTGCACCTATATGCACCTATCATTACATGTAAACACATGCATTAACCCTTTCACCCCTAAGTAACTGAATGGGCTGCGATATGTTAACTTGTTTTGCAACCAATCCAATCATCGCCAAATGATTTTCAGACTATCCCATTTATAAAAAGAGGGTATTTGTTGTTCTAAAAAATATGAAAATTACTTTCAAACAGTGCAGATCCTGATGAGACGGCTCGTTACGAGCCGGCTCATCTGGATCTGCACTGTTTGCATAAACCGATATAGCGGGCTTTCGGGTTCAAAGGGTTAAAGATTTACAATTATCGCTAGTCAGTGGAAATGTAATAGTCTTAAATAGTTTAATGGAAGCGGCCACAGAATGCGCATACGTGCAGCCTGGCCAGTGTATACACTGTTCGCCATTCAGACAGTGATATCGATACAGCCGGTGTGCCGTGGTAACAGATCAGGAATTAGACTGGGAATAATTCCCATAGGCACCTGTTCCTCGGACAAAGCCACACCTGCATGTCTACATGGTTTAGAATCATAATTAGGAACAGCATTCGCCGCCAGAGGTGGGTGGATGAGTGCAAACTAAATGCGGGATCTTACCGGAGAGATAGTTTATTATTAGTTTCATGAAACGAGTTTAATTTATTCATAACAATCCGAGGATATACTGAGCCTCTAATAGATATCATATTACATTAAATGTACGTGCTCACCCAGTAGGTTATTATATAGAGAGATAGCTAGTTTTGTATATTCTCAAAATAAACATTCATTCACCATTACCCCACGTATTGATTGGCATTAGTATACATTTTATATCAGACGTAAATTTCCACACTGATATAAGGGGCGATAAGTGTGTTTCTTTAAAATGTTAACGGACATTACTATTTATTATCTGTATTTATTGTTTGGTGTGCAATGATCATACTTTATCTTTTAATAATATTTGTTTTTTCAGGTGACGCATTTAATTAGCATAAATAATTCAAAAATATCATGCATCATTTGCATATGAAAATAGCGAGTCACTATCAGTAAAATAAGTAGTGACACAGTTATCCACTTATTTAATTCCTATAAAGAGCAGTTTGTGCCTACGGAAGGGGCATGCACCTTTAATTTCGATGACAAAAATCAATATTTTCCTTAGATGACGTGGAAAGTTGACTAAACATTCAGAGAAAATGGAACTGGTAAATAAATCAAGATCGACCACTCTTGTGCTACATGTAGAATATCCTGGAAGCTACAGTGTATTTGCATTACTGGGCTCGTATACGAGACACGACATGTGATTGTTGTACCTTCTGACATGTGCGTAATTTCATTAAATACGTTTAAAAAATGTACAATAGTTTTCATAAGTAAAGTCAAAAGTTGATAGACATGCATGAGTACATGCTCTGAAAATTGTGTTAACTTTTGACGACATTTACTCTGGGGTCCGCTTCGTAAGACTAAAATGTTCGTAAGTGCAAATTTGAGATCGTCTGGCAATTTCAATTGATGGATTTACATTTATTGAGCATAGGCTGCATATGCAGCCTATGCTCAATAATTGTAAATCCAACAATTGTTTACAAGAAAACATTGTTAATGTGAAATTTACAGATTATCATAATTTGGTACTTAGGAATATTTTAGTCGTACGAAGTTTAGTGAAACGGCCCCCTGAATCGGAAAACATTGGAATTTTTGTAACCGTATTTCATGAAATTACGCAGATGTCGGAAGATACAAAATCACATGGCGTATCTCAAGTATGAATCACTGTTGAGACACTAGACTGATACTAGACTGATTATGCAAATAGGAGAATGTGTCGAGGTATTCCTATTAAAAAAGTATGAAGGTCGAAAGCCAGAATTGTTGGACTTTTAAAAGTTCATATCCCCGATAAAGTCACCAAAAAAAATGTGATGAATTCATTATAATTCCAACCGAATTCTATTTCGAAGTGGCTAAAATGTGTTCATAGATATGTTTTAAAATTCCTACAAAAGTGTACATCGATACCACGAATACTCACATGACTTTATTGTATGACGTCAAAACTCATTGCATGTCTTCATAGATAGGTGTTTTTCGCATGTGAAATTGTAAATCGATACAAATTGTCAATGCAGCAGTTCTGGGGCCCGATTCTGGGGCCCGATTCTGGGGCCCGTTTCACTAAACTTCGTATGACTAAAATGTTCGTAAGTGCCAAATTATGATAATCTGTAGATTTCACATTAACAATGTTTTCTTGTAAACAATTGTTGGATTTACAATTATTGAGCATAGGCTGCATATGCAGCCTATGCTCAATAAATGTAAATCAATCAATTGAAATTGCCAGACGATCCTAAATTTGCACTTACAAACATTTTAGTCTTGCGAAGTTTAATGAAACGGGCCCCAGTAAACTTATTACGACTAAAATGTTCGTAAGTGTAAATTTAGGATCATCTGGAAATTTGAAATGATGGATTTACATTTATTGAGCATATACATCGTATGCATGGTCATATGCTCAATAAATGTAAATCCAATAATTGTTTACAAGAATACATTATTAATGTGAAGCTTACAGACTATCATACTTTTACATTTACGAACATTTTAGTCGTACGTATGGAGTTTATTGATGGATGAACTCTTACATTTATGCCCGGATGTTGCTACTCGCGGCCAATGGCAATGGTTAAAATGATGTACAGTAAAACCTATCTAAACCGGACACCCTGGGAGGTTCCACTGTAAATCAGACATATGACCATTCTGATATGTATTGGCGTTCTTTGCAATCATGAACATACATTAACATCGGAGATAAATGATCCAGAAACCAATCAAACATAAAATTACAGATTACCTGATTAAACCATGCTACTGTTCGTTTCTTGTTTTACCGTTACATAAGCATTGCAAAAACAATGTTTGTCAATACTGTTAACTGTTTGCAAACGTTAAAGGTACATGCCCACTCAGTAGGCACACATTGTTCTTTATAGGAATTAAATAAGTGTATAATTGTGTCACTATTTCACCAGTTCTAAAAATTACGAGTGCCCGCTATACAGATATAACCATTTAGTAATATTTATTTTACTCATAGTGACTCGCGGTGGTATCAGGTTATTTTCATATGCAAATGAGGCATGATATTTTTTTTAATTATTTACGCTAATTAAATGCGTCACCTGAAACAATAATATTTTCGACAGATTATAAAGTATGACCATTGCACATACAACAATAAGTACAAATAGTAAACAGTAATGTTCGTTAACATTGTAAGGAAACACGGTTATCGCCCCTGATATCAGTGTCTACATTTACGTCTGATATACAATGTAAAATAATGCCAATCAATACGTGGGATAATGGGGAATTAATGTTTATTTTGCCAAAAAATGTCTCAAATGATGTCTCTGATATAAAGAACACGTTGTTCCTACTGAGTGGGCATGTACCTTTAAGAATGAGCTGATTTTTTAATTTAGTAAAATTTGTCAAATATAGTTTTTATTATACTAGAAAAACTAGATGGTCGCGGCCTGCATGTCGCACCCGCCGAGGAATTGTTATGTGTGTTCATTGGAACTTTTCCCATGTTGAATTCCCAGAGATCAGTTATTTCGTAATACATACTATATATTCGACAAAATTTCACGCACCCAAAATGAAGACACATGTTTAGTTACAATGTATATACCATTTAATACTTCATGTTGGTATTGCATACTTTAATAGCCGTACACGTTGGTGGGGGGAGGGGGGGGGGGGCTTTGTGAAACAGATCGTGAGCAGTTTTGTCAGACAGTGGCCGTTTATACAGTTGGATCTCACAGATCACCGAGATAGCATTGTCTCCGAGGGCCGCTTAAGCTCCCGAAACTGCATAAAATGGTCTACACATTGCATAACGCCCGACGGTTGACGACGTGTAACTACCGACGTTCGCGACAAGCGAAGCCCAGATCAGCCTGCGCTTCCGCGCAGTCTGTTCAGGGGCTACGCCGCTGTTCGATATTCAGTGGCCTGTCTGTCATGAGCAAAATGAGTATTACTGTCAGCGTCCGATATATGTTACTATTATTAGGCATCCCCATTGTATTTATCTATTTTTAGAAGCGTTAACTATGAATGTCGGTCGCAATTTTTGCGTGCAGGTTTATTCGCCGGAACTCGTATACTTATTATGTGGTAACAAACGGAACACTTATAAACGGCTATAATTCATATTTCATTTTACACATTTTGATGGTAAATGTATCAAAGTAAAGGTATAGTATGTCTCTATGCTCCAATTTGGTGCATGATATGTATGTCTACGACCGGTATAATAAAAGCACCCCACACCTGTAGCCTAGTTCATCAACATTGCAAAGTATACTTTAGTAGCAAAGTATACTTTGAGGGAGAAATTTTCAATTTTATGATAAATTTATTAATTTTTATTATACTGAATTTATTACATTATCACAGCCAATTTGGCTGTGATAATGTAATAAATTCAGTATAATAATTCTGCATACTTTTAATCATGAAATATATGCATTTGTTAGTTCTATATGAAATAATGCATTTCAGGAAAAATAAATGATTACTCCCTCAAAGTATACTTTGCTAGTAAAGCATACTTTGCAATGTTGATGAAATCGGCTACAGATCAAGATTGTACTAAAGGCTGCCAATGGGGACATCATCAGTGTGACTGGGGCAGGCACACTTTCCTACTTTTTGTTTCTGGCGATACAGTTTCAGTTCTTTCAGTACTTTGATATTCTAATCGTATCGAGTGAATGTACAAGACGGGTGGTATCTATAATGGTTGTATTTGTCGTCAGTAGCCGATGTCATCAAAATTGCAAAGTATACTTATCTAGCAAAGTATACTTTGAGGGAGTAATCATTTGTTTTTCCTAAAATCCATTATTTCATATATAACTAACGACTGCATATATTCGATGATTAAAAGTATGCAGAATTATTATACTGAATTTATTACATTATCACAGCCAAAATGGCTGTGATAATGTAATAAATTCAGTTTATCACAGCCAAAATAAACGGTTATAATTCATATTTCATGATACACATTTTGATGGTAAATGTATCAAAATGGCTGTGATAATGTAATAAATTCAGTATAATAACAAGTAATAAATTTCTCCTTAAATTGAAAATTTCTCCCTCAAAGTATACTTTGCTAGATAAGTATACTTTGCAATGTTGGTGAAATAAGCTACAGGTACATTTGCTCGTGCAGGCCTTACTCTCACGAAACTTAGTCAGACTGAAAAAGGTATTTTCTTGAAAAATGAGAAACACTCAGGGGACGTAGAATTATTTGTTTTATTGTTAATTCGTGGAACGAATTGTTAATTCAAGGGAACGAATTGTAAATTGAGGGAACGAATTGTTATTGGTGGGAACGAATTAGTAAATAAAAAAATCCATGTCCCATGCGGGGCTCTGTAAAACACAGTACACAATCGCTAATCGAATCAAAGCATGTCTGCGAGTCCATTAAAATAACATGCACTCATCTCAATGACATACATATGTTATATAGTATATCTCTAGCAATGTTAACTATCATCCCACACACACACAGAGAGAGAGAGAGAGAGAGAGGAGAGAGAGAGAGAGAGAGAGAGAGAGAGAGAGAGAGAGAGAGAGAGAGAGAGCAAGGTGCATGATCACGTGGTTACAACAACAACAACATCGCCCACTCCAAATTAAGTATTATTTTATATTTTCCTTAATATGCAACGGATTTTGATGAAATATGGCGCAGCAAACGCGTCTTCATGAGCTGCATTTTGGTGGTCCATGGAGTTTGGCACAGACTTATGTCGTTTTTGCGAACAATCGATTTCCGTGTCGGGCTAAAAATACAAACACCAAATGCAGCTTAACAAGACGCGTTTGATGCGCCATATTTCATCAAAATCCGTTACGTAATAAGGACAATATAAAAGAATACGTACTTTCAATCGGATGGATTCTGGAAGTTTCAGTACGTGTTATTGTTGTTAGTACCACGTGATCATACACCTTCGAGAGAGAGAGAGAGATAGAGAGAGAGAGAGAGAGAGAGAGAGAGGCAGGTAGAGACCGACATTGTTTATTAGAACCACGTCGATTTTACATTTTCATATTTCTTATTCCACATGTACATTGTAGGCTTCAACTTTACCTGTAATCGCGATATTAATATCCAGTAAAAGAACAATAACCACCCAGTATATTGTCGCAGCTGCCATTATTGTATCAAACGCCTCCAATAGCACTGACAGGTCATAACTTCATTCCACAGTAATTCCGTCCTACGTTCGAGATTCTATCATCCCGCCACTCAATCAGAGGCACGCACCGTATTTTCCAATGTTGCTAATTATAGCTAAGTAGCGCGCGCGCGCTCTCTGGAAACGGGATACTGACTCCAGCAGCGTCTGATTTCAAGTTCTGAGAATCGAAACACCACGAGATCTGGGGCCCGTTTCACTAAACTTCGTACGACTAAAATGTTCGTAAGTGCAACATTATGATTGTCTGTAAATCTCACATTAGCAATAGTTCCGTGTAAACAATTATTGGATTTACATTTATTGAGCATAGGCTGCATATGCTCAATAAATGTAAATCCATCAATTGAACTTTTCAGATGATCCTAAATTTGCACTTTAGTCTTACGAAGTTTAGTGAAACGGCCCCCTGGCCGTCAGTACGTGAGCCGGGGGATGGGAGGATACTCGTATCTTAACGACGAATCCATCCTTGAACATTCCCAGCGGAATGCGAAACTTACTAGAATTCACTCCTGGTACTATAAGTGATATCAGGATGTGACCAGGGGCCCGTTTCACTAAACTTCGTACGATAAAAAGGTTAGTACGAATATTTCCATAAATCCACTTCACATATTAACGTGCTTCACTACGGCTACCATGTTCCACCTACAGGTAGGGGTCATTAAGTCTGATCAAATCCACCAAAGATTTCCCAAAATAGGCTGGTAATGCGACCTTTGTTGTGCATTTTAGTTTGCACTTACGAGTTTCTACGTCGTACGAAGTTTATTGAAACGGCCCCCTGGACACGGTCTTCCAGTGGTGAAAGTGTTTTTATTGTAATTTTAACGCTTTCAATGGTACACAGGTCAACGTAGTCGGGACCAACATGCAGACCTGTGTCTGTAAAAAACAAGCGAATACTAGTATTCTATAAAATATAAGGTTTGATCATGTCCAGCCGTGTGCAAACGTTTGCTGTGGCCCGAGGGTACTGTTTCAACCCAAGGCCACAGTTCCCGAGTGCCACAGCAAACGTTTGCACACGGCTGGACATGATCAAACGTTATTGTTACATTTCCAACAAAAAACTGATGTAATTTTTTGTCGGAAATGTAACAATAAAGTTTGATCATGTCCAGCCGTGTGCAATGTTTGCACACGGCTGGACATGATCAAACCTTATAATAGAAACATGACGTACATAACGTACTGACGGCCAGATCTCGTGGTGTTTCTCAGAACTTGAATACAGACGCTCCTAAAGTCAGTATCCCGTTTCCAATAACTGGCACATGTAATGTTCGCCCTATGATACACGAATATTCATGTTTCTATTAGTTGATGGCACCCAACAACTAATAGAAACACGAATATTCGTGTATCATAGGGCGAACATTACATGTGCCAGTTATTGGTTTAACCACATCCTGAAACCCGATACTAGAAATACAAATATACAGTTTGCATAGGGTAAACGAGGATAGCGGAACCTACATTGCGGGCAGTAGTTGCGGGCAGTAACTCTGCATAACTTTCGTACGGACGGTACGGGAGTTTTGCAGAGTTACTGCCCGCAACTAAGAGAAACACTGTACAGTGCAAGTGGTTGTTTTAACCACTCCTGTAACCCGACCCTAGCACGACGAATCGGGTAGCATAGGGTAAATCAGGATAGAGGAATCTTGTCTCTGTAAGTGATTGTTTTAACAACACCATATGCTGAGGGGGTGGGGTCTTATGGAAATCACATAGCGATCATATAGCGATCAGTGTATACACAAAACACACCACCAATACTCACAGTTTCCACTGGATATCCACGGACCGATATTGAACCATATATTGCGCAGGCTTCAAACCGACAGCTTACACAGTAATTACATTTGTACCAGTGGGAGTTTGAAAGAAGATTAGTGAAATACAATCACTGTTTGTTGTGAAATGATCATTTGTGGCGGTGACTGGAGAAATGGGGCTTATGGGATTTGTGATCGGTGTGGATATTGATAAAGTAACACACTCATGTAGCATGATGACGATATATTATAGAAGCATGACGGATGTTTCATTAATGAAATGGCGAACAGTGCAGATCCTGATCAGACTGTGTGGATGCACAGGCTGATCTGGATCTACACTGGTCGCAAATCACATAAGCCCCATTTCTCTAGCCACAGCCATATATACTGTATTACATAAAGAAGGATATTTCCATTGTAGCCACTAGTTTAACTAGAAGTTGACGCTTGTCGACAAGCGCGAATGTATTCCCCTCCCTGCCTACATGCAGTCAACACCAATATATAGGTGTATGATCACATGGTACTAACAACAACAACAAGTACTGAAACTTCCAGAATCCATCTGTTTCAAAGTAAGTATTCTTTTATATTGTCCTTATTACGTAACGGATTTAATGAAATATGGCGCATCAAACGCGTCTTGTTAAGTTGCATTTGGTGGTGTTTGTATGTACGCCCAAACTTGTCGGTTTTGAAAAAAACGACATAAGTCTGTGCCGAACTCCCTGGACCACCATATGCAGCTTATGAAGACGCATTTGCTGCACCATATTTCATAACAATCCGTTGCATATTAAAGGAAAATATCAAATGTTGTTGTTGTAACCACGTGATCATGTACCTTGAATATAGTATAGAGGGAGACAACCAATATGTTAGTAAGGTGAGAGTTTTAATTCTCGCGCATGACACACCTTTGGGTCGTGGTATATGTATCTGTGAAGTTTCATAAAACTATTCCGAAGTCAAGGTGTATGAACACGTGGTTACAACAACAACAACAAGTACTGGAACTCTGGGCCAAACTTCTGTCGTTTTTTGAGAAGAATCAATTTTCGTGTCTACTGACACGGAACTCGATTCTTCGCAAATAAATACATACATATGTGCCGTACTCCCGGGACCGTACACCAAATGCAGCTCATGAAGACGCGTTTGCTGCGCCATATTTCATCAAAATCCGTTGCCTATTAAGGAAAATATCAAATAATACTTACTTTGGAGTGGGCGCGCTTTCAACACTTTCAGCCATTGTTGTTGCTGTTGTAACCACGTGATCATGCACATTGGAAGTGTATTAGAGTTATATACGGACATGAAATCAGTGCACAAAATACAAAGAGTTAACTCGAGAATTGGTGAGGCAACACTTGTCACTCTTGCGCGCGACCACACTTGGGTCGTGGTATATGTATTTGTGAAGTTCATACAAATATTCCAAAGGGTATTCGAGTTATGGTCCGGACAAGAAGTTTCTGCGGCGGACGCGGACGATGTTCGGTGTTAAATCCAGAGTATCCACCGACTGTCGTCCGGGAGATACATGTAACGTAAAGACGCAGTGTCTGACGATGTCTCAGATATCTAATTTGTTTGTTATCTTCACTTCACCCACAGTCAATGACATAAATCACTGGCACAATTTTATTTTATTACATCCCAAAAACATGCGTTATATTCAAGTACACGCTTTCAGAAACTGTGATAAGCAGGGGTGATAAAATGTCTGGGCATGCTGGGGCCAACGTAAGTTATTTGTCAGTATTATAAACCTTTTGTTACCAATGCCAAATTTTTACAAATGAATTATACAGTGGAACCTCTCTAAACCTGACACCCTGGGGACCTCCCAGGGTGTCCGGTTTAGAGAGGTTCCACTTTAATTGAGCAATCCATGAACACTTTTTTGTCATTTTCAATCAAAAAACGACACGACAATGAAAGAAATAACAGTGAAACCCATCTAATTAAACACAATGAGGTCGCCAGGGTGTCGGGTTTAGAGGGGTTCTACTGTAGGTACAATTATGTTCAAAAATACGATACAAATCTATAATTAAACCACTTTTCCTAGTCTGTTAGGTCACTGTCTAGCTATATTTGAGACTCGGTGCCTCTAAGTAAATGTAGATAGTAACCAACGACTGCAGAAAGAATAGCGTTGTGACGTTAGTTATTTATAAGCATTATAAACATTTGTGTGCAATCGGATTCAGAAATACTATAGTTAACTTTTGTTTACCTATATGTTACTTTATTTGCATCCTTGAGACTGTGCCATAATATATACATGTATGCACAATATTTGTAAATTGCAATTTGCCAAAACATGTAATGTATGTTCTGAAAAAGAATATTTGTATTTTATCATGTTTATTGCATAACCCTTTCCCTGATAGAAACGACTTTTCACGCCTCTGCAGAAGATGTCTTTTGAAAACATTGTGGGAAAAGGAGAAATTGCTTGTAACAAGCAATTTCTCCTTTTCCCACAATGTTTTCTACTCTATCAGATAATTTAACCATCATTTGACCCAGCATTTGGTTCTTTTATTCAGATGTTTTGGATTTGGAAGAGTCGAAATATCGCAAAACAGGGAAAGGGTTAAACTTGGCTTTCGAATGCGCACAGTGTATTAACACAGTGCATTAAACTCATATTACATTCGTGTAATAAATATGCAAATGAGACTGCCAGGCCATCCCTGCGCTGAACTTGCAAATCTGTGTCAATCTTTTTCAACTGAATATTGTGCCAGAAATTTGACATTGCCAATATATGTCCAGAAACGTTGGTTGAAACATACACGTATTTAAAGCAAGGTGCATGATCACGTGGTTACAACAACAACAACGTCGCCCACTCCAAAGTAAGTATTATTTTATATTTTCCTTAATATGCAACGGAATTTGATGAAATATGGCGCAGCAAACGCGTCTTCATGAGCTGCATTTGATAGTCCAGGGAGTTCGGCACAGACTTATGTCGTTTTTGCGAAGAATCGATTTCCGTGTCGGTAGACACGGAAATCGATTCTTCGCAAAAACGACAGAAGTTTCGGCGAAAATACAAAGACCACCAAATGCAGCTTAACAGGACGCTTTTGATGTGCCATATTTCATCAAAATCCGTTACGTAATAAGGACAATATAAGATATTACGTACTTTGAATCAGATGGATTCTGGAAGTTTCAGTACTTGTTGTTGTTGTTAGTATCACGTGATCATACACCTTGTAAAGGTTTGCAATGTGATTAACAGCGTTACTAAGTTAGAGTAGTATACAAATGGGATTGGATCGAAAGCAAGTTTATTTAAATCCTCTCCCGTGCATGTCACTAGATATCACAGGATGCTGAAACCAGTAGCCGATTTCATCAAAATTGCAAAGTATACTTTAGTAGCAAAGTATACTTTGAGGGAGAAATTTTCAATTTTATGATAAATTTATTAATTTTTATTATACTGCATTTACTACATTATCACAGCCATTTTGGCTGTGATAATGTAATACATTCAGTATAATAATTCTGCATACTTTTAATCATCAAATATATGCAGTTGTTAGTTTTATATGAAAAAAATGCATTTCAGGAAAAATAAATGATTACTCCCTCAAAGTATACTTTGCTAGTAAAGTATACTTTGTAATGTTGGTGAAATCGGCTACAGGTCACTCACGATTAGAGGTTTTGAACAGTACAACGAATGAAAGGGAGCACCATCCCGAACCATCAGTTAGTCAAGTTTCACCATCCTTGGATACACGGCAATAACAATAGATGACAATATGAAATACACATTTAACTAGCTGACACGTGTAATGAACATGACATGGTACAAATGTATAAGGCGTATTACAAGCTAAAATATCCATAGATATTTGAAGAAGACGAGTGAAGTAAAATAGTATAGGAAGCTACAGTAGGAAGGTGCAGAAACGTTGGCATCTGTAGCCTATTTCATCAACATTGCAAAGTATACTTTACTAGCAAAGTATACTTTCAGGGTGTAATCATTTATTTTTCCTGAAATGCATTATTTCATATAGAACTAACAAATGCATATATTTCATGATTAAAAGTATGCAGAATTATTATACTGAATTTATTACATTATCACAGCCAAATTGGCTGTGATAATGTAATAAATTCAGTATAATAAAAATTAATAAATTTATTATAAAATTTAAAATATATACGGGAGTAGATTGCAAGAGTTGCCGTTCTAAACTATGCTTATGTAATAAAACACTGTCTACCACTTTTGTTGAATTAATATGTTATTTTTATTTATTTAACTCATTGACTGATTTCATATACTCGTTTGTTATGAAACCAGTAAACTCGTTTAATAAATACATGAATATATATATCATATTAAATAATCATTTATGTAAATTTCTCTATGTACAACTTTAGCTTGACTGGCAACATGTGTAATAAACCCAATTTCTCCAGTAAAGGTCGCACTTCTCTTCCACTGTGTTGGTTCTAGGAAATAATGCCCACCCTGGGGTTTACTAGTCTTTGCTTAAATGACGCATTGGTCTCCATGGGGCATACACCTCTCTATTCTCCCTACACGATGTGTGTATCATCCGTCTACTATGGCGTGTGTCACGCTCATTGAATTTGCATCTTGTCTGTAAATTGCGGAATTTCTAATTCATACATGTAAACGATGCTCTGTTTTGTGTGACACAGATAATTAGGTACATGTATGTATTTGATTTATAAACGGGATGGAGTTTAACACCCGTGTTTTAATGACTTAACCGAATATTTAAAACACACATTTATATGGTGGCTCGCTAGGGACATTTCGTCTCTTCGTTTCTACTTCGCTAAGGCACGAACATTAGTAACACACACGTATGAACTAAATAAGTGTGAAACTATCGTATTTTAATAAATACTAGTATATAATATGGATCATATATATATATAAGCATATATTATAACAAGTAGTATGTGACATGGAGCATAGTGGCACAATTGTGCATCATTTTTAATTGCCAGGTCATCTTATTGACATTACATTTTATATTTTATATTCCATATGACATATAGTTGTGCTAAGTTTTCTATTTATGACCTCTGAACGTGTTTCTGAATAACGAATTTTGTTCTCCATTTCCAGTATCAAAATATGCATGCCAAAACGCGTCACGTAATTGAACCGTGTCATGTGACGTGTCTGATGTGGCTGATACAGGTTTGCTGTAAACCGTTGTGTATGTCGTCAGTTCTATAGTTTATGTTCTGTCGCATGTATGTATGTATGTATGTATGTGTGCGTGTGTGTGTGTGTGTGTGCGTGTGTGTGCGCGTGTGTGTGCGCGTGTGTGTGTGTGTGTGTGTATGTATGTATGTATGTATGTATTCCCAAAGTAGATACGCAGCACGTGGTAGCCTCTGAAATATATAACAAATGCACTAAATATCTAGGTTGGGTATATAGAGAATAGTAGGTTAGTGCCGTGAATGGGAAAAAATATCTGGCAAGGCTCAGGAAACGGGATGGGCGAGGCTCTGCCGAGCACATCCCGTTTCCGTGCCGCGCCAGATATTTGTTCCCATTCACGGCACTAACCTACTATTCTATTTATCCCGTCAACACCTACAAATGGCTGTAAAATGCAAAACTAGTATTGACTGGATATCAAAAATGTTTCACGGCACCGTGTTTCACGACACATACGCACTGTGTTGACGGGATAATTACAAATAATGGGCTGATGACGTTTCCTGGTGATACAATGTGAATCGGTAGATACTCATCGTTTCAACAGACATATACTGGACTGTTATAGTTGCACCACACAGGCACTTTGTGGTATGAACGAGAAAAGCCTCTTTAAATCATACCCACTTTTACTCTGATATTAAATATCTAGAAGGTAGGACATCCGACATTAAAGAGGCTTTTCTCGTTCATACCACAAAGTGCCTGTGCTCACGCATGCTATTGTTACATCACAGGCACTAATAAGCGTGGACAGAATATATATGGAAATACGTCTTGCGGCTGTGTTTCCAACTACCACTCCGACTCACACTTCACTCAAATTCGGCAAAGAGGTCATGGAGGACGGTTGGAGCGAGCCTTACTGAAGGATGAGTCGAGTACGATTTTGGTATTCATGACGGTCACCACACCTTGCCTGTCGGGAGTGACGCTCGAGTTCACTCAGTGACACGTGTTTGACATTCGGGAGTATCACAAGTACGTTTTGTGTTATACATTATACCAGATGGCCGCGGCCCGCATGTCCAGCCCACTTAGGTATTTGATGGTCTCAGAGTATATTTATGTGGGCCGCATGATTGGGCTATAGAATGACAATATGGATTATAATAAAGAACTAGAAAATGTGGCATGTCGACGCACTTAGGGTCCCTATTTGAAAACTGTTCAAACGTTCAAATAAATAAACAGACAGACGGACGTACGTACAATCAGTAGAATGTAGAATGATGTATCGCTACTAATCAATGCATATGTGCAGTATGAAGATATCAGCTGAAGGCAAACAGAAATTATAGGTGATTTGAGAAACTCTTACAAAAACTTTAAAATAAATAAACAGACAGGCAGACGGACGTACGATCACAGCGAGGGTAATTGTATTAATGTGGAAGGGTGTAACGTTACTAAGTAATGCATGTGTGCAATATGAAGATATTAGCAGAAGGCAAACAGAAATTATAGGTGATTTGAGAAACTCTTAAAAAACTTTCAAAGAAATAAACAGACAGACGGACGGACGATCAGTAGCGAGGGTAATTGTATTAAAGGTACATGCCCACTTAGCAAAAATGTTCTTTATAGGAATTAAATAAGTGTAAATAAGTCGGATATGCATCTTTCTCACCACAGTGAGTTTACATACCGTGACAATAGTGTCACTATTCCACCAGATATAATGATTTAGTAATATATATTTTACTGATAGTGACTCGCGGTGGTATCAGGCTATTTTCATATGCAAATGAGGCATGATATTTTTTAATTATTTATACTAATTAAATGCGTCACCTGAAAAAATAATATTTTCGACAGATTATAAAATATGTTTATTGTCCAGCAAAAAATAAATACGGATAATAAATAGTAATGTCCGTTAACATTTTAAGGAAACACGGTTATCGCCCCTGATATCAGTGTGAGATTTACGTCCGATATAAAATGTATAATAATGCCAATCAATACGTGGGGTATGATTGTGAATGAATGTTTATTTTGCCAAAAATGTCTCAGCTGATATCTCTGATATAAAGAACATGTTGTGCCTACTGAGTGTACCTTTAATTTGGAATGGTGTATAGTGTATAGTGTATAGTGTATATTGTGTAGTGTATAGGTGTATGTAGGTGTAGTGTAGTGTATGTGTATGTGTATGGTGTATGTATAGGTGTGGTGTATAGTGTATAGTGTATAGTGTATGGTGTATGGTGTATTTGTGGTGTATGTGTATAGTGTATCGTGTATGTGTATAGGAGTATGTGATATGTGTATGGTGTTATAGTGTATAGTGTATAGTGTATAGTGTATAGTGTATAGTGTATGGTGTATGGTGTATGGTGTATGGTGTATGGTGTATGGTGTATAGTGTATAGTGTATAGTGTATAGTGTATAGTGTATAGGCAAACAGAAATTATAAGTGATTTGAGAAATTCTTACAAAACCTTTGAAGTCAATAAACAGACAGACGGACGGACGTACGATCAGTAGCGAGGGTAATTGTATTAATGTGGAATGATGTATAGTTTACTAAGTAATGCATGTGTACAATATGAGTATATTAGCTGAAGGCAAACATAAATTATAGGTGATTAGGGGCCGCATGAGAGGGACACCGAATTAATATGTGGATGATGACCAATAAGAATACGAAGGTTCAAGCAAATCTGACTCACGGTTACAGAGATAGTAGGTATCTGAAAGAAATCGAGACAGCCAAAGAAATCGAGGCACATTTGAAAACACAGATGGCCAGTGAAGTGTGGATTTGCCACAGCGTTGAAAACAGACCATCAGATCAATGTGTGTGTGTGTGAATTATCAAGCAGATCCATGTAAGGAAACAGAACTTACAAAATATTTACCCGAGCGTTAAGATTTCGAACGCAATTTATGTGACATTGACCGTGGGCTTGGCAGGGACAGGACTGTCGTGGATCTGTCATAGGGCGGTGGATGACCATTAGAGCAATGCGTGTGTGGAATATCAAACAGCAATTATAAGACATTTACCCCGAGCGTTAAGGTTTCGAACGCACCAATTATGTGACCTATACCATGTGCTTAGCGGGGGCGGATGATCGTAGATTTGTCACAGGGCGGTGGATGACCATTAGGTATTTACTCTAATGTCACTCTAATATATCACACTACGGTAAATACATTGTATGTCCTAGTGTTAGTCAACGGTTGACATATTGGGTATTTAAAATACCTGTAGCCTATTTCACCAACATTGGAAAGCATACTTATCAAGCAAAGTATACTTTGAGGGAGACATTTTCAATTTAAGGATAATTTTATTAATTTTTATTATACTGAATTTATTACATTATCACAGCCATTTTGGCTGTGATATTGTAATGAATTCAGTATAATAATTCTGCATACTTTTAATCATCAAATGCAGTGGTTAGTTCCATATGAAATAATGCATTTTGGGAAAAATAAATGAGTACTCCCTCAAAGTATACTTTGCTAGATAAGTATACTTTGCAATTTTGATGAAATCGGCTACTGGTTTATGTAACATACATGTAGTGTAAACAAATTTTTTATTGATTTAGTTTAATCTGCAGAAACAAATATTTTCATCACACCCGTTTGCGGCCAGCGTAATGGAGTAGGCGCTAGTGACGTGCGTCCGTGCGTCCGAGCGTCCGGCATTTGCGTTAAAGTGTTTAAGTACCAAATATCTTCACAACCCCATGTCAAATTGACGTGAAACGTCACATACCTCCATATGTCATTCTATAGCTCACCTATACGGTCACCATGCTCAGGGTCAAGGTCAAATTACTCTGAAGTCGTTGTAAAATCTGCGATAGTTTTTACGTACGCAATATCTGCACCACCCATCCTTTATATTTCTTGTATAAGTATTGACTTTATATACTTCTTTATCACCATCCATGTTTTCATTCCAAAAGCCCACCCATGCAACCGCCATGCCCAAGGTCAAGGTGAAATTACGTAGGTAACATACTAATTCGTGACTGTGACTGGATAAATGGGATTTATGGGTTTTGCGACCAATGTAAATCCAGATTAGCCAATGCATCCACACAGTCTGATCAGGATCTGCACTGTTCGGCATTATATCAATGAAACTCTGTCATGATTATATCAGGCTACTGAAGTGTGCTATTCGATCAGGAGTTACACTGGTCACGAATGCCATAATCCCAATTAATTTAGGGGGTGTGCTATCGACGACGCGAAGAGCCAAACATTTATTTTGCACATCCACGGATAGACGTCGGCATATTAGCCCTTTCACCCCTAAGTAACTGGAATGGATTTTGATATGTTCAGACCAGTCCATTTATGAACATGGGGTGTTTTTGTTCATAGAATTATGAAAATTACTTGCAAAAAGTGCAGATCCTGATGAGACGGCTCGTCAAGAGCCGGCTAATCTGGATCTACACTTTTTGCCAATACCACTATTATACAGGCGTGGTGTTGAAAGGGTTAAAGGGTTGCGTACGCACCTTTCGCACCCTCTCTGCGTACGGGCCTGCATGTATGAGTTAGAGTACTACATTACAACAAACCCCTCCAAACCGGACACCATGGAAATATCAAAGGACACCCCGGTTCTGAGAGGTTTCACTGTACTAGCACGTAACAATAACTCGAAGGTTCGGAGAGGTTTCACTGTACTAGCACGTAACAATAACTCGAAGGTTCTGAGAGGTTTCACTGTACTAGCACGTAACAATATAACTCGAAGGTTCTGAGAGGTTTCACTGTACTAGCACGTAACAATAACTCGAAGGTTCTGAGAGGTTTCACTGTACTAGCACGTAACAATATAACTCGAAGGTTCTGGCTGTCACGCAGGGCGACAGCCAGAACATTCAGGTCAGTAACACTAATAAACCTATGAGTGTACAACTTCTCGCCCAGTTGAGATGTGAGTACTCATGATATTAAAATAGACTATGGAAAATGTTATACTCTTGGAATTAGACCGCCTACGATGCCACGTGTATAGGGAATGGTGTGAGATGTCCGATCATCGCTGTACTGTATTATATGTGACATTTGCTGTACCATTCTCTGGAATTAGACACAATTAGACCGCCTACGATGCCACGTGTATAGGGAATGGTGTTAGATGTCCGATCATCGCTGTACTGTATTATATGTGACATTTGCTGTTCCCATTCTCTGGAATTAGACACAATTAGACCGCATACGATGCCACGTGTATAGGGAATGGTGTTAGATGTCCGATCACCGCTGTACTGTATTATATGTGACATTTGCTGTCCCATTCTCTGGAATTAGACACAATTAGACCGCCTACGATGCCACGTTTATAGGGAATAGTGTTAGATGTCCGATCATCGCTGTACTGTATTATATGTGACATTTGCTGTCCCATTCTCTGGAATTAGACACAATTAGACCGCATACGATGCCACGTGTGTAGGGAATGGTGTTAGATGTCCGATCATCGCTGTACTGTATTATATGTGACATTTGCTGTCCCATTCTCTGTAATTAGACACAATTAGACCGCATACGATGCCACGTGTATAGGGAATGGTGTTAGATGTCCGATCACCGCTGTACTGTATTATATGTGACATTTGCTGTCCAATTCTCTGGAATTAGACCATCTTAAGAGCACATACATACACACGAACAGTGACAATGCGTCCTCTATGTTCTCATATTCCTGAAGCGGAGTATATTAATATAAAGTCGTAGCAGTTTATGTACTTTTACAAGCATTGCTATTTACTTGATATTCTGAATATCTGGCGACCATTTTGAATGTGAAAATTACAGAATCTGGTGTTGTTTTACATTCGAATATTGCCCTTTCCGTGTACATGAAACGGGCATAGTTTAAAAATATGACATCTGCGTTGCAGTTTTGAAATCTCACTTATTTTCATGTGTGGCGGCCATCTTAAATTTCAATATTCCCAACAGCAATTCATACAATACAAATGCAGACACAGATATACGATAGTAACACATAATTACATAGATAATATCTACTCAGAATAACATTAGTATCCATAAGTATCTGCTACATCTTATTACTGTGCAGAGATACAACGCACACATTTATTTGGCGGCCATTTTGGAATTGAAAATACCAATAATAGGCAAATAGGCATTGTAATAATTATAGTATTAGTAGTATTGTGCTTCGTGTTCTTGTAAACATGCTAGATACGAGAAGTGTGTGTATTTTGCGAACATACTGAAATGGGTAAAACATGTTTGAACGGCGGCCATTTTGAAATTCAACAATGTATTCACAATAACTGTGTATGTTTTATTTGTATTGTTCTTTGTATTCAGTTTGTAGAAGAAGTAAGTACCTACGAGTCACACATATTAATATATGGGCAAAACAAGTTTACTCTGGCGCCATTTTGAAATCCGACATTTTGAACAGGAATAACCCATTTTATCACTTGTCTCCTCAGCTCATCTTTTTCAGCGTACTCGAAAACCGCTATATACCAAATTCCATGCTTTCCGCCGGAAGTGCGATACTCCTGTATGTAATGGCTCTTATATATTACACTAATACTATCAACTGCTACACTGATAAAAATAGATGGAACTCGTGGAATAGCACATGGGGTCGCTATATATAAATCAAAGGACTGAAAGTCCAGAAATTCTGCGCAGTACGTGTGTGTGGATAAGCAATATGCTAAAAATTGGTTTGCATTCATTTTGATTGGGTCATAGAAGGGATCCAATCAATCAATCTAGCCTTCTGCTGAGTAGGACATCCTTACCATATGGTCGACCTACATGGTTCGGCCCTCTTGTACCATTTTGGCAAATGCAATGCTCGCCGATGAGAAAGCATACTCCTGAGGATAGGAACATAATCCTTGCATATACAGAAATTCTTAATGGGGCATAACAGGATTTAACTCTCAAGTACCAGGGGGCCGAAATGGTTGGTACATGAGGGCCAAACCATGTAAGTGGGCATTCCGACAAGATGAATACCGATCGCTAAATTACCCTTCGCTACTCCCTCCTACCTCCCCCTCAAAAATAAGAGAACAAATGTTTATTGCTGGTAACAAAGGCATATATTCAAATATGGTTTATATAATAGTGTAAATAGTCATTTTAGGTGTTGGAGTATCTATCCTGTTGTAACATGTTGCGCATATTAGCTCGCAAGTACCAGGGGGGCTGAAATGGTTGGTACATGAGGGCCAAACCATGTAAGTCAGCATTCCATTAAGGATGATGGATTGATTATTGGTGTTTAACGGCCTATCAACAGCCAGGGTCATGTAAGGCCGGGCCAACAGGATGGAGTGTCCTGAATTCAACCTGTAAAAAAAGTAAGGGAAATTCCCAAAATCAGAGCTCAATATTTACATAAACTATATATTCTGCCCTGAAATTAGAGTGCTGTGGATTGATTGATTGATTGATTATTGGTGTTTAACGGCCTATCAACAGCCAGGGTCATGTAAGGCCGGGCCAACAGGATGGACTATCCTGTATTCAACCTGTATAAAATGAGGGAAATTCCCAAAATCACAGCTCAATATTCACATAAACTATATATTCAGCCCTGAAATTAGAATCTCCTGGCCTGGTGCCAGATCCATGCTGCACCAGAATCACTTAAGTCTTAGCTCACCCCAAAAGCAATATGATTAGCTTTTAATGCTATTACTTTCTTAATGGGGCATAATAGGATTTAGCTCTCAAGTACCAGGGGGCCAAAGTTAGTACATGATGGCCAAACTATGTACGTTGGCACTCCATAAGGATGAACACCAATCGTTAAATTACCCTTCGCTACTCCCTCCTACATGTACCTACCTCCCATGCAGTCTTGTTGAATGCACAGGAATGTTGTGGGGGGGGGGTGGGGGGGGGTGTTGGGGGGGGGGGGGAAGTTCTTCTCTGAAACCAGATCTGCAGTGGAAAAAAAAGAGTAAATAATATCAATAATTGGACAATATTCACGCAAACCATGGAAATGAATTGTTAATTATTTAAATAATATGTGACCATGTTTAACCACAGGTGCCAGACAATTTTATTAATGTACGTATATGTTTATAGTAGTATATGAATAAGGTAGACAGCGAGAATCCATTCACTAAACACGACAGAACAAAAAACAACAACACGCAGAGTGATTTCTCTTGGAAGAGTCGTCTAGGGGAAATCACTCTGCGTGTTGTATATGGGATTCCCCCCTTGCCTATTTCCTTTGGTTTCACTGAACAGTTTCACTTTTACACTAGTCTGTGTAGTATAATATCTGTGCCACAAATTTCTTGTTACGATATGCACCGCAATTGTAGTTCCCAATCAAACTCGCGATGTATCCTGTAGATGAACTCAGTAGCTGTGTTCTATTTATATCATACTTTCAGTTTCGATTCCAGGCAGGCTACCAGATAATGTTTTCTTGGTATGAATTAAATAAAATAGCTTCCACCACGCTGATTATTAAAAAAATATTGTGCAATAGAAGATGAGATAACTTATTTATAATATAACAATAAATGTGGATATATTATCACAATAGAACCGATACAAATCTTACATATTCTTTGTGTTTATGGAATGGGTCGGCATAAAATGGCGGTCGGAAAATACTATACGGAGACATGCGGTTGTATCATTGCGCGTGAAAAAAAAAATTCTTCAAATGAATACATGCCAGTTTATATTATATTATATCAGATAAACATTTTCTAATATAAATGTCGTGCAGAAAAAATAACAACACATGTATTACACGACACAATACAAATTATGTTAGCTCATATCAGAACTATTTTTCATGGCGTATATAGCGACGTATGTGTATCGGTCAGCATAACCCGCGAAAAGATATTATTATGCAACACGACAGTTAATATTTGATAAAATAAGAAAGTTTTTTGAGAAATTATATAACTGTAGCGAAAAAAAATGTAGCTGGCGAAAAATATGAGTGAAACGTTCATAATGCACCGTTCACATTCGCATTCTTTAACATGGCGTAGGTAAAATTATGAACGTGCGTTGGCTGCTAAAAAAATCACTACGCGATCCTGCGAGACCTGGAAAATCCATTAAACAAACCTAAATTCAACCCACAGGGGCTTGAATAAATACGAATTAATTATTAAGGCCATGCCATTATTTTTCTCTGTTAAGGGTCCACCCAGATGACCCAAACCTACCGATATGTACGTATGTATCCGGTAACAGCAAACAAGGCCTTGACAAAAATGAAGGTAAATTTATGTTAGAAACGTCCTCAAACCTTTGCAGTGCACAAAGGGTTGGTGACGTTTTTAACATAAATTTAACTTACGCCAGATAAGAAGAAAATACGCTTATTAAACGTAAGTGTAAATTTATGACAGACAAGTTCCCAATCAGTTTTCGTATCACTTCACCAGTAAATAGTGTAGAATAACATGTTTGTTTTACACAGTTTGTTTGTGTTTGTCACAGAACGACTCTCAAACTACATGTATATCCGCACGCGGACGACGCTTAACAGAGAAATAACTTGGTATGTCTATGCCAATAAGAAGACCTGGAAATTCAAAATGACGCGCAATTGTGTAGATAGCAGTTTTCTATGGAATGACAGAACAAACAATTTTAGTATTATTAGCTACCTATATAACATGTTTTACCCCTTTCACCCGTAAGTAACTTACATGGACTATTTCATCTTAAGTTTGTAAAATGTGTCATTTTGAAAATAAACTCAATAAACATGATAAATGGTGCAGATCATATTGAGACGGCTCGTTACGAGCCGTCTCAATAGGATCTACACCGTTTATAAATCCGGCTCAATAGGATCTACATCGTTTATAAATCTACACCGTTTCTAGTAATGAAAGGGTAAATGGTTACGGTTAATGCAAGATGGTGACAGCGTACACAATTACTATCGCGTATTATCTCGCCACGGCTGAGAAGTTAGCGTGATTTGTCCGGACAAAGTCTATGTATAGTTACTTACGTCTGTGGTATTATATAACCTCGTGTGTGGGCGTGCAGGTGTAACGTACTAAGCAGCCCGTTGCTACGTGACAGGCCAGACAGAGGGCGGATTTATTGTTTCCTGGAATTGCCACAGCGGCTAGATATTCTCAGACACAACGACGGTGTGTTATATAACATATTTTGTTCATTGGAACCTCTCTAAACCGGACAACATGGGAGTTCCACAGAGTGTCAGGTTTAGAGAGATTTCAGTGTCCCCAGGGGATCCGTTTAAGGGAGATTCAAGTGTAATTGAGACATTCCAAACATATGGTGATTTGCGGGAACTCTGTTCGTGGGTGGAAAATGAACCACCTGCATATTATTTAATGACGTATTGACAA
Source organism: Conchocele bisecta (assembly GCA_029237695.1). Taxonomy (NCBI): domain Eukaryota; kingdom Metazoa; phylum Mollusca; class Bivalvia; order Lucinida; family Thyasiridae; genus Conchocele; species Conchocele bisecta. The sequence continues at coordinate 26,067,072 of CM055271.1, read as the reverse complement.
TTCCAAGATGACATTTAAACGGCGATTATGTGAACTATTTGAATACATTTCACACACGATTTAAGAACCCGCCATATGGGGTAGACCCTCGTTAAATTGCATCGACCTGTCTGTTCATTGTGTGTTGTTATATACACTGTACATTTAAGGAATAAAAACATGGGCTGTTGCGTTTATTGGGGAGAACAATACATTTGATCCGTTTAATGCTTGCGAGGAGCCAAAGTAAACGCAACAGCACATGGTTTTATTTACACTACATCTTCTGATAGTTTCAACTGTAAACAACCAAATATGGCGTTAACATTAACAATAATCTTGTTTTATGTCACTTTGTCGTAATTCCTGAAACAGCGACGTTGCGAACTTTAACAAATCAACAACATCGCGCGAAGTCATGTGTGCCTAATGTATTGTATTGGGATGTAAACGCAATTATGCATTATGAATTTATAGAAGGTGTAAATACATGTATTAGTTAGTGTCAGTGGGACATTAATTAACACACCATTCTAAATATGTGTCATACCACATTCTGTCAGGTGACTTTCTCACATTTTGATCGGTAATCTTGTTCAACAAGTTGAGTTTTACACTAAAAACCTTCACCTTGTAAAACAGTATCCTGAGATGGTGCCAGAAACACATATTATACCGGATCATTTAGTCCCATGGACGAATCATATGAAGAGACACCGTTAAGATACAAATTCACAAGGCTGAAGTCATCGTTTAGAGACGCATATCCTACCATCCTCCGGCTAATATATCGAATGCTGAGATATTCAGGCGCTTGTAGTTAACACTCGAACCCATGTGAATACTATGAATATACATGGTTGGGGACAGTTGTAACTTTACAACCGTCCCCAACGATGTATATTGATTGTAATGAGATGTGTTTTGACGGAGGCGACACGCCTCATCTACGACATATACAGAATAATTTTGACAAGAAAATGTTGACTGTTCAAGCAAATACACTGCCTCCTGCATATCTGACATTAATCTCCAGTAGAACAATATCCACTGTTCGAATTTACGGTGAAAACACATGAACGGTGATCTACGATTACTTCCCGATTAATGTAATTTGCAATGTGACCTCGCACGTTCACTGCGCAATGAACTCAAATAAAACACAGCTCAATTGCCCGGCCATCATCTACAGAATCGTCTCAAAGCCAAGAGCCCATGCAAGCCCGTCTTCACCGATGTCTTTGTGCCACCGTAACGGATCCACTCCGAACGACCTCAACTGCCCGATTATTTCCTCTGTCATCGATTCATCTACGTTGAAACACATACCAAAGTTTCCATCTATCCCCACGGCAACGGCGATGTGGTGGCGCACGTGTTTTTCCAATGCCTTCACGTCACTCCCGAACACATCGACAATGCATATCGTCCCAAACCCATAGCATGGGAATTGAGTTTGAGATGATATCAACCCTGATAATTCTTCCGGCTTAACGGCAACATCTGATACAAACCTGGTGTTACGGCCTTTAAGTCGCGCTATGTTTACCTCCTCTGGCTTAAGTAGGACCCAGTCCAGCATTATCCACCCGGCCGGGAACAAATACGACGTCACTTCTGGGTTTTTGAACAGCGGATAACAGTCGGCTTCTTCCAGAGGTTGTATCTCGTCACCTTGTGTACCAGTCTGTAGCAGCTGTCTGGCGTTCTGCTGCGCGGACTCATCGAACAAGAACGATAGCATGCTCTGAAATGCACAATATTTTTGCAAATACAAACCGAAAGAATACATGATGAACTTTATCAATTATTGGCGGCCATCTTGAATTTATCTGGATAATGTGAACAGCTATAAGAGAAGATTCATGATTTGGCTCAATATTTTGTACAAATTTCTTGCGTTAAAACAACCCAACTATAGATATTGATGCATAATCCGTTACAAGCGATATGTACAAATCAATGCATGTATGTTTAAACTTTTGTTTTTAAATATTTGAATGTAATGACCCCAACAATAACATTGTTCCACATTGTTTGGTTGGCCGACACCGGATTTGTATTTAGAATGATACATGCCATCGCAATTACGATATTGAATCGATGTAAGGACGGATTTGTCTGCAGAATGATACATGCCATGACAATTACGATATTGAATCGATGTAAGGACGGATTTGTCTTCAGAATGATACATGCCATCGCAATTACGATATTGAATCGATGTAAAGACGAATTTGTCTGCAGAATGATACATGCCATCGCAATTACGATATTGAATCGATGTAAGGAAGGATTTGTCTGCAGAATTATATATGCCATTGTAATTACGATATTGAATCGATGTAAGGACGGATTTGTCTTCAGAATGATACATGCCATCGCAATTACGATATTGAATCGATGTAAGGACGGTTTTGTCTGCAGATCGATATACGCCATTGTAATTACGATATTGAATCGCTGTAAGGACAGTTTTGTCTGCAGAATGATATGTCAGCTCTACTATTATGAATCGATGTAAATTAGTCACAAGGAACGGAAGTCATTTGCCTGCCTCCTTACTACCCAGTTCAACTTCTACATATACATATACCAACTTTTATTCGATCACACTTGCTATGAAAATGTCATCAACTTTCGATGTCATTTAAAGACAATATAACAGTTTCTGTAAATAATCGTACATGTTCTTAGGTACAATAAGATCTCAATTGTGAATGGCACATCGAGGATACACCTTTTTCATGATGGTCGTCTTCTCCGCCTTGAAAGAGTCCGTGTGTATGTGCTGGTTCATGTGGTTCGTCGTCATCAGTTCGCGGACACAGCCGATCTCGCGGGCCCGGGCGCGGCAGTGGTCAACCAAAAGCCGGAACACGCCCTTGCCTTCCGCCTCCTCGCTCACCCGCCCGCCCTGCGCCAAGTACGCGCGCCCGCCATCCACGATGTTTATCGCCAAGAAGCCGACCTGTCGTATATTATACAGTGGAACTTCTTTAAACCGGACACCAAGCAAATAGATGTGATCTCATTTTGAGAGTGTAATTGGTAACGCATCTCATGACTGCAAAATACATCAGTACGTCCCAGAATGGTCATATTCCTGATTTACAGTGATTTACAGTGGACAATCTCTAAACTGGACACCCTGGGGACCTCCCATGGTGTCCGGTTTAGCGAGGGTTCACTGTATAGAAAATACCAGATAGTGATTTGATATCGAGTTTATCCGGCGAGGCTAGGAAACGGGCGGGAATTTTGGTACAAACACATGAAATAAATTGAGGAAAGCAACAACATGAACTACATGTATATGGATTAAGAATACAGTGAAACCCCTCTAAACCGGACACCAGGGAAAATATAGATAACCTGAGATGTGTTTCGCTGTTATGCATCTCTGATTACAATGGCTTTTCATGATTGCAAAACACTAGAATGTGTCATGAAGTGCTCACATGTCTGATTTACAGTGGAACATCTCCAAACCGGACACCCTGGGGACCTCCCAGCCCTGAGCACCTCCCAGGGTGTCCGGTTTGGAGAGGTTCCACTGTATATACCGCGTGAAAAAAGGAAACACAGTAGGAAACAGGATCACTTTTGTAGAAGGTCTCTCAACGAACTTTCCACATGTTTGAAGCCGCTTAGGACAGGGGTGTTGATGTATAGTTAACCCGCATACATCCTGGAAGAAGCACCTGCGATTCATGACGTGTGTTCACTTTGTATATCTAGATCTGCAGGAGTAGTATATGAGAGTCAAAATGATACAAGTTCCTACGGACGGCCCCCCGCTACGCGCGATGCCTTCCTACGGAACTTGTATCATTGTTGAATCTCATATACTACTCGGATTTTCCCCCACTGTTCGGCGGGTATGTATGAGAAGAATGGAAAAATATTTTTCAGCAACCACGAGACCATATATTTCCTAGAGCGGAAGGATAGGAACACCGTTGGCATGCAGTTGTAAGGGTAAAAAATAAAAAATAAAAAAAGTTTTAGGTCCAGCCGAGATTCGAACTCACAACCCACGTCTCCATAGAATGGCGCCTTAGCCCACACGACCACTAGGCGAAGGTGAAATACACCCTATTAGAGATAAGAAATCCATTGGTTATACTCAGTATATATGACAATCTGTCATAAATATTGGCAACTTACACCCTATTAGTGACAAGAATTCCATTGGTTATACTCAATATATATATGACAATCTGTTATAAATATCGGCAACTTACACCCTATTAGAGACAAGAATTCCATTGGTTATACTCAGTATAATGTCTACCATAAAGCAAATGAGAGAGCAAGCTAAGAGTTGGGGAATTTCCCTAAGAGGTTTGAGACTCAAGAAAGATAGATATAGCAGATAGGATAAGTGACGCGCGAACCGTCGTCTACGAGGTTTCGACAGGACGACTGCCTGCCAAGCCCGAAAAACGTTTCGAGAAATTGGAGAACGAGACGACGGCCAGTCTGCGTGCCACCGCTTACGTGCAGCGTGTAAAAGAAGATCCCAGCGCGCGCAGAAAACCACTATACAAAGCGTACTACAATAATATTTATCAAGGTCTGGTGGGGAGACCTCCTAAGAGTAGGAGACAGCTCGCCAGAGATTTGGTGGAGGAGGGTCCCAGGGTTCTCACCGAATATGCCGAAGCTAGGGAAACTGTTGATAGGGGTAGGAGGAAGATAGTATGGACTTTTGAGAGGGGAGATCGCTAATCGCATAATGAATACAATTCGCCCAGAGATGACCACGGCATGTTATCTTAGGTATTCGTGCTCATATCGTATTAGGAACATCGAGACCGACGACACAATGATCTATCACAAACAATCAAAGGTAGTCCGTGGATAAACGAGATCGCAAAAGCCGAGAGTTGGATATCCGATAGAGAGAGAGGTCGAATGGACATCGACAAAGTCGATAGACCAAACACAAAATGGACCTTCGTTCGTTGGATATCGGTCGAGGTGAAGATGATCATCGATGCGCAACAACTTCTCATGGGAGCGGGAAAACTCCCCGATTGGTTAAGACAGAAAAAGGGAATGTATTCCGTCGACACGTACGACGACTACTTGTGTCTGTTTAGGTGCATAGCCATCCATCGTGAAGGGAGATCCGACGGGTGATGTAGGAAGGCACGAGCTCTGGCTCGCGAATACCTCGGTCACGATAACGGACCGGGTAGTAAGGGAATTCCCCTGGACGATATTAAGAAGGTAGAAGAGCGCTTCAAGCTGGGCATTCGCGTTTACGAGCCCACCGCCGACGGAGTGTGGTACCTAATGAAGTCTCCGGCAAACTACGACGCGGTTGGGTAGAAGATCATGACGATAGGAATGTTTGGAGGTCACTCGTTCCTCATAGCGAACCTCCGCAAGATGACGAACGAGTACGGGTGCTCCGGATGCCAACAACGGTTCACAAAGTCGTGTAACATGCACAGGCACGCGACCACCTGCATGGGTGGGAAGACCGTGGTGACATGTCCATGTAAGAGGGTAGAGAGACCGCAGTCGGCATACGAGAAGGCGTTCTATCCCAATGGGTCAGCGAGTGCGGTGTCGATTCAATGGTTGAGCAGAGAAGAGGAGAGGGTGGGAAAGCACACGGTCACGGCGGGGAGAGGTGGGTGGCCGGCGATCCGGTCGACGGCTACTGTCACGAAATCAAGACCGTGTTTCAGTTTCACGGATGTTACTGGCACGGGTGTCCGACGCATTGCATGAGAGGTCACGCGAGATCACTGTACAGGAGGACGAAATTCCAAGACGCCAAGATAAGGAAGGCGGGGTACGAGCTGGTGGTGATCTGGGAGTTCGAGTGGTTGAATGAGGTGAATACCCACTATCCACAATCGCCGCGCGAGGAGGAGACGACTCTGTATCCTCACCAGATAGTCTACGACTTCGAGACGTATCTCGACAAGTCGAAAACCACGCGACCCACCAAAGACCTGACCTTCGAGGTCGAGCACGTCCCTATATCGGTGTCGTTGGGGGATACGATGCACGAGGGGATCACCCACATCTGCGAACGAGACCCCGACACTCTGGTCGAGAAGTTCGTGACCGAGCTGCAGAGGAGAGGTAAAGCCATCAGGGAGGGGGTTAGGAAGAAGTATCTGCCGACCGACATAGAGATGTTGTCGAAACCTCAGCGAGAGAAGATCGTCTCGTGGATCGACCAAGTCCCGGTGGTGGGGTTCAACTGCAGCAGTACGACCTGAATCTCATCAAGCGGTACCTTGTCGAGAAGTTGGCGGCCACCGTGAATAAGGTGATGGTCGGAAAGAGAGCCAGCACGACGATGTTTCTGTTTACCCCGGAGTTTAGATTTATCGACATCATCCAGTATCTAGGACCCGGTACCACGTACGACCGGTGGGTTAAGGCGTACGACTGTAAAACGGTAAAGCCTCACTTCCCGTACGAGTGGTTCGATAGCGCGGACAAGCTCGACCATCCGGGGCTGCCAGACTATCCCGAGTGGTACTCGAAGTTGAAGGGTGAGTTCCTACTGTCGTTGACAGAGTGGAAAGAGTGTAAGAAGGTATTCCGAGAAAAGGGGATGAAAACGTTCAAGGAATGGTTGCGATACTACAACGACTTGGATGTAGGACCGTTCCTGGAGGCTCTGACTAAAATGACGGAGTTCTACAGGGGAAGAGGCGTGGACATACTCAAGGATGCCGTGTCTCTGCCCGGTGTTTCCCTTCAGTACCTACTTCGTGGGACGATCGATGGGAAGGCGGACACGCCCGAGTTGTGGTCGCCGAAGTCTGAAACTTACGAGATGATGAAGCAGGGATTGGTCGGTGGTCCGTCCATAGTGTTCTCCAGATACGCCGAGAGGCTGGCAGGTCAACGATCAGGGGTCGGGTGGGGAGTCGGGAGGAGAAGATGTGCAAGGCTGTGCTGGGGTACGACGCCAATGCACTGTATCTGTCTACTCTGTCGAAGGACATGCCGTGTGGGGAGGAGCAGATATGGACGTGTGACGACCCACAAAGACAGTCGCATATAGACCGTTTCGTGAGGAAGGCCAGACGCGACGAATGGTTCGGATTTGCGGAGTTGGATATAGAGGTCCCGGAAACGTAGCGAGAAAAGTTCTCTGAAATGTCGCCGCTGTTCGTTAATAGAGAAGTCGAAGAGACCGAGATTCCGCAGCACATGAAGGACTACCTGACCAGGACCGGGAGGACTAGGGTCGAATGGCAGAGAAAGCTCGTTGGGGCCCTATCAACCAAGAAGATGATCATATACTCCCCGCTGCTAAAGTGGTATCTGGAGCACGGACTGGTCGTCAAGGCGGTGCATAGGGTGATAGACTACACGCACGGCAAATCGTTCCAATGGTTCGTGGAAGAGGTCACTGCCGCCAGACGGACGGGGGACGTCGACAAGAGCAAGGCGGTGTTGGTGGAGATATTGAAACTGGTAGGCAACGTGTGTTGTGGCAAGCTGATAGAGGCTCAAGAGAGACACCTGAACACCACATATACGAAGGATGAGAAGACTGTCGACCGGGCACTGAGGTCGGCGTGGTTCGAAGACCTGGAGGAGATTGTGAAGGCTTACGAGATATCGAGCAGGAAGACTCGAGTGGTGATCAACAGACCGTTTCAGTGTGGCATAGCGGTCTACCAGTTGGCCAAGCTCCGGATGCTGGAGTTCTACTACGACTTCTTGGACAAGTACGTGGATCGCGGAGATTTCGAACTTATACAGATGGACACTGACAGCATGTACTTCGCGCTGTCGGAGAAGACGCTGGCGAAGGTGGTGAGAAAGAAGATGAAGAGAAAGTTCAATAAGGAGAAGGCCGAGCGGTTGGCGTGGGACGCGTGGAGCAACAGAACTCCGGGACTGTTCAAGCTGAAATTCGAAGGGGATAGAGCCATCGCTCTGTGCAGCAAGTGTTACTACGTGAGAGGTGACGAACAAACTAAGCACTCGGCCAAGGGGATGTTGAAGAGATCTAACGATCTGACTTGGTGGAGGTACAAGAGTGCTCTCGTAGGAAGAAGGGACATGGAGGAGAACAGGGGATTCCGAATGGTTAACGGTGTGATGAAGACGTACAATCAGGAAAAGTTGGGGTTGTCGGCGTACTACGACAAGAGGAGCGTGATGGAAGACGGGGCACACACCGAGCCTATAGGATAGATAAAAAAAAATGACTCTGAAAAAAAGGGGAGAATACTAAAGACTCTGACGATCTGGGGGTAGCTGGGTGTCAGAAGGTACCGCGAGAAGTTCTTCGCGAACAAACCCGCGTGCTGGACCATCATCCAAATAGTAGAGCACAGGCTCATCGGGTTTGCTCGTCACCTGTTTAGACTTCATGGCATCTACGGGCTTCTTGCCGATCAATCTGGTCACCTCTCCGTTCAGTGCGGAGACCACGGCGGGCAGCCTGGTCATCCACTCTGTCGATCGCGTATGAGGGTCTACAAGCTCTTTGGCATATTGGTGTCCAAACAGCCTCTCAGCCAGGGTTCGATTGAATCGCTCCACGATCCCCTGGTCCCGGTGGATGTTGACGCGGCCGCGTCTGATAGAAACTTTGTGTTTAGCCAACAGCTGAGAGACCGCGCCCATGAACTCGCGGCCGGGATCGACCTGGAGAAGATTCGGCCATTTGAGAGGACTCCTTTTATATATTCGGGAAAGAGCCCCGGCCACCTCCTTAGACTCTTTAGTGGCCACCGGCTCAGCCCCCTTATAGCGACTCGCTACGTCAACTATTGTCAGTGCGTACTTGTACGTCTTGCGACCGACGCGATCGTGAGGGAGAAATAGGAGATCCGCTTGGTGGACTTCGTTCGGCACCGGCACGTCGAATTTCGGGCGCGGAATATTGTGAGGCAAATTGAGCGGGCAAATATATCTGCCAGATGGCCTGCTTCTTGAGCCATTCCTTGGTGGTGTTTTCGGAAACCTTGGTCGCCGCCGCGAGATTCTTGATGGCCGCGAGTCCCTTCCAGTAGCCACGGGGGCTGTAGTACGTGTTCGCTAGCTGGCGCGCTAAGCGAGTCGATAGTTTGCTATCAAGCTTACGCGTGTCCATCGTATGCGAGGTATTCTAATAGGTTGAACAGTCTCCAACACGCCCTCGCCAGATCATCCGGTAACTGCGTCGTCGATACTAAATCTTTGTTGGAAGTCCAATCGCAATTGGGGCTGCAGCTGCCGGTTAATTTTTCAAAGAAATCGGAGGAATCTAACATCCGTTTTGCGAAAAGGGTGGCCGAGTGTTCGTCCTCGCGCCACGTCTCTAGAGAGTCTTGGGCCAGACTGATCAGACCCTTTGCACCAGCTAAACGGTGTTTAATGGCCGTGTAGCCTACATCGATCAAAGCGTAATAAAGCTTGTCAACTAATATCGTTCTATATATATATATATATTAAAAAATTTCAATTGCTTATTGTTTTTGCAATATAGTAGCTGACGAGACCCGTTGCAACCATTCCCACGACGATGAACACGATCTCGCGGTCTTTTTGGGCCTCTGACGGTACATAGAAATCTGAAAGTTGGGGCTCGGGATCCAGTGGCATGAGAATTTTATGCGGATATACCCGCGCGTATTCGCGCATGGCTTCGTCAACATTCCGGAAAGTTTGCACGGCGTGATTCTCGCATCGAAGATCTTCGTTGAGAGCTTTTCGGGTGGCAGCCGCTGCCCGCCCAGCTGCTTGTCTTTTTGGGTTTTTGTGTCGTACTTGCTGCTGTGGAGCTTGTTCATGCGGAGCTTGTCCCCCCCCCCACCCCCCCCCCCCCCCCCCCCCCCCCCCCCCCACCCCCCCCCCCCCCCAATGCCGTTGGAAGTGCTGCAGTCGGGGATTGTGGCTCCGTCACTCTCGCGGGTGCGTCTTGTGTCATCATCATTTTCTGAGCTTATAGTTCGTGGGCATATATGTCCAAATTGACAGTGTTTAGCCGTGGTCAACGCGGTTGTCAGCGGAGCTAAGTACATTCCAAACTTGTGATAAATTGAGCAGCAGGCTGTTCTAAGAGTGTGTCCTATAAAAGGATCAGTCTCTAGATTGCGAATCAACCCCGCGGTGTTTGGTATAGGGAGAAGTGTACTAACGGCGGTAGCGTACAGATGAATAGCCGCCGATCCGAGAGTCTCCGCACCTAACCTAGATTCGTATCGCGCATACATTTTATCGATCTCCGCATCTGACATCTTATCCACCTGACAAACTGAGAGACGCCTACCGAGATAATGCTCCGATTGTCCCCCAGCAACCAGCACAGTTAGCCGCTCGCGTCGCGCCACGTTTTCATTTTATTTCGGGACCGTATCGGCAGCCGTGTCGGCAGTCGTGCTGACAGGTGTTCCTACAGTTTCAGTCGTGTCGGCAGTCGGAGTGCCTGTTTCTTCCATTAGCTGATCGAGAAGTTCGTCGCAGTTCATTGTGTTTATCGCAAGCAGTGCTATTCTTACAAGTCTCATAAGTCTAACATATTGCCAAGCGCACCATCCGATACTTATGATCACCGTTATGTTCGCAACAAAGCTCGCAGCGGAGCAACAAATTGATTCCCACATTGTTCAGCATTTGTTAACCATTGTTCAGCATTTGTTCAGCATTGTTAAGCAATTGCTCAGCATTGTTCAGCATTTGTTCAGCATTGTTAAGCAATTGCTCAGCATTGTTAAGCATTGTTCAGCAACTGTTCAGCAATTGCTCAGCAATTGCTCAGCATTTGTTAATGCTTAGCAATTGCTTATTACTTCGTAAGCAGTTGGTTGATCAGTCTTTAACAAAAGCTTGGCGTGCTTAGTTTCCGAAAGCATCTGTCGAACCTCCAGTCGCTCCTCGCGCGTTGGGATAACGTCGTACTCTCGCAGACAGTCATCGAATGAGTCTCGGTCCTTGCAGTGAAAGAGGGCGACCCATTTCGTTTGCTCGCGCAGATCCTTGAGGACGGCGTTGTACTTTTGAGTGCAGATCCATACGCTTTGTCCCGCATGGCGGCCAGAAAATGCGAGCTCGGAGAGCATGTCCTTCTTTTTGGTCATCGCCGCCATGGCCGAGCAATCGTCAATCACGTATACGGTGCGCTCACCCTGGAATCTTTGGTATAAACCACGCAGCCAATCGTGAAGCCTGTCGCCGGGGTCAATGACGTATACCTCAGGGTCGGCCCATATCCACGGGCGCCGCTGATAAGTCTCGTTGTGCCGCACAGTGGGACACAGGATCACAAAGTGTCGAAAGGCATCGCGGTAGGAGCCCTCGAGCATGTCCAGGATGAAAACCGTTTTTCCGCATGCTGTCTGCCCACATATTATGGCAGAGTGGGCATCTCCAATCGCGAATTGGTATTGATTTTTTATTAAATCAGTAGATCGCTGATACGTATCGGCCATTTTCGATGTTGAGTTACGCATCTGTTATTATATATAAGTACACGTTCAATGTTCCAGCTCCATCCGCCTCTTTGGTTATCTGGATCGTCACACCCTCGCTAGCGTTCTCAACTTGGCATCCGCTACCGTGCATTTGGTCGTCGACGCTGGCTCGCATGTCTAGCCATAACGCGTACTTGGTAGTCAGGAACTCCGCGAGGGAGACGTCCAAGAGCTGCAGGTCTTTGGCAACCGCGGCAACCTCCCGGGGAGCGCTTAGAGCCGGAAGCAAACTGATTTCTGGCTTCGTCCCACTGCTGGTGCGCTGCGAAGGCCCTGGCTGTAGAGTTGATTGGGAACTCCCTCGATCGTCACCTCGACCTTCGTGATTTTGGGATTATAGAATTTGTCGCTTCTTCTAGCCCCGACCACGAACCGATCCTCCTCGAACAGCATCAGTATACCTTTCATCGAGCGGGCGGGTACGTTGACGCTAATATTCCACAACGTGTCGCTTTTGTCTTTCGTCATCTTGCGGTGGCGAAGAACTCGGTCGTAAAGTATGGCAACGCGCCCGGCGTACTGGGTTCTGATCAATCGCGCGAGTTCGGGCATCGTGACCATGTCGTACTCCAACGAAACATTATCGATCGTATACGTCGATGCTACGTCGGTGGCTATGATAACTCGGCCGTAGTCGTTGAACGTTAGTTCGTATTCGAGGCGGTCCGCCAAAGCACTCTGATAGTAGGGCATGTGGCTCTCCAGCAACTCAAAGTCGAGCGGGATGTAGAAACGGTTGCCGTAAGCGGCCGCAATCGCGTTATCACTCGCGACGTTATCTGCCTTGTTACCAGACCCGATTCTAAGTCTGGTTACGTTCTTATTTCGGCTGGTGTCAATACCCTGATAGACCGCGTGTTCGCACTCTTGCGACGTCTTCCACAGGTCCTGATAACAATGGTAGACGTCGCTGTCGTCGATCGACATCACCTCATTACCAGAAATCTTTATCATGGTCTTCTTGACGATGGCGCGACCCAGGTTCTGAACGACGGTTCGGTCCGCGTCCGTCGACGTCAGCGAAATAGTGAAAGCGAGGCGAACAGTCCCCGGCACAATGACGTCGCTAGCTCCGAGGTTGGGAAAGCGGGCCAAGAGCTGCTGGTTCTGGTCGATCGTCGATGGGTTGTTCGTAATAACGACGCTCTGTCTCACGCCTTTCGCCCCGAGGGGCTCCCGCAGTCTGCGATATGGATTGAGTTTGCAGCCGTATTGACTCGAAGACATAATTTCGATGAAACTAAATAACTCTATTAAACCCGTATGGTTTTTTGTTTAATACATCGTTAAAGATGGCTGATTACGATATGGACGAATTTGGCCGCGACCGAGACGATGTCCAAAATGATGACATCGATGATGACATCGATGACGAAACACCCTTCATAGACGCGATAGGGAATCCACCCGGCGAGGAAATAGGTGGCGCTACCAGCACCGTTGGTCTAAGTCGGAAACTACTCGAGGGAGCTGTAAACGACTACTACATCGATTTGGGAGAAAAAGGTATGGTCCCGTCTGTCGGCCGCGACTACTCCAAGTTCGAATTGGATCTGCGCGGTAGGTTGCGACTAAAAGCATCAAATGTCCCAATTGTCAACATGAAGACCGGAAAACCCCTATCGCTGAGCTCCATTGCCGGAAACAGGGGCGGTGGCCAAATCATAAGGAGCGAACTAGGATTCGTAGATTGGAAGAGGGGTAAAACAATTATGCCGGCCCACGCTGTAGCGGCCATACAGTCTACCGACGAAACGATGGCAAAGACAGCCGCCGCGATAGAAACGGTCGAGCTCAGCGAGGTCCCTCGTGTAGCCACCGACGCTATTCGCACAATGGAGACCACGTTCAGCGAAAACGAAATACTCAACATCGACCAAGGGTCTAACCCACCGTTCACTCTTCGCGAACTCCGGGGACTCGATAAGGCTATGCAAACAGTCTGGGGCGAATTGGTCCATAACCTCGCCAAACACACGGCGCTGGATGAACATATCACGCTAGAAGAAAGGAAACTGGAGGAAGCCTAAAACCAAAGCACAAATACTCCGATCGCCACGAGGGCGACGACGAGCCCTAATTTTTCATCCTCGTGGGTTGTGACACTAGTTTCCGCTCCTGAGCTGGAACTTGCTGGTGCATCAAGTCCTATTGCAGTCGTTGGAACAACGGCGGAACTTGCTGTGACACTAGTTACCGCTCCTGAGCTGGAACTTGCTGGGGTGCTTTGTACTGGGGTGAGTGCTTGCGGTTTTATGAAATCGTTTCCACGCGCGGTGCGCTTGATGATATCCGCGTTCACGTTCCCGTTATGGCCGAATTCCAAATACATAGTCTACTGGGGTGCCGGCATACTGCAAAAAGTCTTGATACCGCTGGATCGCATCCGGGAGGTCCACCGGAGATGAGATGGCGTCCTCGACATTTGTCAAGAACTGTTTTTGCGCATCAAACGCCGTCCCGGCTCCTTGTATAGAACTGCGCGCTTGCGCCTGTGCGCCGAGGATGGCCCAGACGTACGTGCGAATTGAGTCGTTGAGGCGGGTAACACCGGCCTGCGTGAAACCCAGACCCTTATATAACATAAATGTACCCCACGCGTCCTGGACCTCAGCAGCCTGCTGTAATTAATCGACGTGAGCTCGTTTGGGAGGTAGCCAATCGCAGGATGAGACACCGCAGTGCCGGACTCCAGACACTTCCGGCCCGAAGGTCATCGTCGCGGGTCACAATTCCCGGCGTTCCGACTGACTTTGTGGTCGCCGGAGTGTTCGTGTCTAAAATCAGTCTGCGTCCAATTCCTGGACTGACCCCGAATGAGAACGTCCCCGAGGACAGTGCTGCTAGGAAATTCTTTCTGGCGCCAGTCCGCGTCTTTTTTGACCACAAATTCGTTACAAATTCTTTCGAACGCCCTACGGTCGTATGCGTTGGAAATGGGATTCCAGCCGTCGTCCTGCGGTAGAGAGATTTTCTGAAGGGATCCTCCACGGCCAGATGGTCCTGAGAGGAAACCCCGCATCCGGCTGTTGCGCACCATACGGCGAAGTTGAGCTGATTCTGCCAAAACTGCATCGGTGTTGCTTTCCACCCGTTCACGGCCTCCATGGTAGTAATCTTGGGCAGCCTATATTGTTCAAAGATGTCGGGGAAGTTGGTTCGAAAGCCTTTCCCCCCCCCCACTAACTTGGATAGTGGGTTGCACCAGCTGTGGAGCGCCCTCCTTAGTGTCGTAGACCCCACCGACCGCGTACTTTGCATTAGAATTAAAGCCAAAAGTATAGTTATCCATTGAAAGATAGTATTATGTTTGCTACTATCACTAATGTTCAAAGGGAAGCTTGTGAACTTCAGAAGTCAATCGACAACTGCTGCGGAAAACTCCGGGTAGGCCTCAGATCAATCACCTTCACGGTTGGGTGGAAAAACATCGAATCGCTCGAGTATTTCATGTACCACGATGGTGGCATAGACTTCAATAGAGTCCTGGAAGGTGCCATAGACCTAGATTCATTCATAGGGAGGCATGCCACCGTACCTCATGGCCTTTGGAGCTTCGGAGCTCTCCAAGCTTTTGTCGCGGCGAAGCTTGATGGTGTAGTCGCTCTCGCAATCTCTAAAGCCACAGGGCTCGCGACATTGACCGTTGGGAAACGGTTAAGGATCTCACAGGGGTTGGGCTCGCTGTTAGGATTTAAAATAACATCCCCTGCCAACGATGATGGGATGTTTGATCCGGGCGAGCACGTCGGCACGACCACAGTAAACTTCGCCTTCACGAAAACACTCAGGGTTCACCTGGATCAGATGAACACATCGTACAACACGCTAGATGGGGCTCCCAGCACATTACTGAAAACCGTGTGCGCTAGCGACTGTTTCTTTGGGGAGACGGTGACCATCGACTTTCCAACCCCCGAGATGAAACGTTTGGAAACGGGCCACATCCACGAATTGAAGATTTCTATTCTAGATGATAAAGCGCGAGAGTTAAAAAACGATTACCCGATTTCGGTAGTTCTCGAAATAACCGATTAAACATAATATATATATATATTTACATATTAATCATGAGCATATACGGTCCAGGTAGTTCCGGCGCAAAACAGGACGTTCCCGTCGCGGCCGCAGCATATGATGAAGCCGCAATGAGAAGGCTGGATAGGGTCGTAGCGCAGGCCCGCACAATTTTAACTAGGGCGACCGCGCAAGTGGTGGAATTGCAAGTTCGAAAACCTATCATAACAGTTTGTGCGGAGGAGCGGGGTACACTGAACGAGGGGGCCTACGAATATTCATTCGGTGCCAACGCGAGCAACAGATATGGGGGATACACCATGGCAGCGTCCGGGACGATTCTGCGAATGGCGGTCTGCTCGGTCAACTTTAGGGGACACGCTGCTGCCGAAATCCGAGTGAATCTCGTCCTGAACGGGGTAGAGCAGAAGTCCGGCATCACCAAGCACGCGGCTCAGAGGTCGCGGTTTACGATATTCGATGATGACACTGCAATTAAAGTTTCATCCGGTAGTGTTATTAACTTTGTAACAAAAGTTGGTGACCAAACGAGTTCAGCTACTGTAGTTACAATTTTAATAGAACTTGATTTATGATGAATCACGATAAACTATATCCACACTTACCTTCGGGGACGGCCGACCCGGCATCCTTTAGGATGACCAGAATCGTCGAGATACAACAGATTCTACAACACGAGGGAGAGACGCGGACGGGTTATGCGAAGAAATATAGGCGGTCAGTCAATATAGTAGAGGGGGTGAGCACCGCGTTAGCCTCAGCTTCCGTTGTAAGCGGTGTGGGGAGTGTGTCTTTATTATCAACAATCGTCGCCGCTCCGGTCGCGGTGGCCTTGAGTGCGACAGCGGCTGGGGCGGGACTGCTTTGTATGACGGTCAGACTCGTGGGTCGAAAACTAGAGGCCAAGAGTCGAAAGCACGATCGAATAGCGGTTCTCGCGAAGTCTAAGAAAAATAGTATCGACGTTATCGTGTCGAAAGCGATAGCCGACAACGATATATCAGATAGCGAGTTCAAACTGATCGTCGAAGAGATGGCCAGGTACCAGGAGTTAAAGGGCACGATCCGATCCAAGGCCCGACCACAAATTCTCGCGGACGAAGATGTAAAAAAAACTCGTCATGGAGGGGAGGGCCGACGAGAGAAAAAATCTCCTCGCCCGTCTCGGGACGTGATATGCTTATTCGCGTGTTTGAGGCAGCAGGAGATTCCTCCACCATACAGTCCAGCTGTTCCGACGGCCCCTCCATACGGAACATAAAACTTTTTTCGGGCCTCGTTACGCCACCGTGACTTATCAAAAACTATGCATCAGATCGATTCTATCTTTCTAACTGACTTTCCGATTTCAATTATTACTAAACGATAATACTTGCGAGCACGTAATTCCTTGCTAACCAGTCGATGCGTAGCCTGAGTGCCATAGCATGGTGGACATAGCAGTGACTCGGATCTGGTCCCTACCCCGCAATGCCGACATGGGCGAGGCGAAACGGAACCTCTTCGCATCAATGCCCGGTGATGCTTACAATACTCGTAAATACCGGTACGAAAACATCGCTCGTGACTACCTGTCTTCAACCACGCACAATTAACTAGAACGATTGTGTGATTATATATACTGAGTATAATCAATGGATTTCTTATATCTAATAGGGCATATCTTCTCATGCCATAAATATATGGTCTCGTGGTTGCTGAAAAATATTTTTCCATTCTTCTCATACATACCCGCCGAACAGTGGGGGGAAATCCGAGTAGTATATGAGAGTCAACAATGATACAAGTTCCGTAGGAAGGCACTGCGCGTAGCGGGGGGCCGTCCGTATGAACTTGTATCATTTTGACTCTCATATACTACTGCAGGATATCCTGTTGCAGGACTCGGTTAAAAGATCAGGAGATGAATTAGTCATTAAAGGTGCATGCCCACTCAGTAGGCACAACATATTATTAAGTAAGGGTATAATTGCGTCACTATTCCACCAGTTCTAAAAATTAGGAATGCCCGCTATACACCATTACCCCACATATTGATTGGAATTATTATACATTTCATATCAGACGTAAATTTCCACACTAATATCAGGGGCGACAACCGTGTTTTCTTAAACTATTAACGGACATTACTATTTATTCTCTGTATTTATTTGTTGATGTGCAATGATCATACTTGATAATCTGTCAAAAATATTATTTTTTTCAGGTGACACATTTAATTAGTATAAATAATTAAAAATTATCATGCGACATTTACATATGAAAATAACCTGATACAACCACGAGTCACTATCAGTAAAATAAATATTATTAAATGATTATATCTGTATAGTGGGCACTTGTAAATTTTAGAACTGGTGGAATAGCGACACAATCATACTGGGTACCCAAACTCTTTAACGTGGACGGACGGAATTACGAAAACTATATACCCCTCGACATACTTTGTATGCCGGGGTGGGGGGTATATCTATAATTTTTTATACACAGTTTAAACTTTATATATTTTACAACAATTACAAACGAGAGCGAGCAGCCATGCATGGAACACGACAGGTGACATATGTCATCAGTCCCTTTTCTCCTGTCACAGTCATAGCTCAGGAACTAGACTGGTGACATATGTCATCAGTCCATTTTCTCCTAACAGTCTCCTAAATTTAAAATTAATATCATTTTCCAATTCAAATAGGAATCCTCAGCGATTTGTAACCCGGAGGATATAACAAAAACGTTCTACTTTCATTTCATTTCAGCTACACATTCAATTTTAATTTATTGAGTAAATGATGCCGAAATATTTATTTAAATTAATATCTAATTATTTAAATATACTTTTTTTAATTCATAATACAAATCATCTAGAGATAATTATTATCCTTATTCAAACTCAAGACAACGTTTCCTTTGTGAAGTGTATCGTACTGTATATGCTGTGTAACGTCAAGTCGCAAGACTGTGGCAGCGTATGCGCTAACACACACGATGTGTAATTATCAAAAAATTGCTAGCACCTCTTTGGAAAGTTTGGATTTCCGCGCGAACTGTTTTACTGAATTCATTATAGATTAGTTGATTTTTTAAGTAAACTGGACACTGATTAATAATATCGATGGCTCAAGATGATTAAAACAGTATGTAACTGTCAAAAACAATGTTTCTACTTTAAATCATCATCATTTCGCTGTCCAATGTCGGATTTTATCGAGCCATTGATCTATGTAAAGTTCAGAATGTAAGTTTTAATCTGATTGGACATTCAAGAAAAACGTCACAGTGAAATCCCGCCCCCTACTATATCATTGCGCAAAATATCAACATACATAACAAAGAACTCATATTAATACATAACAGTTAATAGTTTATAAAGTATACAAAAACTTTTGCAATAACACACATATAGCACAAAAAAGCAAACAACACATGTATTACGCTGAAACGGTAAGATAGCTCGCTGTTTTACTGTTGTTGAACTACTTTTTTATGGCGTAGTACCGCGTGTTTTTCTAAAGTTAAACCCGCAAACAGTGACACTGCGACCGCCACTTAACTAATTAGCATATCTGCAATGACATATAGTTACTAAATCCGAGCTAATAGCTCGGATAAAAACATTGGCTGTCTCCTAGAGTCACAATGAAGGAAACATATTAACGCTTATATCAACGAATGTTTTTTAGAAATCAAGGTTTATGATCACGTGGTTACAACAACAACAACGCCGTATTATTTGATATTTTCCATAATATGCAACGGATTTTGATGAAGTATGGCGCAGCAAACGCGTCTTCGTGAGATCAAAATCCGTTACGTAATAAGGACACTATAAAAGAATACGTACTTTGAATCGGTACTTGTTGTTCTTGTTAGTACCACGTGATCATACACCTTGGAAATGTATAGAGCAAATTAAGGAATAAGCAGAATCATTACGCCTGAATGAACGGTTTCTCTAGAAGATAACCGAAGTGTTCTACCCAGTCACACATGTGTAGAGTATCGTACCACTTTATCGTCCAGTTCGCATACAAAACTCTCTCTATTGGTGTCCGCCATGAAGTGGTCATAGTAAGCGGGCAGATAGTCGTATCCCCCGAAGGCGCCAGCTCGAATGTCGAGGACGGCCGCTTTGTCCGCCGGTGTGGCCCGCCGAACGGTGAAGTTTCCCGATGACCTTGACATTGTACCTGCGTGTGAAAGGCTGGGGTACAACATTCCAAATATTATGTAGTTTATTCATGCAGCAACTCTTGCCATAGAGCTACTCGCGGTCAATGAAAATGTTCAGAATCGTGTATTTTGAGTTAGACGTGTTCTATGAATAAATGACATTTGTTGAAAATATATCGGGGTATAACTTTCAAAAGTCGACCTATAATGGATGAAGGCTGGACGGCCCTCGACCAGTATCATTGGACTGTTGAAACCGATGTTCGCTTTGATACACTCTTGAGGAAATGTCGTTCCAGTGATGTGACCATTATGTTCCATCGACTGCATTTGAACACATTTGTTTTCCGGCGCCTTTTGACATTGGGTCCATGTATTTGAAGTTCGGTGACAGTTGTGGGTGACAATAACGCTTTTTGACAGACGACTGAAAGATATTTAAATGTAGTGTAGTATAGCATAAATAACAAGAGGGCCATGATGGCCTTAATTCGCTCACCTGACTCCATGAACACCAGAGGAGAATGTGACATGGAGTTCATGTGTTTTAAAACATTTGTGCTATTTTTAGATGGCGGTCATCTTGGATTAAGCGATGACTCTCCTTTTACCAAATATGAAAATGCTTCACCCAAGGATCTCAACTTACTATGAAGTTTGGCCAGCATCGGCCATGTGGTTCCGAAGAAAAAGACGTTCAAAATCTCGAATAAATGGACCTTTTGGCGGCCATCATGGATGACATAATCATCCGATTCCGACAAATATTGCACCAGATCAATCGCCTCATCGATTTTTTAAGAATTACTGCTATTTTTAGACGGCGGCCATCTTGGATTAGCGACGACCTCCGTTTTAACAACTGAAAAGGCTTCACTCATGGACCATAACTGTGAAGTTTGGCCACCATGGGCCAAGCGGTTCGTGTGAAGAAGAAATTTGAAATCTCTAATAAAAGAACGACATTTTGACCTTTCGGCGGTCATCTTGGATGACATGACCATCCAATTTCGACAAACAATATACCAGAGCGATCGCCTCTTTGATACCTTCGATTTAATATAGACATGACCATATTCGGTCAAAAAGAGCATTGTACATCGATCATTCTTACCAAGTTTCATCGAAATCCGGCTTGCGGTTCATGAGAAAAAGATTTTTTAAGAATTTATGCTATCTTTAGACGGCGGCCATCTTGGATTAGCGATGACCTCCATTTTAACAAATCTGAAAAGGCTTCACCCATGGATCATAACTTTTAAGTTTGGCTACCATGGGCCCAAGTGGTTCATGTGAAGAAGAATTTTGAAATCTCTAATAAACGAACGACCTTTTGACATTTCGGCGGCCATCTTGGACATAACCATCCGATTTCGACAAAGAATGCACCATAGTGATCGCCTCGTTGATATCTTCGATTTGATATATAACATGACCATATTCGGTCAAAAATAAAATTTGACCCCAAATTAAACCCACGGGCCACGCCCATTTTTGACCCCGGGGTCACCATTTTAACAACTTTGAAAGAGCATTGTACATCGATCATTCCCACCACGCCCATTTTTGACCCCGGGGTCACCATTTTAACAACTTTGAAAGAGCATTGTACATCGATCATTCCTACCATGTTTTGTCGAAATCCGGTTGGCGGTTCTTGAGAAGAAGATTTTTTAATAATTTGTGCTATTTTTAGACGGCGGCCATCTTGGATTACGTAATGAGGTCATTTTAACAACTTTGTAATCCCCCTACCTAAGGACCATGACCATGAAGTTTGGTGTCTATAGGCCCAATGGTTACATGTACCGAGGAGTAGACGTTTGAAAATGTTCACCGACGGACGGACACATTGCGGTAACAATAGCTCACATGAGCTAAAAAATAGATATTTGTAAATACACTTCACATATACTATAATATAGAGCATATATCTGTATGACTTATTCCATTAACTCTTAGCCTGCTGAATGAAATGTTGTCGTCTGCTGTTTCTGTTTTATTTTCGATTTTTCTCATCAAAAACTTGCTTTGACAGCACTTTAGAATCATTTACATTGGAAATTATTCTAAAGTGCTGTCAAACCATGTTTTTATTGAGAAACAGGGCAAACCATAAAGCAACAGCAGACGAGAGTTTTCGCGATCAGCAGGCTAAGGGTTAAACTCGTTTTATTTTTCCCACGTACATGTTAAAACATTAAAGTTTATGTACGTTGACTGAATATAATTCATAATACGCTGTTGATACACACCTTTAGAACAAGCTGCATGTTACTTTGTCTGCCATATTCGTTATCTGTGGCTGTGACTGGAGAAATGGGACGCATGGGTTTTACTACCAGTGTAGATCCAGATCAACCTGTGCAATGATCACTCGTGAGGACCTAAGAAATATGCTTTGACAAACTGTATTAGGCGAGTTTATGACAATGTGTTTATCTCGTATTGTTGCAATGTCTGTCAAGTCCAATATAGTGAAATATGAACGACAACGGCCTGCGGATTATTGCTATTTAGTGCACGATATGGAAACCTTAAACTGCATTTGTTACCGCTGACTGCAGTGTAGCGGTATATACATGGGCGGATTCAGGGGGGGGGGGGGGGGGGGCAGCCCCCCCCCCCCTAAAATTCGCCGAGTAAAGATTGTTTACAAGTTACAAGGCACCTTTCATGCCAAGTGCCATGTAATCCATGCATTGTTCGGTCGTTGTCTTATTGTTTCAAAATTTAAAAGTTTTCTTTCAAAAATCATGTCTAAACATACTGTGACAGTGTCAATATTTTTGCTCCAAAATGCGCCAGCACGCAGGAAATGCGATGAAGATTTCAAAAAATGTCCGGGGGGGGGGGAATGCCGGACCCCCCTACCGCTATCCCGAGCTCCGCTCGGTCGACTATTTTGCAATACTTGACTATATTATCGAACGAGCATAGCTTATCTCGTTCGATAATATAGTCAAGTATTGCAAAATAGTTACGCCCCCCCCCCCCCCTAACCCGAAATCCTGGATCCGCGCCTGATATAGCAACCTATTGCCTATAACGCGGAAAACGTTCGGCTAGATCAGGAGCTACACATGTCACAATCCCATAAGCACCATTTCTCCTGTCACAGTAATATGTGTGCGCTACTGACATTGTTTTGCAAACACAACTATATTTCAAACACTTAATAGTTTGTTGTTTACACAATCTGAACTGTTTTCACAGTGTTTAAGGTATTAGGTCCGCGACACTATCAATATGGCTAATCCATTCAGACAAAATAGCTTAATGCATGTATGTAAATCAATGTATATCGCATCCCACAAGTGAAGTGATTCACTTCCAAAACAATGACAAATCGAGTATAGTATACATGTATATCTACTTACCTAGCCTGCGAGCGAGTGTATGCTTACTTGATATTATACATGTATATCACGCGTGTAAAGTCGTGTGCACAGTGTTATTTATACTCCCAGTCGGCTCCTTGTATGGAGGTCACATCGGACTATTTATATACGGAGCGATTAAATGTGTGTCAATATCCACTTATTTACGGTGGCACAGAGGGGACATATCAATATATATTACTTTCGCATGCGCACGCAATCACACGCGATAGCTTAGCCAATGAAACAATGAAACGACGTACAAGTCCGTTTACCAGTGGTGTCACCAGTATATATACACACTGGTGTGTATCTATACATATTGGTGACATTCCATATTGGTGTGTACATATACTGCTGTTTATACATATTAGTGACAGACCAAACCGCGGTGTATATACACACTGGTGAGATGCCATACGTGCGTGATTCCATACTGGTGACAGTCCATACTGTTGTGTGTACATTGTACGTAGGTGACATGCCATACATGTGTGTATCCATACTGGTGACGTGCCATACGTGTGTGTATCCATACTGGTGACGTGCCATACGTGTGTGTATACATACTGGTGACATGCCATACGTGTGTTTATACATACTGGCGACGTGCCATACGTGCGTGTATCCATACTGGTGACGTGCCATACGTGTGTGTATACATACTGGTGACATGCCATACGTGTGTGTATCCATACTGGTGACGTACCATACGTGTGTGTATCCATACTGGTGACGTGCCATACGTGTGTGTATACATACTGGTGACATGCCATACGTGCGTGTATCCATACTGGTGGCGTGTCATACGTGTGTGTATACATACTGGTGACATGCCATATGTGCGTGTATCCATACTGGTGACATGTCAGCAGGTGGACAACCCTGGTAAACTGACGTGTACGTCGTTTCATTAGCTAAGCGTGCGCGTGCACGCGCACGCGATACCATTTTGCGGTGCGCACGCAACACCGTTTTGCGTGCGCACGCGAAACCTATCTCATGCGCACGCAAAACCGATATGTACATATTGCGTGCACACGCGAAAGTAAATAATATTTTCATGTCCCCTCTGTGCCACCGTAGGTCATACACACACTCGTGTTTTTGCATATCATCAATGTGTATGCAACTCTGCGTTTAGTTACTGTCTGTAACGTGGAAGTAATTAACAATGCTTAATGAAACATATACAGGGTGTCCAAGAAAAAAACGGGGACCTAATTCAAATAGATATAAGTATTTTATTTTAATGCATTGAACCGTTTCCTTTTCAGATAAAATCCAGCTATGGACTATCCTTCCCATTCTACATTTATTCTAGCATATAAATTATGCTCAACACAGGAAGTGACGTCACTGTTTATTGATGACGTCATTTTTTTCGTTGGGCTAAATATACTGCCTCCATAAAGACACCAAGCCTGCATATCTGACATTAATCTCCAGTAGAACAATATCCACTGTTCGAATTTACGGTGAAAACACATGAACGGTGATCTACGATTACTTCCCGATTAATGTAATTTGCAATGTGACCTCGCACGTTCACTGTGCAATGAACTCAAATAAAACACAGCTCAATTGCCCGGCCATCACCTACATAATCGTCTCAAAGCCAAGAGCCCATACAAGCCCGTCTTCACCGATGTCTTTGTGCCACCGTAACGGATCCACTCCGAACGACTTCAACTGCCCGATTTTTTCCTCTGTCATCTATTCATCTACGTTGAAACACATACCAAAGTTTCCATCTATCCCCACGGCAACGCCGATGTGGTGGCGCACGTGGTGGCGCACAATGCCTTCACGTCACTCCCGAACACATCGACAATGCATATCGTCCCAAACCCATAGCACGGGAATTGAGTTTGAGATGATATCGACCCTGATAATTCTTCCGGCTTAACGGCAAAATCTGATACAAACCTGGTGTTACGGCCTTTAAGTCGCGCTATGTTTACCTCATCTGGCTTGAGTAGGACCCAGTCCAGCATTATCCAGCCGGCCGGGAACAAATACGACGTCACTTCTGGATTTTTGAACAGCGGATAACAGTCGGCTTCTTCCAGAGGTTGTATCTCGTCACCTTGTGTACCAGTATGCAGCAGCTGGCTGGCGTTCTGCTGCGCGGACTCATCGAACAAGAACGATAGCATGCTCTGAAATGCACAATATGTGTGCAAATACAAACCGAAAGAATACATGATGAACTTTATCAATTATTGGCGGCCATCTTGAATTTATCTGGATAATGTGAACAGCTATAAGAGAAGATTCATGATTTGGCTCAATATTTTGTACAAATTTCTTGCGTGTAATGCATGTATGTTTAAACTTTTGTTTTTAAATATTTTAATGTAATGACCCCAAAAATAACATTGTTCCACATTGTTTGGTTGGTCGACACCGGATGTGTATTCAGAATGATACATGCCATCGCAATTACGATATTGAATCGATGTAAGGACGGATTTGTCTGCAGAATTATATATACCATAATGGCCCATTGTAATTACGATATTGAATCGATGTAAGGACGGATTTGTCTTCAGAATGATACATGCCATCGCAATTACGATATTGAATCGATGTAAGGACGGATTTGTCTGCAGAATTATATATACCATAATGGCCCATTGTAATTACGATATTGAATCGCTGTAAGGACAGTTTTGTCTGCAGAATGATATGTCATCTCTACTATTATGAATCGATGTAAATTAGTCACAAGGAACGGAAGTCATTTGCCTGCCTCCTTACTACCCAGTTCAACTTCTACATATACATATACCAACTTGTATTCGATCACACTTGCTATGAAAATGTCATCAACTTTCGATGTCATTTAAAGACAATATCACAGTTTCTGTAAATAATCGTACATGTTCTTAGGTACAACAAGATCTCAATTGTGAATGGCACATCGAGGACACACCTTTTTCATGATGGTCGTCTTCTCCGCCTTGTAAGAGTCCGTGTGTATGTGCTGGTTCATGTGGTTCGTCGTCATCAGTTCGCGGACACAGCCGATCTCGCGGGCCCGGGCGCGGCAGTGGTCAACCAAAAGCCGGAACACGCCATTGCCTTCCGCCCTGCGCCAAGTACGAGCGCCCGCCATCCACGATGTTTATCGCCAAGAAGCCGACCTGTCGTATATTATACAGTGGAACTTCTCTAAACCGGACACCAAACAAATCGATGTGATCTCATTTTGAGAGTGTAATTGGTAACGCATCTCATGACTGCAAAATACATCAGTATGTCCCGGAATGGTCATATTCCTGATTTACAGTGATTTACAGTGGACAATCTCTAAACTGGACACCCTGGGGACCTCCCATGGTGTCCGGTTTAGCGAGGGTTCACTGTATAGAAAATACCAGATAGTGAATTGATATCGAGTTTATCCGGCGAGGCTAGGAAACGGGCGGGAATTTTGGTACAAACACATGAAATAAATTGAGGAAAGCAACAACATGAACTACATGTATATGGATTAAGAATACAGTGAAACCCCTCTAAACCGGACACCCGGGAAAATATAGATAACCTTAGATGTGTTTCGCTGTTATGCATCTCTGATTACAATGGCTTTTGATGATTGCAAAACACTAGAATGTGTCATGAAGTGCTCACATGTCTGATTTACAGTGGAACAACTCCAAACCGGACACCCTGGAGAGGTTCCACTGTATCTACCGCGTGAAAAAAAGAAACACAGTAGGAAACAGGATCACTTTTGTAGAAGGTCTCTCAACAAACTTTCCACATGTTTGAAGCCGCTTAGGACAGGGGTTTTGATGTATAGTTAACCCGCATACATCCTGGAAGAAGCACCTGTGATTCATGACGTGTGTACACTTTGTATATCTAGATCTGCAGGATATCCTGTTGCAGGACTCGGTTAGAAGATCAGGAGATGAATTAGTCATTAAAGGTGCATGCCCACTCAGTAGGCACAAAATGTTCTTAAGTAAGGGTATAATTGATTGACTATTCCACCAGTTCTAAAAATTACGAATGCCCGCTATACACCATTACCCCACATATTGATTGCCATTATTATACATTTTATATCAGACGTAAATTTCCACACTAATATCAGGAATGATAACCGTGTTTTCTTAAAATATTAACGGACATTACTATTTATTCTCTGTATTTATTTTTTGATGTGCAATGATCATACTTGATAATCTGTCAAAAATAAAAAAAATTTCAGGTGACACATTTAATTAGTGTAAATAATTAACAAATATCATGCCTCATTTGCATATGAAAATAGCCTGATACAACCACGAGTCACTATCAGTAAAATACATATTATTAAATGATTATATATGTATAGCGGGCACTTGTAAATTTTATAACTGGTGGAATAGTGACACAATTATTTAATTCCTATAAATAACAGTTTGTGCCTACTGAGTGGGCATGTACCTTTAATCTACTAAGCCCATTTTGACGGTCACATGGTAGAAAAACATTGGCTGTCTCCTAGAGTCACATTGAAGGAAACATATTAACGCTTATATCAACGAATGTTTGTTAGAAATGTATATAGTAAATTATGGAATAAGCAGAATCATTACGCCTGAATGAACTTTGGCTCTAGAAGATAGCCGAAGTGTTCTACCCAGTCACACTTGTGTAGAGTATCGTACCACTTTATCGTCCAGTTGGCATACAAAACTCTCTCTATTGGTGTCCGCCATGAAGTGGTCATAGTAAGCGGGCAGATAGTCGTATCCCCCGAAGGCGCCAGCTCGAATGTCGAGGACGGCCGCTTTGTCCGCAGGTGTGGCCCGCCGGACGGTGAAGTTTCCCGATGACCTTGACATTGTACCTGAGTGTGAAAGGCGGGGGTACAACATTCCAAATATTATGTAGTTTATTCATGCAGAAACTCTTGCCATAGAGCTACTCGCGGTCAATGAAAATGTTCAGAATCGTGTATTTTGAGTTAGATGTGTTCTATGAATAAATGACATTTGTTGAAAATATATCGGGGTATATAACTTTCAAAAGTCGACCTATAATGGATGAAGGCTGGACGGCCCTCGACCAGTATCATTGGACTGTTGAAACCGATGTTCGTTTTGATACACTCTTGAGGAAATGTCGTTCCAGTGATGTGACCTGTATGTTCCATCTTGTATTACACATCGACTCCATTTGAATAAATTTGTTTTCCGGCGCCTTCTGACATTGGGTCCATGTATTTGAAGTTCGGTGACAGTTGTGGGTGACAATAACGCTTTTTGACAGACGACTGATAGATGTTTAAATGTAGTGTAGTATAGCATAAATAACAAGAGGGCCATGATGGCCCTAATTCGCTCACCTGACTCCATGAACACCAGAGGAGAATGTGACATAGAGTTCATGTGTTTTAAAAAAATTGTGCTATTTTTAGATGGCGGTCATCTTGGATTAATCGATGACTCATTTTACCAAATCTGAAAATGCTTTACCCAAGGATCTTAACTTACTATGAAGTTTGGCCAGCATCGGCCATGTGGTTCCTGAGAAAAAGACGTCCAAAATCTCGAATAAATGGACATTTTGGCTGCCAACATGGATGACATAAGCATCCGATTCCGACAAATATTGCACCAGAGCAATCGCCTCATCGATACCTTCAATTTGATATATGACATGAGCATATTCGGTCAAAAATAAAATGTGACCCCACGGGCCTCGCCCATTTTAGACCCCGGGGTCACCATTTTAACACCTTTGAAAGAGCATTCTACATCGATCATTCCTACTAAGTTTCGTCGAAATCCGGCTTGCGGTTCATAAGAAGATTTTTTAAGAATTTCTGCTAATTTTAGACGGCGGCTATCTTGGATTAGCGACGACCTCCGTTTTAACAACTGAAAAGGCTAAGTGTGAAGTTTGGCCACCGTGGGCCAAGCGGTTCGTGTGAAGAAGAATTTTGAAATCTCTAATAAAATAACGATATTTTGACCTTTCGGCGGCCATCTTGGATGACATGACCATCCAATTTCGACAACAAATGTACCACAGCGATCGCCTCTCTGATACCTTCGATTTGATATAGACATGACCATATTCGGTCAAAAAAAATATTTGACCTCACGGGCCACGCCCATTTTTGACCCCGGGGTCACCATTTTAACAACTTTGAAAGAGCATTGTACATCGATCATTTCTACAAAGTTTCGTTGAAATCCGGCTGGCGGTTCATGAGAAGAAGATTTTTTAAGAATTTGTGCTATTTTTAGACGGCGGCTATCTTGGATTAGCCACGACCTCCGTTTTAACAAATCTGAAAAGGCTTCACCCATGTACCATAACTGTGAAGTTTGGCCACCATGGCTAGTGTGTATACATACTGGTGACACGCCATACTGGTGTGTATCTATACATATTGGTGACATGCCATATTGGTGTATGGAATTTTGAAATCTCTAATAAAAGAACGACCTTTTGACCTTTCGGCGGTCATCTTGGATGACATGACCATCCAATTTCGACAAACAAATGTACCAGAGCGATCGCCTCTTTGATACCTTCGATTTGATATAGTCATGACCATATTCGGTCAAAAAGAGCATTGTACATCGATCATTGCTACCAAGTTTCGTCGAAATCGGGCTTGCCTCGTTGATACCTTCTATCTGATATATAACATGACCATATTCGATATAACATGAATATTTCGTATTCATTTGACCCCATTTGACCCCAATTTGACCCCAATTTGACCCCACGGGCCACACCCATTTTTGACCCCGGGGTCACCATTTTAACAACCTTGAAAGAATATTGTACATCGATCATTCCTACCAAGTTTTGTCGAAATCCGGTAGGCGGTTCTTGAGAAAAAGATTTTTGAAGAATTTGTGCTATTTTTAGACGGCGGCCATCTTGGATTACGTAATGACGTCATTTTAACAATTTTGTAATCCCCCTACCTAAGGACCATGACCATGAAGTTTGGTGACTATAGGCCCAATGGTTACCGAGGAGAAGACGTTTGAAAATGTTCACGGACGGGCACATTGCGGTAACAATAGCTCACATGAGTTTCGCTCAGGTGAGCTAAAAAAAAAGATATTTGTAAATACACTTCACATATACCATAGTATAGAGCATATATCTGTATGACTTATTCCATTAAAATCGTTTTCCCACGTACATGTTAAAACATAGAGTTTATGTACGTTGACTGAATATAATTCATAATACGCTGTTGATACATACCTTTAGAACAAGCTGCATGTAATTTTGTCTGCCATATTCGTTATATGTGGCTGTGACTGGAGAAATGGGACGCATGGGTTTTAATGCCAGTGTAGATCCAGATCAGCCTGTGCAATGATCACTCGTGAGGACCTAAGAAATATGCTTTGACAAACTGTATTAGGCGAGTTTATGACAATGTGTTTATCTCGTATTGCTGCAATGTCTGTCAAGTACAATATAGCGAAATATGAACGACAACGGCCTGTGGATTATTGCTATTTAGTGCACGATATGGAAACCTTAAACTGCATTTGTGACCGCTGACGCCCCCCCCCCCCCCCCCCTAAAATTCGCTTATTGTTTCAAAATTAAACGTTTTCAATCTAAAATCATGTCTAAACATACTGTGACAGTGTCAATATTTTTTGCTCCAAAATGCACCAGAACGCAGGAAATGCGATGAAGATTTCAAAAAGTTTCCGGGCGGGAAATGTCCCCGGAACCCCCTACCGCTATCGCGAGCTCTGCTCGGTCGACTATTTTTCAATACTTGAGTACATTATCGAACGAGCATAGCTTATCCCGTTCGATAATATAGTCAAGTATTGCAAAATAGTTACGCCCCCCCCCCCCCCCCGCTAACCCGAAATTCTGGATCCGCGCCTGATATAGCAACCTATTGCCTATAACGCGGAAAACGTGCGGCTAGCTCAGAAGCTACACTTGTCACAATTCCATAAGCACCATTTCTCCTGTCACAGTAATATGTGTGTGCTACTGACATTGTTTTGCAAACACAACTATATTTCAAACACTTAATAGTTTGTTGTTTACACAATCTGAACTGTTTTCACAGTGTTTAAGGTATTAGGTCCGCGACCTAAGGTATTAGGTCTGCTTAATGCATGTATGTAAACGTATATCGCATCCCACAAGTGAAGTGATTCACTTCGAAAACAATGACAAATCGAGTATAGTATACATGTTCATGTAGCTGTATCTACTTACCTAGCCTGCGAGCGAGTGTATACTTACTTTATATTATACATGTATATCACGTGCGTAAAGTCGTGTGCACAGTGTTATTTATACTCCCAGTCGGCTCCTTGTATGGACATGATGGAGGTCACATCGGACTATTTATATACGGAGCGATTAAATGTGTGTCTATATCCACTTATTTACGGTGGCACAGAGAGGACATATCAATATGTATTACTTTCGCATGCGCACGCAATCACACGCGATAGCTTAGCCAATGAAACGACGTACAAGTCCGTTTACCAGTGGTGTACACCAGTATGGCATGTCACCAGTATGTATAAACACACATATGGCATGTCACATACAACAGTATGGACTGTCACCAGTATGGATCACACCAGTGTGACAGGCCCTACTGTTGTGTCTACTGGTGACATTCGATACTGGTGTGTATACATACTGGTGACACGCCATACTGGTGTGTATCTATACATATTGGTGACATGCCATATTGGTGTGTACATATACTGGTGAAATGCCATACTACGGTGTTTACATACCCATCACATGTCATACTGCTGTTTATACATATTAGTGACAGACCATACCAGTGTATATACACACTGGTGAGAGGCCATACTGGAGTGTATTCATACTGGTGACATGCCATACTGTTGTGTGTACATACATGAGAGGCGATACTGGCGTGTATCCATACTGGTGACAGTCCATACTTTTGTGTGTACATACATGAGAGGAGGCTATACTGGTGTGCATCCATACCGGTGACAGGCCATACTGTTGTGTGTACGTCATACATGAGAGGCGATACTGGCGTGTATCCATGCTGGTGACAGTCCATACTGGTGTGTGTACATTGTACGTAGGTGACGTGTCATACGTGCGTGTATCCATACTGGTGACAGTCCATACTGTTGTGTGTATATTGTACGTAGGTGACGTGTCATATGTGCGTGTATCCATACTGGTGACGTACCATACGTGTGTGTATACATACTGGTGACATGCCATATGTGCGTGTATACATACTGGTGACATGTCATATGTACGTGTACACATACTGGTGACATGTCATATGTGCGTGCATATATACTGATGACATGTCATACGTGCGTGTATACATACTCGTGACATGCCATATGTGCGTGTATACATACTGGTGACATGCCATATGTGCGTGTATCCATACTGGTGCCATGTCATATGTGCGTGTATCCATACTGGTGATATGTTATATGTGCGTGCATACATACCGGTGACATGCCATATGTGCGTGTATACATACTGGTGACATGTCATATGTGCGTGTATACATACTGGTGACATGTCATATGTGCGTGTATCCATACTGGTGACATGTCATATATGCGTGTATACATACTGGTAACATGTCATATGTGTGTGCGTGTATACATACTGGTGACATGCCATATGTGCGTGTATCCATACTGGTGACATGCCATATGTGCGTGTATACATACTAGTGACCTGGTGACATGCCATACGTGCGTGTATACATACTGGTGACATGCCATATGTGCGTGTATACATACTGGTGACAGCGTGTATACATACTGGTGACATGCTATATGTGCGTGTATCCATACTGGTGACATGCCATATGTGCGTGTATACATACTGGTGACATGTCATATGTGCGTGTATACATACTGGTGACATGCCATATGTGCATGTATACATACTGGTGACATGCCATATGTGCGTGCATACATACTGGTGACATGTCATATGTGCGTGTATACATACTGGTGACATGTCATATGTGCGTGTATACATACTGGTGACAAGCCATATGTGCGTGTATACATACTGGTGACATGTCATATGTGCGTGTATACATACTGGTGACATGTCATATGTGCGTGTATACATACTGGTGACATGCCATATGTGCGTGTATCTGTGCGTTTATACATACTGGTGACATGCCATATGTGCGTGTATCCATACTGGTGAAATGCCATATGTGCGTGTATCCATACTGGTGACATGCCATATGTGCGTGGATACATACTGGTGACATGCCATATGTGCATGCATACATACTGGTGACATGCCATATGTGCGTGTATACATACTGGTGACATGCCATATGTGCGTGTATCCATACTGGTGACATGCCATGTGTGCGTGTATACATACTGGTGACATGTCATATGTGCGTGTATCCATACTGGTGACATGTCAGCTGGTGGACAACCCTGGTAAACTTTCATTAGCTAAGCTATCGCGTGCGCACACGAAACCTATCTCATGCGCACGCAAAACCGATATGTACATATTGCGTGCACACGCGAAAGTAAAGAATATTGCCATGTCCCCTCTGTGCCACATTAGGTCATACACACACTCGTGCTTTTGCATATCATCAGTGTGTATGCAACTCTGCGTTTAGTTACGGTCTGTAACGTGGAATTAATTAACAATGCTTAACATGCTTAATGAAACATATACAACGGGGACCTAATTCAAATAGATATATGTATTTTATTTTAATACATTGAGCCGTTTCCTTTTTAGATAAAATGCAGCTACGGACTATCCTTCCCATTCTACATTTAGTTTAGCATATAAATTATGCTCAACACATGAAGTGACGTCACTGTTTATTGATGACGTCATTTTTGGCATTCGGCTAAAAGTCGTATAATCGGCGACTGTGTCCAACATGAATAATTCAGCGACATAGTGTTTCCAGGCATATTTTTTAAAGAAAAGGATATCTGAAAACATAAATAGTATAACCAATCATTGAAATGTGTTATACAACTGACACAAATCGTGAACACGTGTACTTTAAATAAGAAAAGTAACGTGGGAGGACACTCAGACATCAGTTCATATTTTGAATGTCATGAATGGTACAATAGTGGTGTATCAACCATAACATCACATAAATGTCTTCAGGAGAAAGGTCAGGATGTATGTATGTCATTTGTACACATTGTTGTATGAGCTACTCGGTTTTGAACATAAGAAATCCAAATTCGTTGAAACAGCAACAGCACCAAGATAAATCAACGGTTGTCGAAGCTGGCTTTTCTATACTTCGTTAAAGTATAAGACTGGTATTCGACCCATATCTAAACATATTTAAAATATTCAACATCAATATACACGATCAATTATTATGTAACATGTATTTTGATGCTTGTTTGTCGATCATTCATATAGAACACTATTTTTGTTCATGTAGATAAAATGTCCTAATGGTGAAAATGTGTAAAATCCAACAAGAGATGTAACTCTGGATAACTTTGAACATTGGTGATACATCCATATTATTCTATGAATATTTTAGACTTTGAAACTTTGTTCAAGGGTGCATGAAAATGTATAAATTGTGAGCCTGTATTTATTCAATTAAACATATTACAGTTGTTTTAATTACGCCCCCCCCCCCCTTGTTTTGGGACACCCTGTACATTATAATAATAATTATACTGCATTCAATCATATAGTTACTTTGTACGTGTGATGGGATACATGTATACTTAATAGGGTTGTCCGGTTAGCACAATCGGTAACGAGCGCGCTTCTCACCAATGCGGCCCCAGGTTCGATCCTCAGCCAGGGCAGTATGTGTGATGGTATGATGGTCGCCAGATCGGACAAGTGGGTTTCCTTCGGGTACTCCGGTTTCCTTCCACATTAATGACCGCCTTTACGCATTCATCTATGCCAGCGAAAGCATTTGTATAAGTGCTCCCGCGCTTGTTTGTAACCGTTGTAAAATAAATACAGTTTAAATATACTTAATTTATAATTTATAAATGTTATAATTATGGTTAATTAAAGGTTGCCCACTTATTAAGCACAAATGTTCTGGAAAGGAATTAAATAAGTGTATAATTGTGTCACTATCCCACCAGTTCTAAAAATTACAAGTGCCCGCTATACATATATAATCATTTAGTAATATGCATTTTACTGATAATGACGCGCGGTGGTATCCGGCTATTTTCATATGCAAATGAGGCATGCTATTTTTTAATTATTCATACTAATTAAATGCGCCACCTGAACAAAAATTTTCGACAGATTATAAAGTATGATTATTGCACATCAAAACATAAATACAGAGAATAAATAGTAATGTCGTTAAAATTTTAAGGAAACACGGTTGTCGACCCTGATATCAGTGTGGAAATTTACGTCTGCCATAAAATGTATAATGATGCCAATCAATACGTGATGGTAATGGTGAATCAATGTTTATTTTGCCAGAAATTCTCTTAGATGATGTCTCTGATATAAAGAACAGTTGTGCCTATTGAATGGGCATGTACCTTTACTACTAGCTTATTTAGGTTAAGAAGAGGATGAATGTCAATAACGAGCTATCACATATTTGCATTCTTTAGGACCTATGTTTATGTGCAAGGATACAATTTAGACGAAATAAACAAAACTCTGACAATGTACAACAGTTTATAGAATTGTTTCAAAACCCAATGCCCACGCAATTCCGTCATCCCCTAGGTCCTTGTCCCATTTGGACGGATACATTCCGATCGAACGTAACTGTCGCAGTATTTCGGGAACCATCGACTCTTCCACGTTGAAAAACACACCGACGGTACCGCCTGTTCTTATGACAACACTTACGTGGTATTGTAAGTGTCGTTCTATGGCTGTGGTGTCACTGCCAAACACATCGACAATACACACGTTGTTGATAGGCCCAGTTCCCGGAGGATGGAACTCCGTGAGTGCGGACACGAGACCCGATTCCGGCTGTAGGTCCGCGTCCGATATAAATCTGGTGTTGCGGCCTTTAAGACGGTTTATGTTTACGTCATCTGCCTTCAGGAGGACCCAGTCCAACATGAGCCAGCCGGTCGGGAACAAATACGATGCCATTTCCGGGTTTTGAAATAGTGGATACAATTCTGTTTCCTCGATTGTCTTCATCTCAGAAGTACCTGCAGCAACCGACAGCTGTCTTCGGATTTCCTGCTTTTCCGATTCGGTGAACGAAAATATGAGCATGCCCTGAAACATAAATATGCAGTACACAAACGGCAGCGTCTGTTAACATTGTTAACTTAACGCATTCGGATATAGCAAAGATCGGTTGGCCGATCTACCTTAGCACGTTATTGTAGTATTTAGTTGAAAAGTTATTTTCGGCAAAAAAGAAAGCAAATGCAATGTTACATCTTACGAGTTTTCTGAAGTACCATTGCAAGTATTATTGCAACAGAGACTTGAATTGCCAAACATAATTACAATCCAAGCAACAGTTATAGCAACAATAGTCGTACATTTTCAATACACAACAGCTACGAGACGTAAGAACAGTTACTGTAGTTAAGTAGCACCTTTTTTATTACAACGTTATTGCCGGCCTTGTTCATGTGTTTGTTTAAGTTGTTTGCGGCCATCAGTTCGCTGACACAGCCTGCCTCGCGGGCCCGGGCGCGACAATGGTCCACCAACCGCCGAAACACGCCCTGGCCCTCCACTGCCTTACTCACACGCCCGCCCTGTGCCATATAGGACCGCCCGCCATCCACGATGTTCATCGCCAAGAATCCGACCTACAAACTAACGACTGTGTTGTAGATACGTCATTGTAGTTATAGACCATTGCATGTGTTATACATGTATACGGATATAATTGCGCGCGGTAACTCTAAAAAACGTCCGTACCGTCTGTACTGCACATGTACGGGAGTGTTGCAGTTACTGCACGCAACTAATACGGACATATATAATATTCATACACCGCGAAAAACGTTCATATTATTTGAGTCATGTCCTGACGGACGCGATACCCATTGCTCGCACAGGTTCTGTTACTCTGTTAACGATATGTCTGCATCAGTTGTAGATGTCATGCGTCATCTACGCCAGGAGGCATCTACTTACAATACATATATACATCATGAGGCAGGGCTTCAACTAATGTTAACATAACGTATTTGTATAGCTGAAAACATTCGGGTGTTATTTAGTAAAGTATACATAAATGTCATTTAGGTTTATGATCTAACAATGCCGCTGACATTTGCTATACCGTATGACAGTCTATGTGTATAGGATATAGACGTGACAAACATAAACTCTATGAAATCTGATCAAATTAAATCATGCGTTGGGTTGATATATGTCATATATGTCAAACATCATATATTACATACATGAGACAGAGTGCTTGAACCATTTCAACCCTACACACCATAAAGCCAACTTGTACAAACACAGTTGATTCAGATGAACTGGCTCGTAACGAGCCGTCTCATCAGAATCTACAGCATTTGTCAGTATTTTTCAATTTTCAAAAAATCAACATCATTAATAGAATAGTCCAACAGTTAGCATGGAAGCCCAAATCTTGGATATTCAGGGGTGCCAGGGTCAACCTTTTGAACCCGAAAGTCCGCTATAGCGGTTTATGCAAACACTGCAGATCCAGATGAATCGGCTCGTAACGAGTCGTCTCATCAAGATCTGCACTTTTTGAAAGTAATGTTCATATTTTTGAGAACAAAAACACCCCCTTTTCACAATGGACTAGTCTGA
The DNA here is from genome assembly GCA_029237695.1 of Conchocele bisecta. NCBI lineage: Eukaryota > Metazoa > Mollusca > Bivalvia > Lucinida > Thyasiridae > Conchocele > Conchocele bisecta. The sequence goes on along the minus strand of CM055271.1, from coordinate 26,029,280 downwards.
AAATCATTTTGTGACGGTTGGATTGGTTGCAAAATTAACATATCAAAATTCATTCCAGTTACTTAGGGGTGAAAGGGTTAAAGACAATTTGTATATTAACTAGATAGTACGAGATATACAACTTGCCACATCTCCGTCCAGTTCACAAACGACACTGTCTCTATTGGCGTCAGCGATGAAGTAATCGTAATAAGCCGGCAGGTAGTCATAGCCGGCGAAGGCGTCGGTGCGCAGGGCGAGCACGGCGCCCTTGTCGGCCATTGTGGCCCGCCTGAAGGTCAAATTGCTCGGTGACGACATGGCGCGGCGGGAAAACAATACCCTATGAAACAGAACAAGAAGAATAGCAGAGCTCCAGATCATGTTTGTATCTCAATTATAGTATTATACCCCCATATTTCAAATTCAATGCGTATTTTACTTTTACAAATGTAGTATTGATTGTCTTCTTTATTAACTAGGTAACAAATGAGTAACTAACAATTAAGTAAATGTTCAACTTTATTACATTATTTTCACTACTCAATTTGAAAATAAATGCGTATTTTCACATTGCTATGAGAATTTTGTACTCCCAGTTTTGATAATCAATGCGAATCGCATTGATTATCAAAACTGGGAGTACGAAATTCTCATAGCAATGTGAAAATACGCCAATACGGACCTTATCTGGAGCTCTGAGAACAATATGGTTGAGGCTAATGTAATGAAAATAAAAATTGCTCTTTTTGTTTTGTCTATGTAATGTCTGTCTGCCATGTATCCTGATGACCGTTGATATAACATATTATGTACACATAATACCGGATGTCCTTTCACATTGATCTGTACGGCACATGTATAAGTATGTACATGTAGCATGGTCCATTGGCCATATGTAGACAGCTATGACCGTTCTCAAACTCCTATGTAGAAGATATGATTTAACAGTTCATATATTTAATATATTCACATTTCTGCGCTCGCCAGCGCTCGCTTGATATTTATTTATTAATCGTTCAATATCTGAAATATTAATATAATTACTTACTGATCCAACTGATATTATTAAATAAATAGTGCCCTACACAGTCAGCGGTGTAAATGTACTGAACATGTTGGCTGATAATAAATAGTGCCCTACACAGTCAGCGGTGTAAATGTACTGAACATGTTGGCTGATAATAAATAGATCATTGTTCACATATATTGTATCTTAGGAAACTAAATTATAGGTCATTAATTCCCTCGAATTTAATTGATGGCAAATGAAGTGTTGTAATACTACAGGTAACTCATTCTTTATTCGTGTTTTATTATTAATGGTAATATATTCGCATGCTATAAATAGATTAGACAAACGCAAGTTATGTTTAATTGTGTCTTCATTATGTGTAGTGTACACATGTACATGTAAGTAGTGAGAACATTATTATCTTAAAATAGTCTGCACCTGATCATGATATAGAAAAACACATATTTATACACGAGCAACTTTGTATTCACGGACACATTCTATCGTTTCATATCACCTGGCTTCTATGTATTATTATGACCCAGATACCACATCTATATTAGGAGTATATCGAGCAACTACATGTAGTGGTAACGTAATCATCTATACAATACGTGGATTTACAAGAAATATAATTAATTATATTTAAAGGTACGTTTTTAGATTTTTCGTCATGTACATTGAAAACTAGTCATTGTTATAATATCTAAGCTGTTTATCATCTTTTGTTTATTTTATTTCTACCCACATGTTATGTATAGGCCTAGTTAACTTTGTATCGATTGACAGTGCTATCACTATGTGAATATTTGAATGATTTTGTTTGCGACATTAACTATAAGCCTGGCAAATATGAAACAGAATACACGTACCACATGCATATCAAATAGCAATAACATTACATTTACTAATAATAAAATTAATAAAAGTACACGCGTTGTTTACCTCGTATGAATGTTTATATTGTATCCCGTGTGTAATCCTGAATATATGTCAGTGCTAGTTTATTGTGAGCGGTGCACAGTTAACACATTTTATCATTGACCATATCTTCATCTAGGTGATACAATTATGCACAGCCATGCGTGCGCGTACCGTTATATGGTGTAGGTGTAATGATAAGACTATAATGTCCGGCAGTTTGCACGAACAAACTCAGCTATTATAGGAATGAATGGCCTGTTTGTGGAATTTATCGGGGTATAAACTTGGAAAAGTTTATATCCCCGATAAATTCCACAAAAAGACCATTCATTTCTTATAATTCCAGCATTTGAAATAAATTCATCAAGAAAATGTGTTTATTTTCCGTTTTCTTAAGAATTATTTTAACTGCGCCTCACGGTTACGGAATGTAGTTCGGCGTGGGAGTTTATTGGTATATAAATCTTGGACAGAGACTTGCTACGGGCCAATCAAATGTTAGGGAATTGTGTAAATATTTTTGTGCTGGAATTATGGTGAGATATCCCCACCACATCAATCAACATTCAATTTTCACAATGTCTATATCCATGCCGCACGCTCTTAAAATATGTTTTAATTAGTTTCATTTCTTATTGACGCGTAAAGCTTAATTATTAGATCAAACATAAGTGGATGAAATCAAGTCACAGATATTGTGAAATCGTTTACCGAATTTGACTGTGTGGTTGATCTGTGGTTATGACTTTTCATTAATCGATAGGTCAATATGGACATGGTTGGTACAGCAGATGCATTCATGTTTCATTATAACTACTGTCTGTTTCACGAAAGCTGCCCAAATTTTACGGCCATATAGACCATTCAAAAACAATATTATTTTCGATAGTATTAAATTAAAGGAAAATTTAAGAATGAGCCTTCTTTTTATTTCGTGAAATTTGGTCAAATATTGGTTTTATTACGAAAAATTGATTTCTCTATGGGAATTTAACATGGGGGAAAAAGAGGCAAAGGAGTGTGGGAGGAGTCAAAAAACGATTTTTTTTGGAAATTGACTCCGAAACCTAGCTAGATAGCTTGGAAATGATCCAACTAAGAAAACAAAAATTAAATTTTGAAAATCGGTCCAGGATTACTGAAATTCTAAAAAATTTCCCCATGTTAAATCCCCATAGACATCTTCACTCCGTGAAGATGTCTATGGGGATTTAACATGGGGAAATTTTGTTTTCGCAATAAAATCAATATTTGACCAAATTTCACGAAATAAAAAGAAAGCTCATTCTCAAATTTTGCTTTAATTTAATATTATTGAAAAAAATATTGTTTTTGAGTTGTTTATATAGCCGTAAAATTTGGGCAGCTTTCGTGAAACAGACAGTAGATGACCGCCGCCCGCATGTCGAGCCCGCCGAGTCTTTGATAGTATACCGAAAAACTTTAGCCAAAAACGTTAACCCGGACGCATGTACGTACATACATACGTCAATGTGCCGACAATATCGCGCTATCTGCAGACGGGTGCGACAAAAATGAGAAACTACTGAATAAGCGATATTTAGTACAACTTCAACTTTTTAATTCAAAACAAACCTGGTATGAAACCACTACACCATAATCATTATTTACAATATATGGTGTGCATAGATCGTCTACTGTGTTGACTTAGGTGACCGGAATTTTGTCCACGAGTGTATAATTAAGCAACCAAGGAGAAATAATGCTGACAAAATTACATGTTCGCATATATTGTAATCGACACATGTGCTTTTGATATCATTGGCTTTGTTCATCTGGTCACTGAGTATGTATATATAGATGTATTAGCCAAGTCATACCAATGTAACATAAGTTATGTCTACTACCATCAGGAATACTCGCCGTATAGAACTGCATGACACTCCATTGAATTGCTCCCTCAATCCGACTCTCCGTTACGTAGACTTACTACCCATCGGGAGACAGATTCGCATAAGCAATTTGCTTTTTTCTGTATCCCATTCATATTACCTCGAGTTTTCCTCATGATTTACATTAATAAATATGTACATTTCATGTAACAATAAAATGCATAACATATGTTTATAATAACATAATTCATATGGGTCATTTAAATTATAAATGCTATGATGAAATACAACAATGACAATTGCAAGATCTCTGTGGTGTATCACGTGCACTAGCAATAGTTCACACATATAAACTGTGTGTGTGTGTATGTCAGTAACCTTGTTGAAACAACTTACAAACAACATATTCGCATCGAATGCATATTGTCCAGTATATTTGCAAGCCTCTCGTGATACATGATGTACTGGATATAACACTGAGTTACCAAAGCGTCAACTCCATAGTAGGTGAAAGGCCAGTGTCGGACACATACATTATACCATTTATTAGTGTCGACACATGTGTCTGGTGGTATATATCCTGGAAAATGCGAATACAGTAACTATTTCTGTATATTAGCGTAAATGTTAGAACACGGACAATCAGAGTTTTATGACCTGCATTATGCAGATTTTGAAAATAATACATTACTCTCTAAGCTATGGCAGTTACAGTAAATAATATCTAGGTTTATGGAACACATTATATAGTCAGTAAATACATTGACGTTGAAATTTGTAATCGACAAGCTTAGAGCCCAGAAGAAAAAAGATTTATTGTTCCTTTATTGATTTCTCAACAGCCTTTGATAACATTTGGAGTAAATTAATTAAAAACCGGAATAAACGTAAAATGATATAGGGTCATATATAACATATGTACCAAGACATTAAATCTTGTGTCTCTGCAAATAATGGTGTCTCCCCTTTTTCAAATGTTTTTGCGGTGTCCGACAGGGAGAAAATCTGTCGCCGATATTATTTTCAATCTACCTTAACAATCTACAATCTACACGGTCATAATAAGTGATAATTCAATTTCCTTCCAAAACTTATTAAATGATTTCGATTCATATTGCAAAACCTGGAAACTCAATATGAACATGAGCAAAACAAAAGTAATTAATTGTCTTTGGAACCAAGAAAATAAACAATTATAAATTTACCTTCAACGGCGACTACATTGAAACTGTGAAAGAATACAAGTATTTATCCCGTCAACACAGTGCGGATGTGCCGTGAAACACGGTGCCGTGAAACATTTTTGATATCCGGTCAATACGACCTAATCACTGCGTATGAATATGTGCGGTGGCTGGGATTATTTTCTTTGAATTTTAAAGCCATTAGTAGGTGTTTTGACGGGATAAATAGAATAGTAGGTTAGTGCCTTGAATGGGAAAAAATATCTGGCGCGGCTTGGAAACGGGATGTGCTCGGCAGAGCCTCGCCCATCCCGTTTCCTGAGCCTTGCCAAATATTTTTTCCCATTCACGGCACTAACCTACTATTCTCTATATTGGCGTCCTTTTCTCATCATCAGCAGTTTCCTCAACGCGCGAAAACAAATAGTATTTAGCCAAGCAAAATAGGCAATGCACATTTTATATACACGAATATATAATCTCGAACTTCCAATCGATATACAACTAAGATTATTTGACAAAACTGTTTTGCCAATTTTGACATATAATTGTGAGGTGTGGGGATGCGAGAATTTAGACATTATAGAACGAGTTCACACAGACTTCCTAATAAAAATAACAAAAAGCATTAACTATTAAAACAAGGATTATTACATTTTGGAGCAAATTACTATGCGGCAGCAACACAAAAATATCACGGTTATGCTACGAGAATATGCTCAACTCGCCGCAAACTCAAGCTCACAAATGGCTGACACAAGTTAAAACAATATTGGATGTAACAGGCAATACATACATTTGGATCTACCAACGGGAACTAAATTTGAAAAATGCACATAAAATAATAAGAAATCACTGCAAGAGCAATTTTTACAAAACTGGAATAGCCAGTAGCCGACTCAGGACCGACAACCATCGTATACCTGTAGAAACTGGCAGAAGGCATAATTCTCATGTGCCGTACGCGGATCGTAAATGTACACTGTGCCAGATGAACGAAATAGGTAACACATTTCACTATTTACTTCTGTGCCCATTTTTTCGACAATCACGTATAAGACTCGTACAATACAGATTGTATAGACGTCCAAACATTTTATTGTTCTCAGAGCTGCTGACGACCACATCGATACAATTGTTAAAACAAATGTTTCCCTTTTTGCTAAAGAAATAATGAACCAGTTTTAACACTTATCGTGCTGAATTAGATCTTGTATTCTCGCCCACCAGGTGTCCGAGACAAGGATATTCGCATGGTCACGCCCATGTGATATTTCCTTGTCTCACCCTACACGCGCATGTCTCACATCTAGCAACGACACATTGTCTAATAGGGCAATAGTATGGCTAATGTGTCTTACAATTACATCATACAATAATTAATACGTTTGATGTTTATGTTTTTCAATGGTTGTTGACGTGTTCATTATCACGTCATAGCATCATTTTAAGTTTGATGACGTCAGCAATGTGCGACGTACATTTTGGCGTTGTCAGGGCTGAATGGTGATGGCTATGAATATTACTTTGATAATAATTTGTAAACGATCCACTGAACTGGCATTATCGTCCAATTCGTGGGTGAAAACTTTGTTTTAACCCATTTGTTGATATGGCAAACCCGTTGGACGTATCAAAAGTCGCATAAATTCAGAGAATACAAAGTTGAGTGTATATCTGGGTCAGATAAATATTTTAAGATTCGCAAATATGTTATATAAAGGGGCGAGAAAAAGTACCCATCATATTCACCGGTGTGGGACTAAGAGTATTCCATATATACTCCGGTGTGTGACAAGGATATTCCACCCGAGTGGTCAGAATATGTTGTCAGAAACGAGGCTTTGCCGAGTTTCTGACGACATATTCTGACCACGAGGGTGGAATATCCTTAGTCACACACCGGAGTATATCTGTAATACTTTTTCTCGCATACCTACTAAGTCCAGAATCATGTTTAGCCATAGTACGCCATCAACGAACCACCATGGTATACTAACTTTTTTTTCTTTATATGATATCTCCAATACAACCACTCAATCGCATTACCCGTATCAACAAATGGGTGTAAACAAAATAAATTTTACACCAACATATTAGAGTCTCCTACATTGGATCGAAACATTTAACACATAACGGCCCAATAAAAATACGGTCTGAAGACGCCCGTGACATTCTTTATATGATATCTCCAATACAACCACTCAATCGCATTACCCGTATCAACAAATGGGTGTAAACAAAGTAAATTTTACACCAACATATTAGAGTCTCCTACATTGGATCGAAACATTTAACACATAACGGCCCAATAAAAATACGGTCTGAAGACGCCCGTGACATGATGTGTAAACCCAATTACTACATACACAAAATAAATAGGATGCAGTACGAAACAAACTCATATAAATATTTAAAATAGACCATATATCCTCAATTCAAATTTTCACTTTTTTCGATATGCCACGGCTTTCCGAAAACGAGCGAAATCAGGCAATTGGGATGCTTGCGGGTGGGATGGCCGCCAGGGCGGTCGCGCCTCGGTTTGGTTGCTGTCGGAAGACGATTGATCGTCTTGCAGCCCGGTACCAGCAGACTGGGGCTGTTCACGACCGGCAGCGACCTGGTAGGCCTCGTGTAACGACGGCTAGAGCCGATCGTTACATTACGTTGACGCACTTACGTCAACGTCGATTGGCAGCCACAGTCACTGCTAGGCGATACGGTGTCTCAGGGCAGACCATTCGCAACCGGTTACGTCGTAACGCCCAACCAATCCGGGCACGCCGCCCGTACACTGGTCAGATAATGACCCAACGTCACCGTGCTGCCAGACTGTTATGGGCGCGACGTCATCTGAACTGGAGAAGGGCTGACTGGAACCGAGTTTTGTTCACCGATGAATCTCGGTTCACAGTTAGTCATGCTGACGGAAGATTACGGGTATACAGGCGTAAAAATGAAAGATTCACCGATTGTTGCATTGTTGAGAAGAACAGGTTTGGGGGAGGGAGCGTAATGGTCTGGGGTGGGATCATGGGAAACCGGAAGACAGATTTGGTTGTTGTACAGGGCAACATCAATGCACAACGTTATGTTGCAGATGTGCTAAATGCACATGCCTTACCATTTATCCGTCAGCATGGTCCTGGTATGACATTGATGCACGACAATGCCCGCCCTCACGTAGCCAGGGTCACCACTCAATACTTACAGCAAAACAACGTCGACGTCATGCCATGGCCCGCGGTCTCCCCGGATCTCAATCCCATTGAGCACATATGGGATGAGCTGGGCCGCAAAGCACGAGCTAACCATCAGATTGACAATGTTAGCGATCTTACACGGGCGTTACAACGGGAATGGAGGAATTTGCCCAACGCACTGGTATTGCGTTACGTCACGTCGATGCGGCGTAGGATCATTGCATGCATTCATGCAAATGGTGGCCACACTCGGTACTAACGAGATTTACTGAATTTGCCACATTACTTCTTGAAATTCCATCTCTAAACATTAAGTAACACATTTCTGAGTTGTTGTGATTTTTGATTTTGACCCATACCGCCCTTGGCCGGTTATCTCTCGAATACTTAAGAAGATATCCAAATGCAATTTATTGGCTTTGATACAGAAATGAATGAACTTGTTTTTCCATTTTGATTTTTAAAATTAACCCTTTTGGTTTTTGATGAATCTTTCCTTAAACATGGAGGGACGTTTCTAGTTTTGCTCAGTATACATGGCTTCGCACACTTTACATGCATTTTGATAATAATCAGAAACAAGCATACAAATAAAGTTCGCCTTTGTTTGTATTTTGACAGATATGACACTCAACACCGGAAATATGTGTGTCACATGTCAGACAGTTTATGCGAGATCAGAGATCCGCCATTGTTGTTGTACTACATGAATCAATTTGAAAGCACATGGGCGTGTACATGGCCTCGCACACCCGAAAGTCTTCCGATCTAACTTATACTTAGAATCTGACAATTAAAATTTGTAGTATTTTAACAAACTTACTTATGGCAACACTCTGTATATAATTGACACTATCTCCATGTATTCACCTTGAACCCCAGCATCCAGTGCGCATGCTCTGTTTATATCTGTGTGACTGCAACGGCCACTGAGTCGTTACTATATTTAGTGTTAGTAATATATCCATACATATATTTTACAATCAACTGCAAAACGACGACACGATGGACTCTTACGTCACCCGACTGAAGATCAGCGCCAGAGACTGCCATTTCGGCGACAAGCAGGACGAAATGGTGCGAGACCGCATTGTGTTCGGCACTAGCTCTCCGGAAATCCGCGAAAAAATAATAAATGAAGGAGCCAACTTGACGTTAGACCGTGCTATCCAGATCGGACAATCTTTCGAATATTCCCAGCAACAAATCAAGTCTATGGAGCAGCAGAATGTACATCACATCCGACGGAAATGGACGCCGAGCAATTGACAGCCGCCACTCGAGTCCAGAAAACCGACACCAGGGCCGTCCAAGCAACGACAAAGGTTTTCCTCGGCAAGATGCGGAAACTGTGGACAGAATAAACACACTAACACATCACATTGTCCAGCGAAAGGACCATTCTAAAAAACGTGACCACTTCTCAAGTGTCTGTCGCTCTAAGAAACGAGAACATTTAGTGACAAATGAGTTCTAAAACAGTGACAATTGTGTCAATGATCAGTCGGATAACAATGACAGTGACATATAAGACTTCTACGTGTACACGGTGAGTGGTTTTGATTCTCAACCTGATACAGCGGCCCTTCCCAAACGCCTGTTGATTTTAAGATTGATACCGGACCCCAAGTAAATATAATGCCTCTCTCCGCCTATAGAACGTTGAACATTTATTGGCCCATTGCTACCCCCAGCGAACAAACGTCGTACACAGGTGATCAGCTGACCGTTGTAGGCAAGCTAAAATTAGAATGCCGCCACGCGTCCAAATCAGTTACTACGGAATTCTATATTGTAAATATCAGCACCCCCGCGCTGTTATATCTGCAGACATCGCTTGACCTCGGGTTGCTGCAGTTGACCTATTCCATTGATAAACACAGTCGGAATTCCATTGATGAACAATACGGGTTAGACAAGGCTACCGTTGTAGCAGAATACGGTGACTTATTCAAAGGCATTGGCCTATTTCCGGGCACATGCGCTCTGCATCCCAAACCAGATGCCGTTCCAGTGGTTTTTCCACCGCGACGAGTTCCCATTGCATTGCAAGACCGACTCAAAAAAGAGTTGCAATCAATGGAGAAAAAGCAAATAATCCAGAAGGTAACGGAGCCCACCGAATAGGTAAACGCGTTAGTTTGCGTCGAAAAGCCGAAAACGGGGAAATTACGGATTTGTTTAGACCCCAAGGCATTGAACGACAATATACGACGTCCGTATTATCCTATGCGTACGTTAGATGACGTAATTAGCCTATTAACGGGCGCCAAATACTTCAGTGTTCTTGACGCCACAAAGGGCTATTACGCAATCAAATTAACGGAAGCAGCGTCCAAACTCACAACATTTATGACGCCACTAGGACGTTACCGATACTTGAGATTACCGATGGGTTTACGCAGTTCGCAAGACGTGTTCCAAAGAAAGATAGACGAATTCTTTGGCGACATGCCCGGTGTGACGTCAATTGTCGATGACGTCTTGGTCTTCGGAAGGACAAAAGCCGAGCATGACGAAAGTTTGAGAAACGTACTTCAACGTGTTCGCGAAAAGGGCGTTAGGTTTAACCCCGACAAGTGTGCCATTGGTTTGCCGGAAGTCAAATACTTTGGACACATCATTAGCTCCAAGGGTCTGAAGCCAGATCCCGAGAAAATCTCCGCGATACAAGCTATGAAAACACCGAAAACCTTATTGAAAAAGGACGTCGCATTTGTCTGGGACTGTGCACAGGACATAGCCTTTGTCAAGGTAAAATCCGTCATTACTGAAGCCCCAGTACTGACTTACTTTGACCCAAGTAAACCCCTGAAGCTACAAGTCGACGCATCGTCAAAGGGGTTAGGGGTTGCATGTCTCCAAGACGGGAAACCAGTCGCGTTTGCCTCAAAAACGCTGACAGAGGTGAACTTTAGTCAAATCGAGAAGGAGTTTTTGGCCATATACTTCGGCTGCACTCGGTTTAAACATTATTGTTATGGTAGACATACAATAGTCGAGTCAGATCACAAGCCAATCGTGTCAATCATGAAGAAACCCCTACATAGCTGTCCACCCAGACTGCAAAGAATCCGTTTAGCCCTTCAGCCGTATGACATTGACGTCGTGCACGTACCTGGTAAGAATATTCCGTTAGCAGACACATTGTCAAGGAATTACTCAGACAACACTTACCCAGACTTGATCGAATGGTTGGACATGCACACTGTTCTGACAGGTCTCCCAATTAGTGACCAGAAGTTACAGTTGGTAAGACTCGCAACACAAAACGACGCACAGCTACAAAGGCTGAAACATGCAATTTGTTTGGTTGGCCTAGCAACAGACGTGAATGTCCGAAATCTGTACTAGAGTACTATGGAAGGGGATATCCGCCACTACATTGCATGCTGCTTCATGACAATGCAGTCGACCATTGCTACATGTCATCCTGCACTGCGACTACTCGTTACTGCTTAATGACAACTCCATCGTGCATTATTACATTTCACATTGCATACCTCGATTGGCTATTTGACATTGTTACATGTCATCCTGCATCTTGGCTATACAATACTGCTTAATGACAACTCCATCTTGCATTATTACATTGCATATTGCATACCTCGATTGGCTATTTCACATTGTTACATGCCATATTCTGCCATGTGTCATTCTGCTTACTGCTTGCGGGGATGCGTATATGACTACTGTTCCACCAGTTCTAAAAATTACAAGTTCCCGGAAAACAGATATAATCATTTAGTAATATTTATTTTATTGATAGTGAGAGGCTATTTTCATATGCAAATGAGAAATGATATTTTTTACTAATTTATACTAATGAAATGCTTCGCCTGAAAAAATAATATTTTCGACAGATTATAAAGTATGATCATTGCCTATCCAACAAAAAATACAGAGAATAAATAGTAATGTCCGTTAACATTTTAAGGAAACACGGTTATCGCCTCTGATATCAGTGTGAAAATGTTCGTCTAAAATAAAATGTATAATAATGCCAATCAATACGTGGGGTTGTGGCGAATGAATGTTTATTTTGCCAGGAAATGTCATACGTACATAATATACAAAAGTATCTGTATCACTATATTAAACCTACTGCGTGGGCATGTACCTTTAAGGTAATAATCACACTTTCCATTTACTCATCTGTTGACAATGGATACTTATGTCCGTATTTACATGTACAGTTACTAATGAAGAGTACCTGCTAATTATAGTTCCTGTTAAAAAAAAATAATAATTAGACCGATGGTGTTCAATCTCCCGAAATAGTCACAGGTAAGCCGCTAAATGATAAAGACGGGATTATTTCCTTTGCGGCCAGTATAAAGAAGAATAGTTTATTGCATCGAGGCAACTGCCTCATGAGCATACATACATGACTATGGTATAATATATGTACAATGCAAGATGGTGTACATGGGTAAACTACTAAATATAATAAATTTAGAAACACCACAATCGTGGCAAATAGGCAAATATATTTCAGACCATGCCGCAACAACTAATACATATATCTGTACTTGTATCATACACTCATGTACATCGCACAGTCTCCGCTTACTGATCATAGTGTGTGCTAAGTGTTATATAGATCGTATTAATTTTAACAATAAACTAGAAATAGACATACATATACATAGAAATACACATGTACAGTCAAACCTGTCTTAAGCAGCCACCCAAGGGAAGTGACAAAACTGGCTGCTTAACAGAGTTGACCTCTTAATAGAGGGTTGTGTTTTCAGGTACATTTCAGGTAAATTTTGAAAATTGAAATGAAGATATAGATAACATAGACATGTATGTTGACTTGATAATACAAATGTAATAAATAATATTAATGATTAATTTAGAGTACCATATTGATTAAATATGTATGTTTTAATGCAATTGTGTATCTTTATATTTATTTAATATTTTCAAAATTGAACCTGAACATGTAATGAGTGGATTATATCATTTAATGAAATAAAAAATCTGTCAACAAGTTGAACAAATAAAAACACCAATGTTCACGTTTTTGTTGTTATTTTACAGCCTACTGCAACTGCTAATCTGCAATATTCATATTGTAGACAACTTATTGTACTAGATAATAGGGCATAATGTGGTATAATCGGAAATGGTGTGGGATAATCATAAGTTGTGCGATTTTTTTTATTATTTTTTTGTCGGGTATTGGTCAAGTCGAATTTGGATTCATTTCCAATTGTGTATGTAAATAATGCATAGGCGATGTCAGCAAAAGCAGTCAATAAGTGCGACATTCGGCTCATATTCGACATATGAGGCCATTTGCTTAAATTATATTTGAGCCGGTTACACTCGGTCCTGTGCAATACACACCAATTATATCAGCTATTCGTGTTTTGTCAATTTGGTAATTGGCAATGGGCTGTTCCTTTTTACAACATTTGTGTCGGTAACCTATAGAAATTACGAATCGACGGACAAGGGTGCAAGAACCCGGATGCGATAGGCTGTTCTTTCAATAATGGGCCGACAATTCGGGCAACACAATTTGCACCTGTGAAACATACCCTCTCAATATCGCCGACGCGGCGACGTGTTAGGTGTTTTAATTACCCGCATTGACTGCTGACATCATTGTTAATTCGCGCTTCGGTAACTACCGCCGCAGGGTACATTGAAATCGAGATTAGCGGTGACCGTTTAATGAAATTGGATCACTAGTTTGGGACGATAATTAATGACCGCTGGCCGCGTTAGACGAGTGACCGTTGAATGAAAGCGTTTTATATAGCAAAAATGCGCGGGAGGAATTTGAAGTGGCCGCTTAACGGCGGTGACCGCTGATTAAAGGTGACCGCCCGAGCAGGTTCGACTGTACACGCACATGTATACATGCACATACATGTACACACATATACGCACATATACACACCCATATACATGTATATCTTCTTTCTAATTGTGGCATTGTATTACATGTCTATATAAGTACATATAGACACATATACATATGTGTACATGCACATGCATAAAACAATGCAACAGTGGCAGCGTCATGGCATGAACGTTCTTTCCCTCAAACAGGAATACTTTGATCATACATTGTATTCCAATTGTCGTTTTAAAGTAATAGTGCACATATAATACATGTATCTACTTTCCACACAAGTATAGGATAATTTAACGAAAAAAAGCATACAAAGCTTACTAGTAGTTAAATATTTTTTTTTTATTTCGGGAGAGTTTTTGTTTTTGGCAAATGCGTTTTAAATCAGCATCACAATAGCGTAAAACAACTAGTCACATGAATAATACAGTCATGTACATTCACATTTAATACATGTCATACTGTAAACAAACGGTATGTGATTGTATGGTCGGAAATGACATAAATGCACATGTCGACTTGGAGATCTGCGGAGTCCCAGATCAGTGTGCGCATTCGCACAGCCTGTTCTAAGAATGTACTGTGCATTTTATATAAATATATCTATCAATAAGTATACACAATTGATTTCCAGTTATTTCAAGAATAAATTACTACATATATCTGTTTAGCTGAGATATAATTTCGTTATGTTTATCGAACGCTCTGAAAACGAAATTACCAAGGTTTCTTATATAAGACGCTCTATCTGAGTGAAACAGTGTTACTAATTTTAACATGTTAGGTCTACTTCTATAATATTGGCCGATGTAGCGTACCCTCAAGTCATTGTAGACAGGACATATAAACAAAAAATGAAATTCATCTTCTAACACGTTACAGAATTTACATTTACGATCATCAAAGGGTGTACTAATTGGTCTATGCCATCTGCCGGTTTCAACCTCCAGCCTGTGGGCAGATACACGCAGTCTGATTAGAGCCACTCTAAACTTGTTTTACACTGATGAAATCGAGATAGCATTGATATTCAAAAGATGAAATATTTTTATAAAATAAAGCTCTACTAGATTCATTTATTCTAGTGTTCCAGTCCTGAACGAAATTGTCTGTTAAGCGTTGTTTTAATGTTGATACAAATCTTATGACGTCACCCACACCTTGCGAAAAGCATACATGGTAAAAACCAAGCTGTGTTAACATAGATTTAATCAGAGAGGCCCAATTTTTCACAGTTGGTGACCGTTCAATATCATTAAGCATCATGTGATATATACATTTAATATATTTCCGATCACTTGATCCGATTACTTTGAACCCATATTTAATTATATTATATAAACGACCTGTTCTAAGTGATGTTCTGCCTAGTTCACCGTAAAAAAAATCGTTTTCTGTTGATATTTTGACACCTAGCACGCGTTTACAAAATTGTAAATACACTCTTTCAATTTGCATGGACTGTGAAAACCCCCATACTTCACCGGTATAATTCAGGATAGGGAGTACAAGTTTATCAAATAATTCCAGCATATGCTTAGGGGATAAGTCAGTAAATTGTTTCAAATATGTATATAATTTGAAAATTGCCTTTTGTGCCTGTCCCGATAAGGTATTATTGGCCTCTGAAAAGGAGCCACCTGGCGTGAAAACCACTCCTAAGTATGAAAATTGTGTTACTATTTCTATTTCGTAATCGTTATAATAGAATTTCAAATTTGCGGGAAGTCGGCCGCCTTCTCTAAAAATCATAATTTTAGTTTTCTTAGTATTTACTGTAAGTTTCCATGTTTGGCAATAATTGTATAATGTCTCTAGCCCTTTTTGTAAATGTACTGCTGACGTTGCTAAAATTGCAATGTCATCAGCATATAATAACAACAAAATATGTATCATGCCAATGTCTATCCCATCTATTCCGTGTAAATAGAACTCATCTTCTAAATCATTTATATACATTGCAAATATAAATGGTGATAAGCATTCCCCTTGTCGCACCCCTAACATACAGGTAAATTTTTCGCTTAATTGATTATTAAATTTTACTTTTGATTTTATGTTATCATACATAGATTTTATTACACTTAACATGTTGCCCCTCACTCTTATGCTTATTAATTTATACAAAATATTTTCTCTCACAATATAATCGAATGCCTTCGTAAAATCAACAAAAGCGCAGTGTAGTTGTTTCCCTTGGTTAAGTAGATGGGTAATCATTCCATGTAGAATAAATATATGATCAACAGTTGAGATATGTTTTCTAAAGCCAGCTTGTGATTCAACATATACAAAATATTTCTCGGCCCACTGTGTGAGCCTATTATTTAATATTCTTGAAAATAATTTTCCAATAGTACTAAGTAATGTAATTCCCCTATAGTTACCTACATCATTTACGTTACCTTTTTTATGAAGTGGCACTATATAACCTTCAGACCCTCCGGGAAATAACCATTTCTGAAAGTTGTATTAAACAGTTTGTGCAGAAATGGTGAAATTAGTATTTTTCCATGAATTAGAAATTCGTTTAAATACATATCTGGTCCCCCACTCCGTCCATTTGATAACTGGGAAATTGATTGCAAAAGTTCTTCCTTAGAAATTCGATATTCAATTCAGCGAACATTATTTTTATTTCCGACTCAAAATATACCTCATTAAAATGAATAATATCTTCATCTGGCTGGAAAAAATGGTCTGTTGGATTATTTATGGCTTTGAAATACTGTACAAAAGAATCATCAGAAATTGTGTTTGATTTGGGTGAGCCTGCAGTTTCTTTCAACATTTGCCAGTACTGTTTGGCATTTTTTCGTCGAGCTTGTAATAACTTATTTGTTTGGCATTTTCCTTGTTCATACATGTAATTACGATGACACTGCTTGTAATCACTCCTCGACTTTACTAGTTGTGTTCGATTATAATGTGTATCATCCCTCCTGTATTTATTCAGATTATTGAAAAATATGCGTTTTGCCGATTCAGTAGTTTCGTCTAATTTGTATTTTACTGATTCCGCTATGTTTTTATTTTGTGCTTTTATCGGTTTTTTAAATAAAGGTTCGCAAACAGATTATTAAAACTAGAAACGGCGTTATCAATGCCATTTTCGGACGACTCATTACGTAATGTTTGTGTTAGTCGATCGAGTTGCTCGGTAACGCCAGGTGAGCACAACGCGCTTTTGTAGGCATCTATATTATCATTTTGCCATACAAATTTATGCGTTAATTGTTGGTTATTATTCGTACTTTGGTGAACGGAATTCTGCTCAGTACGACTACAACTCATTGAAAAATGTACAATACAATGATCAGATAATATATTTGGATCTTCAACAACAAATGTGGAAAATAAATGTAATAATTGTCCATTTATCAGGACTAGGTCAACGAGACTACTACCTCTGCTGCCCACGTAGGTACATTTGCCCGTCTCACCACACACTCTGCCGTTTACACTACGTAATCCGGAGGATTTACAAAGTTCAATCAATAATCGCCCGTTTTAATTAATTCTAGTATCCTGTGACAATCTCGGTAAATCGTTATCACATATATAATCATCGGGCAACGTATCTACGTGTTCAGCGTGATCCATCGATACATAATCATGTAATAATCCGCATCTGCTATTTAGGTCGCCCAACATCATAAAATTACATTCATTTTTTTGTATTATTCTGAATGATACTAATATCATCAAGCACATCATTAAAAATGTTCGATTCAACAAAAGCTTGCCGGCTAGAATTCTCAGGAATAATATAGGAAATACACATATACAAATCATGTGGTAGATTGAATAAATTACTATTCAATTTTAGCCACATGTATGCGTCGGAGTCTTCTAAATATAAAGTGACGTCATTATCTAAATAATCCTTCACATAGACTACAATGCCCCCAGAGTTACGTTTCGCATTGCTATGTTTGCAAGACCAGTGTAATGGATAATGGGTAAATGAGTCAACATGTAAATCCGATAATGAATCCGCCCAGGTTTCGGTAAACACAATTATATCGTTATTGTTTAATATTTCGAAAAGTTCAGGTGAATGTAATTTATTAATTCTCTTCGTGACAAGACCTTGCACATTTAGCAATGCAAACGTAATTGTATTTGGCCTACTCTCCCCGCTGTGCTATTGTGAACCGCCACTGTTTATATCACGTGATCTGCTCACTGACCGAGTCATTGTGTGGCTTGTAACATCACGTGGTACGTTCGCGCCAACTGCACGATTCGCACTATTGGCCGACTGGCTAGCATGTTTCTGGTGACGTTTATGTGACCTTGATCTGTGGGTGCCTGAGTTTACGCTAATGTTTATATGTTCATGATTCGTAGTACTATTGTTAGTGTTTACATTTGTGTGCGATTGTCCGGCGACACTTTGTAATAATGACTGCGAATGGTCAGTCTCAGGTGAAAGCGTGACCGACGAGTCGTCTACTGTTGGCGATTGTGACGGTTTTCGCTTGTTTGTATTGTTTATTGGCGTACTGGTGATATATGAGGGACCTGACACAATCTGAGTAACAGGCACATTGCTGGGCTCTGTCGACAAAACATTGTATGTGGTGTTTGTGTTGGGTGCACTGGCTACACTGGTGTGTGTGGTGTTTTCGCCGACTACACTGGTGTGCACGGTATCGACACTGGCTACACTGGTGAGTGTGGTGTTTGCGCCGACTACACTGGTGTGCGCGGTATCGATACTGGCTACACTGGTGTGTATGTGACTCACATTTGGTACGTTGGTGTAAGCGGTGTTTGCACTTGGTATACTGGTGTATGCTGTACTAACACTAGGGAATATACTGGTGTATGTTGTATTCCCACTGGATACACATGGCTGTCTGGTAACATCGGAATAACTGTGCATCTGTGGAGGTGGTCGCGGTGGGAAGCACGGATATGAAGTGGGTGGCGGCAGGTACTGGGACGTCGGTGGAGCTGGCTGCCTCGGCGAATCGAAACTACGTTGTGGTGGAGGCGGTTTAGTAAAACGCTGGCCAATCAGAGTCTGCGGACGTGGCTGCCCGTCTGTAGCCCTATCAAAACGTGGCGGTCTAGTAGCGCTGGGCAAACTCGGGGATTGATTTTGGCGTGTCACTGGCGGTGTCTCTCTCGGAGCGTTAACGTTGCCACTAGCGCCCGCGACTGTCGACGTCGAATATGCACCTTTAAATCACCTTTATTCGCAATTCAATCAATCAACCAAGTTAAGAAAATATATATACAATTTGACAAACATTGATGTCATTGTGTATAAGCAGCTAACACCATAACTCGTGCACATATATAATAGTGATATAGCATTATGTTCGACTCTAGCTACATCAAAACGCGAATGCACACGTACACATACACACGCACGCGCTCACTTAATTCATCGTTTCTCATACAAACAAAAATGTTTTATTTTGCTAAAGTACTGTACCTTCGTGTACATGCATGTATACAGGTAGATACGCAATCGCGGTGATCCCCCGTGAACGACCGCGGCGAATCACCGTGATAACGTTCGGGCAGTGCATCACAGTGACCGAGGATGCTGTCACCGCGATCCCACTGCCTGAAACAGTGATCGCGGGGGACAGGTAGGCTATGCCCGCGGTGATCGACCACTTTAAATATATTATGTCCGCGGTGGCACAGTGACAAAAGACCACAAGAAAAAACGTGTTCCCATTATGACAACAGAGAGCGTTGTACATTTTGCCAAGTTTCATTCGGCCTACTGCTTACTGCGATGCTGGCATCCCTCATTCGGCCATTTCATATTCTGACATGGGCCATTCTGAGTGCTTGCATGCGTCATTCGGCGGAATCCATATACATGTAGTCATATACGCATCCCAGCAAGCAGTAAGCAGAATGACACATGGCAGAATATGGCATGTAACAAAACAATGTGAAATAGCCAATCGAGGTATGCAATATGCAATGTAATAATGCAAGATGGAGTTGTCATAAAGTAGTATTGTATAGCCAAGATGCAGGATGACATGTAGCAATGTCAAATAGCCAATCGAGGTATGCAATGTGAAATGTAATAATGCAAGATGGAGTTGTCATTAAGCAGTAACGAGTAGCCGCAGTGCAGGATGACATGTAACACTGGTCGACTTCATTGTCATGAAGCAGCATGCAATGTAGTGGCGGATATCCCCTTCCATATAGTACTGGAATCACAGAGATGACCTATCCTGTGAAAACGACATTATATTCAGGGGTCAGACAATTGTCATTCCAAAGTCCTTACGACTGGAAATGATTGACGCTGTGCACATTGGGCATATGGGCACGTAAAAGACTGTGAGACGTGCGAGGGACTAAAATGACAACCGAGATTACGGAGCAAGTCGTCTCTTGTCGTATTTATTTACGCCACAGAAACTCTAACGCTAAACAGCCACTAAAACCCCATGACGTGCCCCAGAGGCCTTGACAGTATACCGCATATGACCTATTTACCTGGGACGGTAAGGATTTATTGGTCATTATAGACGCATACAGCAGACATTTCGAAGTAGACTTGCTGCCAGACACGAAAAGTCTTACGGTCATACGGAAACTCAAGGTTCATTTCGGGTGACTTGGCATTCCTGAGCGTTTAAAATCAGATAATGGACCGCAGTTCTCATCTGAGCTATTCGCGAATTGTGCTAAGGAGTGGAATTTTACTCATGAAACGTCAAGTCCGAATTACCCAGCATCGAACGGCCTCAGCGAGAAATATGTATCGATTGCAAAACGAATTTTGCAGAAAGCAAAGGAAGATGGACGGGACCCATATGTTCCGCTGTTAGAATACAGAAATACGCCGCTAAAATGTGGGTTGTCACCTGCGCAATTGCTGGAAGGCAGACGCCTCGGATCAATCCTTCCATCGACAAACAAGCAGTTAGAACCGCGTGCCGTCATCCGCGCGAAATCAAATGCTGAAATTGCAGAACGCGCAGAAAGTCTATTTTTACAAAACATCTGTTCCACTCGCGGAACTGAAGGTCGGTGACCGCGTCAGAGTATAGTTTGGCAAGGTATGGGAACCAGCCGTCGTTACCTTGAAAAACGGTGATACAGCGTCGGCACGCAGCAATGTGGTGTTTATCGGCGAAATAGACGCTTCCTAAGTAAAGAACGGGAACCAGCGGATAATGTCAATGAACTCCCACCTTCCGTTATCTTGCACAATGACAATGCAGGTCAGCAACAGAATAACAACTTCAGTGATGGAAATTTCCAAACTGACCATTCATGTCCTGCTGATAAGCTTGGTCAGACATCCCCGGTTAATGACCCAATTTCCCGGAAAACATTGCCCACTGTGACCCCGTATAAGACGCGATCAGGAAGATTATCCAAACCAAACACATTGTACACTGGAGACCAGTGGACACAATGAGTTGAACATTGAGATGATCATGCGCATGTTGTATGCATGATATGTATGTATACATGTTCTATATAACCGCAATTAATTGCTTTTTCCAGACTACATATCCAGGGTGTCGTAGAGATTATTACAGTATAACTCTAGATTACTAAGAAACTTGATATACATATTCAAATAATAAAGACATATTGACTAAATATTTATGAAGACACCCACAATGGTGATGTCTGGCACCCAGCTACATCAACAGACTATGCAAACGTTTGTTTCACCGTGTATGAAAACAACAAAATTAATATTATTGACCAAACACTCACACCGTCGCACCGACGACAATAACCAACATTACTATCCTACTCGTTGTTGTTGTTAATCCTGTCGCTAATCTTCCGTCACGTCTGTGCTTCTAGGAAACAGGTAGCCAATTGATGTCCCATAGACCCACATTCACACAAACATGACAATCGCAAAACCAATATTGTTACTTCCATTCCTGGAGTCAGTGACATAAGTCGGTTCTAGATCCATTCCAAACACGGGGTCATGCGGATTGATTTCCATGAGTTCCCCTTTTCTGACGGAACCGTCTACTTTCACTTTCGAAATCTCTAGCTCACCCCCACTGCAAGTCGCACACAGAAAATGTGTCCTGCATGTGTAGAGAATGCAAATAATATAATAAAATGTTTGGCACAGACATACCTTTCCTGTAGCATCTATTTTATTTATCTCTCTGTCATAATAATAACAATCGAGGCCGTTGTCCTGAGATTTTACTCCTTGTTGCTAAGCTTGTTGGTTTACGGTCACATTATTTATTGGCCGACTAGTTCCTCTAAGTCTCAGGATGCAACTATGTTTGTGCTTAAACACTTGTTGCGCATGCGTGAAAAAACTTTTGTGCCTGGGAGAAAATGAGTCGGCTGGTATGTCAGATGTGGTGCGTGGTGTCCGGCAGATCATCAGAAAATATAAAAATATAGCTGCTGTTTCATACGCACGAAATGTGTCGATTCGTATTTTCCAAAATTTAACTGATAAACTTAGCCCAAAACTGTGAAAACTATAGTGAATAGTATATGTAGAGTTTTAGATACAAAGCAAGACAGACCAAAACGCCATAGGATAAGTTGGCACGGCACTATTTTCTTGGTCGTACTCGCCGTTTAGGCGTAGCACGACAATATGGTTGCCCCCATAGACATTTGCGTGACATAATATGCTAGCTCAGTGGAGATAACATATAATAATGAACCAGTTTTAACCCTTGTATTGCTGAACTAGATATTGTCGTCTGCTGATTATTATTTTCCTTTTGATCGCCATTTTTCTCAGTAAGAAGCTTGGTCTGTCCCGAGACGAATTGATATAATGGAACCATTTCCCACTGGAGATGGTTCTAATGTGCTGCCGAACCATATTTTATAGTACATGTATTACTTTCTTTAGAAATACAAACTATGTAACAATGGCAGACAACAATATTCGTTCCCCACATTCCACGGGTTATAATCACATACTATCCAATACTATATACCACGTTCAGAATTTACGTACCCGGAAAGTATGCACAAACACATGTAATATCCATTGACAAATTCACCCGACACGTTATGTCCACTTTCAATATATTAGCTGTGTGGCACCAATTGACCAACCAGTATTCGGGAGATTTTTTCTTTGACGCTTGTCATATACATATTCCCACGCTCGCAACATGACTAGATCGTGCATGTCGTGCACGGGTAGCACAGCTATACTATATGTGTCATCGACGGTGGTGTGACACCTGTGAATATTTACAACAACTATTAATACATGTAGTGACCAAGGTCTACACTTGGTTGTATATATGCACCATAGCATAATCATGCTGTGATTTCAATGCTGGTCTGCTGTGCGGCGTAGGCTCGGACCAGACAGCGAGGACTATGATCAGGTCCAAGCCTATGCTGGCCGTAAATCTAACTAGGTCCCATTTCCCCCAATTTAGAGATAATGACAATTACTTATTTGCTAATATGCACACTATTTCTATATATTTAAGAAATCAACAACAACAACCAAACAAAACCAACAACAACATCGAAATTAAACCGTCAACATTGTCTCTTTCGGATGTAATTGAGAGCGGCGTAGACTCTGACCTGACTGCAAAGATGTACAGACTGGTCAGAGCCGTCACCGTTCATAGAATCCGCTTTCCACGGCGCTTAATGAATTACCAATGTCAGTCATGTTGTTACCTTGTAACCTGACTTTAAATAAAAATATGTTCTGTTCTGCAAACAGTTACAAAAGTGTTTCAAACCCAAGCTGCCAAGCGATACCGTCTTCTGGAAGGTCCTTGTGCCAGCGGGACGGATATAGTCCAAATGAACGTAACTGTCGGAGTATTTCGGGAACCATCGACTCGTCCACGTTGAAAACCACACCGACAGTCCCGCCTGTTCCCAAGACAATACCTAAGTAGTAATGCAAGTGCCGTTCTATGGCTGTGGTGTCATTTCCAAACACATCGACAATACACACGTGGTTTATATGCCCGCTTCTCGGACGATGGAACTGTGTGAGTGCAGACACCAGTCCCGATTCCGGCTTAACGTCCACATCGGATAGAAATCTGGTGTTGCGGCCTTTAAGACGGTTTATGTTCACTTCAGCTGCCTTCAAAAGGACCCAATCTAGCATTATCCAGCCAGTCGGTAACCAGTAAGACGTCTTATCCGGGTTTTTAAACAGCGGATAAAAGTCATCTCCTTCGATTGATTTCAACTCCGAATTAGTACCCGGACCAACAGCTATTTGGCGACTAATGGCCTGCTTCTTCTGTTCGTCAAACTCATACCCTAGCCTACCCTGCAACACAGAATAAAGTCAACAATAGATGGTCTATATCGAAGAACGTACAACGATTCCATGACATTTCCAGTAAGTGAACAAATTAATCAAGGCAACATCACCATCATATCCGCTTATTAAATTTCGGCCAACATTATGACAATGTATACTGTATCTGATCTCAATAGGTTACTGACATGTGAAGTTGAAGTGGTACCTTTTTCAATATCATGTTTTTTCCAGCCCTGTTCATGCGTTGATTCATATGATTCGTCGACATCAGTTCCCTGACACAGCCTGTCTCGCGGGCTCGGGCGCGACAGTAGTCCACCAACCGCCGGAACACGCCTTGACCCTCCACCTCCTTACTCACACGCCCGCCCTGGGCCATGTACGACCGCCCGCCATCTACGATGTTCATCGCCAAGAATCCGACCTGCAGCAATTAATGTCCATGTTAATAATGTCAGCAACATACAGTTGTGTATCCAACAACTGTAGAAGCAGCAGCTACCAGTTTCCGGGTTGAAGGTTAATGTGAATGACACTTTGGCAGCAAACCGTAGTGTTACTACGTAGTGTTTGTAAACTGTAAACTGTAAAACTGTTACACTGAGTGTTGAATGCGTGTTAATTATAAGACGACAATAACGTGTTAAACGTGTCTAATGGGGAATCATATATAATAAGAAGCGACATACATGAATAGATACAGGCAGCAATCAAACAACACCGTTTGAGAAATTCAATACTATTGCATCTGATTCAGCAACTGCGTAATCATGAGATACGGTTTGAGATACTCTGATATTTCATCGTACCTGTCTGTTTTATTGCTGAACCGGTTTAGTACGTAATGTGTAACATTATCCGACAATGTTTGGCAATTCATTGGCCGGACATTAATAGGAGCGTATTGCTATTTTTGACCGAATTGCTGTGGATCATGACCACTTGACTGTCAAATAGGATAACACTAGTATAGTAGTGACGTTGCTTTATAAACATCGTTTATCATTTAACACTATAATCCGTTTATTTATTGCTGGGTAGATCTAATACCAATAAAACGTTTCATGTCAGGTGTCGTATTGTCCTATCTGATGGGGACTTAAAAAGTCGATCCCGATATGCAGAGCCAGTCTTACCACCTTGCCGTCGAGTTCACATACGATGCTTTCTCTATTGGCGTCGGACATGAAGTGATCGTAGTAAGCGGGCAGATAGTCGTATCCTCCCATGGCATCGCTGCGCAAACCCAGCACCGCCTCTTTGTCTGCATGTGTCGCCAGCCGTAACGTGAACTTGTCGGACGACAACATGCTTCCCTCAAAGGACAGGGGAATGCAACATGAAACATCTCTGCTACAATAAGTATTATTGTCTATAAAGTGTTTGAAGAAACTCTAAGACTAGAACTATCATGTAAAGTAATTGTTTCACAGATAAGTTCCTTTATGTTCAATAGTGGCTAATAAGCTTCACCGACCGCTAAGTATTCATATTACATAAATAATAATTCAAATGCATCTTGTTTATTTGATCAACATTCAAGTAGTTGCTGCTGTATTAAATTATATAAATGTACATGATGGATGATACTTGCACTAACCGTGATTGACATGGAAGATCATGGTTTTGTATTTCAGCAAAACATGTAATAAATGTAAACACAATTCATGAAACACATTGCTCAAACTTGTTGTCAAATTATTATATGATACATACTATCGCTTTCATTATTTTACAATGCGCCAAAATAACTATGTTATCAAGTATACCAAGTATGAATAAAATAGGATCAAAACTGCAATTTAGGTACTCCGACAAGCAATGTCATTATACCAAATATGAGGAGAATAGGCTAAGTATTGTAGACGTAGATAGCCGGACGAGAAATAAATGCGGAGATTCGTCCTGTAGCATCAAAAGGAATGACCGCCGTTGTCTATGCCTATTTTAGGTATGGATTGTGTTCCATGTATATTAAATTTCGCACAAGCCTGTGCTAGTAGGAATTTGTTGCGTGGAGTGTGACAATACTGACCGGTTCGTCATAGAATTTAACATGTGCAATAAAGTTGCAGTTTTAATATATATATTTCTGGTAGTCGTTTTCAGCAATTATCATGCATTTCTTGACTTTGTTTCTCTTAATTGTTAACGATCGTATTAAAGCAGATACAACTGTGTGTTTGTACTTACACTGTGTGTTTATGCTGTAGGTAATTCCGTTTACATGTGTTTGTTCTATTCACAGGTAGAAGAATCGGACCTAGGACCCAATAAATGGCTCATTTGAAAAACGTTACCACACCCACCAATTTCCGTACACTATACAGTATAGCATTTTCAAGGTAGACGAGAGCTTGGGAAAATGCCATAGATAGGCTAAAATTATGGCTCACTCAAACACCACACGTTTTGATTGTTCTGCTGACTTACGCCTCTGGCAAATGATAAATGCCTTAGGCCCCCAAATATATTCACTTTAAACCTCTGTGTTTAGTATTTTGTTTGTTACACACACTTTAGCTACCAACGTTACAGAGAAATTTCTCTTTCGGAAAGAATCTCACACAATCAGCTTGACCCATCGCCACCTGATTGGCTTTAGTATTTATAATGCTCCAGTTTAGGTTTTCCCGTGGCGTCATTATTGATCATTCTGCGAATTTTAACAAAGGAAATCCGAAAGTCAAGTTCACGGAAGGTTATGTCGAAATATTGGGACGCAAATCAAAATAAACGCAGGTTTTAGATCATTCAATATTAGTGGATGTCACTTATTAGTCACAAATTGTAACATCGGAGTTATTGATGTTTATTTCAGTGATCCATGTCAATATGTTGAGACTGTAATGGGATTTCAGCCAGATTTTACACGTAATTTATGCTTCCACAGCCCACAAAAATGTGTGACATTCTTTCGTACACACACTTATGGCATTGTCTTTGGTAGCTGATTTGCCAGTAACTAACAAAATGCTAAAAGCAAATGCTTGAAGTGAATATATATGAAGACCTAAGCCGTTTATCGATTACCAGACACAATTCAGCAGAAAAATCGAAATGTGTGGTGTTTGAGCGAGTCCGAAACTACGGCGTTTTCCCAAGCTCTTGCCTACCTTGAAAATGCTATTCTGTATATATATAGCGTATTAAAATTGGTAGGTGGGGTAACGGTTTACAAATGAGTCATTTATCGGGTCCTAGGTCCGATTCTTCCACCTGTGGTTCTATTTTGGTGTCAATGATGTCCGCAATGACTAATGCACGCTATCAGTGAGCATACGTGTCAATATCGGCCTACATTTATGGCTCTGCCATGTTGTCATGACGTGGTTTACATAATTATTAACCCTTACATGTACGACTGCTGTCTATTTTATATTTTCCATTTTTCTCATCAAAACCATGTTTCGACAACACTTTAGAATCATTTCCAATGGAAATGATTCTAAAGTGTTGCCAAACCATGTTTTTATTGATAAAAAATACGAAACATAAATCTACAGCAGACGGCAATTTACGTTTCCCTCATTCTAAGGTTTAAACACCCTGCTGCAACTAACAAGGGAATCTCCCATGGAGGATCCACGTTTGTTCACGACCAATCGGTTACTTGTACACAACCACCTGCGTCAATCTTGCCCAGAGTATAAGCGCTTCTGAACATCTATTGACAATGTCG
The DNA here is from genome assembly GCA_029237695.1 of Conchocele bisecta. Taxonomy (NCBI): domain Eukaryota; kingdom Metazoa; phylum Mollusca; class Bivalvia; order Lucinida; family Thyasiridae; genus Conchocele; species Conchocele bisecta. The sequence continues at coordinate 26,001,304 of CM055271.1, read as the reverse complement.
TCTGCTTGGTGTGATTATAACATAAATTAGTTCTGTTCAATAATTTTCAATTTCTTCTAATAATTTTCCAATTCTTCGTTAAAAAGCGATATTGTAGAAACGCATATCCGTAAACGAATCTTTGATTTTATAAACTGTTTTATAAAATTAGTTTGATAATGTTTCGGTAGTGTTTCTCCGATCCTATTTAGTCGCTTCATTATATAAATTTGATACTTATACCGGCGACATAATTGCCGGTTTAATATATAAATGCAACGTTTTATCGCAGCGTAATAAATTACGCTGATATTTCATGTATTCGATATCACATAGTATTGTCATTTTACCGTGTTTTAATACTGTAGAAACAACAGCGTAAAATCCTTCATCCAAATCATTATAAACGTCCAATTCGTTGTGTATTTTATTATCCATTTTGTTATAATATTTTATTATAACCTATTAAATTTATATGTTCAATTGGACGTGGAAAAACAACATGATGTATTTATGACACCAATTTTGAATATTTCGTGGTTGGTGGGAGACAATTTCCTCGTTAACCAATTTTTGATTTTTCGGGGGCGGGGGGTGGTGGAGTAGTATATTGGGAGTCAAAATGATACCACCGTTAGGTGGTAAATTTTCCATTTGACTCCCTATACTACTTCCCTTCACACATTTAAATCAACAATGAATATTGAATATCAACACCCATCTGTCAAATATTTGAACAGTAGAGTCAAGGTGTATGATCACGTGGTACTAACAACAACAACAAGTACTGAAACTTCCAGAATCCATCCGATTGAAAGTACGTATTCTTTTATATTGTCCTTATCACGTAACGGATTTTGAAGCTGAATTTGGTGGTCTCTGTACTTTGGCCCACACTTCTGTCGTTTTTGCGGAGAATCGATTTCCGTGTCGGTAGGAAATCGATTCTTCGCAAAAACGAAATCACTCCGTGAAGATGTCTATGGGGATTTAACATGGGGAAATTGTTTTTTCGCAATAAAATCAATATTTGACCAAATTTCACGGAATAAAAAGAAGGCTCATTCTTAAATTTTCCTTTAATTTAATACTATCGAAAAAATATTGTTTTTGAATTGTTTATATGGCCGCAAAATTTGGGCAGCTTTCGTGAAACAGACTATAAGCCAAGGTAAACGGCTGTGCTTTGTGAACTTGAACAGGCATTATCATCATAAATATACGTACATGCTGTATTTCGGCGTTATTTTTTTTAGCCTAGCACAAAAATGAGTTTTGCGAACAGAGTAGACCCATATCAGACTGCACATCTGTGCAATTTAATATGGGTCTACACTGATTGCAATAAAATTAATATGTGTGAAAATATGAATCTGGCAAATAATGTAGTCCCAGATCAGATTGCGCAGATATGTAGGATGGTCTGGATCAACACCAGTAGAAATCACTATAATTGTTCCTTTGCATAACAAATCATGCTACATTCGCCCTTTTTACAAGCAATAAGGCCCTAAACTACATAATTTGGACCGGATTTCTATAAATAAATTCAACTATCCCCCATTGGTACAGTTATATTTAACGACATCGTAGCTGGCGGCTCACCAACCGGCCAAAGCGGAAACTCGAACCTTTGACCTCCCACTAGGCCGCAGCGACGTGACTGAACAAAGCTTCTGACATACGGACAGTTTTCTAACCTCGGACCCTGTTCTATGTTGAGAAATAGCCGATGTGTGACGTCACATTCCGGGAGGCGGGGGACGGCGACGCGGGTTCGATCCTGTCCATAGACGCCGGTACCGACGACTACCTGCCGGCGTACCTGCCCTACTACATGGCGCATGCCGACTACACGTGCATCGTGTCCGAGCTGGCTAGTGAGATCGTAGGTTACATGCACAGTGGAACATCTCTAAATCGAAACATAATATGAATATTACGTGCTACATTTTGATTTGATTCATTGTAATTGATCTCTTAAGTTAATGTGTGTTCAGGATTGCCAAATATCATTATTTGGGAATGCATACATGAACATGTCAAACACAAATGCATTTATATATATGTTTTAATGCTCACATTCAATAGCATAACATGGGATTTTATTCTTGCTTTATGCTCCTAGTTTCTGCTTTCTGCGATACCCGGTAGATGTATTATAGATGACATTATGTAAATAAATATGAATTAACCAATGTTTAAGAAATAAAGGAAAAACAACTATTTTTGTTTTATAATAACGAACTAATTGTTATTATAAAGCAAAAATAAAAAAAGAACACTGCAGCAGTTCGATGAAACAAATATGTTTCGACATCAAGCCACTCACACCCACAATAAGTCTTGGTTGTCGTGACGATGTACAAAAGCAGACACAGTGGAACCCCTCCAAACCGGACACATCGGGACGTCCCCAGGGCGTCAGGAATAGATATTTTCCACAACTGTAAATCAGTCATATGACCATTCCAAGACATGTTTTCATGTTTTGCAATCACGAACAGACAGTACCATCAGAGATAAAAGCAAAACAAGACTCGTCAGAATTACCCACACAGTCAGATAGAAGGTGTCCGGCTTAGAGGTTGCACCGTACCATTTTAAAGCGACTTGTATTATCTATGTACATTCTTACAGCTGTAAATAGTGTTTCTTTAGTTGGATCGTCCAGTTTTGGATTTAAAACAACTAAGTGACGGAGCATTCCGTGTGTTTTCTGGCATATAGTTCCAGTCTCGGACTGAAGAGGGAAGAAATGAGTTATCTATCCCCTATAACTTTATAGAACATACATGTATATGCATTTGGTGACTTGAAAATAAATCAGAGAAGGACGACATGACACACAAACAAAAATATATTTAAAAAATCCGCCCTCCTGCGTCACATCCCGCAATCCCCGTGTCTACGAAAGTACTTTGCATGGCCTAATGTAGAACGAAATCAGCCTGCTACTGTAACACTAATCGCTATTCAGTCCGTGAAACACGAACTTTGCTTCTCTAACAAACAACACATATCGTTTCGTTTAACACATGTCCGGTTTAGAGAGGTTCTACTGTAATTAAGCACTCGATGGCCAAGTTTTGTAATTTTCTGTTATTAACAGACAGGACAATGACATAAATTACATTGAAACCCATCTACATTAGACACAATGGGGTCCCCAGGGTGTTCGGTTTAGAGGGGTTCCACTGTACATACATACGTATAACCTTACCGTTGTGCATTGTTGCGTCAGTAGACAAACATCTACACTGTACACAACAACTCTAACTCCCATTTCTCCAACGGTCACATGAATATATGTAGCCGATTTCATCAAAATTACAAAGTATACTTATCTAGCAAAGTATACTTTGAGGGAGTAATCATTTATTTTTCTCGAAATGCATTATTTCATATAGAACAAACAACTGCATGTATTTGATGATTAAAAGTATGCAGAATTATTATACTGAATTTATTACATTATCACAGCCAAAATGGCTGTGATAATGTAATACATTCAGTATAATAAAAACTAATTAATTTATCATAAAATTGAACATTTCTCCCTCAAAGTATACTTTGCAATGTTGGTGAAATATGCTACAGATTTGTTTTCTTTTATATCAGTGCTACCATTACACGTTAACGCTTTCAACCATAACACCAACATTTGCAAGTACTGTATATCTGGGTGAGCTCGTAACGAGCCGTCTCTACATGATCCACACTGTTTGTCAGTAGTTTTTCCAATCATTAAACTACTAATATGATAAATCGTTTAGTCGAAGCATCAACTCCATAAATGGTATAGTCGATTCACTTGCACGATGTCGATAGTACGATATAAACGATACCGTGATACCTCGATGACGGTACTACGATTCTATATCATAGTATCATCATCGTGCTATCGCCATTGTACTTTCGTGGTATCGTAATATCGCCATCGTGTTATCGTCATCGTAGTATTGTACTACCATACTTTCGTAGTATCGACCCGATATCGATATTAATATTGCCTTAAAGGAATAGCGAAGTGACATGGTTTGGTGACGGAAGGCGTAGCAATTATATGTGACTATATTTACAGGTGGGCTTCGTGGTGATGTGGATGGATGACAATACAACGGTCGTGTTGAGGGCGGCCCGCGTGTCTGGCCGTGTCAGGGGCCGCGGTATATACAGGGCCATGGAGAAACATTGTGTACAGGTTGGCTTCCACCAGTGATTATTGTCATATAACGAATATACACGAATTAAAATGTACGTCTAGTGTATTGATGGGAAAGATAAATTCTCCTATGATTACATGAACTGTTCGTACGTCACATGAAAAACATGCTCAGAATGTTTGACCCCACCACCACCACTACCACCACATCACCCCATCTCACACTTTGCTGCCAGAGATCAGTTATGGTAGGAGCACACTGTGTCGATGGGTTGAAACGTGTTGATTATTTTACGGAGTAGACCGCGCATGAATATGTGGCTTATTTATCGTGGTTACACCTACAGTTGGCGCGTCGCCGGGGCTGCAGCCGGAAGGTGATATCCGTGGACGACACGAACCCTTTCTTCATGTCAGGCCGGCTGCTACAGGCCCACCGGGAACTGTGCCGCAAGGTGGGCCTCCTAGAATCATCAACAGAGTCATCTAGACGCACTTCCGTACTCGTTACTTGTACAAAATGAATACATTAGTGTTAATGTGCTCATGGGCCGATATCGAAACATTAGTTACCAGGCGCGGATCCAGGATTTTGGGTTAGGGGGGGGCGTAACTATTTTGCAATACTTGACTATATTATCGATAATATAGTCAAGTATTGCAAATTAGTCGCGCTAGGGCCCAGGACAATTTTGGAAATCTACATCGCATTTCCTGCGTTCTGGCGCATTTTGGAGCAAACATATTGACACTGTCACAGTATGTTTAGACATGATTTTTGATTGACAACGTTTAAATTTTGAAACAATAAGAAAACGACCGAAAAATGCATGGGATACATGGCACTTGGCATGAAACGTGCCTTGTAACTTGTAAAAAAAATCTTTACTCGGCGAATTTTAGGGGGGGGGGGTCCCCTCTGAATCCGCCCATGGTTAATGGTTACAAACATGCTATGCAATGTTTTAAGACACGTGTCAAGTTAATAATTAAAAAATATATATTTTACTACGGAAATTATAATCTTACCAACAATTGTGATAAATGTGACCTGTTCGCTGCCATCAGTGAACTATTGTCTGACTGACACTGAAGGAATTGAGCTGAATATATACGTACTTTCGTTTCCCATTGAAACACAATGGAACGCAAGACGTCAATATTTTTTCCATATTGACGTCTCGTGAGTTTTTAAAGTCGCGCAATATCACACGCTGCCGAACTCGTGCATATATATCCACATACAAATCAAATAACATAATTTTATACTTATGGCATACATATACACGACGAATATAAACCTTGAGCAGTGTTACCAGTATGCTGGTTTAGACAGTAGCTATTACAAGCATGTTTGTTTTACAACCATCCATACTCCATTGCAGCCATATCTGATGAGTCGTGTTCACCCAGGCGTAACTTTGCCCGATCCTGTGGACCACGGCACGCCAGTGGACACCGTGACCGCCCGGACTTTGGAGGCGTGTATCACCGATACAAACATCCGGGGCTACCTGTTTCCCAACGACGTCATTAACGTAGACGACTTCCCGTACGCCGCAGTTGCCTCAAACGTCCCTAAACTATACGGACGACAAACCGTCTTATATGCAAACGTTTCGACGGTAAATGGGCACGTCACGGGACTACTTTCTGCTGGGACTAGTTTCTGTACGGATGAACATTGCTACACGATAGATCTATTTGGAAATGACGTCAAAGCAATTGAGAGGCACGTTGTAGAGCATTTGAACCAGTGTGGCGACAATTGGAGTGACAACAGGGACGGTATCTGCCTGTGTATACAATACACTAATGATGGCAGGATGACGGCGGAAATCAAAGACATATTTAGCAGAATGGGACTACAGATAAGGGAAGGGTGTGAGGACGGTGGGTGTACAGTGGTTTTGGAGGAAATGCTGCTATAATGAGATGGATGACGATCGTCAAAAGCAACTGGATGTGTTCATTTTGGCAGCTAACTGCGAAAAGGGACCTTCAAACACGTGTGACCAGCTGTGGCGTAGCTACCATTTGACAACAGCGTTGTATTTATACCGAGGGAAATTATTAGTAACCTCCCCTGTTTAAGTTGTAACCATACTATTGTTAACCCTCTTGTATATATACTTGTATATATACTAATTCGCGCCATTTGCTCGTTACAAAACGTGTCGTCGAAGCCTAATACATCATATTATTTGTTTTCTGACCAAGTACACCAGTTAAATGTTTACAGCTCATTACTTTTAAGTATAATTTTGTGTTGTTTTGATTACGTATGAACTCTAAATAGCATAATGGCCCGATGTATACAGGGATCATCCAGATTATCGGTCAAAAATGGCAGTATTTTTACGATATTTTTCTTAAATAGCAGCTACGGGCATACATTTTTCATAGAACAATCCTTGGTTCTTGCTTTCTCATCGCATGTAAACTATTTAGCAAAATGTGCCATCTTTCTCACTTAATATTGGGTATTACCGTAAGGTCATCAGACGTAAGATTGCCCCAAAAGTAACATTGACAATCAGTTATCCGGACAAACGTATACTCGTCTTATAACTTCTATTCTCAAATTGAAATCATAAGTGCATCGCCTGTAAACCTGTGTAATCAGCATTGTGTAGTTCTGCAGAAATCAGTCACCCTTCACTTCTTGGAAAACACCATATTTATAGAAATTATTGTATTTATAGAACATATCGGCAATGACGTAATGGGCGCACTCGATTGAGTCCCCCGCGCGACTTTTGACCTTGTAAACAACTTGTGGATAGAGTCGGGGAAGGTTTTCAACATATTTTACTAAAATGTTCACCTTGGCGATATATTCTTCACACTGGCATGGAAACAGCAAGCACCTGCGTGACTTAGATGTATTCGCTGCAAAATCGAATCAAAAGACTGCGCTTAATTAACAGGTATGTTCATGTGTCCGATAATCTGATTGTCCGGATAACTGGTATGACCCCTGTAGTGTTAATAACCGCCACTATTTACATGCTCATTTTCTGAATGGTAATCCGCTATCCTGCATTCGGGGTTATTTCCCATACATATGTTTTTCGCCACTTGCCCCTGTTAACTCGATCACAATTATCAAGAAAATGTGCGCGTTTTCCGTTTGTCATGTTTATAGGCAATATGTTGCTCTATATCGCTACACTGCAGTCAACGGTAAAACAAGAAATAATGTTTACATTTCCCGGTTCATTTGCGTCACATGTATAGGCCTATATGTTTTATGAATTATAACATAGGGCACGATCGCAGGCGGTCGGGTTGTCGTATTGTCGAAAGGATGGTGTATTTTACAGTTACCATGATGTTTACGATAACATCCTTAACCCTTTCAACCCTAAGGAACTGGAATGGACTGTGATATGCTAATGTTCCGACCAATCCAATGGTCGCAAAATGATTTTCAGATTCGTCCATTTATGAAAAGGGGGTGTTTTTGTTTTAAGAAATATGAAAATTACTTGCAAAAAGTGCAGATCCTGATGAGACGGCTCGTTACGAGCCGGCTCATCTGGATCTGCACTGTTTGCATAAACCGATATAGCGGCCTTTCGGGTTCAAAGGGTTAAAGGAGATATACCAAGCTTCTGTTTTCGCGATACGCTTATGTATTCATCATTTATATATCAAATAAAACAAATGTTACTGTAATTCAACCAGTATGTGCCGTTCTTTTACAGATTTCATATTCCGGACAGCCAGTTGTTCCAGCCGTCACTGCATGACTATATTCCCCTTATTTTGCTTACCAAACACAACATGGGGCTTATAGGGCGTTTGCGACCAGTGTAGATCCAGTTCAGCCTGTACATCCGCACAGTCTGAACAGGATCTGCATTTTTCGGCATTCCTTCAATAAAACACACTAACATGCAATCTCTATCGTATTTAGACTACAGGCGTGTTATATTTGATTAGAACATACACTGGTCACAAATCACACAAACCCCATTTCTCCAGTCACAGCCATATATAGGACCAAGAACAAAACAACGATTTTATTCTGGAAAACATCTTTAGTTTTTAACATCAAGTCAAAATATTTTCTATTTATTTGAAATAAGTCAACAGGAAAATAGATTAGAAATAGTAAATAATTTACTGTACATGTGAAAATTGAATATATACTTTTAATTCTTTGTATCTGTCAACGAACAAAATATGTGATTTAGTTATATTTTAGTATTCGAAAACAGTATTTACGGAAAGATAATCATTCAAGTTACACACTTTTAGTCCTGCAATATAACATTCATCCATGATTGGATTTTCGGAACTGTAGGAAGCACCCTGATGTGCATGGTGTATCTATTCTACCATGTCTTTCAAATTGGACTCAACCAATCTGCTTGGCATAGGTGTGGCCTCGCGAATTCAATATACACCTGCCGCATTATTGTTGACATCCGTTTGAACGTAGCTCACACGCCTGTCACTGACTAGGACAGATAAATAAAATGGATTCAACCAATCAGAATAGAATAGGTGTGGCTTCATTGAATTCAGAATACAACTGTCCCAAGATCCACTCCCCTATTTGCCTGCGGTCAAATCATCGGATAAGTTGTTTGCTATGCCGAACTATTGATGACCTCCGGCGGCATCCGTTTGAACATAGCTACACACGCGTGTCACTGATTATTTCAACTCGAAATTGTCAAAGCACAAGTATGCTGAAGTAACATTCTGCAAAGCATTGTAGAATCAATTTACGAAATGTCGGAGATTATGTCAGCATTTTGCAAAATGTGTGGTCATTGGTTGGTTTATATAGGATAAACCAATGGTGATGGTGGACCAGAAGGCATGTTGTGTCTATGTACATTTTCACCGCCTGCTCAAGTTCTCGACCTGGGAGGTAAGTATTGATTGTACGATGTGGCAAGTAATTATTGTCTTCAACTGTCAGTGTGGTACCACCACTCCATGGGTGGGGCGGGTCAGGCATCTGACATTGCACAAGGAATATACACCTCCTGAAGTCGACTGTCTAATTCGCTGTTCCCGGAATCATTTAATTGTCTAATTGCTGATGGCATTATATAATGCAGCCCCAAATTCGGTAATCGTGTTTCGGTCTATCCTGGATGCTGAGGAAATAGTCAGGAGTACTATATAAACTTGGGCCTCCGGTAGAGAAAATGGGCTTTATGACGTAAATACTATGCAATCAGCGTAGCCCCATATCAGCATGCGCAGTCTGATCAGCGTCATACTTTGTTCGCCCCCACCAGGGTAGTCACAGGAGATTGAATTAATCTTTCTTAACAATAATTAAAACTATATTTTAATAATTGAATATCCAGAGCAGAATGGGTGTATGTTATGGGAAAATAGGTCCGCAACATCCATGCGAAGAATGAAAGCAGCAGAGGATAGCAAAATGTGTGGTGACCGTGTGCATACTGACTTATAGCATCGCCGTTTTTCGCTGATATCGATTTCGAAAATCAGTCATATTTTCTGTAAATGACGTAAAACATAATTAACGCATCGCCGTTTTTCATCAATATCGATTTTTAATTTTATGCCTACTTTAGCCGTGATTTACGGAAATAATACATTTTTTTCGACATCAATATCGGCGACAATTCGAAATCCGTGCTCATATGAAAGTAGCTGGGCGTCGTCTTTTCGTCTTCGCCTGACGTCATAGCCGTAAAGTGTTTCATCACAGGAATATGGTGTATTTTCGCTTTCTGCGTTGCCGAAAAATGCAAGAATGGACCAAATGCGAAATTTTAAAAGAGGGCGATAATTCATGACCCGGAATTGAATCAAAAATCATTTTGCGCATCCACACACCATAAAGCAGCTACATACCAAGTTGCAATCCTTCCCCTAAATGTATTATGATGTATACGTGTTACAAGGCACAACTGCGAAATTCTAAGTTCAAATGCGGGAGATAATCCATGACACGGTGGTTGAATAAAAACATCGTAATTCATTTTGCTCGTCTCACATTCCATAAGGAAGCTACATGCCCAGTAGCAAGCCTCTGCATATTACGGCTGGACAGTTTTACGAATTTGTGACGGACGGACGGACAATGGTTGTAATAAATGCCCCTCCACTATCATGGTGAGGCATAAACATATCGAGAGCCGATACGCCATCGAATTGATAGTGGCAGATCACAAGTGAGACACGTACGTGTAATGTGATTTTGTACCTTCGGCCATCTGCGTGATTTCATGAAATACGTTAAACTTTACAAAAGGTATAATGTTTTCCGTAAATGTTTTCCGCATGTACTCTGAAAATGTTGTCAATTTTTTACTTTATTTATGAGAAATATTGCAAATTTTGTAAACGTATTTAATGAAATTACGCAGATATCCGAAGGTACAAAATGACATGCCATGATGGCGTATCACCACCCGCAACCGCCGGGTGCAATTCAGACAGGTGCTAATAACGATGAGGTCAAGTTGGAGTTAAGATGCCTTTATGTTAATGTAACATAAAATCAATTGAAATGTACACCCGTATTGAGATACGATGTCGTCGCATTGTAACCAGTTACGATGAGGTTAAATTGGAGTTTAGATGGCTTTATATTACACGAGCAGCGAGACCATAACCTCGACGTACCTCGCAACTTACTTACCGTCGGCTTATGGTTAGGTTTTATGTTAGTGCCCCCTGGTTTGGAATTTCATAAGGTACATTTTTCCATGAACTGAATATTGCCAAATGATAGGAAAATGTAGCTTCTAACGATTGATACCAGCACAGCTATGCTGGTTTGGAATTTTATAAGATACCTTTTCCCATGAACTAAATATGGTCAGCTCATGGGAAAATATACCTTAAGATCCTCGCTATGCCGATTTGGAATTTGATAAGGTACCTTGTCCCATGAATTGAATATGACCAACTCATAGGAAAAGGTACCTTGTGATAATTGACAACAACCTAGGTATGCTGGTTTGGAATTACATAAGGTAAATTGTCCTATGAACTGAATACACTCCACCAAGATGCAGGATGATCTGGGTCTACACTGTTGGTCAACTGCGACTTGTTTACTCTGCTATTACATGTATAAAACTTTCTGAGCATGTGTACTCTAAATCAGACAGTTGGATTGGTCGAGACTGAGCCTCACCCAATCAAATCTCAGATTTCAAGAACAAAAAATAGAGTACTTACATCAGTAGTGAGGGTAATTGTATTGATGCGGAATGATGTATCGTTACTAAGTAATGCCAAAGATTAACGGACAGACAGACAGGCGGAAGGATAGGGCGAAACATATAGGGCGACATATGCACCGCCGATTTGACGGCGATGTTATTCATGGAATATCTGTATGGCGACTTGCGATAAAATATCTTTGTGCGACAGCCCAATACCAGGCGCAGATACAGGGGGGGGGGGGGGGGGGGGGGGGGGTCCAGGGGGTCCGGACCCCTCCCCCCCCCCCACCCTCCCCCTGCTCCTGGCAAAAAAAAAAAAAAAAAAAAAAAAAAAAAAAAAAAGAACATTTACAATACTCGAATAGTTGGATGACTTTTTTCGTGGCCTAGGTGTCAGGAAATCGCACCTCGGCGAACTGGCATTTAAAAATTTCCTGAGGGAGGACCCCCACACACCCCCAACCCCCATTTTACGATTTCGCGCGCGCGGAGGTCGGGTACGCCCAGTTTTAATTACAGACCCCCCCACCCCTGCAATTATTTCTGTATCCGCGCCTGAATACCTATCGTAGACTTACGAGGAAAGTTACGAACTTCGCAAGAAAGTTCGCACGAAGCTGACGTTAGTGAAACGGTAAAATGTAAAAGAAGTTCGTACGATACTTTCTTATCGTAAGAAGTTTAGTGAAACGGGCCCCAGGACATAACACACATAATTAGTACTGTCATTAGCTTAACATGGGATTTTATTCTTGTTTTATGCTCCTAGTTGATGCTTCCTGCGATACCCGGTAAATGTATGATAGATGACAATATGTGCATATACATGCATTAACCAATTTACCAATTGGAGCGTTTGACACGTAAAGCAAATACTGTGGCAGAAAATCTATTAAAATTTTCTTACACACTTAGATGGCCGACATGGCAACTCCATGCACTGTGTGGGATATAGTAAGAATATATTGTTCACATGTATGTTATGCATATATCAATTCACATTTACGAAGCAATTATGCATGAATCATTGGATTATCAGGGGCCCGAGGGTCGTTAATACTTTTGTGACCATTGTAGCTCTTGCTGATCCGCGAGCGCCCTCCTAAAGTTTGATAACGATACTGTTTGCCTAGAGTTTGTCTGTTTGTTAGACGCATGCTCGCGTTGTAATCATGAACAACTAGTTTCACGAGACAAACTATGCAGTAGTGAAATCCATAGGATACAAGGTGCATGATCACGTGGTTATAACTACAACAACAGTGGCTGAAAGTGTTGAAATCTTGAAAGTATTATTTGATATTTTCCTTAATATGAAACGGATTTTGATGAAATATGGCGCAGCAAACGCGTCTTCATGAGCTGCATTTAGTGGTCCAGGGAGTTTGGCACAGATTTATGCAGACGTTTGGGCGAAAATACAGAGACCACCAAATGCAACTGTTAAAAACAAGACGCGTTTGATGCGCCATATTTCATCAAAATATGTTACGTAATAAGGACACTATAAAAGAATACGTACTTTGAATCGGATGGATTCTGGAAATTTCAGTACTTGTTGTTGTTGTTAGTACTACGTGTGCACAACAAAGTTTTCTGAGTTCCCGATGCGTGTAGAGGGTTCTGTACATGTGCAGTGGAACCCCTCTAAACTGGACATAGAGAAATGTGAGTGGTGCTTAATTTTGATAGGTTTCATTGCCATTTATCGCCGATGATTCTACCTGTTCATGATCACAAAGCACCCACGCGTGTCTTGAAGTAGTCATATGCCTGTTTTACAGTGCTACCTCTCTAACCCGGACATGCTGGGGGCCTCCCATGGTGTCCGGTTTAGAGAGGTCACAATGTACATGTATTGTCATTGATAGCAATACTGGGGACCGTTTCACTAAACTTTGTACGACTAAAATGTTCGTAAGTGCAAAATAGTGCAACAAAGTCTGTAAATTTCACATTAACAATGTTTTCTTGTAAATAATTATTGGATTTACATTTATTGAGCATAGGCTGCATATGCAGCCTATGCTCAATAAATGTAAATCCATATATTGAAATTTACAGACGATCTTAAATTTTAACTTACGAACATTTTAGTCGTAAGGAAGTTTAGTGAAACGGGCCCCTGGTCTGAGTCGCAGTTGGTGGTTCCGGGAAGTTTCAAGTCAATCGGACTTAGTGTTGTGGAAATAATATTCTCTTCAAAACTTTCAAAACTGAACGCAATTTTAAGTTAAAAGTAATTTCACCTTGACCTTTGGCATGGGAGTTGCATGGGTGTGCTTTGGAATGAGAACATGGATGGTGATAAAGAAGTATAAAGTCAATACTTATACAAGAAATATAAAGGATGGGTGGTGCAGATATTGGGTACTTAAAATCTATCGCAGATTTTACAAAAGCTTCAGAGTAATTTGACCTTGACCCTGAGCATGGGGGCCGCGTGGGTGGGCTATAGAATGAACCATGGATGGTGATACCGAGGTATGTGACGTTTCACGTCAATTGGACTTGGGGTTGTGGAGATAGTTGGTACTTAAACAAGCAAATGTCGGACGCACGTCACTAGCGCCGCATCTATCACGCTGGCCGCAAACGGGCGTGATACAAAAAAAATGGTTTCTCCAGATCAAATTACGTTTAAATATGTTTTTGCTATATTAGTATATCCTAGAGATCAACAAACTCATTGTTTAGACTATGTTGTGCCAGATGTCGATGTGAGTAAAAAGCCTCAGTTGGCTAACAAATTACAAATAAAAGTACTGAAAGTACTGAACATATGGTACACAAGATTAAACTAGATTGATTTATTGATTGTTGGTGTTGTAGTTTCATTAACCCTTAAAGCGCTGGAAACGACAATTGTCGTCTGCTGTTATAAATATTTTTATATTTTCTCCTCAAAAACATACTGAGACGATTCTATTGCGCTGCCAAAACAGGTTTTTAAAGAGATTAAAATATACAAAATGAGCAGACGGCAATTTTCTTTTTCAGCGCTTTAATGGTTAAGGGGTAAACTATTGACATGGCACAAGTACAGTATGCATTGCTACATTATGTACCAAAACATTCAACAACATTACAGATTATGCATAGCAATATCGGAAAGATACGGTAACAAATATACAAGACATCATCAATTCAAGTATAAATACAGATTCCAGATATCTATGAACATTATAGATATATTGAAAACTTGAAGAGCAATAGTTACAAGAATTCCGCCACGGAAGCGGTGTCGCGCCTGAAAATGCCTTGTCGGTACAAAAGTTTCTGCATTACTTTGACATCGCCATGTTTACTTCTGTTTTGTGAATGGCCCCGGATCAACATACAAATGACGTCATTGGGGAAACCGCTGACAAAATTTTCAATGTATGGAAGCCCAAACTTGTTAGAATTATTTTTGTTGTTGTCGTATTTTCAGTACTTGCATTAATATGGGTATTAATCTACGCTGGATGTGTTATACTGTCATTAATTTGTTCCCTGACCGTAATTTATCACTTACTGACTTATTGACCCCCTTCCCTGAACGTAGAATTGACACTCATGTTGACGTGTATTGGCCACCATAGACAAATGTTAATCAGGCCGAATTCGGGAATGTCACTAAAATCCGCTGTAAATCCATCATAGAATGAGGATTAACATCAGTTTAGTTTTGTTGCGACACAATCGCGATCATTAAAAAAATCTGGGTCAACAGGCATTTTCGCACAGGTGTCGGGTGAGTTTAAAAATAGACTGTCGGAAGGTCAAACTTGATATAGTTTGTGTGTTGAACGCGCCGCGTGTTTACACGTGTTTATCCGGTGGAGAGTATTCGGAGGGGAGTTAACTCTGCCGAAAACTATAGCCTGTTACTAAATTTAGCGATGACCGCACGATTTGTGACGCAAATGGGGGCAAATCACAACTTGAACTCGCAACAAAATAATCCGATGTGTTTGTGTACGTAGAACATCCGTTGTTGATATTGTTCAGTGCAAGTAGTTTTTCATAATATTATTTTCAATTAGCGATTGCGTATGACAGTTAAACGTTGAGTAACACAATGCATGTTGTTGTTATGGTTATTCCAAGATATCACTACGGACTAGCCCATCGAGGGGGGCCTGGGGCGTGACTAACTGTCCGACGCGATCACACTACATAGGTTACCCTATGTAAAAATGACACAATGTTTTATGTTTATTTCAAACAATGGTGTTATTACAGTTCATAACATGGCACATTATCCCTAAAATCAACGAGTGGCATGGTGTCTGTGTTGTCGTGTTATCATGTTCTAATGATTACTTAAAAATGGGGATCCGCTACAAGACCGTCGATTTGTGAGAAAGATAAGAATTGTTTGTGTTTTTAAGAAATATATTTTTGAACTCAGCAGACATTCGTACAGTAGACAGCCAGCTCTTGTTGAATAGTTGGTAGAAATATGCCATCATGTTATATGGGCAGTTTCACGTTCCTGGCGAGAGTTCATGTTGGCTAGTTCGCCCAATCGCCTCGTCTTGACCAGTAGCCTATTTCACCAACATTGCAAAGTATACTTTTCTAGCAAAGTATACTTTGAGGGAGTAATCATTTATTTTTCACGAAATGCATTATTTCATATAGAACTAACGACTACATATATTTGATGATTATGCAGAATTATTATACTGAATTGATTACATTATCACAGCCAAATTGGCTGTGATAATGTAATAAATTCAGTATAATAAAAATTAATAAATTTATCCTTAAATTGAAAATTTCTCCCTCAAAGAATACTTTGCTAGATAAGTATACTTTGCCATGTTGGTGAAATAGGCTACACTGAGTTACAAAGTATTTAGGCAGTAAGTGTGCAGTATAGACGACGTCAGCTAGAGAAAGTACCAGGCTAGTGTTTTTTATATCAAGTTTATCAGACAAGGCTAGGAAACACATAGGAATTCCGAGGCTCGCCGAGGGATTCCTACGGTTTCTGAGCCGAGCCTGATAAACTTCATATCAAAAGAGAATAGCGTGGTATTATAGTACATGCTACCCAGTGATCTACAGTGATTTCCTTGATGGAAATATTTCCTCCTAGACGTTCGGGATACGTAATTGACGTCACGTGTTCACGTCATTTCCGGCGAAGAAACAATTCATACGCTAACGTCAAAATTGGCAATTTTGGCAACGTCATATAAGCTGGTCTAAGAGCATTTCACATTTTACGAAGAGCATATAATATACACTTTATTCCACTACACTTTTAAAATACTGGATTTATTTCTTTTAACGTCTGTAAATCTGACAAAGATCTTTATCGGATTTCCAGATATCTCGGGAAATAAAGCCGGTATTTCAAAATGTTAGTTGAATAAACCCTATATATTTATCAGGTAACGTTGTGTGCTACAGAATGAGCAAATATGGCGTGGTTTGCGTAGAAAGAACGCGGACTTGTTTACGTTGCGTTCTGACCATGCTTACACACTGACGTCATTTGGTAATACAGTCGTGCGATGGAGCTCGGTCAAAGAAACGTCAGTTTTTAATTCGTTGTTACCCCGACACTTGTACGCAGTACGTATCGGGTCAATACAAACCTCGTTGCCTGATAAATATAGAATAGTAGGTTAGTGCCGTGAATGTGAAAAAATATCCGGCAAGGCTCAATAATTTCTTTATTTCTCATCAGAAGTATATGTTGTGACCACTCATTTGAACCGTCTCGCCGAGACGGTTCAAATGAGTGGTCACAACATATACTTTGGTTCAGAAATAAGGAAAATAGATAGAGAATAGTAGGTTAGTGCCGTGAATGGGAAAAATATCTGGCAAGGCTCAGGAAACGGGATGGGCGAGGCTCTGCCGAGCACATCCCGTTTCCGTGCCGCGCCAGATATTTTTCCCATTCACGGCACTAACCTACTATTCTATTTATCCCGTCAACACCTACAAATGGCTGTAAAATACAAAAATATAACCACAGCCACCGCACATATTCATACGCAGTGATTATGTCGTATTGACAGGATATCAAAGATGTTTCACAGGCACCGTGTTTCACCGTGTTGACGGGATAAATCACGTTATTGCGTCATGTGATTGGTGGGCAGCAATATGCCACCATAACTACCTGAACTCGCTACTGAAATAAAACGTAGCCAGCGAGGGAGATCGATTGATTAATTGTCGTCGATATTGGGCTCACTGTTTTCTTTTGGATTTGTTTTTATTTGAAAATATGTATCGTCCCATAATAGGTTTGTGATGCATCGGAGCTAAACTAGATGCCAATGTTTTTTATGTCGCGGCCCTAGCTTTAATCCACACCATGCACGCGAGCATAAGAGTACTGAACACAGACAGTTGCCTCGGTGATATTTTCCGGATTTTATTTTATTATTATTATTTTATGCTTTCATCTTAAAAGCAGATCGTGATTTGACTATTTGTGACCATGTAATGTTATGCCTCGGTGTTTACCTCCGGTAGCACATATCATCAATTATTCTGCCATTCTCAATGATTTCAAAACGTTTCATATAAAAAGAGCAAAATATGTTGTCGAACACCAGAACGCAGAAAATGCGATGCACATTTCAAACAGTTTACGGCGGGGGGGGGGGGGGAGAGAGAGGGGGCGTGGGGAGGCCATCGATCCACTCTCTGTCGTCGAATGAGCGGTGCCCGTTCGCCGGACCAATGGTATTGCCTCGGTGTTTTTCAGGCTCTGGTTACCGTATGCCACTTTCATTATATTTTTTGTGTGATTACATGTTCCAGTAGCACAGTAGAATCATCTCTAATGAAGGAAATAATAACATGTTGTCAGGACTGGCGGCAATATAATAGACCCGCAGACGAAAATTGTGTTGACTGTTATTGGCATGTTTAGTTAACCCGTATCCCAAACCCCACGTGGATTATAGAGCGGAATGACAATTTATCCCGTCAACACAGTGCGTATGTGCCGTGAAACACGGTGCCGTGAAACATTTTTGATATCCAGTCAATACAATTTTTTGCATTTTACAGCCATTTGTAGGTGTTGACGTGATAAATAGAATAGTAGGTTAGTGCCGTGAATGGGAAAACATATCTGGCGCGGCACGGAAACGGGATGTGCTCGGCAAAGCCTCGCCCATCCCGTTTCCTGAGCCTTGCCAGATATTTTTTCCCATTCACGGCACTAACCTACTATTCTCTATCTATTTTCCTTATTTATGAACCAAAGTATATGTTGTGACCACTCATTTGAACCGTCTCGGCGAGACGGTTCAAATGAGTGGTCACAACATATACTTCTGATGAGAAATAAAGAAATTATTGAGCCTTGCCGGATATGTTTTCCCATTCACGGCACTAACCTACTATTCTCTATGACACCCGCATCTCAATAACAGTCGAACATGCTGCCAGTCTCGTAACACGGATACCACTGACGAGAGGTCTTTGCTTTAACCCTTGCCATAATTAATTAAATATTGTCGTCTGCTATGTTCCAGTTTTATCATTAAAACATCGTTTGACAGCACTTTAGAATTATTTCCAATACCATTTGTTCTGACATTCGATTTTGGAAAATATTTCGTGGACAATTAATGACATGAACCCGTAGGAATAAAATGGTAACATTTGAGAAATTGTAAAATGTGTGGGTGGGGAATGGTGAAAATACTTTGTTTTTAACATTGTATAATAGACGGCACACATCAGATAATCGGCATACATGTATATACAATTAACATGTCTAATGAACACTACTAGGTACCATTGACACAAAGAACATACAAAAGTACCATACTTTTATGGAGTTATTAAGGTAGGTGTTTTGCCATTTAATTTCAGTGGGTGGGATAATAAAACATGCAAAAATTCTTCATCATAATTAGCAGTTATTATTTAATTGAACATTATTCCATTGTATAGTTATGAACACATCAGAAATCAGTTGTTTCTAATGATAAGTTTATTTTCAATGAAAAATGTGATTTTTCACAATTGCCGAGGGTGGTATGCTTCAAAACGGTGCCAAACATTCATCCAGCGGGTTACAGAGAGCAGACATACGACATAACACTCGTAATTGAATGTAGTTTCAGAAAAAAATATGTTTGGCACGATATTACTGCAAAGTAACTGACTGTACGGATATTCATCATCCGATTTGCTTTGTTGTGTCATAAATATGTGGCTGTGACTGGCGAAATGGGGCTTGTGGATTTTGCATCCTGTGTAGATCCAGATCAGCCTCATCAGGATATACACTGTTCGCCGTTCCATCAATGGGACACCTGCCATGAATCAAACAAGCACATTAAATCTTTACCAGGCTTCATGCGTGTGATATTTGATCAGGAGCTGCACTGGTCTCAAATCCCATAAGCCCTATTTCTCCACTCACAGCCACGTATGAGACACGCCATGTGATTTTGTACCTTCGAAAATCTGTGTATACATGTACTAACTGTATTCAATACGTTCACACAATTTACAATATATTCCAAAATTAAAGTCAAAAGTTGACAAAATTATCAGAGTACATGCGGAACATAGTTCCGCATGTACTCTGAAAATTTTGTAAACTTTTGACAGCATTTACGGAAAATATTGTAAATTTTATAAACGTATTTCGTGAAACTACGTAGATGTACGAAGGTACAAAATCACATGGTGTGTCTCATATAAGCTCGATAACTCTGAATGGTCACTGTGTCACGTGCTTCATTCGCCACTCATTTCCGGAAGACACGGATTACACAGTGACTCGCCCACCATGTGTACACAGAATACGTCATAGCTTGTATATACACAACCGCCTGCGTTAAACTTGCCAGATGTGAACGTTTCTGAACATATATTCGCAATCTGAACTCACAATCAAGCAGTTTGATTGGCTGAGACTGAGCTGCAGCGCAGCTCAGTCTCAACCAATCAATCTGCTTGATTGCACGCACAATATTCAAGTATTTTAAATAAAACAATTGACAACTATTGGCAAGATTAGCGCAGACGTTTGTGTACAGTATACTGAACCGATTTAGAACTGCAACAAGGGGGTAAACGTGTTGTGCATTCGCTCATTTAGTTACATGATTAGGCATAATTATGAGAATAAATAACAATTCATTATGTATCCAAATACTCCAGAATCAATAGAACAAAGTCACGCGCTACACTCCAGGGGCGAATCCAGCATTTGGGGAACGGGGCGGGGGGTTGTCTAGTTGCGAAGGTAACTCTTGCAATATACCCCGTACTGTCCGTAGCTAGCTACGGACGGTACGGGAGTAATTGCAAGAGTTACCGTTCGCAACTAGGGTGTTGTCCTATTTTTTAGCTCTTCGAAATGCATTTTCCTGTGTTTTACGGCATTTAAATTCAGATTCCAACTGGTGGTAAACTGTGATCTATGTAAACTCCGTGGCTGAACGGGGGGATTGCAACCCGGAACACCGCCCCCCCCCCCCCCCCCCCCCCCCCTCAAGTTCCGCTCCTCCACTCATATCACATAGGGGTGTCCCACATGTCTGCATCATTGTTGCGTTTCGAAAGGTACATGCCCACCTAGTAGACACAAACTGCTCTTTATATCAGACACCATCTGAGACATTTTCTGACAAAATAAACATTCATTCACCATTACCCCACGCATTATTATACATTTTATATCAGACGTAAATTTTCACACTGATATCAGAAGCATTAACCGTGTTTCCTTAAAATGTTAACGGACATTACTATTTAGTCTATGTATATATATTTTTTATGTGCAATGATCATATAAAATGATCTGTCGACAATATTATTTTTTCAGGTGAGGCATTAAAATAACTATTACTAAATGGTTATATCTGTATAGCGGGCACAGAACAGGTGCAATAGTGATACAATTATACACTTATTTAATTCCTCTAAAGAACATATTGTGCCTACTGAGTGGGCGGCATGTGTCTTTACGAACCCGTTCTGTACTTGATCATCATTTGATTCAAAGGTAATTGCTTCGTAAATGTGATAGAATATATGTATAACATATATGTGATACTGCCTCGTTACTGTATCCTATACGGCACATGGAGTGGCCAAGTCGACCATCTTTGCGTGTTCCAGCTATCAGCCAGTTTCACCTGTTCTGCCGTTTGACAAATAACTAAAATGTGAAGTAGAACATATGATATAATGTAGCTAATCACATGTAGAAAAGCCAGGATAACGCACTCCTATCAATTAGATTACATCAAACTAAAATGTGTCCGTTTTCTGGACAGGTTTGTGCCTGTGTTTTTAACAACATGAACCACCATTATAAATAGCCTCATACACAGTGTATCATTTTTACCTGGCAAACCACACAACACATATCATATATACCCACTACTGTACTCTGTTATTAGGTATCAAATCCAGTGACATGTAAGCAGTTACCTGAGTGTATTGTCCCTGGTGTCTACTCACCTACTATACGAGTAAATATGGCCTTACCTATGGGTAACGTGTACACTAACATAGGCTGTGCATCAAGCTCACATATCAAAATTTATTTTGAGATTGATGGGAGAAATGCTCAGATATCTCGTCTTTAGTTTAGTTTGCATAATATGTATAGCTTGCCGTTGTCATATCTGTCTATTATGTATTGCACCAAATGTTATTTGGTTTACTGACATCTTATTTGCTGTATGTGTCAAACGCATGTGGTGAAACTGTACGATGGCTTGTACATACAGAGCTGAAACTCAATGCTGCATATAGTATACAGTAACAAGACAATATTCACATACTAGTATGTTATATTCATATATCACATCACTCTTATGAAGCAATTATCATTGAAGCCAAGTTCATTTATCTATGATCAAATACCTTGAATTGTTTCAGTATATGTCCTGACTAACATGCACAGAGTGACACAGTGAACATGAAACCGCTGATGTCCGCGCAGCCCCGCTAGATTAGATGAGCGAGATTAACACGAATTATTATGTCTGTAACGTAGGGCGACTTACGCAAGTTGACGGCGTTACAGACAGAACATTCGGGTTACAGTGAGATATGCACGAATCCGTCCCATTATTGAGTCCAGTTCTGTACGGCGTTCCGTGGATACGCACACAAGGAGAGAGCAGATATATTCATGCACATATATCCATCCCATCAGTGGAGTTTTGTGTGGCGCTCCGTTGCAGTGCGCACACGTCAGTCAGCCGACATTAGCCTATTTACACACATCAGGGGGCCGTTTCACTAAACTTCGTACGACTAAAATGTTCGTAAGTGCACATTTAGGATTGTCTGGAAATTTCAATTGATGGATTTACATTTATTGAGCATATGCTGCATATGCAGCATATGTTCAATAAATGTAGATCCAATAATTGTTTTCAAGAAAACATTGTTAATGTGCAATTTACAGACTATCATAATTTTGCACTTACGAACATTTTAGTCCTACGAAGTTTAGTGAAACGGCCCCCTGATGTGCCCCCAGGGTCATAGTTTAGTGAAACGGCCCCCTGATGTGCCCCCAGGGTCATAAGAATACCGCATTCTTCCATGTATGACTCAGTGCACATTTATGAGCCGCGACTTGTCCTGTGGGCGGCGCTCCGTTGGTGCGCGCGCAGCCCCGCCAGTTGAGAATAGCGGGATTTGCAAACGACACACGTGTACGGGCGTTCACCCGTGTGCAAACGCACGTGATTTCTCAGCGTCGATGATTGGCTGAACTTCCGCCCACAGTGACTGCAACAGAACGGTTTCTCCATCGTGTGTGTGCGCATGTGCGAGCGTAAATTGCTGCGCGAGTTGAAGCCACGGCCACACACTATACACTTCCGCTTGGAATTGGTCAGAGCGAATGATGGCAGTCGTTGTTCGTCAATCTCTGCAATTCAACAATAATAGTATATATGTGTACCAAGTTACGACGTCCATACGACGCATGGTTGGCACACAACTTGGAACACTACTGACGAGTATGTTGTTCTCAAGACATAGTCTAAATGTACTTGCTACAACAACAAGCCACGTGTAATGCACCAGTCAATGGCCCGGGGAATAGCGGGGCTTATAATTTTGACTCAGTTAAAGCCCCGCTATGTCCCCGCAGTGCGGGGCAATCTGGCTGGTTAAACCCCGGGTAAATGGCCCCACACCCCGGGGACATCAGTAAGGTTAAATCCCCGGTAAAGGCCCCGCAGTGCGGGGCATATTTCAAAGCTGATATTAAAAGAATTGAGAAGAGAAGGCTTGTTCAATCAGTGTGTATAGATGTACAAAACATTTAAAAATAACAATTCAAATCACTGGGTACAACCCAGTCTAGAGGACAAAGATTGATTGATTAATTGATTGATTGAATATTGTTTAACGTCCGTTCAACAGCAAAGGTCATTACAGACAGGTCGGTAGTTTCGAATCCCTGCTCAAAGAGGACAAATAATTCATCACTGACCTTTATACATTATCTTGTTCTGGGGCGATTTTACGACTGTTTGCAAAATTTCCATTTTAGTGGACTCTCCCCACAAGCAGGGCCTACTGCAGACTACTTATAACCTCACCAAAATCACTGGGCGCCAGTCTCCATTTACTCAGCTCTTAATATACAAGAATCAGGAAATACGGTTGATTTATTTTAGCAGTCAGAAGCAACAAACTGGTCCGGCCGACTCCATTGGTCTGAGGAGCCACACATGGGTACGAGTACTGCAGATTATTAATAGCAGCTTTAGATTTACGCTACCATGATTTGGTGTCTGTCTGCTGTCAGATGGCTCTTCAGTCACACCAGTAAAGTAACTTTAATAATCCCATTCTTATCCACCAGCCGGTGGTACAAAAAGCAATGGAGAATGCAACACCAAGTTTGAAATCAGAAAAGGACTATAGCTTTACATTCTGACATGTACTGCATGTTTAGATATCAATCAAGACAGTGAAAGAACTCAATATTGTCACATGTATACAATGTAGAAGACTTGACATAAATGCTGGGTTCCAGCTAGAACATGACCTCCAAAAAATATGTGTCTCATCATGGCCCTAGAACCACCAGACCTTCCCAATATTTTAATCGGCGTAAACCTGTCCGGTGGCAACTTTCGTAAAAGACCGGTGTCAACTTTCGTGTTTAATATTTGTCGATTATTTGACAACGACATTTTATCAATTTTATAAAAAATATCGGAATGCTATGCGATGTAATTTTGAATATGAAACTATCAGAAGAAACAAGTTTTACAATCCATCCGTAATTGATGAAGATATCGCACTTACAACATGAAAAACAGGCAGATCTCAAGTTGTAAGTGTGATATCTTCACCAATTATGGATGGATTGTAACACTTTTTCTTCTGAATGTTCCATATTCATAATTACATCGCATAGCATTCCAATTTTTTTTAAAAATGCCGTTGTTGTAAAATAATCGTGAAATAGTAAGATCACAATATTGTGAAGGTCCGGTGGTTTCAGGGCCGTGCTCATGGCAGACAGTTGTATCATACAGTGATACATGTTGTCTGACGCCCACATACAGTGATACATGTTTACAGTGATACATGTTGTCTGACGCCTTCATAGAGTGATACATGTTGTCTGACGCCTTCATACAGTGATACATGTTGTGTGACGCCCTCATACATTGCCCTCATACAGTGATACATGTATGTTTTCTGCTGTCCCCTGTGGTGTGGGGGAGGGATCAGCAGCATTCCTACGGCTCATCAACTTTTTAAGTCATTTATAGCCGGGAATACACCTGTATCAGGGAGAGAAATAGTAATTCAGATCTGAATTTACGAAATCTCAATTTGGTGCCAGGTTCCCTTACCACACCAAATCACTTGGCTCCCCGCCCGTCCCCTTTCATCCGGCTTTTATGAGAAGTAGGGGATACTGTGATTTATTCCATCGTAGGAATCATCAGCACGACTGCAGCTGATCCCCCCACACCACAGGGGGTCCTATGATAGAATAAGCCACATTATCCCCTGCTTGCTCGTAAAAGTCTAGTAAAAGAGGTCGAAAACCAAGTGATTTGGTGTAGGTGTGCCCGGGGACAACACGCAGTGATATCATGGTTATAGTTCAATAAATAAAGACTGCTGAGATCCAGAAAAAAACTAGTTAAAAAATATGTTAAAGCCCCGGTAAAGCCCCGGGGTTACGTCCCCGCATATTTTGGCGAAGTTAAAGCCCCAGGGTTGTCCCCGCAGTGCGGGGCATCGTGACAGGTTAAAACCCCGGGGTATGCCCGGCTATGTCCCGGCTATTCCCCGGGCCAGGGGGGGGGGGGGCGGGGATTTCCATTGACTGGTGCATAATCAACTAAACTAATAATAAAATGAAATCGGTTGGACTAAATGCTCAGAGAGTAGGTCATCGGGCAGTTCTTCGGAAACCACATCATATGTACATGTTTATCATCTATATTGAAACTTCCTACTCGTTACACTAAACTTCGTACGACTAAAATGTTCGTAAGTGCAAAATTAGGATCTTCTGGAACTTTTAATTGATAGATTTACATTTATTGAACATAGGTTGCATATGCAGCCTATGCTCAATAAATGTAAATCAAATAATTATTTACAAGAAAACAGTGTTAATTTTAAATTTACAGACCATCATAATGTTGCACTTACGAACATTTTAGTCGTACGAAGTTTAGTGAAACGGCCCCCTGACCGCTACTCTCAACAAGGTATGAGTCGCAACTTTTGACGGTATGAGCTTCAATACCAGTGGATATATTTCTAAACGTTCGAATATACAGTGAAACCGCTCTAAACCTGACATCAAGAAAATAATCTGTGATCTTATTTACGATGGGTTTCTTGGTCATTTATCCCAGATGATGATGTAGGTTCATGCTTGCATACCACACATGTATGTCTTAGAATGCTCAAACGATTGATTTACAGAGGAACATCTCTAAAGTGGACACCATAGGGACCTCCCAGGGTGTCTGGCTTAGAGAGGCTTCACTGCACTAACATGGTAGATGGGTGTATTTGTTATTACGTGTCTATTACAACAACCCGTTTTCAGTCACATGTGAAAGACTCGGACCCATGGTATCAAAATAAATGGCATTACAGTATGATATGTTTGCGCACATAATGTACTACATGTATAACAAACACAGTTGATGGGGTAATCATTCCAGCACAAAAATATTTACACAATTCCCTAACATTTGATTGGCCCGTAGCAAGTCTCTGTCCAAAATTTATATCCCAGTAAACTCCAATGCCGAACTACTTTCCGTAACCGTCAGGCGCAGTTAAAATAATTCTTAAGAAAACGAAAAATAAACACATTTTCTTGATGAATTTATTTCAAATGCTGGAATTATAAGGAATGAATAGCCTTTTTGTTGAATTTATCGGGGATATAAACTTGGAAAAGTCGCGGGAATACTGGACGAGGCCTTCCGGCCTTCGTCCAGTATTCCCGCGACTTTTCCAAGTTTATACCCCGATAAATTCCACAAAAAGGCCATTCATTCCTTATAATGTAGTTTCTATAATTGAATTGTTGAGCCATAAAGTATGTCCCGAGTCGTTCGCCTGTGTAGTCCGTAGTGTTGCCAATATACCTGTGTGTGGACGGGTGTTGTGCGCGGGTCCGTGGTGCGGGGTTGCCGGCGTGACAGCCGTGCACGGGATGCCCATATAGAGCGGTTGGCGGTGACTGTACCAGACCAACAACTCTTCGCCGGGCTCGATGTCCTGCAACACGGCGTAGCTACATGTATCTCCCTTTACTTATGTCGCCGAGTTCAACCATATCGGCAGAGGAAAATGAGTTGCGCATTATTAAAGGTACTGGGTCTCATATATGCACAGCAATTGATGAAGTATATTAATAAAGAAAGTATTTTAGTTGTATATTTGTATAGTGTTTTTTGATCATCTGGGGCACATTGTCTCTAAGGTCTTAGATCTCATACCAACACGTTTTCTGGGTGTCCGGCTTGTTTTGTTTTCTGTTACTGAACTGTATCCTTGACTTTTCATGGGCTACGTGCAATGTAGGCAGCCAATGTTTTCTTGTAAACAATAATTGGATTTACATTTATTGAGAATATGCTGCATATGAAGCCTACGCTCAACACATGTAAATCCATCAATTGAAATTTACAGACGATCCTAAATTTGCACATACGAACATTTTAGTCCACGAAGTTTAGTGAAACGGGCACCGGATCCTTGGGAATTCGGTAGTTTTAAGTCTGAGAAGCGGTAACTATCGACTGCCATTTTTAAGAATGGGTTAAATGGCGCAGGTTGCCAACGGAAATACCTTGACATGCCTGTTTATTATTCCCAATGTGTATGATCACGTAGTTACAACAACAAGTACTGAAATTTCCAGAATCCCTCCGATTCAAAGTACGTATTATTTTATCTTGTCCTTATTATGTAACGGATTTTGATGACATAAGGCGCATCAAACGCGTCTTGTTGATCTGCATTTGATGGTTTCGGTACTTTGGCCCAAACTTCTGTCGTTTTTTGCGAAGAATTGATTTCTGTGTCTACATAAGTATGTGCCGAACCAAATGTAGCTAATGTTTGCTGCGCCATATTTCATCAAAATCCGTTTGGTATTAAGGAAAATATCAAATAATACTTACTTTGAAGTGGGCGAGCTTTCAACACTTTCAGCCATTGTTGTTGCTGTTGTAACCACGTGATCATGTACCTACTCGGTCTGTGGCGGTTGTGAGTCTGTATAGTGTGGGCGGTAAATTCACGAACTATCTCCTTGTACAAGCCGGCTGACCGTGCTCGATTTATACGAAACTTTACCACAAACTAACAATTGGAGGTGTTCTTTTATAATTGATTTTAGGTGACTACGCAATACATAATGTAAGAATTCACACAATATAATGTAATGTGGCTGCCCTGTCAGATATACTAAACAAGTACATTAAAACCTCTCTAAACTGGACACCCATACAATCTATGTGTGCTTAATTGTACATGTATCTATTTATTCTCATCTTTCATCGTTGATAACGTCTGTTCATGCTCGAAAACCACATATACCTGTTTTGCGGCGCCCATATGCCTGATTTAAAGTGGAGCCTCTCTAAACCGGACACCCTGGGGACCTCCCAGGGTGTCCGGTTTAGAGAGGTTCCACTGTACATGTACGTGTGCATGTACGCACAATACTTCGTTACATGTGCAGACGTCAGCTTACCCGCGTGGCCCGGTAGAATATCTGCTGGTCTATCTGCACGATCTCCAGATTCTGTTCGTCGTCCGTCCGTGCGCACTGAATGTACGCCAGCCAGCCCGACCGGTCCCGCTGGCCCTCTATGAAGTAGGTAACCTCCCACTGATGGTCGAATAGCTAAATATAACATACACAAAATCATGGAATAAATCGTCATACGTTTGTACTTTGGTATATACGAGCCCCACAGGGGACATGGATTTTTTTTTATTAATTCGTACCCACGAAATAACAATTCGTTCCTTCAATTTAACAATTCGTTCCCCCGAATTAACAATTCGTTACCACGATATAACAATTATTTCCCTCGAATTAACAATTCGTTCCCACGAAATGACAATTCGTTCCCTCAATTTAACAATTCGTTCCCTCGAATTAACAATTCGTTCCCACGATATAACAATTTGTTCCCACGATATAACAATTCGTTCCCACGATATAACAATTTGTTCCCACGCATTAACAATCCGTTATCCTGGGAACGAATTGTTATTTCGTGGGAACGAATTGTTAATTGGGGGAACGAATTGTAACAATTCGTGGGAATGAATTGTTAATTCGTGGGAACGAATTGTTAAATTGAGGGACCGAATTGCTATTTCGTGGGAACGAATTAATAAAAAAAAGTATTCTACGTCTACTGATTATGAATTATGGTACCATTTGGCTTCTACACACCTGTGTAGAGACGTAATTATACATATGGTACATCAAACATGTGTCTGTTATCTACGGAGTCCCGCAGAGGACATATAATTCTTTTTTTATTAATTCGTTCCCACGAAATAACATTCGTGGGAACGAATTGTTAATTCGAGGGAACGAATTTTTAATTCGAGGGAACGAATTGTTAAATTGAGGGAACGAATTGCTATTTCGTGGGAACGAATTAATAAAATAAAACCCATGCCCGTGTTATCTGGATATTACAGTTGTGTGTGCATGTTCATGGGCGGATTCAGGGGGGGGGGCGGACCCGGCGCGCGCGCCCCCCTGAAATTCGCCGAGTAAAGATTTTTTACAAGTTACAAGGCACGTTTCATGCCAAGTGCCATGTATTCCATGCATTTTTCCGCTCCGCTCCGCTCCGCTCCGCTCCGCTCGGTCGACTATTTTGCAATACTTGACTATATTATCGAACGAGCTTAGCTCGTTCGATAATATAGTCAAGTATTGCAAAAGAGTTACGCCCCCCCTAACCCGAAATCCTGGATCCGCGCCTGATGTTTATTGGTAGCAGTATCTGCATAAACACTTACTGATCGCATCCATATGGTGTATTTTTGTAAGTAGCCATTGTTTTATTAGTATGTTTTTCATTAGATTTCCATAGACGTTACATGGGGCCACAAGAACGGTACAGCTACATTAAGCAACGGTCAACTCAACGTTACCGTCAGTTCCATAACCCGAAGTTGGTTAATCATTATGTTGAAAGGTCAGAGTGACACACATGTTCTCGTGATCCCAATAATAACAATTCGTTCCCACGATATAACAATTCGTTCCAACGAATTAACAATTCGTTCCCGTGGGAACGAATTGTTATTTCGTGGGAACGAATTGTTAAATTGAGGGAACGAATTGTTAATTCGTGGGAACTAATTGTTAATTCGTGGGAACGAATTGTTATTTCGTGGGAACGAATTAATAAAAAATAAAAATGCTACGTCCCCGGCGGGGCTCCGTACGATTCACCTGAAAATTCGGACATAAGAAGATTTCCGTGGTTTATGCGCCAACGGAGACTGTAACTATGGTGGCCCTATATATATAGTTGCGGGCAGTAATTATGTATCTACGGACAGTACTGGAGCTTTGCAGAGTTACTGCCCGAAATTATGGTGGCCCGCACCCTCTCCACTCCGGCCTCTCTACTATACCTCCCAGACGGTCGTGTTGTATGTGACTATATAATCGTAGGATCAGATGTGACCGCGGCTTAATTAAGTGGCACTATACCTCCCAAACTGCCGTGTTGTATGTGACCGGGTTGAGGGTGTTCGCGTCTATGATGTCGCCCATATACGGTCCCATGTCGGTCCCCGTCACGATGGGCTGCACACAGAAGACCCCGAAGTCGCCCCCGGGCATAGTCGTAGGGCATATACAGACTTCCCGGGGCACAGAAATGGAACCTAGATAACATAATCAGACCTCCAGATAAGGTACGTATTGGCATATTGTACGCACTTTCTTAGCAAAATACGCATTGAGTGGGAGTACAAAATATTCGCAGCAATGTGAAAATACATTGCTTTTCAAATTGAGCAGTGAAAATACTGTAATAAAGTTGAAAACTACTTGGTTGAGTTGCAAACAGATTTTGCTGCTCAAATATGTGAATTTTTTAATTTGTTTTATTTGTTATCATGTGTTCCCTATTTAATAATATAGAAAATCAATAATGCATTTGTACAAGTAAAATACGCATTGAATGAGAATCTGGGGGTATAATACGTTTTAGATGCAAAAGGTATCTGGAGCTGTCATAATGATGATCAACAATATAGGATGAGCAGTCGGATGAAAGACAATGAACCTTGAGAAAATAAGTATGTAAAGTTTGTCAAGTAATATAGCTTGAGTTCTCAGATGAAATAAAAAATATTTCAACTTTTGTGACTTCTGTGTCAGATAATTCAAGAATAACGGGGGGAAAAAAAAGAAACATACTTCCAGCGCGTTGTCGCCTCATTCTATCCTATTTTCGAGCAATGTATTTTAAAAAAATGCAACAATGCGAAAAGACTCTAAAATACTAAAACTCGACAATGCAATAGAGCCAAAATGAGGAAAGTCCAAAAGTTGACAGTGCGACAAAGAGAAAATGTGAAATGACAACAAACCGAAACTTTGAAAACTCGACAAAGCGAAAATACGAAAAGACAACTCGAAATAGTACACAGAACACTTGCATACGACTATGCGGATATGCGACTACGCTGCACTCAGACCTCATTGGCATTACCCAAAATCTCCGATAGATTCCCCCAACAAATGTTGCACCCTCATAACGGGACAAGCTTGAGCGACAGCGAGCAACCTCGCTCATAATGCAACCATATGCTAGTCTGGTCGCCCTGCAGACATTGTCGACCGGTTTAGAAAATAGGCTTTGCTACGTTTGCGATCAGTGTAGCCCCAGATCAGCCTGCGCATCCGCGCAGTCTGATCTGGGTATACGCTGTTCGCCACCCAGTCACTGAAGCAGGTTAACTTATATCGGCAAAAACAAGTAGATTATAATCTTAGAGAACGAACGTACAAAAGGACCAATACCTCCAATTGTAACAAACGTCGTGCAGTACCTTTACTCGGCTGGCGGCCTACATGCGGGTCCTTAACGCCGCGCCACATCAACATTTCACCATTAAGTGCTTCAACGGATAATTTCGTATTCATAAGGTTTTATCTGTTTAATTTAAACACGTCTTCAGCATGCGTCATTAAGATTCGCCGATCAATTGAAGGCGTTTAATGCGGGTTGTACTCAGTCAGTTGTGCCACCGCTCCTCAACTTGAATGCTATTGTCGTTAGTACATGTATAGCATTACCCTGTAGCTGAAAACACAGAAGACTGCGTAAATACTTCCACTTATGATTTCAATAATTCGCGTTTACCAGTTCGGTCCGTGAACATTACAAAATTACATTACACGAAACATTTACCCAAATAGCCGGTTGCTCTAAATTAGTATTACAAAATGTAGTTATTGTTTGCCCTAGTTTCTCGACCAATGAAAACATTGCATTTCGTCTCAATTAATCACATATTGCAACTATTTCTTCAATATCCACTAAATGTATTCATTAATGTTCTAATACGTATAAATCCTGTTATGACGTGTATATGCGCGCTGAGGTGTCAAACGGCCAATAACGTAGTATCGCAAGTCGAAAGCGCGAATGGGTGAGACCCGCATTGAAGCAGAGATGTGTACGCGGAGAAGTCGGGGCAACCAAGAAGTAAGTTATAGTTTGTCATCATCATAAGCATGTGAATTCCGATAAAAGGATGTCTTAGTTCTACTTTAAAATTACGACTGAATAATAAGAACCTGCCAAGCCGGGTGAGCAAAACTGTGCCACCAAATTCTGACATGACCCCATGTGGGGCAATTGAATATGTCGTCATATAAAGCAAGAATTTATTATAGGAATGAATGGCGACTTTTCCAAGTTTATATCCCCGATGAATTCAACAAAAAGGCAATTCATTCCTTATAATTCCAGCATTCGAAATAAATTCATCAAGAAAATGTGTTTATTTTCCGTTTTCTTAAGAATTATTTTAACTGCGCCTGACGGTTACGGAAAGTAGTTCGGCATGGAGTTTACTGGGATATAAATTTTGGACGGAGACTTGCAACGGACCAATCAAATGTTAGGGAATTGTGTAAATATTGTTATGCTGGAATTATTTTGAGATGTCCACACACACTAATGCAATACCAGTTAAAGCAATCCACATAGTTTACATGTATTTGAATCATAGGAATTCGACTTGCTTAGGCTTTCTTCGCTGTCGCTATATTCAAGGGTTCTAGTTCAACAGGTCGAATTTGACCTCTCGTTGTAACATAAAGCATATTTTATGCAATTAGTGTTGTGTATATTTGATAATTTTAACAAATAACGATTTTCTGAAATGGATTATGTGAACTTTCAACCAATATATTTATGTTTGCATGAACAAAGTGGCTACAACTGAATAAGAAACGAGGCTGTGTCGTGTTTCTTATGAAAAGTAGTCAACGAGTTTAAGAAGTATCATATTATATCAACACAATTGTTAGATTATAAATATTACATAAGCATATCACCATGTACTGTATGTGTCCGATCGTAATATGCAAGTTTATGCAGTAACAGTACTATTATGTACTGTATGTGTCACATCGTAATATGCAAGTTTAAGCAGTAACAGTACTATTATGTACTGTATGTGTCACATCATAATATGCAAGTTTATGCAGTAACAGTACTATTATGTACTGTATGTGTCACATCATAATATGCAAGTTTATGCAGTAACAGTACTATTACGTACTGTATGTGTCACATCATAATATGCAAGTTTATGCAGTAACAGTACTATTATGTACTGTATGTGTCACATCATAATATGCAAGTTTATGCAGTAACAGTACTATTATGTACTGTATGTGTCCGATCGTAATATGCAAGTTTATGCAGTAACAGTACTATTATGTACTGTATGTGTCACATCATAATATGCAAGTTTATGCAGTAACAGTACTATTATGTACTGTATGTGTCACATCATAATATGCAAGTTTATGCAGTAACAGTACTATTATGTACTGTATGTGTCAAATCGTAATATGCAAGTTTATGCAGTAACAGTACTATTATGTACTGTATGTGTCAAATCTTAATATGCAAGTTTATGCAGTAACAGTACTATTATGTACTGTATGTGTCACATCGTAATATGCAAGTTTAAGCAGTAACAGTACTATTATGTACTGTATGTGTCAAATCGTAATATGCAAGTTTATGCAGTAACAGTACTATTATGTACTGTATGTGTCAAATCGTAATATGCAAGTTTATGCAGTAACAGTACTATTATGTACTGTATGTGTCACATCGTAATATGCAAGTTTAAGCAGTAACAGTACTATTATGTACTGTATGTGTCACATCGTAATATGCAAGTTTATGCAGTAACAGTACTATTATGTACTGTAGTGTCACATCGTAATATGCAAGTTTATGCAGTAACAGTACTATTATGTACTGTATGTGTCACATCGTAATATGCAAGTTTATGCAGTAACAGTACTATTATGTACTGTATGTGTCACATCGTAATATGCAAGTTTATGCAGTAACAGTACTAGTATGTACTGTTTGTGTCAACGTGCCGAGACAACCAAATAACAAGACGCGTTTGATGCGCCATATTTCATCATACTTTGAATCGGAGGCGTTTCTGGAAGTTTCAGTAAGTGTTGTTGTTGTTGTAACCACGTGATCATGCACCTTGAGTATTGTATGCGGTTAAAATGGCAATATCGACTGCGAAATCGCAATATGTGAACACAGATTGAAGTAAAGGACCTAGCTATGTAAATGCATTTAAATATACCTACTGTCTGTTCCACGTTTTGCTGCCGACGACATTTTGGCCATTAAACACATTCAATTTGTCATCAATAACAAAAACGTCACCCCCCCCCCCACCCCCCCCCCCCCCCCCTAAAAAACATTGATTAAATTCCATCAAATCTCTTGATTTTATTGCGAAAATAAAAACAAATTCCTTTAGGAATTAAACATGGGCTGAAAATAGATTTCTTAAATAATTTTGAAATTTATGGACCGATTTTCAAAATTTCACTTTTGTTGCTTGTAGCCCGTTTTTCGACTTTCCAGCTGCCTCGCCAACTCCTTTTTCCCAAAGGAAACTTTATTTTTCGCAATAAAATCCATATTTGATGAAATTTCATCAAATACAAATAATTGGGAGGATGTCTTTTTGGTATTGATGAAAAAGTACTTACAATTAAACAGGTTTTAGTTTTAATGTGTTTAATAGCCAAATGTTTGTCTGCAGAAAAACGTGAAACAGACAGTAAATGTATCAGTTATTAAAGGTATATGCCCAATCAGTAGACACACAATGCTCTTTATAGGAATTAAACAAGTGTATAATTGTGTCACTATTCCACCAGTTCTAAACATTACGAGTGCCTGCTATACAGATATAATCATTTAGTAATGTTTATTTTATTGATAGTGACGCGCGGTGGTATCAGGCTATTTTTATATGCAAATGAGGCATATTTTTTAATTATTTATACTAATTAAATGTGTCACCTGAAAAATAATGTTTTCGACAGATTATAAAGTATGATCATTGCATATCAAAAAATAAATACAGAGAATAAATAATAATTTCCGTGGACATTTTAAGGAAACGCGGTTATCGCCTCTGATATCAGTGTGGAAATGTTACGTCTGATATAAAATGTATAATAATCCCAATCAATACGTAGGGTAATGGTGAATGAATTATTATTTTGCCAGAAAATGTCTCAGATGATGTCTGATATAAAGTGCATTTTGTGTCTACTGAGTCGGCATGTACCTTTAAAACAAACACAATAACATGAGACTGTTTTATTTACTCTATGATAAGAGACTTATACGACTTATAATTCCAGCACAAAAATATTTACACAATTCCCTAACATTTGATTGGCCCGTAGCAAGTCTCTGTCCAAATTTTATATCCCATTAAACTCCCACGCCGAACTACTTTCTACAGGTGCGCTGTCAGTGCTGTCAATGTAAACAAATGGCTGCCGTCTGTCAAAATAAACACATTTTCTTGGTGAATTTATTTCAAATGCTGGAATTATAAGGAATGAATGGCCTTTTTGTGGAATTTATCGGGGATATAAACTTGGAAAAGTCGCGGGAATACTGGACGAGGCCTTCCGGCCTTCGTCCAGTATTCCCGCGACTTTTCCAAGTTTATACCCCGATAAATTCCACAAAAAGGCCATTAATTCCTATAATATCCGTCACTTCAACCTGAGTAACAAGAAGACTGTACGGAGGGTGTGGAGCGGGTGGCATTGTTCTACATGTACCTGTGTGTGGCGGTGTACGGTGCACTCCAGTCGGTGTCTTCCTCCGTCCGTACAACACAAACTTCAGCATCTCCTCCGTAATCTCCATATCTAGCACTACCACCTCTACTTTATATTGTATACTTTTGTATTTTATATTTTGCACTTTGCACTTTCTCAAAAGTATACTTGATATGTAATTAATTGTCCTCAAATAGTATATCTCTTCTCCTGCTGCCAATAAAAAGTACCAATCTATGACAGGTCGTTAATTACTGTTCATCAATAACGCCATGTTTAACTGATCAAAATAAATGAAAACTGCCTTTAATAAATGTTTGTGTTGACATCGTCACTACGCAGCCGTTTTTGTTGCTGATATAATGCTATATAGTGCTCCAACCACAGGTTGAAGTAACGGACCAACGTCTATAAATATGTTAAATATGCCTAAAAGTATAAATAATTAAAACAAATAATTTCAACTTTATTACTCTCTGTTACACAGAGAGTAAAAAAAGTGTTGAATTTATTTATTTTAATTATGTAAGGCGTATTTAATGCATGTATAGACATTGGACCGTTACATCAACCTGTGCTCCGAACGAACTCGACGTTGTCATTATTGCCATGATTAGCATATTCGCTATTATTCATGATCGCTTAACATGCCGTTACCCACCCCCATGTTTCAATTGGGCAATCATGAGACACCGTGTCAAAAGAAACCGATCCTTATGAATGCCTGTCATGGTTGATACCAACCCCATAATGCCCAAGTAAAATGTTTGAGCGAGTCGTACTTGTGCTGTCGTACAAGTGGGACCAAGTGAGAAATATTCTCTGGTGAAAAAGGCATTACGGCTGTTTCCATTGTAAATGTGCATTGACCACCCGTTATAAATAAGCGAAGCTTAAAGGTACATACCCACTCAGAAGGCACAAAATGTTCTGTATATCTGAAACATCATCCGAGACATTTTCTGGCAAAATAAACATTCATTCACCATTACCACATATCGACTGGCAATATTATACATTTTATATCAGACGCAAATTTCCACACTGATATCAGGGGCAATAACCGTGTTTCCTTAAAATGTTAATGGACATTACTATTTGTCGCGTGACACGTGCATTCTTGTACATTCTGGATTCCGTATAATTGTATATTTGTGATGTGTGGTACTGTGTTGTATTGTTGTGCGTAGTATTGATTTCACATCCCTGTGATTCCACATACCTGTGGTTTCACACACCTGTGATTTGTACACACCTGTGATTTAGCATGTACATTTGCCATGTACTATGTGCGTGTAATAAGGGGGCTTATGTTGTATTGGTGGAGATACGTTTATGCGTGTCCTATTTGCGGAGTTAAATATACGTCTATTTTATGAGCAATGTTTTACTGATATCACGCCATATTTGCCACAGACTATGCATGTGTGTGGTAGAGAACTCGTTGACTGCGTGTGCTGGTTTCGCTAGGGAAAAGATACCTTTTAGTATTACGGATGTCCACTGTCCGTGCCAGCCGAGTTTGTCCGCGTGTCAGTGTTTCACCATATAAGGGACCTTCGGTAGGTGAAGCCAGCATACAGCGCAGACAATACCATGGTCTCCCTGTTATGTTATGCTACGGGTTAGTGTTTCATCATAGCCTGGTACTGGCCAACACGGATATATCAGATCCCATAATGGTGATGTTTTGTGTCGTGATATTTCCGTAAATGACCACGATATTTGAGTTTAGTATGTGCTACACTCTCATTTGAGTGTATAGCCGTAGGACCGTTATGGAGGGGTTTGGCGGGGCCAAGAAGCGACCTTCGCATTGTCGAGACCAGTCGAGTAGAGTTCGGATTATGAGATCTGGGTCTATAGTGTGCAGATTTATGGTAGTGTGGGGTATACCATGTTGGATGGTATTTATTCCACGAGGGCTGTACACTGGTTTGGTTGAATTTAAGGCGTGGGAACATATATTTATGCCAAATATAACCCATGGGTGACATGGCAAAAAGCCATGGTTTTGTAGTATTTATGTGAGATGTCGTACGAGGGGTAGGCATATCCATTATTCCGTGCATGGTTTCACTGGTGCGTATATAAGCGATGTCTCGCTATGTGTTGGCGGGACACATATTTTCTGGTTACAGAAGACTAGTACTGTATTCACCAGTGACACGGAGGATTTTGGTATGTACCTAGAACATTTTTATTTCAGCTGTGATTTGCCGTTGTTCGATTCCCGTTTTAGTCTGTTGTGCATCATGTCTGTCTGTCTGTGCGTATTCGTCCAGTAATTGGAGATTCATTTCATTTTTGTAGCCTCTTGAGAACGCTCCAGCGAGCCACATTGGACGTTTTGGTCCACTCGTTTGAGGGCAGACCCCAGTCAGTGCAGAGTATCGGGTCGTCCGAGTGTCCGTACGTCTGTCTGGCGCAGTGTGTGTAGCAGCTCCGGGTACAGGCCTGTATAGAGCAGTGTGTGATAGCTACCTCGCGTTCAGCAGACAGTCACAGCCATAGTTTAGTGAAGTGAAACGCCATACACACATATCATATCATTATACTACCACCGAGTTGAATGTCACCTAAGTGAAACTTTTCCCGGCGTCTTAGCCAACGTGATAATCGCCATTTTGTATTATATCGGAACTTTACATCCGGTCTACCACTTCCGGTATTACAACCCATTGATTCACCATGGATACTTTACATCCGGTCTACCACATCCGGGTTGCTACAGTCGAGTGATACCATAGGAACTTTACATCTGGTCCACCATTTCCGGAGATAATACTACCTGTGGAACTTTACTTCCGGGAACCAGCTTCCGGAACATTATCGTTATTGACTATCATGTGATGTAACCACAATCCGGCGTTTGACTTTGACATTCATACTTTGGAAATATATTGCATAGGCAATACATATGTATACTTTGATAGTGTATGGTAATACTCCTATCATGGCATATCATGGCTAAAGGATTGTAGTAAGACTACATATATTGTTTATGGATTAATCCACTTGAAGTTGGATTATAGCCATATTGTTGACTAGACCTCATATTGCGGGTGAGGCAGACCTTGGGACCTTGATACTCAGAGGTTACACTATCTATTGAGATACGCCAGCACTGGGGTAGCTCAGATGATTGTCATTTGTCCTCCAATGTTCGTTTATGCCATGTTATACTTGTATGTTATTTCAATTTGATTAGCGATCATCAAAGTACTTGTGCATTCATACTATTGTCCACTACGGGACCATTGAGATACCACATACCGAGTTTATTCGTCTATAGCTTTTAAGTTGCGTTAAAGTATAACAGTCGATTGGCTTACAACCTTGTAGTAATTGAATAGTATCATGCACAGTACAGTGATGTTCGCATATCAATGTATCATGTATTCCTGTGTGTTCCCCATGTAATATAGTGTACATTATAAGTGATTAAGTGACTACGTGTACTTATCTACTCTGGCCTATCCCTTACACTTCAACTGCATTGTTACCACTTTCCGTTCGTCGGATCAAGCTATATTGGCCATAACGTCATAACAATTGAAGTATACTTGGTTCGTATGATAATTGGGGGAGACAATTTGTCTCGATCATTCCTGACCTTGGTAATGACCTTGACAATGGTGTCAGAAGTGGGGTTTTGTTTCCTCTTTTTATAATCAGTTTCTTCAAAGCAGTTGAAGTAAGGAGGCTAGAATAGCTGTACCCCTAGCGTCGTCAAGATTCAATCTTGTATTTGTTTGCCTTGGGAGTTAATGTAAGATGCACTCCAACACTTAGGCACTAATACATCACCACATACATGATTGGACTACCTAGGTACAGAAGTATAGAGTTGAGACGATCTGGTGAGATAGTGGATGTAAGCGTCATTGTAATTTTTGATTTGTCAACAGTACCTCCCTGTGATGATGGCACAGCGGGTGTTCTAGGTTAGCACTAGACACTTCTGCATCTGAGGCGAGATTACTACCACTATTATATTGTGTATGAACAATACTATATCCTGCCAGGTGTCTATAACCAGTCCCCAATATTTGTGTCCAGTACCATAGAGGGGGAATTGTAAATATACCATTACATTAGACTATACATATACCGGATTGACTTACCCGAATTGAGAAACTTATACCGTCGTTAGGAGTAGAGACCGGATTGATTTACCTTAACCTTATAGACGTGAAGCAAGAGACTCGCACAAATCACTAAGTGATTTGAGTGCTAGAGACCTTGTGTACCGTCGGGTAAAGCGTATAAATCGATAATCCGGAGTTGAGTTGAGAGTGAGAATGTCGTCCATTAAGGAGCTAATGGACATAGGCAAAAGCTTAGGGCTAGCAGATTCAGAGTTAAGGGCCTTTGTAAAAGAAGAGCAGGCGAGAGAAAGACAGGAAAGACTAGAGGCTAGGCAGGCGGAGAAAGATAGGTTAGATGCTGAGCGGTTGGCTAAAGAGGCTGAGCGGTTGGATAAAGAGGTTGAGCGACAGATGGAGAAAGATAGGTTAGATGCTGAGCAGTTGGTTAGAGAGGTTGAGCGACAGATGGGGAAAGATAGAATAGATGCCAATGAAGCACAGTTAGCTCTAGAATTCAAATTGCGAGA
The DNA here is from genome assembly GCA_029237695.1 of Conchocele bisecta. Lineage (NCBI taxonomy): Eukaryota > Metazoa > Mollusca > Bivalvia > Lucinida > Thyasiridae > Conchocele > Conchocele bisecta. The sequence goes on along the minus strand of CM055271.1, from coordinate 25,960,484 downwards.
ACTAGACACTAAGCACCAGGTAGAAATGGCAAAAGTAGAAAGGGGTGGAGTAGTAGATGAAGATAGACATGATAGGGACAATGGCAGAGCATTCGGTCCGAAGCTGCCACATTTTGATCAGAATAATGACAACATGGATAGCTACTTAGCTAGATTTGAGAGGTACGCAGCAATTCAAAGGTGGGGAAGAGATAAGTGGTCACTACACTTGAGTGCGTTATTGAAGGGCAAGGCATTAGATGTATATTCTAGACTACCTATTGATGATGCTCTTGACTATGATAAGTTGAAATCCGCATTGTTGAAATGTTTTGATCTAACGGAAGATGGGTTCAGACGCATGTTCAAAAACACCAAACCTGATCACAGTGAATCATTTGTGCAATATGTCAGTCGGTCAAAGAACTATTTAGATAGATGGTTTGAGTTAGGTAAGGTGAATAGAACATATGAAGGAGTACTAGACTACATGATCAGAGATCAGATGTTAAGTATATGCAGTCGTGAGCTCTACTTATTTCTCAAAGAGAAAACATTTGACTCGATAGATCAGATGGCGGTTCAGGCAGATTACTTTGCAGAAGCTAGAGGAGGTAGCAAGTATGTAGTTCAGAGGAACAGTACTAGCAACAGAACTGAGTACAGGTCAGTAGATAACCAGAGGCGCAAGGTAAGTAGTGCGGATAATCGATCCAGAGATAGGAGTCGAGATAGGGACAGATATCAGAATAGAGACCACAATAGAAGCCCAAGTAGGGGTAGTTATGATAGAAGCCCGAGTAGAGGTAGTTATGACAGAAGTACCAGCAGGAAACGGCTACGGTAGGCATCGCGGGACATGTTACCATTGTGGCAAAGAAGGTCACATGTCCTACGATTGTCCTAAACGTGACCGGTCCTCAGCTTACAAAGCAGCAGCAGTCGAGGAAGAGAACATGTAAGTTTTGCAGATAAAGAACAGAGAGGTCGGTACAGAGGTAGAAATAGAGGTAGAAGTGGAAGGCACACTAGAGGCAGAGGTAGAGGTAGATGGCAAAACACGGAACAACCAGGGGAAAACCAAGGAAATTTCTGTGTGGTTGATACCGACACCACTATTGTATGTTCAGGTAGCGAGATACAGCCGGAGTTGATTAACGGATGTACATTTGGTATGGATAGGCTACCCGTAGCAGAGGGCACATTAAATGGGAAAAAGGTCACAGTAATGCGAGATACTGGGTGTACCGGGGTGGTCGTTAGGGAAAGCTTAGTACAACCAGATCAGTTTTTAAGCAAAGTTTCAACATGCATGCTGGTAAACAGGAGCAAAATGAGTGGAATTCCTACCGCCCGGGTAGATCTAGATACACCTTTTTTTAAAGGTCGGGTAGAAGCCCTTTGCATGACAGATACAATGTATGATGTTACCATAGGTAATGTAGACGGGTCAGAGTTACCGGTGATATCCGATTTTAGAGGCGCTAATTTTAGAGGCGCTAAATCGTGCGCAGTTGAAACTAGGTCACAAACGACAGCCCGAGACGAATCATATAAGACCCTCAAAGTCCCTACCGCAATCGCGAGCGTATCACGCGATGAATTCAAAGAGGCGCAGGCACATGACGTCACATTGACGTCAGTTCGAAATAATGCAAAAGACGGAACGGTACGGTCAAGTAAGAACGGAAACAAATCGAAATTCGCATACCGAAAAGACTTGTTGTATCGTAATTTCGAATCGATAGGGTCAGGTAGGATGTACCATCAGCTGGTAGTCCCAAAAACACTTAGGATACCGTGATGAAAGTGGCACATGAATCAATCATGGCGGGCCATTTAGGGGTTAAGAAGACAACTGATCGAGTGTTATCAGAATTTTATTGGCCAGGCGTGGGCAGTGACATTACACGGTTTTGTAGGTCTTGTGACATATGTCAAAAGACTGTGTCAAAGGGACACATCACCAAGGTTCCGTTAGGAACTATGCCGTTGATAGACACTCCGTTCAAACGAGTCGCAGTTGATATTGTAGGGCCAATTTTTCCAGCTACCGATCGGAAGAATCGTTATATACTAACGTTAGTTGATTATGCAACTAGGTACCCAGAAGCGGTACCACTACCAGGCATCGAGGCCGAACGAGTCGCGGAAGCTCTCGTGGATATGTTCAGTAGACTGGGTATCCCCGAGGAGATGCTCACCGATAGGGGTAGTCAATTTACGTCGGCAGTCATGGAGGAAGTTAGTAGATTGTTATCGCTGAGACAATTAACCACGACACCGTACCACCCACAGTGTAACGGTCTCGTGGAACGGTTCAATGGTACGTTAAAGCAAATGCTTCGTAGAATGGCAAGCGAACGTCCCAAAGATTGGGACAAATACATTAACGCGCTCTTATTCGCGTATCGTGAAGTCCCTCAAGAAAGTTTGGCTTTCTCACCGTTTGAACTATTGTACGGAAGGACCGTTCGAGGTCCGATGAGCATACTAAGAGATCTGTGGTCCGAGAAGGACATAGAGGACAACGTCAAAACGACGTATCAGTACGTCCTAGACTTGCGCGAACGGCTCGAGAAAACGTGCGAAATCGCGCATGAGAACTTGAAGAGTGCGTCCAAAAAGTACGCAAAGTACTACAACCGTAAGACCCGTAGTAGGCAGTATGCAGTGGCAGATCAGGTACTTGTACTACTACCGACAGACAACAACAAATTGCTTCTTAGGTGGAAGGGACCATACCCCATAACAGAGGTAGTTAATGAGTGGGACTATAGGGTTGGCATGGGAGGGAAGTTGAAAACCTTTCATGCAAACATGTTAAAGAGGTACGAGACTAGGCCTGAGCACCCGGGGAAGGGAATACTCGCTGTAATAAATGCGGCCGTGATAGAAGACACAGTAGAGGGGGATCCTAGTCCAAGCGGGTGTAGTGCCGAAGAAAACATGTTATGTCCCAGGGGATTAGAGTCCGATACGGAGAGCAAAGTTGACCTGTCGCCTGATTTAGGCAAGAAACAAAAGACGCAAGTCAAAGAGATCTTACGGGAGTACACCCATGTCCTGAGGGACACACCAGGACACACCCATATAGGGAAACATGAGATAAAGTGGGCAGGCTACCTGAGCAGGATATCTGGGTAGATTCAGCTGTGCCAACGTGTCTCGCGATTATGCACGAAAGTGTAAACACTTTTTATTTAGGGGGGAGATATGTCGCGTGACACGTGCATTCTTGTACATTCTGGATTCCGTATAATTGTATATTTGTGATGTGTGGTACTGTGTTGTATTGTTGTGCGTAGTATTGATTTCACATCCCTGTGATTCCACATACCTGTGGTTTCACACACCTGTGATTTGTACACACCTGTGATTTAGCATGTACATTTGCCATGTACTATGTGCGTGTAATAAGGGGGCTTATGTTGTATTGGTGGAGATACGTTTATGCGTGTCCTATTTGCGGAGTTAAATATACGTCTATTTTATGAGCAATGTTTTACTGATATCACGCCATATTTGCCACAGACTATGCATGTGTGTGGTAGAGAACTCGTTGACTGCGTGTGCTGGTTTCGCTAGGGAAAAGATACCTTTTAGTATTACGGATGTCCACTGTCCGTGCCAGCCGAGTTTGTCCGCGTGTCAGTGTTTCACCATATAAGGGACCTTCGGTAGGTGAAGCCAGCATACAGCGCAGACCATACCATGGTCTGCCCTGTTATGTATGCTACGGGTTAGTGTTTCATCATAGCCTGGTACTGGCCAACACGGATATATCAGATCCCATAATGGTGATGTTTTGTGTCGTGATATTTCCGTAAATGACCACGATATTTGAGTTTAGTATGTGCTACACTCTCATTTGAGTGTATAGCCGTAGGACCGTTATGGAGGGGTTTGGCGGGGCCAAGAAGCGACCTTCGCATTGTCGAGACCAGTCGAGTAGAGTTCGGATTATGAGATCTGGGTCTATAGTGTGCAGATTTATGGTAGTGTGGGGTATACCATGTTGGATGGTATTTATTCCACGAGGGCTGTACACTGGTTTGGTTGAATTTAAGGCGTGGGAACATATATTTATGCCAAATATAACCCATGGGTGACATGGCAAAAGCCATGGTTTTGTAGTATTTATGTGAGATGTCGTACGAGGGGTAGGCATATCCATTATTCCGTGCATGGTTTCACTGGTGCGTATATAAGCGATGTCTCGCTATGTGTTGGCGGGACACATATTTTCTGGTTACAGAAGACTAGTACTGTATTCACCAGTGACACGGAGGATTTTGGTAGTACCTAGAACATTTTTATTTCAGCTGTGATTTGCCGTTGTTCGATTCCCGTTTTAGTCTGTTGTGCATCATGTCTGTCTGTCTGTGCGTATTCGTCCAGTAATTGGAGATTCATTTCATTTTTGTAGCCTCTTGAGAACGCTCCAGCGAGCCACATTGGACGTTTTGGTCCACTCGTTTGAGGGCAGACCCCAGTCAGTGCAGAGTATCGGGTCGTCCGAGTGTCCGTACGTCTGTCTGGCGCAGTGTGTGTAGCAGCTCCGGGTACAGGCCTGTATAGAGCAGTGTGTGATAGCTACCTCGCGTTCAGCAGACAGTCACAGCCATAGTTTAGTGAAGTGAAACGCCATACACACATATCATATCATTATACTACCACCGAGTTGAATGTCACCTAAGTGAAACTTTTCCCGGCGTCTTAGCCAACGTGATAATCGCCATTTGTATTATATCGGAACTTTACATCCGGTCTACCACTTCCGGTATTACAACCCATTGATTCACCATGGATACTTTACATCCGGTCTACCACATCCGGGTTGCTACAGTCGAGTGATACCATAGGAACTTTACATCTGGTCCACCATTTCCGGAGATAATACTACCTGTGGAACTTTACTTCCGGGAACCAGCTTCCGGAACATTATCGTTATTGACTATCATGTGATGTAACCACATCCGGCTTTGACTTTGACATTCATACTTTGGAAATATATTGCATAGGCAATACATATGTATACTTTGATAGTGTATGGTAATACTCCTATCATGGCATATCATGGCTAAAGGATTGTAGTAAGACTACATATATTGTTTATGGATTAATCCACTTGAAGTTGGATTATAGCCATATTGTTGACTAGACCTCATATTGCGGGTGAGGCAGACCTTGGGACCTTGATACTCAGAGGTTACACTATCTATTGAGATACGCCAGCACTGGGGTAGCTCAGATGATTGTCATTTGTCCTCCAATGTTCGTTATGCCATGTTATACTTGTATGTTATTTCAATTTGATTAGCGATCATCAAAGTACTTGTGCATTCATACTATTGTCCACTACGGGACCATTGAGATACACATACCGAGTTTATTCGTCTATAGCTTTTAAGTTGCGTTAAAGTATAACAGTCGATTGGCTTACAACCTTGTAGTAATTGAATAGTATCATGCACAGTACAGTGATGTTCGCATATCAATGTATCATGTATTCCTGTGTGTTCCCCATGTAATATAGTGTACATTATAAGTGATTAAGTGACTACGTGTACTTATCTACTCTGGCCTATCCCTTACACTTCAACTGCATTGTTACCACTTTCCGTTCGTCGGATCAAGCTATATTGGCCATAACGTCATAACAATTGAAGTATACTTGGTTCGTATGATAATTGGGGGAGACAATTTGTCTCGATCATTCCTGACCTTGGTAATGACCTTGACACTATTTATTTTCTGTATTTATTGTTTGATGTGCAATGATCATATTTAATAATCTGTCGAACATATTATTTTCTCAGGTGACGCATTTAATTAGTACGAATAATTAAAAAATATCAAGCCTCATCATTTGCATATGAAACAAGTCTGATACCACCGCGCGTCACTATCAGTAAACTAAATATTACTAAATGATTATATCTGTATAGCGGACACTCGTAATTTTAAAACTGGTGGAATAGTGACACAATTATACACTTATGTAGTTCCTATAAAGAACATTGTGTGCTTACTGAATGGGCATGCACCTTTAAGTTCAACTCGCCTGTTCGAAAAAAAACGGCCACTTGGGTCTAAATCAATTTCAACATTTCTTCGTATACTTATCGATTTGTCACAACGAACTAGTATATGGTTGCGACTGGCATCATTATGGCTGTATGTGTCCGTTCCTTTGTCCGTCCGTCCGTCTTATAAATAATAAACATGATAACGCAATGCCATTTGCGCTGGCGAACATCACTTGCGCCGACCATTTCGCCGTTGTGTAAAAAGTTGCAACAATAAGTTTTATATAAATATTTTTGGAATAACTAGTTTTCGTCTTTAATCTTTGGTAACGATATATTCCAACAAAAGTTAAATAACCACCATCATCGCCGGGGTTGCCCGGCGCTGTATATCCCCGTAAACGATGTTTTTGTACGGGAGTTCACTATATGGTCTTGTGACGGATACAAAGGGCCCTTAATACACCCAGGGGCGGAGTGGCTGTATATTGATGACCCGCACCAATAATTGTCAAATAAAACGCATCTGTAAACCCGCGTAACCGCGACAATGGTCGTGACAATATCGCGTACGTCCATTGTCAATGGCATGAAAGACTCGGTGAAACATTTCATGTTTTCTTTGTTGGGGGGGAGGGGGAGGGGGTCATACATATTAACAATTTCAACACTACAGACCTGTATAGTGGTATTGGCAAACAGTGTAGATCCAGATGAGCTGGCTCGTGACGAGCCGTCTCATCAGGATCTGCACTTCTTGCAAGTAATTTTCATATATTTTTAGAGTAAAAACAGCCCCATTTCATAAATGGACTAGTCTGAAAATAATTTTGTGACGAGTGGATTGGTTGCAAAATGAACAGATCAAAATCCATTCCAGTTACTTGGGGGAAATGGTTAACATGTTAAAGTCAATTGACCATAAAGCTAAGATCTGCAAACACTGTAGATCGGTCCGAGTCAGCGCCACGTGATATGCAGTGTTTGTCATTATGTTTTATTAAAGCTTTAGAAACAATACATCTTTCTTGGAATTAACGGAATAGTCCAAAATTAACAGAAAATACCACGTTTTATTATATACCTACCCATGAAACACATAGTTATACGATAGAAATAAAAGTCGTATGTTCTCATCGATGAAATTAACAACTTTCGGTGAAAATACGACTACTTCCGCTATCTATATTCATAACGCGCATCTGCAGTGCCGGACTGCAAATAGGCTGCAAATACACATTCATTACCGTATACAGTCTAAATCAAAGGACTGAAAGTCCTGAAATCCTTCGCAGTACGTGCTTGTGGAGGACACATATACTAAGAATTCATTTGTTGGAAAGTATATTGTAGTCTTAAAGGTACATGCCCACGCAGCAGGTTACACTGTACTACTACTTGTCTTTTTATGTCATGCCTTATATGAGCCATTTGTCTACCCACTAACGAGTTATTTTTAATTACGGCGCGTGTTAATTGGTGTTAAATCGCATTTTATATGCCGCGACCAGAAAGGGTATTTTCCGACCTCGTGCTATTTTTACCAACACGTGTCACGTGACACGGTCAATCTTATCACATATTTGGCATGCGCAATGAAGTATCGGAAGTTGAGAAGAAAAATCTCTGTTCGAGTCCAAATCTAAATCTCCACGTAACTCTTTCCATTTGGTGATCTGGTCGCCAATATTAACCACTCTCTCTCTCTCTCTGTACTGCCTGTCCCTCAGACATTTCGCCTTTTTTTTGGCCGACGCCGTTTCATACAATTTCCGTCCTGGACGTTTCGACATGTTGATATTCTTGTTTACATATCGGGAAGCCTACTGGCGCGCGTAGTATACTGCGTATGCGCACCGCAAGCCGTGATGTGAAAGTCGTCGTCCCCGCACATTATCAAAATAGACTGTTACCGCCGCGCGTCGCTAACAGTAAATTTATAATTAATAAATTATTATATTTGTATAACGGGCACTCGTAATTTTTAGAACTGATGGAATAGTGACATAATTATACACTTATTTAATTCCCATAAAGAATATGTTGTGCCTACTGCGTGGGCATGTACCTTTAAGAATTGGCACCAGGAGGGATGCGGAACTTTGCGGAATAGATGTATTGCGGCTTGTCAGTAGTTGAGACAGCAACTATTCAAATGGTCAGCTACATACAAGTTTCACTTGCGCAATAATTTCCCGACTATATATACTCGCAGGATATATTGCTTTGTCATATGTTATTATACACTAGTTTTGACATATATATGCATTACCATAGTAACCATGGTAACCAATATTGGAAAACACAAAAATAGTATTTGTTGAAAAGGTGGTTACTTTTTGAAAATCACTGCAATACACCCGAGTACTGTTACCATCTTGCAATACACTTAACATGTGAACCTTTAGTAATATTGGTTGTCATGGCAACCATTTTAATATCTCACACAAAAAATCATATATACTCCATTTAAAATTAATATATTCGTCGAATCAGTATGCATTATCAATGCTGCAAAAACAATATTTATCTTGACAAACATGATTGTTCAAAGTAATTTCACCTTGACCTTGGACATGAAGGCCACATAAGTGTAATACATGTATGGAATGATAATGTGGATGATGATAAGGAAGTATATGAAGGTTGAAGTCAATCTGACTTACGGTTGCAGAAAACTTTAAGGCAAATCGTACGGATGCAAATTTCTAAGTAATTTGACCTTGACCTTGGAAATGAAGGCCGCATGAGTGCGGTATGGAATGAAAATATGGTTGATGATAAGGAAGTATATGAAGTTTGAGGTCCATCCGACTTTCCGTCACAGAGATAATGGGTACCCAAACTCTTTAATGTGTACGGACGGAATTACGAAAACTATATACCCCGCGACATACTTTGTATGTCGGGGGTGTATATCTATAGTTTTGTATATATAGTTTAAACTTGATATATTTTACAACAATTACAAACAAGAGCGAGCAGTCATGCATGGAACACGACAGGTGACATATGTCATCAGTCCCTTTTTTCCTGTCACAGTCATAGCTCAGGAACTAGACTGGTGACATATGTCATCAGTCCATTTTCTCCTGACACAGTCTCCTAAATTTAAAATTCATATCATTTTCCAATTCAAATAGGAATCCTCAGCGATTTGTAACCCGGGGGATATAACAAAAACGTTATACTTTCACTTTCATTTCAGCTACACATTCAATTTTAATTTATTGAGTAAATGATGCCGAAATATTTATTTACATTAATATCTAATTATTTAAATATACTTTATTTAATTCATAATACAAATAATCTAGAGATAAGTATTATCCTTATTCAAACTCAAGACAACGTTTCCTTTGTGAAGTGTATCGTACTCTATATGCTGTGTAACGTTCAAGTCGCAAGACTGTCGGCAGCGTATGCGCTAACATACACGACGTGTAATTATCAAAAAATTGCTAGCACCTCTTTTGAAAGTTTGGATTTCCGGCGAACTGTTTTACTAAATTCATTATAGATTAGTTGATATTTTAAGTAAAATGGACACTGATTATAATAATATCGATGGCTCGAGATGATTAAAACAGTATGTAACTGTCAAAAAACAATGTTTCTGCTTTAAATCATCATCATTTCGCTGTCCAATGTCGGATTTTATCGAGCCATTGACCCATGTAAAGTTCAGAATGTAAGTTTTAATCTGATTGGTCATTCAAGAAAAATGTCACAGGGAAATCCCGACCCCTACTATATCATTGCGCAAAATATCAACATACATAGCAAAGAACTCATATTAATACATAACAGTTAATAGTTTATAAAGTATACAAAAACTTTTGCAATAACACACATATAGCACAAAAAAGCAAACAACACATGCATTACGCTGAAACGGTAAGATAGCTCGCTGTTTTACTGTTGTTGAACTACTTTTTTATGGCGTAGTACCGAGTGTTTTTCTAAAGTTAAACCCGCAAACAGTGACACTGCGACCGCCACTTAACTCATTAGCATATCTGCAATGACTGAGAATTTTCATATAGTTACTAAATCCGAGCTAATAGCTCGGATAAAAAACTGCTAATTTCCATGGAGCGGTATATAATAAATAGAATATTCATATTTTTGCAACAAATGTGACATTATATGTTCATCGAGTGGTGTGCATCTCGTGGTGTGAAATGTCCATATTTCACTCGTGCCTAACTCGTGCTCGTTATGTTTTCTATGTAACAAAATCACCATAAATCGTCAACTTGTTCCTTTAATCGTATTGCATAAAATGGGGTTTCACAATATAATAACACAGTGTAATAAATATGCAAATTTGGCTGCTGCAGAAAACACGATAGATGACCAGTACAGCTTTAATGTATACTACTGTGCTTATGCAATAAATATAATCTAACATTGGTGTTGACTTAATTTGATATTTATGAACTTGTTGACTGAAATCAGTAAACTCGTTCGATAAATATCATACATGTATTAAATCGTCATTCATGTAAGATCCTTTCCAAGTTCGGTAACCGATTAGTACGGTTTCAAATTATCTTGTTATGATTATGCAATAACTATAATGTAACATTTTGATAATTTAATAATTTAGGAATGAATGGCCTTTTTGTGGAATGTATCGGGGTATGAACTTGGAAAAGTCGCGGGAATACTGGACGAAGCGATAAAATATTACAATTTTCGAAAAAAAATCCCCCAAAAAAAGAAGATTTGTTGGTTTTTTTTGTTTTTTTTTCGAAAATTGTAATTTTTTAAGGCCTCGTCCAGTATTCCCGCGACTTTTCCAAGTTTATATCCCCGATAAATTCCACAAAAAGGCCATTCATTCCTTATAATTCCAGCATTTGAAATAAATTCATCATGAAAATGTGTTTATTTTCCGTTTTCTTAAGAATTATTTTAACTGCGCCTGACGGTTACAGAAAGTAGTTCGGCATGGGAGTTTACTGGGATATCAATTTTGGACAGAGACTTGATACTGACCAATCAAATGTTAGGGAATTGTGTAAATATTTTTGTGCTGGAATTATTGGGATTTATTAAATTCGTCGGAATCGTCTTATGAAATCAATAAACTGTTTAATACAAATCATGTTAAATAATTAATCATACAATATCCTCTATTCCCGAGTATATACAATGTACTCATACGTGAAATCAAGAACTCTGATTGACCAAAGCCGTCATGGGATTTGTGTCCAGTGTAGCTCCGAAATGTGCTCCGTCTCGACCAATCAAACTGATTGATTTCGAGGTTAGAGTGAACAGGTTGACAGGCCGACAGACAGAATAAATGGACATATCTAGAAACCGGTTATTATTCATCTCCATCTTGGGGCTGGATGAATTTCGTTAGTTTGCCATAACAATTACTCCCTGCTCTCAACTGAAGTTCGTTCAATTTTCAAGCACCCGCCCTCATTCAACCGTTAATAATGCTTAAGAAACCCCACCCCACCTCCTCCCGCACCTCACCCCGAATCTTACTTAATCCCACCTGAAACACACACACCGATAATCCCCTATTCACGTTCATATTAACCCTCACTATGCGGGAGACGGAAAATGACGTCTGCTCAGCTGTTTTCAATTTTTGCCGTAATTATTAACAAAAAAACCTGTTTTGCCTGCACATGAGAATCGTCTCCAGCGGAGACGATTCTCATGCGCTTTCAAAACAGGTTTTTGTCGAGAAATATTGAAAATAAAACATTTTCAGCAGACGACAAAATTAAATTCAGCGTAGTAAGTATACATGTGCGACGGGGCGCCATGCAGGACAGGTTAATTATGTGTACAAAATTGAGTTTTGTAACACTAAAAGTCACAAAATTCAATTCTGTGTCACAAAATTCAATTCTGTCAATTCTGTGTCACAAAATTCAATTCTGTCAATTCTGTGTCACAAAATTCAATTCTGTGTCACAAAATTCAATTCTGCATACGTTTCGTATACAAAATTCATTTTTGTTATAAAGGATTCAATTTTGTAAGACAGAATTGAGTTTTGTGAAGAAAATTCAGTTTTGTGGGACAGAATTCATTTTTGTCCACAAAAATTAGTTTGCGTAGGATAGTCTATGTCATCTCTACGTTGATTGGTTGAGATCGGTCTTAGTCCATTTTACTAGATGGTGGAGTACACTTCAGCAGGTTTAAATATTTCAATGCGAAAATATAACCCAATATATCAATATTATACTTCTTTATGGACAGTTATTTTGGTTATATTATGATTACAAATGAGTGGTCACACCATATAAGCATATACATGTATACTTTGAAGGAGAAATAAGAAAAATATTCAGAATTTTCCCTCAATTATGTAAACAGGGTCAAACATAAAGTAGCCGGGACATAGCTAGACCTGAGAGCATGCCCATATATAGAGAATACCAGGCTAGTGTATTTTGATATCAAGCTTATCAGGCAAGGCTAGGAAACGCGTAGGAATTCCGAGGCTTGCCGAGGAATTCCTACCGTTTCCGAGCCGAGCCTGATAAACTTGATATTAAAATACACTAGCCTGGTATTCTATTTATCAGGTAACGTGTTATGCTCGAAAATGACATTAGATGACGTTGTATTCTAACAGTAGATCTAACCTTGTGAAACAAATGGTATTGGATCTGTGTCTACTAGTTGCGAAGTTACGTGTTCCGCAACTATGTGTCTACATGCATTATTTACAGTATACACCATCTTAGTATTCATGGTATCTACACAAATACTACAAATGGTTTCCTCAAATGGCCCAATACACACATTATGTTTATAAACACAGACAGCAGTCAGAACACAGGCCACAGCGTGTGTATTATTGATTTAACTGGGACAGATATACCTTGCGAAACAACAATAAATGACGTCAGTACTCGCGGGAGATCTACATGTACATGAATTATGAGTACAATTATAACGCAAATGAGTTTAAATACGAATGGGTTTGTCAACGTTTGACTGTTTGGAGATAGTTGAAGCAAAATGGCAGAATGAGAAATGAATCATCGGCAGAATGAGAAATGAATCATCGACATTGAATGTGTAGATCGGCGACCGTGACCCATTTCTCCAGTGCAGTTTCTGACCAATGGTAGTCCTTCTTACTGCGTGTGATTGCAACTTTTGTGGCACAAAAGAATGTGTGACACAGAATTGAATTTTGTGCACAAAAGTGAATTTTGTGACAGAATTGAATTATGTGGCACGAATTGAATTTTTTGGCACAAAAGTGAATTTTGTGACACAGAATTGAATTTTGTGACACAGAATTTAATTCTGTGGCACATAATTGAATTTTGTGACACAGAATTGAATTCTGTGGCACGAAAGTGAATTTTGTGACACAGAATTGAATTTTGTGGCACAAAAATGAATTTTGTTGACAAAATTGAGTCATGTCCCACTTGGCGCCCCGTATGTGCGACAACCTGTAATGTGTACATCTGTAAACATTATCTACCAGAAAATATGTAATAGATAGTGAGAGAAATTAGTCCATTTACCACTTGTAAATCGAATCATTTAATGGATCACCAATCGAAGCGCTGTCCTACAAGTTTATAAAACATCTCATTGTGTGGCCGAAAGAATGCAGTCATATTTGCTCTAACCGCTGGATCGATATCCGGGTGCGGTCTGCTTTTGCCCTTTCCCAAACAATCCCAGCCCTTTATGCAATAAACCTTCTTGTCTTCGTTATACACAAACTTGTCCTTTGTCACATAGTGTTTTATCCCGAGGAAGTCCTCTGCCCGGGCGAGCTCGTGCACCGGGTCGACCCGGAATCGGTCTCCGTCGATCACGAGGATCTGCGACATGGAGAAGTATTCTAGCCAGCGCTGCATCACACGGTAGTAAATCGACAGTTGGATTGGACGGATATCTTCGTCCAGCTTACCGTTTGCATCGATAACACTTTGTTCAAATGTGTCACTGAAGAAGTCCTTTTGTTTCCATTCTTTGCCCTGCAGGTAGTCGGACATGGCCCGAGCCACCGGTTCCCGCACGAGCAGGATGAGACGGACGCTGGCGTTCATGGCGTGCACGCGCTTCGGTACGAGGCGGGACCCCCAATACTGCGGGCTCTTCTCCACGGCGACCTGGTCGGGCCGACTGCACGGCAATTGACGGCGGTACCAATCCAGGCCGCGGTTGTAGTTCTTCGTGGTGGAGAAGAAGGCCAGTGATATGCCCGTGCCTTTGATTGCCACTTGTGGGTGGTAGGACAAAAAGTTGGCGAAAGCGCCCGTTCCAGATTTCATCACACCGATGATAATCGTATCGGGGAGCCGCTTTTCGCACTTCTTTACCTTCATAGTATCCTTAGTTCGAACGTTATCCTGAACATCTGACATAGTCTCCGGTTTATGGACGTCCGCGTGTTCTCCTTTAGCGCCCTCCAATTTCACATTGGTGGCAATGTGCACCGGGTCGTCAGGATTGTCCGAATCTCCCGCGTATTCCGATGTCGTCTGTATGTCACTAATAACTGGCGAGTCGATGGGATTCAACAGACGTTTATGTAGAAGCATTTCGACATTATCTATAACAGAAGACGTAGTCATATCAAATGTGGCTGTGACGGGAGAAATGAGGCTCATGTGATTTGTGTCCACTGCAGTTCCTGATCAAAGTGCACACACCTAAGATATATATTGTTTGTTTGAATCGGGAACAGTGCAGATCAGACTGTGCGGATGCACAGGCTGATCTGGATCTACAATAGTCGCAAAACCCATAAGCTCTAATTATCCAGTCACAACCACACATTAGTGCTAACATTTACATATGTGTATCATATGTTGTTATGAACGTAGCGTCTGTTGTACCAACGCTCTCGTCTCCTTTCGAAGTCGTGTGACGTCGTGTACGTTGTTGGTGATAATTAATGACGTGTTCGATCGTACTATTATGTATAAACAGGGCATTACTGGACACCGGTAATGTCAATGTGCATATGTCATACACCACAAGAAAGCTAATTGGATATTCATTTGAATTATCAAAAACAACAGTGTGCTCCAAGCACATGTTTAAAATGGTACCGACTAGCGAACGTCATTTACGTCCAAATTTGCGTGTAGACGCGTAACAACAATCAACACTCGGGTGAACGTTCATGTTATTATTTTACCTTTCTCATCGTCGGAACTCATTCATTGTTGTACTAGTGATTAGGGTTAAGATGTGAAATGCGTATGTCCGTGAAGTATTATGTCAAGTGAGTTATTTTGGAATGACATCGTTTTTGCGGTGTAGTAAACCAGTGTAGACATGTGAAAAATAGAAAATAAATACCCCACATATGAAGTTTAGATATATTGATACTCAAAATATCTTACGAATTGAAGGCCAGTGTATCATACAGAACTATTAGTGTTGTGTTAAGTTATCAAATTATAAATGGTTTGTCATTTCGTAGCCAAATCAATAAATAAGAGACGAATTTGAAGTTTGGAGAATTATGTCACAAATGAAAAACGTTAGCAGGAACATACTTTCATTCGCAAAGCGAGGCGACTAAACAACTACTTCGGGTATATAGTATGCATATTGCTGAGATGCACACTTTTCATTAGGGTATAAATAGTTTGTGTTATAAAATTCAGTGGGAAATCTGAACACGTTATCGATATATTTATATTTGATGCTATGCTACAATATGTGTCACATTTTGTCACAACGTCGTAAATGCGCATTTTATTTTAAACATTAGAAAAGTCAATCGAAGAAAATTCATGTCACACATTCAAAAAACTAAATAATATTAAACTTATACAATGTGTATTTTGTAGTCTTTCTTGTGAAATACAATGTGTAGGATCCGTGTAGAAAATGAATGAAAAACTGCGCATTTCAAAATGTCTAGTGAAAATGTCACACTTTAAGGATTACGTCGCGAATGCACATTTTTTAAAGTTGCGGTAGTGTGTGTGATGCAAAGTATTTGCTGAATTTATATAGCATGATAATTATATTGTATCCACAAAATGTGTTTTGTAACTTCTTTCTAGTCGTGCACATTGTCTGGCGATCGCACATAAACATCATAAAAAACTACGCATTTTAAAATGTCTAGTGGAAATGTCACACCTTGCAAATTACGTCGTTATTGTGCATTTTATAAAACGTTGCCGTAGTTTATGTGATCAGAAATTTTTGTCTAACTTTCTTGTACGATAATTCTATTGTAATTACGAAATGTGCATTTTATCTTCTTTCTTTTAATGTAAATTTCATGGTGGTTGCCCATAAACTTAACAAAATAATACATACTTCAAAATGTCTAGTGGAAATTTCACATCTTGCGAATTACGTCACAATTTTACATTATTTTAAGCGTAAACGAAGCCTGTCGGGTATGAAATATATGCCAGCATTTGTTATAAAATAATTAATATTGTAATTACAAAATGTGCATTTTGTCTTCTTTGTAGTAGAGTACATTTTGTGGCGGTCGCACATAAACATAATAAAAAAATAGGCACTTTAAAATGTCTAGTGAAAACGTCGCACGCCGCAAATTACGTCGCTATTGTACATTTTTAAAAAGTCTGTGTAGATTGTGTAGTATAAAGGATATGCCTAAATTTGTTGTACGATAGTGATATTGCAATTACGAAATGTGAATTTTGTCTTCTTTCTATTGGTGTGCCTTTTGTAGCGGTCGCATATGAACATAACAGAAAACTATCAACTTTTAAATATCTAGCACAATCCCTGACCATGAGTATGTGCATAGACCTGGTGCATTCAAATGTATTATTTATATTATCATGTATTATTACACCCACATGGTGCTCACATTATATTTACTAATGGTTATGATACAGACAACCATTGTATTATGTACATAATTGTATGTTTGCGCTAGAAACGTCACTGCAAAATACGACGCTGACGTTTATACGTCGATTTTAGCCGGGAATGACGTCGTTTTGACGTTGTCAAAAGTATCACCAACAACATACACGACGTCTGTGTATTCTTTCTCTTGAAACGTTACGAGGAGTTGCTGGAGGAGGCAATGAGATACATGTGGCCGTGATTGCATAAATGGGGCTTATGGGATTTGTGACCAGTGTAGCTCCTTATCAAACAGCACACTCATGTAGCCTGATTATTCTTGTTAATACGATCTATATTCAAGGTGTATGATCACGTGGTACTAACAACAACAACAAGTACTGAAACTACGTATTATTGTATATTGTCCTTATTACGTAACGGAGTTTGATGAAATATGGCGCATCAAACGCGTCTTGTTAAGCTGCATTTGGTGGTCTCTGTAATTTGGCCCAAACTTCTGTCGTTTTTGCGAAGAATCGACTTCCCTGTCGGTAGACACGGAAATCGATTCTTTGCAAAAACGACAGAAGGCTGTGCCGAACTCCCTGGACGACGACCAAATGCAGCTCACGAAGACGCGTTTGCTGCGCCATATTTCATCAAAGTCCGTTTCATATTAAGGAAAAATCAAATAATAATTACTTTGGAGTGGGCAATATTTCAGCCATTGTTGTTGTTGTTATTACCACGTGATCATGCACCTTGTATATTGCTTGTTATAATCATGGCGGGTGTTTCATTGATTGAACTGCGAACGGTGTATATCCTGATCCTGATCAGACTATGATCGACGTAACTCACTCCGCCTCATTCGTTACGGTGACATTGAAATGTTCACGTGTGATACAGTGGAACCTCTCGAAACCGGACACCCTTGGAGGTCCCAGGCTGTCCGGTTTGGAGATGTTCAACTGTAAATCAGACATGCGAGCACTGCATGACACAGTATTGTGTTTTGCAATAATGCAAAGTCATTGTAATCAGAGATACGTAACAGTGAAACATATCTAAGGTAAACATGTGTATTTCCCCGAGTGTCCAGTTTAGAGGGGTTCCGTTGTATATTTCCCAAGGGAATGTAAGACGGGACAATGTGTTGCGTCACAGAAAGAGCATGAATATCGAAGATGAATGTGAAAACATTGTGAAAGTGAATGGATTTAACGTCCCAGCAACAGCTAAGGCCATTTAGGGACGGGACCTCGCTTTCGTGTCTTATCAGAACGACACGTGGAATGGAAATACATGTACTATGAACGTCTGTTTGATGCCTACGGCGAGGTTCGGACCCACAGCCTCCAGATTGGAAGTCGGTGTTCTAACCCCTTGGCCACAAACCATCCCTGATGTATGTGAACGGAACGGAAATGAGAGTGCTAACGACAGAGGACAGAGACAGTTTGAGCGCTACCACCGAAGTGGAAGAAGAACAGGTAGGTTCGCTCGTGGAAGGGGAGTTACCGGGGTCAACCAGAGCGCAAGTAACGGGTCGAAAAGTACACACTGAATTGAGGTATGCATGTACATGTATATATATTGATTATTGCAGGTACATATAATGTGTTAAATTAGCCAATCACACTATTGTAAGAATGTTTTGGTGTTTAACAGCCTATAAACAGCAAACAGTGTTTCTTTAAAATAGTCGTTGTTGACAACGGCATGTGTCGGTTAGTCGTGTACTGACCTAGAAACAGCGGGGATACGCGGCGTGTCAGCCAGATGCAAGTTGAACAGACGACAATAAACACGAGGACGCGAATTGATCTGGCGGGCGTCATCATCCTGAAAACAAAAGCCCGCAATTATAATTAATACATTCGGATGTCTTTCATATGTAGTCCAACTGCCTGATAGGTTAATTCAACTACATTGATGTTCACGATTGCCCAGAAATTGGTTAGCCCTTAGAATGCTGGGAACGAAAATTGTCGTCTGCTGTTGTTTTATATTTTGAATCCTTTCTTAATAAAAACGTGATTTGACAGCACTTTACAATCATTTCCATTTGAAATTATTCTACAGTGCTGTCAAAGCATGTTTTTGATGAGAAAAATTGAAAATAAAAAATAAACAGCAGACGTCAAAATGTAATTCAGCAGTGTAAAGGTTAGTATCTAGTTTATAACATTACATTCGGAAGACGTTATATATGGCTGTCACTGGAGAAATGCATCCGCACAGTCTGATCAGGATCTACACTGTTCGACATTACATCCATGACACACCCGTCTAGCTTGTAACCATCACTTTATTTCGTTACCAGGCTGCAGGAGTGTGCTATTTAATCAGGAGCTACACTACGTCACAAATCCCATAAGCCCCATTTCTCCAGTCAAAGACACATATACGTGTCGGAGGAGAATCCACCTACGCGCTGGTATGAGTTTTTCGACAACAGCAGCAGGTGATTTCGCCTCAACTTGGGTATTATTTCTATCATTAATGTCTTACTATTCCACAGACGTAATGATTTAAAGCGCACGGAGTCCACTACAGTGTCTCTCAATTCTCCGTTGCTGGACCTTTCTGTAGCCTATTTCACCAACATTGCAAAGTATACTTTTCTAGCAAAGTATACTTTGAGGGAGTAATCATTTATTTTTCCCAAAATGCATTATTTCATATAGAACTAACCGTCACCGCATATATTTGATGATTAAAAAAGTATGCAGAATTATTATACTGAATTTATTACATTATCACAGCCAAAATGGCTGTGATAATGTAATAAATTCAGTATAATAAGAATTATTAAATTTATCCTAAAATTGAAAATTTCTCCCTCAAAGTATACTTTGCTAGAAAAGTATACTTTGCAATTTTGATGAAATATGCTACTGGTCTTTCCAGCCCGTTCCCCATTAGTTTGTCATTGAATACTGTCAACTATATCATGACAATTTCTGAGGTGTTTTTATGTTCTTAATCAAAGTACTGAAAGTACTGAACATAGGGTACTACAAGAAGCCACGGAAGCGGTGTCGCGCCTGAAAATGCCTTGTCGGTACAAAACAATGTTGTAGCAGGATTTTTGTTAAAGTTTCTGCATTACTTTGACATCGCCATGTTTACTTCTGTTTTGTGAATGAAATAGTTGGCCCCGGATCGAGTATATTAAAACATACAAATGACGTCATTGGGGAAACCGCTGACAAAATGTTCAATGTATGGAAGCCCAAACTTGTTAGAATTTTGTTTGTTGTCGTATTTTCAGTACTTGCATTAATATGGGTATTGATCTACGCTGGATGTGTTATACTGTCATTAATTTGTTCCCTGACTGTAATGTATCACTTACTGACTTATTGACCCCCTTCCCTGAACGTAGAATTGACACTCATGTTGGCGTGTATTGGCCACCATAGACAAATGTCATTCAGACAGAAGTCGGGAATGTCACTAAAATCCGCTGTAAATCCATCGATAGAATGAGGATGAACATCAGTTAGACCCACACGTGCGAGTTTTGTTGCGACACAATCGCGATCATTAAACAAATCTGGGTCAACAGGTAGCTGTAACCCCTTGATATCGTTTGTGTGTTGAACGCGTCGCGTGTTTATTATCCGGTGGAGAGTATTCGGAGGGGCGTTAACTCTACCGAAAACTATAGCCTGTTACTAAATTTAGCGATGACCGCACGATTTGTGACGCAAATGGGGGCAAATAACAACTTGAATGCGTAACAAAATAATCCGATGTATTTTTGACGTAGAACATCCGTTGTTGATATTGTCCAGTGCGAGTAGTTTTTCATAATATTATTTTCAATTAGCGGTTGCGTATGGCAGTTAAACGTTGAGTAACACAATGCATTTTGTTGTTATGGCTCTTCCAAGATATCACTACGGACTAGCCCATCGAGGGGGTCTGGGGCGTGGCTGTCCGACGCGATTCCAATACATAGGTTACCCTATGTGAAAACTGTTCCGAAGTGTCTGGCCATACTGTTTGCTCATGATTATAAAGTACACTCAGAAAACCTCACTATATTGCATTTATATTAATAGTAATTAATATATTATTAATTAACCCTTAGACTGCTGAGCACGAAAATTGTCGTCTGCTGATGCTTTATATTTTGCCTTCTTTCTCAATAAAGACATGGTTTGACAGCACTTTAGAATCATTTCCACTGGAAATGATTCTAAAATGCTGTCAAACCATGTTTTTGATGAGAAAAATCGAAAATCGAAAATAAACAGCAGACGACAACATTTACTTCGGCAGTGTAAGTATTAATATAATGTTTATAAGTGACAAAGTACATGTAGTACCTGAATAACAGTGCAACCTCCCAGGCTGTCTGGTTAAGCGATGTTTCGCTGCATTCGCTTACCTGCAAATGGAATAATCCTCTGTGTATTTTATTCGCTTGTTTATAATTAATCCCCGTCGATCAATTGTTCTATAACGTTGTCATAAATAATTAAATTAATAAACTAAGAATACTTTAACATATGTTATACACAGCAAAATGTGCCACATATGCATTTTCGTATGAAAATAAATCATATGATAAAACATATGAAAAACATTTGCATTGCATATGAAATTCATATGAAAAGAGCAGATATGAAATTTCATATGAATAATTTCCATATGAATAATTTGCATATGCATTTGATATGAAAAATGTTGATATTAAATTCATATGAAATTTTCATATGAACTTCATATGTTACATATGCAATTCATATGAAATATACATTATTTTTTCATATGCAAAATTCATATGAAATTCCTGTTTTTCATATGAAATTCATATGAAAATTTTATAGATTTAAAAGCATTGTACATGGGTCTTCATAATTATGAAATTCTTATGATTTGCATATGGAGTTCATATGATTTGCATATGAAATGCATATGAAGATTTTGCATATGAATTGCATATCGGCTCACTTTATATCATTTGCATATGAAATTTTCATATGTAATTCATATGAAAAACATATGAAATTCATATGCAACACATTTTGTAGTGTAGATCACAAAGATTCCAGAAAGTAACATAAAAAAGCATGTATTCCGATCTTTATTATGCAATAACTATTGCTTGACCCATTGAAGTCTATAGATACAATCATTCTCAATGATAAATTCTGATTATTCTCTTTATTTGTTCATAAAAGTATACGTTGTTACCACTCATTTGAACCGTCTCGCCGAGACGGTTCATATGAGTGGTAACAACATAGACTGTCGCACTGAAACATGAAAATAGCGAAACAAACCTGCAAATCTTCATACTGTTGTAATAGTACCCGGCCTATGATCGTAATAATATAATACTGAAGTCAATATTAAATATTTCCAGTTATAATTTATGTTTTATGTTTAAACTAGTGTGCATTCTCCACCAGCACAGCCACGTATGAATCATGTACAGCGAGCTATCCTGAATCGGCTACCGGAATACGTACACTTATACACGAGTACAGAACAATACATAACTGCGTTCAACGAACACTGCACTTAACTCTTTACAGACGGGATATAATTGTTATATTAGTATGAAACATTTGAGAAAAAAATCCTATTTTCATCATTTCATCTGGAAAGTATATGTTGTTACCACTCGTTTGAACGGTCTCGACGAGACGGTTCATATGAGTGGTAACAACATATACCTTTATGGTGAAATAAACAAAATCATGAGACTTTTGTTTTCAACTAAATGATCGTATCCGTGGGATGAAATGGGGTTAATATTATATTTGTTAGATCTTCATGCTGTGTCATTCCATGGCATACGAATACAATGTAGTTATTTCAATAGTTTGTGCAGATAATTGTCCGTTAATTATCAAAATTACATGTGTGCTTTCTTTTTGGCCATTGTTTGGTAAAACAGCCACGTTGTCTTGTTATTTGGTTTACCAATGTGTACACACAGCACAATATATTTATTTACAAAAGTGTATTGGTGTATACTGGTATAATATTACGTATATTACGTCTGTATATGTACATGCATGTGTTCACTGTACTTGTAGGTTGAATAATGTACATGCATGTATCACTGTATGTAAGATTTGTATAAGTACACTGCATGTGTCACTGTAACTGTAGGTTGTATATGTAACATAAGCAAGTGTAATCACTTGGTAATGTAAAGTTTGTATAAGGTTAAATGCATTGTATAACTGTACTGTAAGCCTTTATTATGTTCATTGCATGTATCACTTGTACTGTAGTCTGTATATGTACATGCATGTATCAACTGTACTGTAAGCCATGCATGTATCACTGTACTGTAAGTTGTATATGTACATGCAGGTATCCACTGTACGTAAGCTATGTACCAAATGCATTGTATCCACAGTACTGTAAGCTGTATTTATGTACATGCATGTATCACTGTACTGTAGTCTGGATATGTACAAAGCATGTATCCCACTGTACTGTAGTTCCTGTATATTGTAACAAGCATGTAACACTGTACTTGTAGGTTAATTACATGCATGGTATCACTGTACTTAGTCTGTATATGTACAGCAAGTATTCACTGTACTCGGTAAGTTTGGGGTATAAGTACATGCATGTAACACTGTACTGTAGTCTGTATAATTAAACAATTGAATCACTGTTTAACTGTAGTCTGTACTATTACATGCATGTATCACTGTAACTCGTAGTCTGTATATGTAACATGCATGTATCACAGTACTTAAGGTAATGGTAAATGCAATGTATCACTGTACAGTATCTGTATAGGTACATTCATGTATCACGAACTTGAGTCTGTATATTTGTACAATGCATGTATCACTGTACTGGTGTCTGTTTATGTACATGCATGTACACTGTACTGTAGTTGTATATGTCCATGCATTGTATCCCTGTTACTGTAACTGTATATGTACATGCCATGTATCCAACTGTACTGAGTCCCTGTATTATGTACATGGCATTTGTTAACACAAGTACTGGTAAAGTATGTACATGCATGGTATCACTGTACTTGAAGTCTTGGTATATGTACATGCATTGTATCAAACTGTACTGTAATTTGTATATTGTACATGCATGTCACTGTACTGTTAAGTTGGTATATGTACATGATGTAACAAGAAATGTAAGTGGTGTATATGTACATGCATGGTTATCACTTGTACTGTAAGATTTCCTTTATATGTACATGCTGGATCACTGTAACTGTAAATTGTATATGTACATGCATGTATGTACAAGCATGTATCTTCTGTACAGTAAGTTGAATATGTACATGCATGTATCACTGTACAGTAAGCTATGTACATGCATGTCACTGTACTGTATGCTTTATATATGTTCATCATGTATCACTGTACTGTGTTGTAGTACATGCATGTATCACTGTACTGTAGCTTGTATATGTACATGATCACTGTACTGTAAAGTTGTTATTATGTCCATGCATGTATCATGTACTGTAAACTGTATATGATCATGCATGTATCACTGTACTGTGCTTGTATATGTACATGCAATTGTATACAATGTACTGTATGCTGTATATGTACATGCATGTATCACTGTACTGTAAGTCTGTATATGTACATGCATGTATCACTGTACTGTAAGTTGTATATGTACATGCATGTATCACTGTACTGTAAGTTGTATATGTACATGCATAAGTTGTATATGTACATGCATGTATCACTGTACTGTAGTCTGTAGATGTACATGCAATGTATCACTGTACTGTAAGCCATGCATGTATCACTGTACTGTAAGTTGTATATGTACATGCATGTATCACTGTACTGTAAGTTGTATATGTACATGCATGTATCACTGTACTGTAGTCTGTATATGTACATGCATGTATCACTGTACTGTAAGTTGTATATGTACATGCATGTATCCTATGATACTGTAAGTTTTGTATATGTACATGCAATGTATCACTGACTGTAAAGCCTATATGACATGCATGTAATCACTGTACTGTAAGTGTCTTTCCCCCCCCCCCCCCCCCCCCCCCCCCCCCACTATATGTACATGCATGTATCACTGTACTGTAGTTGTATATGTACATGCATGTAT
Source organism: Conchocele bisecta (assembly GCA_029237695.1). Lineage (NCBI taxonomy): Eukaryota > Metazoa > Mollusca > Bivalvia > Lucinida > Thyasiridae > Conchocele > Conchocele bisecta. The sequence continues at coordinate 25,935,561 of CM055271.1, read as the reverse complement.
CACTGTACTGTAAGTTGTATATGTACATGCATGTATCACTGTACTGTAAGCTGTATATGTACATGCATGTATCACTGTACTGTAGCTGTATTGTCTGCATGTATACTATCTGTACTGTAGTCTGTATATGTTCAGCAGTATCACTGTACTGTAATGTTGTATATGTACATGCATGTATCACTGTACTGTAGTTTGTATGTAAAGCATGTATCAACCGTTCTGTAACAGTGTATATATGTACATGCATGTATCACTGTACTGTTTAAGTATATGTACATGCATGTATCACTGTACTGTAGCTGTATATGTACATGCATGTATCCCAACTGTACTGTAAATTCTTGCATGTACATGAATGAATCATGTACCTGTAAAAACTGCTATATGTTCTGACATGTTATCCACTGTATGTAAGCTGATATGTACATGCATGTATCACTGTACTGTAAGCTGTATGTTAACATGCATGTATCACTGTACGGTAAAGTTGTATATGTACATGCATGTATCCCACTGTTACTGTAAGATGTATGTACATGCATGTAATCACTTTTACTGTAATAATGTATATGACATCATGTACTGTTCTGTAAGTGTATATGTACATGCATGTATCACTGTACTGTAAGTCTGTATATGTACATGCATGTATCACTGTACTGTAGTCTGTATATGTACACGCATTGTATCACTGTACTGTAAGAATTGTATATGTACATGCATGTATCACTTTACTGTAGTTTTCTGTAATGTACATGCATGTATCACTGTACTGTATCTGTATATGTACAGCATGTATCACTGTATCTGTATCTTGTATGTACATGCAGTATCACTGTTACTGTAACTTGATATGTACAAGCATGTCACGTACTGTAGTCTGGAGTCATGCATGTATCACTGTTCTGTAGCTGTAATATGTACAATGATGTAATCTCTGTACTGTTAAGCTGTATATGTACATGCAGTATCACTGTTACTAGTGTATATGTACACTGACATGTACCTCACTGTACTGTAAGTTGTATATGTACTTGAATGTTTCCACTGTATGGTAAGTTGTATAAAATGTAACATGCATGTATCACTGTACTGTAGTGATAGTGTACTGCTTGTATCACTGCATGTAGCTGTAGTGTACTGGCATGTATCACTGTCTGTAAGTTGTATATACATACATGTATTCTCTGTAACTTGTAGTGTATATGTACAATGCATGTATCAATTGTACTGTATGTGTATATGTCATGCATGTATCACTGTACTGTAAGTTGTATATGTACATGCATGTATCACTGTACTGTAGTCTGTATATGTACATGCATGTATCACTGTACTGTAGTCTGTATATGTACATGCATGTATCACTGTACTGTAATTGTATATGTACATGCATGTATCACTTGTTACTGTATCTGTATGTCATGCATGTATCACTGTACTGTAGTTGTATGTACATGCATGTATCAACTGTATAATACTGTAGCTGTATATGTACATGCATGTATCACTGTACTGTAAGCTGTATATGTACATGCATGTATCACTGTACTGTAGTCTGTATATGTACATGCATGTATCACTGTACTGTAAGCCATGCATGTATCACTGTACTGTAAGTTGTATATGTACATGCATGTATCACTGTACTGTAAGCTATGTACATGCATGTATCACTGTACTGTAAGCTTATAATACTGCATGTATCACTGTACTGTAGTCTCGTATAATTGTAAACATGCATGTATCACTGTACTGTAAGTTGTATATGTACTTGCATGTATCACTGTAATTTAAGTTGTAATATGTACATGAATGTATCACTGTACTTGTTGTATGTAATGCATGTATCATATGCTAAGTTGTATATGTACATGCATGTATCACTGTACTGTAAGTTGTATATGTACATGCATGTATCACTGTACTGTAAGCTGTATATGTACATGCATGTATCACTGTACTGTAAGTTGTATATGTACATGCATGTCACGTCTGTAGGTATATGTACTGATGTATACGTACTGTAGTGTATATGTACATGCATGTATCACTGTAAGTGTATATGTAGCATGTATCATGTACTATGCGTATATGTATGCTGTATCACTGTATGTAAGCTATATGTATCATGTATCACTGTACTGTAGTCTGTATATGTACATGCATGTATCACTGTACTGTAAGCCATGCATGTATCACTGTACTGTAAGTTGTATATGTACATGCATGTATCACTGTACTGTAAGCTATGTACATGCATGTATGTCTGTAAGTGTATATGTACATGCATGTATCACTGTACTGTAGTCTGTATATGTACATGCATGTATCACTGTACTGTAAGTTGTATATGTACATGCATGTATCACTGTACTGTAAGCTGTATATGTACATGCATGTATCACTGTACTGTAAGTTGTATATGTACATGCATGTATCACTGTACTGTAAGTTGTATATGTACATGCATGTATCACTGTACTGTAAGGATATGTACATGATGTATCATGTACTAAGTTGTATATGTACATGCATTGATACACTGTAGTCTTGTTTATGTACTGCACTGTACTGTAGATTGTATATGTACATGCATGTATCACGTACTGTAGCATGCATGTCAGTCTGTATATCGTACATGTAATGTATACTGTATGTAAGTGTATATGTCATGCATGTATCTGTACTGTAAGTTGTATATGTACATGCATGTATCACTGTACTGTAAGTTGTATATGTACATGCATGTATCACTGTACTGTAAGTTGTATCTGTATGCATGTACATGTACTGTATACTGTACTGTCTAGTTGTGTACATGCATGTATCACTGTACTGTAGCTGTATGTACATGCAGTATCACTGTCTGTAAGTGTATATGTACATGCATGTATCTGTACGTAGCTGTATATGTACATGCATGTACACTGTACTGTAACTGTATATGTACATGCATGTCATGTACTGTAAGTTGTATAGTACTGCATGTATCACTGTACTGTATCTGTATGTACATGCATATACATGTATCACTGTACTGTAGCTGTACATGCATGTCACGTACTGTAGTCTGTATGTAATATGCAGATGTATCACTGTACTGTAGTCTGTATATGTACAGGCTAGTACGTATGTACACTGCATGTATCACTGTATGTAGTCTGTATGTATGCATATCATGTACTGTAGCTGTATATGTACATGCAGTATCACTGTACTGTAAGCTGTATATGTACATGCATGTATCACTGTACGTGTACTTTATGTACTGATGTATCATACTGTAGTGATATGTCAGCATGTATCACTGTACTGTAAGTTGTATATGTACATGCATGTATCACTGTACTGTAGTGTATATGTATGCAGTATCACGACTGTATGTATATGTACTGTATGTACATGCATGTATCACTGTCACATGATGTACTGTACTATCTGTATATGTACATGCATGTATCACTGTACTGTAGTGTATATGTACATGCATGTATCACTGTACTGTAGTTGTATATGTCATGCATATCATGCTGTAAGTTGTATGTACATGCATGTCATTCTGTACTGTAAGCTGTATATGTACATGCATGTATCACTGTACTGTAAGCTGTATGCGTCGTTGATATTAGACACCTGGGGCCCGTTTCACTAAACTTCGTACGACTGAAATGTTCGTGAGTGCAAATGTAGGATCGTCTGGAAATTTCAATTGATGGATTTACATTTATTGAGCATAGGCTATGCTCAATAAATGTAAATCCAATAAATGTTTACAAGAAAACACTGTTAATGTGAAATTTACAGAATATCATAATTTGGCACTTACGAACATTTTACTCGTACGAAGTTTAGTAAAACGGGCGCCAGCAAGCTGGCGGACAGCGGAAACTTCAAATTTTACCACTTTTTCCTTTAACACTCCCAAATATCTCGACATTAACGTCACGTAGTAATACATGTTGTCTCCACCCTCGGTTGCTCTTGCCAGGGTCCATTTCCCGCTATAAATATGAGCAGACACGACCGTTAAACGTGAAAAGTTTGAAAACGAAGAGAGAGGACGGTCTAACTCTATACTGAGCCTGTATCCCGTCATTTCTGGATAAATTTGTAACGTGTCACTTGCTATTGCATCATTGATTGATGATCTTTCCGAATGTGTTTTCGTCGTTTCCTGACTATATTTGCAAATATGTGAAAAATGAATTCACAATATTACGAAGTAGACACCGGAAACCTGTCGAGCAAAAATATGTATGTCCGGAGTAGACTGACAGTTGTACACTAATTTTGTACGATATAGACATTTTCCATGCATGCATGACACATATATGACATATTCGGAAAGAGCATCAATTAGTGGTGTAATATCAAGTGACAGAAAATAAAATTTCATCCAGAAATGACCGTATGCGAGCTCTGTAAAGACCGTCCTCTCGCTTCGTTTTCAAACTGTTCACGTTTAACATGTTTAGCGGTCGTGTCTGCTTATATTAGCGAGAAATGGACCCTGGCAAGAGCAACCGAGTGTGGAGACAACATTTATAGACTGAATTACCACGTTAACATGGTTAATGTGATATTTGGGAGTTTTACAGAAAAGAAGCAGTAAACATGAAAGCACCTACCTGTCACATTTTCCGTTGTCCGCCATCTTGCTGGTGTATAATCTAAACTGCCCGTACATCTTACAGTACAGTGTGTACTCCGCCAGTAGACAAAACAATACGAACGGACGGACGCACGGACGCACGAACAAACAGACAGGGTGTCCACTTATGTATCCCGTCTCTCGAATTAAGTGTCTGTTTTATTCCTATGGGGGAGGGTGGGGCAGGGACATCGTTTGCCAAGAACCGATATGATGGGTTTATTTAGGACGTCTAATATAGTGAAACCTCTCTACACCGGATACCCTGGGAGGTCCCCATGGTGTCTGGATTAGAGAGGTTTCACTGAAAAGAAAGCATTTGATCATTATGAACCATAGTTGTGTGCTATGCGATCACGAACAGACATTATCACCTCAGATCAATGACTTAAGAAACCCATCCAAACTAATAACACAGGTGTTTCCTTGGTGTCCGGTTTAGAGATCTGGTTTTGACAGCACATGAGAATCGTCTCCATTGGAGGCGATTCTCATGTGCTGTCAAAACCAGGTTTTTATTCCACTGTATCGCCATCCGCGAACATTTCTAGTTACGCAAGTCCCGTCTCTTAATAAATTATTAATAAAGAACATACACATGCAGAAATTGGTTATTTTACCGTGTCAATGTGTTTATCTGACATTTACATGTATATCTTGTAAATTTGAAAGATTAATTTCGTTATGTTGAATGTTGAACTTCCATGGGAAAATGATTTCCCTGTTCCATTATTTTTGGCAATGTACTACTGTTCTACATGAAAGGTTATTTGTTTAAATGTATAAAATATACAGTTTACTAAATGTTAACCTACATACAACAGGTTGGGTAAGCACTTCGGTTGTTATATTTTTTGAATAGGTCAAATTGTAGCCGTAGATAACATATCGGAGGCGAATTATTTTAGCTAGGTATATAGTGCAGCGGCAAATGTGATTGTGTGTGTAACATTCCGGCACCTCATGTTAATTGTTGGCAACCGGGTAGTTTCGTAACCCCAATGATCTAAGGTTTTAAAATAATCCGTGTGCCATTTTTTTCATACACTTTCAATGTCATTTAAAGGTCATACAAAGGTCACCGTAACCCCATCTCGCCCTGATATCATAAAAGGTTCTGCCACACATTTGGTCACATTTAAAGTACGAAATATGTTCCTCTTATATACCGTTATAAAAATAGATTCGTTTTAACAATATTACGGGTCGCCTGTTTGGGGTTCAAGGTCATATTCAAGGTAATTTTCCCAAAAATAGTAAATAATTGCCTCTATCACGCCATAATGAACAGTTGTAATGATCATGGTGGCTATAATAAGGTGTTGCATAGTCCTGGATAAAATAATGAACTTTTCAGAGCGATTTAGGTTTCATTTTGAGAATGCCTTATCTTCGGCACAAACGATCCGATTTGAACGAATTTGGTAAATATCGTATTTGTTTCCATTGTTCCGTATCGATTAATGAATGTCTCGGAGTGATTGGGGTTAAATTTATAATACGAGGGCCAAGGTCAATGTCATGTTTGACCTCCAATAATACGCATAATACATTGAAAATTACATTATATCTAATGCACAAATGGTCAGGTTTTAATGAGTCTGGCGTTGTATCTAATGGGTTTTCATGGTCCTGATTAAATGAATGAACTTTCCAGAGCGAATGTGTTTCAACATTATACTATAAAGGTCATTTCAATGTCATTGAACTTCATACATGAAGTCGAAAAAGTGTCAAAATTAGTTTTCATTTTAATTGTCGGTACAAAACGTGTATTGCATATAATAACACAGTGCGCCTTAACGAATACTATGATTGCACTGTCAAAAAAGGAATACAATTGAGCTTGAACCTTTATTGACAATTGTCTCCAGTTCAGTGGGTATGGTAGACAATGTATGTTTTTTAGATTTGTCATCGGAATATTTTCCTAAGCGACATGTATATTTGTATGTGTCGTTCCTATTATATTTAAAACTTATAATAAACTAGGGAATTGTACTGATCGACTATGAACTGAAACATATACTAGCGGATCTCTGGCATTCGTTCGATCTGTGTGGCATTTGTTTCATTTATCATTTGTGTTCTCGCCGTATTTTATACCTCCTTTTGGCAGCGTATACCGCTAGTCGAAGAGTGCACTTGTGTGCGTGTTGAAGACTTCGATTACCGCTATACGTTAGCTATGCTTGGCATATTAATTACAATCATCGTTAGTTCCGTCTCTTCGACACTCATTTGGGTATCAATTACTATTTTTCAATATCCGGGTTATATGTCACCAGTATGTTACCGTTCAGTAAGTCTAATCGTCATCACTATCTGACAGCAGATACTGTTGGATGACAGTCAGTGTGGTTCTCACATGTGTTTTCGTTTAGACTACATTTGCAAAGTTCTGTACACACATGTACACCTTGCTGTCGAACACTGACTTATTTGACAACTACAGCGTACAAGTTCTAGTACTGTTTTTGGAGCGGGCTCCATTGTAGTAACAACGGGTACATACGTGCCATTTTGCACCATCCATCCGAATTCAGTTGGTGTGGGGTAATTTGGTTTAGCATCATCAGAGTCAGCCCATACCAGTGACTGATAAGCAGCACGGAGGGTGTGCTGGAGCAGCGCGCCTCTTTTGGGTGGAAGCCTATCAGATTCCGCCTGTGACATTGGAAATCAGCTAACTCTGTGGCATGAGAACCTTTCTACTTATACATGGCACAGACGAATTCTTCTAGCGCGTTTACAGTGTCGTCATCTACTTTGCCCGATTTGCCAAGCTCTGCAAATGCGTTTGTAATGCGAGCTGGCTGTTTCTGTAAGGTGTTCCAGCATGTGACTTTGCCATTGCCTTGAAACCGTCCACACGTGTCGCACCCGGTGAATGCGTGAAACCCGGGCTAAGCAGCAGCTATAGCTGGACCGATGACACGGTACACATGCAGCAGAGGAATGGTCCTTCGCTTTGCTCCCACACGGTTACAATTCTGGGATCTTTCCCCAACATCTGTGATCGCGAAACACATCCGTATCAGGAGACACTTTGTCAACATCACACCCTCGTTTTACAGCGTCCAGAGCATGTAATATCTAAGATAGTATCGGCTTCTTCATGGGTCGATGATAGATGCTCTACATCAAGTTTGTTTGATTGGTCACCTTCGCTGGTTGACACAACTACTGGGGATAAGGAGTCTTTACAACTGTCCAGAAGCTGATCCGCAAGATAAAGCGTCAGACCATGCTTTGTCTTTATATTCGACATGAACTTAACAAATGATGACCGTATGTGTGCATCTTTGCACACATGAAATTGTTCTCGTTCTCCCTTGCTGCGCCTATATCTGGTAGTTGTCTTCAAAGATTTGTCTACATCATAATGGTCAAATATGATGTGTGCTTCATCATACTGTTTTATCATATGAGTTGTGCGGTTCACAAATTAATTTGCAAACTGTTCGCATGTCTTGACTGGTTTAGCGCTCAGTTCATTTACCACTGCCATAGCATCAATCAGTACAGCACGACCGTCTCTCGCATCATTACAAGCCTCCTCCGAGTTCTGATCTGGAGGGTCGGATGTGCTGGTTAGTTTGTGCATGAGCTTTGACTTGTCTGTACATGGTAGCAGGCTTTGTTGATTTGCCCGTACTTTTCCAGTGTTTCAGTTTCATTTTTGTCATTCTGTCCCAAAGATTTCTGGAGCTTTTTATGCGTTCTCGAACAAACTCCGAATATGCTTCTTCACCAGACTTACAAACGTCCGCCTGTACGTCGCAGGGAATAACAGTTTGTGTCACAATGGGCTGACCCTGCTAATAACATATCTTAGCTTTGCTACATTATTCTCCTGCTTTCTAACAACACCGTCTGACAGTTCATGATGTTTGACAGATGGGAATGTTTCTGACAAGCCGACTTGTTTCTCCGACTCGTCTGCCAGTCGTGCAACTTCTGGTGCAACCAGGAAGAAACGAGTCAGGACACCAGGTTTGTGGGTTATCCCTGTAATTCAACCCAACACCTTGAGAGAGCGGTCAACCTGCTCGAGACCATGGTCTACACCAATCCTAGAGAATTTCACTTGCGATTTCTTGACACAAATGTTCCCTTCATCAAACCACTTCCAAAGTTCTGGCTTGGATTCCTGGAGATCATACATCTTCGCAACATACTCTGGTACACACTGCGCATACTTCAATCTGTTCATTGCGAAGAAGTAAGGGCAAAATCGCTCCAATGCCAGTTGCCTTCCCGCGATGCTCGGATGTACTGTAGTAATACCAGAACCATTTCCATGTATGTATTTGTCCATGTAAACATTGGGTATTGCTTTTTGCTAGCTTCGAGTCTTGCTAACATAACAGACAATTCAGACGACGTAAGTACTGCTGCCACTTTTGCAGAAAAATCGTCATTCAAATCTCCGTCACCAGCCTTTTGTGTGGTTTGTGTGTTTTCCACGCAACAAGCACAGTAATGAAAACAAGAAATCAGTAAAACTGATGGATGCACCCCGGCCGCAAATTAAAAAAACAAAACACAAAAAAACAAACTTTAACATTAAAAACTTTAACACAAGTGTCTATTTTTAGAAATGGTGACCTTGACCTTGGGCAGATGAAGCCCATATTCAGTGGGTGTCTTCGTATCGTCAATAACAATGCATATGTGAAGTATCGTAAGGATCGGACATACACAACTTAAGATATAGGTTCGAACAGACATACAGACAGACAGATAGACGGACAGACGGACAGACGGACGGACGGACGGACGCACCTACGAATGGATAATTGTTGGGTTTTTACTGCAAAAAATACCAAAAATACCCAACACTAACCCTAACCCTACCCAATAAGACCCCTAAAAAGCGTGCCCAACACACGAGAGGGCATATGTTGGATACTTTTGTACCCAACAAGTGCCCTCTCGTGTGCCCGGACGGACGGACAGACATGATGACGACTATATGCATAATAAAATGACACCATTGACACCGAGATCATTCAAATAGGACACTTAGTGACGGTGATATGACATTTTCAAGGGTTTCTGCGGATTTTGGTGGTTCACAATGACCTTGACCTTGAGCCCTAGCGTATAACCTTCAACTTCAATGGCTCTGAAAAGTTCACGAATCGATCCGTGGTCATAGATAACTACATGATAGACACCAATATCATTAAAATGTGTTCATTATGGCATATGATAGGGAATGTTTTACTTTATAAAACCGGATATGACCTTGAACTTGACCTTTACGTACGAATACTCGACAAGTATTATTGTTAAAACATGTCTATATATATAGTGGCATACATTAAGATCATAGTATGGGCTTTATATGTGATTATTTCTGGATGGTAGAGCATTATATGACACCAACGCGAGATACGGTCACGGGTGACCTTTGAATGACCTTTAAATGACATTGAAAGTGGATTTAAAAAATGGCACCCGGATTTTTCGGAAAGCTGAGAACCCAAAGACTAAGAATCCACCGAGAAACACAAATTAACACGAGGTGCCGGATTGTTACCAATTGCCCCTGCACTAATATATGAATAGCGCGTAACAGGGATGGTAAAATGGTTCCCTAACCAGGTTTAGAAACAAACAGAAAATCCCCATTACATTGGTGAATAGCGAGTAGCATGACTTTAGAAACGCCTCACTGGAAATGCCATACAACATGCATTACTTACTAGTATATGAGACAGGTCATGTGATTCTTTACCGAAGAACATGCTCGATTTTCATGAAATAATCTTTTAGTAAATGACTTTCAGGCGCGGATCCAGGATTTCGGGTTAGGGGGGGGGGGGAGTGGCGGGGGGGGGGGGGTGGGGGTGGGGGCGCGTAACTATTTTGCAATACTTGACTATATTTTCGAACGAGCTAAGCGCGCCGAGTCCCCCCCCCCCCCCCCCCCCCCCCCCCCCCCCCCGCCCCCCCCCCCCCCCCCCCCCCCCCCCCCCCCCCCCCCCCCCCCCCCCCCAACCCCCCCCCCCCCCCCCCCCCCCCCCCCCCCCCCCCCCCCCACACCCCCCCCCCCCCCCCCCTGAATCCGCCCATGACTTTGAAAGATGAACATTTCGTAAACTTTCGACATCATATACGATAAAAAACGTAAATGTAAACGATTTTCTCGAGATATCGCGCATGTTCTTGGGTACATCACATGACGTGTCTCATATTAGACTTGTAATCAGAACATGTACGTAAGTATGTCGTTCCTCGTGCTCATTCTAGCCCTGTTCATGGTTTATCCAGTTAACCGTGACGCTCTCTGAACTCGAGTCGCATTTTCCCTTTTTTACTCGATTTACTCGAAATGCACGTGCAAAATCCTTCTTATATTTGTTTGGAAACGGGTATTGCGCAGACCGTGGCTGCCATACGATTCGACGTGTACAGATCAACCGTAATCCGACTACTCAGTTGACTTGATACGCACGTTACAGGTACGGTTCTCGATAATCCGAATGTACCGTCTGTAACGCAGGGCGACTGAACTAAATCGCCCTGCGTTACAGACAGGAAATTCGAGTTAAGATTCGCTATCGATCACGCACAATATGTTTAAACGGAGGACGTATACGTCTGAGGACACATGAACTAATATGTAGGAGGTCAAACATAACTGGGGACCGTTTCACTAAACTTCGTATGATAATTAGCGAGTGTAGTAACACGTACGGAACTTTACATGACGTGCAGATATGATAGATCGAGGCTTCCGAATGATTTGATTTGATGGTGTTTAACGGCAATTGACAGAAAAAATATAGATTCAGCCCTGAAATTAGAAAAACCCTGACCTGGTGCCAGGTCCTAACCACACCAGTATATGTGCCCCATTCCCTAAAAGTAATATGATTAGTACTAATCTTACTACTTATATAATGGGCATAACCGGATTCAACTTTCACGGACAGTTAAACGTCAATTACCATCGCCGCCCGGCTATTCGCAATATAGATCTCTCAAATACAATTACGGCAAATGTATTTTCTATTTGTCGTTATATTTGTTTATTTGCGAAGTTTCATATATAGAGCCTTCGAAAGTGGGAACGACCAACCAATTTTGGTACAACTATGTTGCATAATAATTTTAGCATAACTATATTGCAAAACTTGCATAATTTCAACGCAAGCCAAATTTGAATCTCATGGCAATGAGTTTGTGCCCATTGGTGTAAATATTATGAATACATGAACTGTATGAACTGTATGAGGAGTCAATCATCACAGCATGGAGCTGTTGAAATATTTATATAGTTGACCTTTGACCTGTAAGTGTATGTAGCACGTGGGTATTGAATGTGACACCACGTCTCAGCATGGCAAACATTTGTGGCAATTTTTTTGAAAATCCATTTATCGGTTTAGAGCGGAAACGAAATTTCCAACAGACGACCGAAAAAGAACGATCTGGCTACTATATAGATCCACTACCCCTACCAACCCCATACACTTTGGGGTGTGTGGGGGGGGGGGGGGGGGGGGGGGGGGGGGGGAGAGAGTGGGGGTATAAAAACACAACAATAGGCAATATTACTAACCATAGTTTTATTTCAAATTGATCAGAATAATGGACAGAAATAGTTAGAATAGCTGTTCATGGACTATAGCCGCATTTATTTCATACAGAACGTGTTAAATTCCTATTTTGATCTACTGCTAAATTCGGAATTCTCATCAATGATGAAAAGCACAAATAAGTGAAGGAACCAAGGTAAAACCTACAAGATGATGCACCTTGAGAAAACTGGTCACAAAGGCCACAAGGTCCCATATTTCCAGATACTGCCAGATTTTGACTAGGTATCAAGCTGCACAGATGTAGCAACTGATCAGGAGCTACACTGATCAAGCCCCATTAAAAGGCGGGAACCGAACATTGTCGTCTGTTGTTTTTTCATGTCAGTCTAAATTCTCAGCGAAAACACTTTCTGACAGCAATGAGAATCGTATCCAGTGGAAACGATTCTCATATGTTTTCAAGGTGAAAATGGAAAATATAAAATAAACAGCAGACGACAACATTCTGAGGATATGCCATTTTGTTAGTGGGAAATACTAAATATTTTATTCATAAGTGCTTAGAAGTATATGTTGCGGCCACCATTTGAACCGTCTCGTTGAGACGGTTCAAATGAGTGGTCACAACATATACTTTCATTGAGAAATAAATTATAAATGTAAGCTGCATTCCGAATGTAATGGGTAACAACATGCATTTGTAATAAGGATATTTGACACAATCTGACAAAATAGGGCTTGTATCATTGCTGACGAGATCATGGTGGGCTGTGCAATCACACAACCTGCTAAAATCATTGATTGCTGAGTGGTTGGTGAACAGTGCAGAACCAGGCTGAGCAAATGCGCAGACTGGTCTGGGTCTACAATGCTCGCATAGGCAATAACTCCAGTTTTCTCAGATTTCGCCTCATATGCTATACACATTTAAATACATGTATTATTTTACAAGCAATATTTCATAATTTGAAGTCTACAGATCAATATGAAGCAAAACTAATCACGTGTGACCGACTTGTTAACAACAGAGTCACGACATAAAACTTGACCTTGTCGCCATGGCAACCACCTTGACATGTGACCTCCACCAATGTTGCCATGGCTGCAAGGTGAAGAGGTAAAATTTCCCACCCGATAACCACCACGAGATAAATAGAAGACTATTGCACAAATATACATGTCGACGAGAGTCTGTTTGTTTGTTTGTTTGTTTGTTTGTTTGTTTGTTTGTTTGTTTGTTTGTTTGTTTGTTGGAGTTTAACGGCCTATTAAGGTCATTTAAGGCCGGGTCAATGGGTTTAGTACTAAATCCCATATATTACCTGTACAAGTACATGTACATTTTCTTCAAGTACATGTACAAATGGGTGGAAAATCCCAAAATCAGAACTGAATATTTACAATAACAAAACTATATATTCAGCCCTGAAAGCAGAATAATCCTGACCTGATGCCAGGTCCTCGCCACACCAGAATCACTTAGCCCCTCCCAAAAGCAGTAGGATCAGTAATAATCTTTTATAATGGGCAATAACCCAATTCAACTCCCAGGTAACAAAAGAGCCAAAGATAAAACGTACCCGAGGGCCAAACCAGGCAAATAGTGATTCCTATAAGGAGGAACCACTACCGTTAATTTACACCGTCTCGTTCGCCCGACCACCACCCACACATGTCGACGAGAGAAAATCGTCGGCCGTCATTCAAACTGGCATCTCAAATATGAGACAAGCCATGTGATTTTGTCCCTAAGAAGATGCGATTTTGCATGAAAAATATTTAGAAATTGTTACAATATTTTCCGTAAATGATATTGTAAGTTAACGAAATTCATAGAATTCCCCATTTGCGCTGAGAATGTTGATGTCATTGACACGGTTTATTTTAATATTTTTCATGAACTAAATGGCCGCGGCCCGCATGTCACGCCTGCTGAGGCTTTCATAGTACACCAAAAAACTTTAACCAAAAACTTTAACCCGCCAATGTGCAGACTATATCGCGCTGTCCGCAAGCGTGTGCAACACAAATTGCGCATGTTCTTAGGTACAAATAGAGAATAGTAGGTTAGTGCAGTGAATGGGAAAGAATATCTGGCAAGGCTCAGGAAACAGGATGGGCGAGGCTCTGCCAAGCACATCCCATTTCCGTGCCGCGCCAGATATTTTCCCCATTCACGGCACTAACCTACTATTCAATTTATCCCGTCAACATTACAAATAGCTTTAAAATGCAAAAAATACCCCCAGCCGCATCTCCAAATCGGAGAATCGACTAGTATGACAACCGCACATATTCATACACAGTGATTAGGTCGTATTGACAGGATATCAAAAATGTTTCACGGCACCGTGTTTCACGGCACATACGCACTGTGTTGACGGGATAAAATCTTAAGATTTGTCTCATATGACATTTAATTGATGTGGCAGCGATTTCTTACAATGTGCAACAGTGTTTGCCAGAAATGTCACAGTGACATCAAAATTGAGATACAACGTTTTGTATGCCTGCCGATGATATGGAAATAAGACGGAGATAGAACTATTAGTGATTGGTCCCAAGGCATTGTATCCAACAAGTATGGACCGTCGGCCGACAAATAGGATCTTACAACATGTGCAGTATGTGCAGAAAGCGGTAAATTATACCAAAGACGTGTGCATGTACGTATGTTCAGTCCATATGGGGATGCGACGGGAGAAATGGGGCTTATAGAAATAGTGACCTGATTAAATAGCACACACCTGAATGGCGAACAGTGTGCGGGTGCACAAGCTGATCTTGATCTACACTGATCGCAAAAAACATACGCCCCATTTCTCCAGTCACAGCCACATATGCACATTCAGCTAAGGTTCAACCATTTAACCTATTAGAGATGGTATACAATTACAGTAGTACGAAACTTTTGAGAGAAAAAAAAAAATTCTTGTTTTTATTTATCTCGAAAGTATACGTTGTTACCACTCGTTTGAACTGTCTCGATGAGACGGTTCAAATGAATGGTAACAAAGTATACCTTTATGGAGAAATAAACAAATTAATGAGATTTTTTCAACAAAAATTATCGTATCCTTTGACTGAAATTGGTTATTTGGTGGCTGTACGTTAGTTTGTTTATTGGTGTTTAACAGCCTATCAACAGCTAAGGCTGTACCGCTGTATCAATGGCTGTACCGCTGACTGTGACTGACTGACCGACTAGTGTGTAGAACCAGATGAGACTGTGTGGTCTGATCTGGGGCTATGCTGGTAGCACAAGTTGTAAGGTCATTGTCACAGCGTGGGGCCCAGGTATTGTGATTGAGGTTAAAGTAGAAGGAAAGTTCTCTGTCACTACTATCCCATGGTCCCAAAAATAAAAATCTCTGCCCACAGAAATATTGGTAAGCATTACTAAATGTAACACATAACAGGATTATATAATTATTGTTTCCGACTGTTACAGCGGAATGCATAACAATAAACTGGGCCCAGTTGCTCAAACCTCTGTAAGGATTTAATAATCAGTTGTTAAGCTAACAAGGGTTAACTGACAAAAAAATCATATTTTCTTTATTTCATCTTGAAAGTATACGTTGTTACCACTCGTTTGAACCGTCTCGATGAGACGGTTCAAACGAGTGGTAACAAAGTATACCTTTATGGATAAATAAACAAATTACCGGTAATGAGATTTTGTTAACAAAAATGATTGTATCCTAAGACTGAAATGGGTTATTTGGTGGCTGTACGTTTGTTTGTTTATTGGTGTTTAACAGCCTATCAACAGCTATACGGCTGAATGTGACTGACTGACTTTGAGCAACTGGGTGATGATTGGCACTATATAAATTTGTAAGCATTTGTTTATGTAATCATGTTTAACAACCTGTCAAAGGTCGTTTTACGCCGGGTTAACGGCGTTGAAATCCCATAATTTCACCCGTATGGATGAGGGAAAATGTCAAAATCAGAAATTAATATTCATAGACTGAGAAATTCATTAAAAGTGAGAGAACTGTATTATGTTTATTGTAGGTCTCTCAAATGCTACCAAACCAACACCCTAATTCACTGAATGATGGATTGATTGATTGATTGGGGTTGTTACATACATTCAAAAGCAAGTCCATACACAACCATAATAATAAATGGAAATGTGTTCAAACACCAACATAAACAGTGATATATGTATTACTAAATGCAAATGTGTCATAGTGTGAGCTATACTGGAGACAGTAAATCAGATCAGATCAGAAACAAAACAAAAGTTATATATTGTTACTACCGTAAATGCAGCTGTGAATATATTGCAGAGCTCCAGATAAGCTGCGTATTTGCGTAAATACCCAATTAAAATTGCCAAAAACCCAATTGAAATCAGAAGTAGCGAGTATCAAAAAGCAATAATACCTTTATCATGCTGCAGAAAAAATAAACAGACCACAATTATAGCATATTTTTCTTATATTCCATGAAAACACATCTTGGTATTTCATTAGAATTGTCTAATGAAATGCCAAGATTTGTTTTTATTTCGAAGCAAACTATTCAATTATTGCTGTCTGTTGATGTGTAAACAGTAGTGTGATTTTATTTTACCCAATTAAAATTTTGAAATACGCCATTGCTATACAGATGTGATGGAGTGACAATACTCAATTACTAATTCCTTATCTGGAGCCCTGAGATTGTACATAAAATTAACCCTTACACCGCTATATTACTTTTTATTGTCTGCTGTTTATTTTCTATTTTCCATTTTTATCACGAAAAACATGCTTTGACAGCACTTTAGAATCATATCCTACATGCTTTGACAGCACTTTAGAATCATTTCCATTTGAAATGATTCAAAAGTGCTGTTAAAGCATGTTTTTATTGAGAAATAAGGCAAAAAATAAAAGCAACAGCACACGACAATTGTTGTGTGTAGTGGTCTAAGGGTTAAAGTGGTATGTTGTTACTAAATGCATATGTGTTCAGATCGAAAACGACAATAATTGAACAACATACAGTGCGGTGAAAGTAAATATGGGCGGGTGGATATATAAATAATATTTCACAACCAACAGAGTCATTATTCAGTGAGAAACCTATGCCATTGAAATGATAAATGATTTTTACCTTAAGCGAATATGTTGAAATGGAAATGAATATATATGTATATGGTTAAAGAGAACACAAGCAGCTTGCTATATGCAAATATCTATTCAGAGAGCATACAGTCAAACCTGTGCATCTGGGGGCACATGTTCGTAAGTGCAAAATTATGAGTCTGTAAATTTCACATTAAAACTGTTTTCTTGCAAACAATTATTGGATTTACATTTATTGAGCATAGGCTCAATAAATGTAAATCCATCAATTGAAATTTACAGACGATCCTAAATTTGCACTTACAAACATGTTAGTCGAACAGAGTTTAGTGAAACGGGTCCCAGAACTTTTCAAACTAAATGGCCTTCGTTCGCAAGTCACCATTATTGGATTGGCAGTAGAAATTGGGTTAGAAGAGAATGAACTGTATGTTTTATTATGATAGAGTTGGTCAACGTCAGTCACCACAATATCATATTTCCTGAAGACATAAAATTATTTCGACATAGCCACCACAATAACATTTCTCAGCCGTACAATTTGGCAAATAAAACTGAAACTGTACATGCCCCTGCTTCAGTATAGAGATGATCTTACAGTGTGATTCAGTATAGAGATGATCTTACAGTGTGATTCAGTATAGAGATGATCTTACAGTGTGATTCAGTATAGAGATGATCTTACAGTGTGATTCAGTATAGAGATGATCTTATAGTGTATTCTAGGATGTATCTCAGTGTGTTCAGTATAGAGATGATCTTACAGTGTGATTCAGTATAGAGATGATCTTACAGTGTGTCAGATAGGTATCTTAGGTGATTCAGTATAGAGATGATCTTATAGTGTGATTCAGGATTTAATACGATATCTATTACGTCAGTTTACTGATTTCTTAAGAAACTTGGCATAGTCCCATTTCTTATGAAATCAGTGCACAAATTTAATGAATATCATATTAAATAAATGCCAATGTTAGATTATATCCATTGCATAAGCACAACAGCATACATTGAAGCTGTACTGACCACCTGCCATGTTTTCTGCAGCAGTCTCATAAATATATATATCCATTTGTCCAACTATTGAGGGGTGGTCTAAAACAGGTTTGACTGTAGCTCATAAAGATCTGATACATCTAAAGCTATAATCATTTTGAAGAGCGAAAAATAAGCATTGATGCGCATAGTGTATCTGCCAATATTGCGGATGGTGAAAGAACACAAATTATCTGTATAACAAACAAAGTTACTCCATCACCGCAGTGGTGTGATTTACATGTGCCTGTTTGTTTGTTTGTTGGGGTTTAACGGCCTCAACAGCCAAGATCATTTAAGGCCGGGTCTATGGGTTTAGTACTAAATCCCATATATTGCCTGTACAAATGGGGGGAAAATCCCAAAATCAGAACTGAATATTTACAGCAAAAAAATTATATATCAGCCCTGAAATCAAAATAATCCTGATCTGATGCCAGGTCCTCGCCACACCAGAATCACTTGACCCCCTCCCAAAAGCAGTAGGATCAGTAATAATCTTACTGCTTTTATAATGGGCAATAACCCAATTCAACTCCCAGGTAACAAAAGAGCCAAATATAAAAAATGTACCTGAGGGTCAAACCAGGTAAATCAGGATTCCTATAAGGAGGAGTCCTCTACCGTTAATTTACGACGTCGCGACCAACCACACACTTACACGTGCCCGACTGTGTCATGTTTTCAGCCTCACAACACCCCATTAGAACGCTGCATTGCACATTAACAAGTGGATTACATAAAATAAACACAATTTCTCTCCCATCATAAATGCCTGATAACCATTTTGATAGACCATATTAAGCCAACATTTGCAAACACTAGATCCAGCTGAGCCGGCTCGTACCGAGCCATCTCATAAGCATCTACAGTGTTTCTCATTACTGTCAATTTTTAAACAATGCCCTTTTATAGTACATGAATTGCATTATTCCAGCACTACATTTTCTTGTATGTATTACGAAAAACAAGTTGTCGAGAGCATGTCACAACCAGAATTAGCTAATCAAACTGCACTAGTGTGCCAGCTAATCAGTCATCAAGAGCTACACTGATCAAAATCTGAAGGTGATCGCCGGCGAGTGTCTCACCCATTGACACTGGGTGTGTAACCATCAATGTGAGGAAGCTATTGATGAAGTTTGGTAATGATCCAACTAACAGATCGGGAGATATTCAACATTTAGACACAATTGTCGACGCCTATAATGCCGCCTACACTGGAATTATGACCGCTTTGTCTCACTGTCCACTAAATGTGGTTAAGACAGAAGCATTTTTGGCATGGCTGGTAACATATCAGGAAATGTGTAAAATTTCTTGACCTAATTACAGGTAAGATAATCAAGCTAGGTACGACATGTATACAATTCTTATTGGTACAAGAATGTTTTTGTTTTCAAATGAGACAGCTAGCACGTGACCATAGCACTTACATATTCAATATGTCTCTTGGCACCTGTGACATAACGATTGATTGATTGATTGATTGAATGGGGTCTCACGTCTGTTCAACAGAATGGCCATATACATAGGTGTATATATATACAGTCTGTTTCACGAAACCTGCCCAAATTTTACGGCCATATAAACAATGCAAAAACAGTATTTTTGTCTATAATTTTAAATTTTATCAAAATTTATAAATGATCCTTCTTTTTATTTCGTGAAATGTTGTTAAGTATTTATTTTATTACGAAAAATTGATTTGTCTATGGGAATTTAACATGGGGGAAAAGGAGTTGTGGGAGGAATCAGAAAACAAAAGTTAAATTTTAAAAATCGGTCCAGTATTTCTGAAATTCTAAAAATGTCCCCATGTTAAATCCCCATAGACATATTCACTCTGTGAAGATGTCTATGGGGATTTAACATGGGGAAATAGTTTTAACGCAATAAGATCAATATTTCACAAATTTTCCTTTAATAATTTAATATTATCGAAAAAGGTATCGTTTTTTAATAGTATTTTATAACCGTAATATTTGGGCAGGTTGCGTGAAACAGACAGTAGGTAACATACCCATATGTGGGAGCACTGCACATACTGCACTAAAATAGGAATGAATGTCCTTTTTGTGGAATTTATCGGGGTATAAACTTGGAAAAGTCGCGGGAATACTGGACGAAGGCCGGAAGGCCTCGTCCAGTATTCCCGCGACTTTTCCAAGTTTATATCCCCGATAAATTCAACAAAAAGGCCATTCATTCCTTATAATTCCAGCATATGAAATAAATTCATCAAGAAAATGTGTTTATTTTCCGTTTTCATAAGAATTATTTTAACTGCGCCTCACGGTTACGGGAAGTACTTCGGCGTGGGAGTTTACTGGGATATAAATTTTGGACAGAGACTTGCTACGGGCCAATCAAATGTTAGGGAATTGTGTAAATATTTTTGTGCTGGAATTATAATTAAAAAAACAACTTTCAGCTGAGAAAGATAGTGTCCTGATTAGGTGCCAGGCACCCTACCGAAACTGTGGCCCCATTTAGGAATTCCAGTTAGATTCAGCGTTAAATGAGACATAATGAGAAAACAATCCCAAATGGCATTGAGCCTTTTATACAATGTTACCCAAGGGTATCCATGTTATTTCTAAAGTGTCACAATTACATACCATCAACATAGTACACGTTGTAGAGCACATACTAGCTGTGAATAAATAAGATAATTAAAAACATAAAATATACGGTATCATGTACCAGTTATCATAACTGGTGCTGCACTCCGCGCTGACATAAAATGTTTCACGTCGGAATAGGCACCAGGGGGACGTTTTACTAAACTTTGTACGACTAAAATGTTCGCAAGTACAGAATTATGATAGTCTGTAAATTTCACATTAACAATGTTTTCTTGCAAACAATTATTGGATTTACATGTATTGAGCATAGGCTGCATATGCAGTATAAATGCTCAATAAATGTAAATCCATCAATTGATATTTCCAGACGATTTAAATTTGCATATACAAACATTTTAGTCGTACAAACTTTAGTGAAACGGCTCCCAGATTCCTGACAAATTCCCATTCAGCTACCTGCAGAAGATACTGCCTAAACACATTTTTCATCTAGTAATCAGCGCAAATTTTTTGAGGCGGTTACTAGATAAAAATGTGTTTATGCAGTAGCTCGAAGCAGAGCCGAGTGGCATCTCTTTAGGAAACAGGTGCATTTGTCGACGTGAAACATTTTACGGCGGTGTAGAGTGCAGCACCAGTATCATGGCAGTTATACAGTAGTCTAGGCTCAGGCTCTGGATTACCTCCCTTCTCATATTGTGATTTTTCGCCGATACTGATTTCGAATATCAGCCATATTTCCAATAAATGTGGCTGTGACTGGAGAAATCGAGCTTATGGGATTTGTGACCGGTGTAACTCCTGATAAAATAGCACATTCCTGTAGCTTGATAACTATCTATATGAATTGTTATAAGCATGTTTCTTTACTGGAATGGCGAACAGTGCAGATCCTGATCAGACTGTGCGGATGCACAGGCTGATCTGGATCTACACTGGTGCAAATCCCATAAACCTCATTTCTCCAGTCACATCCACGAATGAAGTCAAATATTGACACACAATTCAGAGGTCATGTGGAATTCAATTTCAATTCCGCATGAGCTCAGAATTTTGTGCCAAAAACTGACGTCATTTACAGAAGATATTGTACTTTTTTGAGAGAAAAATACACAACTAATATCGGTAAAAAATGTGATGTGAAATGGAAGGTATTACCAGAGACAGGCCTACATTTTTGGTGAATTGTGCACTTAGATTAATAATTAACTGTCTTAACGTATGATTTGTCTAATGAGAAACACAAGATTAATGGAATTCTTGGTTACCAACCGGTAAGCTACAATATAGGTAACTCAAGCTACAATCTGGCACTTACAGATCGTAATCAGATTGTACAGATGTACATGCTGATCAGGGTATATACCGGCTGTAAGTGCCAGATGATGCCATGTCGACCCTCGGCTGGTAAAAAGGTCCATAACCCATTAGAGACGGGCTACAATTATAGCAGTATGAAACCTTTGAGAGAGAAAAAATCCCTATTTTCTATATTTTATCTCGAAAGTACACGTTTTTACCACCCGTTCAAATGAGTGGTAACAACATATACTTTTATGGATAATTATAGAAAATATTGAGATTTTTTATCATCGCATACTTGACTGAAATGGGTTAAGGATTGTGTGACCATTGTAGATCCTGATTATCATTTGTAATCATATGACAAACAGACTGATCATACAGTCAACAGAAACTTCAGTGTTATTCAGGGATACAATTAACGTCGCAATGACCACAAGGCGACCAGCCTATCCCCTGATCAGACTGCACGGATGCGCAGGCTGATCAGAGGCTAGGCTGGTCGCACCCATCATAAGGTAGCTTTTCTCAGCCGAGAGTCACCCATGTATCTAATAACCAGCTGTCTATATTGCTGCTGATAAAGTCACAGGTTACTGACATTGGAAGCTATCATTTTGCTACATATAACATGCTTTTATTCATTTTACGCCCGGTCAACAGGTTGGGATCCAATATATTTAGGGGTAAAAGGGTTGCACTACTTAATCTGATGGCAGTTTAGTGAAACAGACCATAGGTAAATACAGAGGAAGATTGACGTATCAATGCGCTTGGCAGGTGTCACAGAATAACAAATTTCCGATGTCAGTTTCCCGTGATTTATCCAACAGTCTCACTACACCACCGGAATGATACATAATTATTGGAATCATATGAATATTCATGAGGTTAACAACAACAACAATAACAACAACCAAGATAACAAGGCATCACAGGTCTGCACTACAACACTGAGGGGGAGGGATGATTGGGGTGGAGGGTTGTGGATGGAGGATTGGAGGTGGAGGGGGTGGAGGGTGTGGTAGGGGGAGTGCTGTTTGTGGCCAACACATGGGAAACAAGACATGGTGTTTGTAATCACACAAGCTGGCAAATGGGGTCTCTAAGTGGAGGCAAGGATATATTCGCACTCACACAGCTTATATGTGGATGTCAATGGAGAAATGGGGCTCATGGCATTCGTGACCAGTCTAGCTCCTTATCAAAAATGGCAAGTTGGGAGTGCTTTAGAATCGTCTCATTGAGACGATTCTAAAGCACTCCCAACTTGCCATTTTTGATGGAGAAATAAGAAATTTACCTCCAAATTACGCACCTTAACACAATAACTGGAGCTCCGACACCCAGATCAGCCATACTGTCAGATCAGGGCTACATTGTTCCCTACAGCACTGTGGGCAATGCTTGTCCCTGTACGGGGTGCAAGTGCAATGTTTGCTCATGTGCAGGGTAAAATGTTATCAGAATAGAAGCAGGCGCGGATACAGGGGGGGGTCCAGGGGGTCCGGACCCCCCCCTGCTCTCAGCAAAAAAAAAAAAAAGACGAAAATCTACAATACTCGACTAGTTGGATGACTTTTTTCGTGGCCTAGGTGTCAGGAAATCGCATCTGAGGCGATCTGGCATCTAAAAATTTCCGCGCCTGAGAAGGGTACCATTAATGGAGGAAGTAAAGAGGGGGAAGGGTGGGTGGGTGGGTGGGTGGGCGGTGTCACAGGGGTGTGTTAACCAGTGGGAACACTGAACTTGCGATTATTGGGATATAAAACATTTTTGAGCTTATACTTAAATCTCATGCCCAAAATTAAAGTTTCTTGGCGGACCCTGAGCCTAGCTCAAGCTCAGCCAACCAAATTGTTTAATTTTCACTGCCAATATTATCTATATTTAGAGCATGAGACTCGAGTATGTGCTCAGAAATATTGTTTTCATATCTATACCTAGCAACAAAGCAGCTCAAAATTAAGTGGGACTTAATTTGGTGAATTTAGCTTTTTTCCTCCACTAAAACACACACGTGAGAATCCAGCATCAGAAACATAAAATATGATACATTGAAACAGATCAAACCATTACTTGGCATCGCTTGTGGATAATTTTGTGTGTTTTTTTTTCTGGAGAGTGCACGTTATTGATCAGTAAACAGTGTAGACTGTGAAAGTTGGCTGTCATCGGAAAAATAAGGCATATGGGATTTGTGACCAGTGTAGCTCCTGATCAAATAGCAAACTCCTGTAGCCTGATAACAATCTATAGTGCTTGTTACAAGCATAACAGGAGTTTCTTTGATGGAATGGCGAACAGTGCAGATCCTGTGCAGAACAGGGCTGATCTGGATTTACACTGGTCGCAAAACCCATAAGCCCCATTTCTCCCAACACAACCATTTATGTGCAGGTTAATCAAAATCTACACAACTTATTTTTTTACAGAATTTTTTTTCTTACAAATCGACCATGGAATTACGACCCTTGTTGAGTCACCGAATTTCGCACATTTTGATTTTGAAAACAATCCGTATTTTCTGGATTAATCGACTGATTGGTGTTTTATATCCATTAGACAAGGTGATACACATGCATAAATGCACAAGTCTGTGGAGCACTGTACATTGAGCACTGAATTACAATACAAACTTTCAGCACTGGCGCCAGGCACCCTTATAACAGCACATATTTCCCCGGAAATTACATCAGAAGTTGACATAATATTCAGATTTAAATCCGCATGAGCTCTGAAGATTATGTCAACTTTCAATTTATATACGGAAAATATTTGGGTTGCTTTTCAAAACGAATATCGGCGAAAAACCATATACCAGGTACCGGTACTGGACATACTAGTCTTTCCTGCTATTTTCTACTATAAAAAAATAGAAAATTTTAATATCAACATCGTATAAGGATAAAAACATGATTTTTCTACTATTGCTTTTTTTTCTTCTTTTTTTTGCCTATCCGCTACAATTGCTATTAAGACACACAGGAAATGACTTTGGAAAAATCCAAAGTTAAACCCTTTGTTATTATTGTATGATACTGTGACTGTGAGACTGACCTCAGGAGACCTGTACAGACGCACGAACACACAGACAGACAGACATTTACAAAGTCGGAAGTTGCATCAGTCAAACTAAGCACCACAGTCCAATTGCAGTGTTAAAATCACATTCATACGGGCTTACAAACTAAATATGCAAATACATTTATACTAATCAATTATATATGTACTTCAAATGTATTTTATAAAGCTGATTTTCCTTGCATGTAGTTAATATACTGTGCAATTATTTATTTATGAATTAAATTATTCTGTGTTTTCAAACCATCTTTCAAGTAAGAGATACAATAAATATATAATTTAAAGGCAAAAAATAAATTAATTGAGAATGGGAGATAACTGTGTAATTATAGCATTGAGTAATGTACTGGTTATTCCCCTTATACCACACAGTTTTACGAAGATTACTGAACTATGTACAATATACATGACCTGCACATGTAGATGTCAGTAACCTCTTTGGGGCATAATTCGAATATGTAATTTTGTATTAATAATTATGACCCAGTGACGACTGTAATAAACACAGCCCGATCGACAGCTGAAAACAACATCTGCAACACGTGTATATCCAGATCATTCGGCATACTGACTAGTGTACAGTTGATTGATTGGTTGAATGATTGATTGATTGATTGATTGGTTGATTGGCTAAATGATGTATTCACTGATTGATTGGTGTTTTACATCAGTTCAACCACAAAATCATATGCAGACGTGGGAGTGAGTAAAGCGATTATAAAATCTTCTGAGCAGGTACATCAATAAATTGCTGGAAATCGTGCAGTCTGATTGGCTGAGCTCAGGCTCAATCAATCAGACTACTTGATTTCAAGTTCAAATTTTAAGTAGCACTTCAGAGTTGTACAAGGTTAATCCTGGACACCATTATTGACAGCTATAGACGTCTTAAATATAAGCACTTAACAGATCTTAAATACACATATTTCACTGATCAATGGATTTACATGTTTCATATGATCACCTCATAAAACCAGGCCTATTTTCATTGATTGTGACCTTGTTGTTTTTGTGACCATTATGGTCAAGTGAAGGCCTTCGTTTGCCATATTTATTATCAACTCAAAGGTCCTCTTTACCAAAACCACCCGAATACATAGTTCAAATGGGTCGTTACCATGCCGATGTAAGTTAATACTAGAAACACGAATAAGTGTGTATTTAGCTCGATTTTGAATAGTGGGTGTCTAAAACAATCGGTGGCAAAGACGGCAGTCCTGGTTGACCTCAAAAACTACAACCTGATACTACCTACGTATGGTACTAGAAAGATGAATATTTGTGTTTCCAGTATCTGGTTGCACCAGGTGCATTTGTTGTCTTGTTAACCATTACAAAGCAGGATTACATTTTTGTCGTCTGCTTTTTTTTATTTCCATTTTTCTAAATAAAAACATGTTTTCTATGCACATAAGAATCATCTTCATGGAAGACAATTCTAATGTGTTGACAATAAAGGTTTGTATTCAGAAATAAGACAATTTTGAGTAAAAAAGACAGCAAACGATAATAATTGTTTCCCGCCGGAAAACAAAACACTGCGTAAAGAAGTGTCTTATTACTGCTGCTTCTGCAACCAATTTTGTTGCATTTATCGACCATCGATCCTTTCAATGTTAAATTAAGTTTTGTCGTCTGCTACTTATTTTTAACTTCTATTTTTTTTCTCAACAAAAAACATGGTGTTGCTGCAGTTTAGAATCATTTCCAAAGGAAATGATTCTAAACAGCTGCAAAACCATGTTTTTATTGAGAAAATGCAAAATAAGAATCAACAGCAGACGACAATTCTCGATTTTCACATTCTTCGAATGGTAATAACTCACTAGCCAGTAACAGTTCCATAGATGTGTAATTTCCACACAACAATTGGACAAGGAAAATGCAGAGATTTCTTGACGACATAGAATTCCTGAATTTGCAGTATGTATGATGTCCGGTACCCGGCTCTACTTGTCGCCGTCCTTGCTGGGGGCCATTGGTTCCCCGTTCACCGGCGTGTGAGGCGCCTCCGTAAACAACGGGTTCCGCACCTCCATCTCCCCTGTCTGTAATAAGTTGTTGGGTGGTTGGTTAGTTGGTCAGTTAGTTGTTGGGTGGTTGGTTAGTTGGTCAGTTAGTTGTTGGGTGGTCGGTTAGTTGGTCAGTTAGTTGTTTGGTGGTTGGTTAGTTGGTCAGTTAGTTGATGGTTGGTTGATTGATTGGTTGGTTTGGTAGTTTGTTGATGATTAATTGGTTGGTTTGGTTGGTCGCCGTTCGGTCAGGCAGGTGGTCGGTTGGTTGGGTGGGTGAATGGTTTGTTTGGCTGGTTGGTGGGTGGTTTTTGGTTGGTTGGTTGGTTGGTTGGTTGGTTGGTTGGTTGGTTGGTTGGTTGGTTGGTTGGTTGGTTGGTTGGTTGGTTGGTTGGTTGGTTGGTTGGTTGGTTGGTTGGTTGGTTGGTTTGGTTGGTTGGTTGGTTCGTTGGTTGGTTGGTTGGTTGGTTGGTTGGTTGGTTGGTTGGTTGGTTGGTTGGTTGGTTGGTTAGTTGGCTGGCTGGCTGATTGATAGGTAGATGTTTGATTAGTTGGCTGGGTGATTCATTAAATGTATGGATGATTTATTGTTTGGGTTGGTTGATTAATCAATTCATTAATTAACACTACCGATTCAATGATACATACATTCATTCATTAATCTCCCCAGAATGAATATGTGAATTAATTAATTAACTTAAAAATTATATGGTTGAAAGATTGATTGATTGATCTTACATGCATGATTTATTATTGATTGATTGCTTGCTTGATTCCTAATGTCCAACGTCAGCTAATCAAGGCCTTCTCATTAATATTTAGTCAGTCGTTACTATTAAACTAATGAAATCAATGTCAACCGAACATTCAATGCACCAAGATATTTTGCAGACGATGCGATTCATAATCAACTGATATTCGATTTGATACGTTTTTCACAATTCAATGCTTTGGAACCCCCAATTTCGCTATAAATAGACGTTAATGTCGGGTACACTGTACGAATACTAAACATAAATTATTGAGAAGAATATACACAAACCAGCGATCTGGAACCATTTTTAGGTTCAGTTTTATGCATTATATCGCGTATATATGGACCATTGACAATGAATATTGTGAAGCAGGTACTAGTATCATGAGATGAATCGTATCGTGAAATGTTTTTTTTATCACAAATTTTCTTATTTCTGCTTGAAAGTATATATTGTTACCCCTCATATGAACCGTCTCGTCGAGACGGTTCATATGAGTGGTAACAACATATACTTCCATGCACAAATAAGAGAAATAATTATATTTTTATGCAACATACCGGGGCGAGGCCAGGACACTCATACACAGTGTAGTCTCCCTCCTCATTCTCCTCCTCAGACTCGTCCTCGGACGCGTCGTGCTTTGTCTCGCCGTTCGCCCTGAAACACAGCAGGCACCGGGGACGTTGATTGATTGGTTGTCTGGGTGACTGATTGATTGACTGATTGACTGATTGGTTGGTTGATTGGATTGATTGGGGTTTATGGCCCGAAATACAGCAGGCACCGGGGCTGTTGATTGATTGATTGATTGGCTGGGTGACTGTTTGTATGGCCATAAAATACAGTAGACACCCACAGTGATTGTGATTTGATTGTTTGAATGGTTGATTGAAATACATCAGGCATCACTGTCATTGTAATTGATTCACTGGCTGGCCGGTTAACCCGCAGTTCCAAGGGTGGCATGTGTATCCATTATAAAAGTGGATCATATGTTTACATCGCGTTGGTATTATGTTTATGCATTCGTCAGCACTGTATTATAACAATAACAAATACCATGTGACCTATGACAAATGTTGATCTTTAAAAATAGCCTTTGTCAGAACAAAGTGGCAGACCTATAATTAAACACCGGTAATTACCAATGCCATGCATAGAGAAGCTTTATTTGAACTTGCATTTACACAAAACAATCGGTGGCCCAATATACTGTTGATTTCCAATAAAGTGGCAAGGGCACAGGAAATTCCATACTGAACCATAATAGGTCAAGTGTGTGTAGCGGTGTAAGGGTTAAATATATTTCTGGCCGAGATTGGTCACATACATGCTATTTACAGATTTACACTTTTAACACACACACCAATTGTCGTCAGCTGTTGCTTTTATATCTTGCCTTATTTCTCAATAAAAACATGGTTTGACAGCACTTCAGAATCATTTACAATGGAAATGATTTTAAAGTGCTGTCAAAGCATGTTTTTGAAGATAAAAATGGAAAATAGAAAATAAACAGCAAACGACAAAAAATTAAGATAGCGGTGTAAGGGTTAAACAATGCAATGCACATGTGATTACATTATCTAATTTTGGAACATACAATCATTGTACATGTAATACATACGCGCACCTATATCGACCTGTGACCAAGAGATACATTTCATGTCTGATGAATATAGCGTAGTGGTTACAGTTATTAGACCCAGTTTTTTAAATAAATGGGTATATTGTTTTTGTCACAGGTTTCCGTCGGTCCGTCCGGCCATCTGTCCGTCCGCCCGTCACGTTTCTTGTAAAAAGAAAAATTTAGGTAGGGACTTGAAACTTGGTGTGTGCCTTCGTTATGGTGTGTAGATGCGCAAAGTGAATTTCGATTTTTGATTCGACCCCCGGTCATGGATTATCTCCCCCTTTCGACTTAGAATTTCACAATTTTGCCTTGTAAGAAGTAACACTTTTTAACCGTAATAGCTCGGAACTTGGTGTGTGCCTTCCTTATGGTGTGTAGATGTGTAAAGTGGATTTTGACTTGATCCCCAGTTATGGATTATCTCCCCCATTTCAACTTAGCATTTGGGAAAAGTGGGTATATTGTGATGGCATGCCATTGACTGTGCTCTAGTCTGTATTTTAATTAATCAATGTTGAGGGTTGTGGGTTCGACACCCCCATCGTGTTCTTTTTTTATTGAATTTTGTCCCTCACTTCATGCATACTCCCAGATATCTGCCGTCATTAATATGTTTATTTCATCAACATTATGTAGCTTATAGAAACATTTTGTTTTTATTTGTTCAAAAGCAGATTTATATATGTATATTGCATAATGGCATTTGAATCGTCTTAGTTACATCCATATGTCTGTCTGGACCAAATGTATATGCGCAACAAGTATCTTCCCCGCTTTGGGGATGGCGAACATACAAAGTATGAGGTGGAATTAGCCAGCCAGAAATTTCCGGGGGCCAGAAATTAGGAGACCAAGAACCCCGAGGAATCCTCGGGGTTCTTGGTCTCCTAATATCTGGCCTCCGGAAATTTCTCGGCGAGGATGTGTATATTTGACGCCGCCAAGAGCCTTTCCCTGTACTGTCATTTTTATGTCTACAGGCAACACATTTAGAATGTGTTTACATCCGGGTTTTGTTTCACGTTGTTTGATAGATATATAAGATTTATTAAGTACATTGTATAGGAATTGTGAACACTGTAAGCATGATCTGAATGCGTGATGTGCATCCTGATATGTGACGCTGTAAACCCAGTTTACCCTTTTGTCAAACTCTATCTAAGACATAAAATGTGAGAAAATGTTGAATTTGTTATATGAATAAAAAATGATAATTTGTCCGAGGCTCGAACTCGCACAAAAGGAACGCATGTCGAACGCATTTACCGAGTACTCTACCATCTCATGATCTGAGCTGTGGGGACAATAACGCTTTTGCTTGCGGAAGACTGGGCAATCAACATGAATCAACTATCGAAACGTTTTACGTTTACAAATGTGGCATTTATTGTGGTTTCCAATCGCCTGTTTCACCAGTCAACCAGTTGGTAATTTACATTATCTCCCAAGTTATCAGGAGCATATATTTGCAAGCTCTAAATTGCTCTAGATAAGGCACCGATAACCAGCTAAAATGACTAGAAATGGCTACATCCCTATGAAGCTAAACTAGACGTAGTCCGTTGACCCCGTGATGTCATGTGCCCTTGCTAATTTATCGGAAACCAACAGTACATTGTTATTCCGGTAACTGTCAATAAATACCAGCTGCAATTAGCGGACTATTTCCCAATATGGCGATAATTATTCTGTTCAATAACAAACTCTTTAATATGTAAGCACTAAGCAATCAATATTAATAACCCATTATAAACTAGACACAATTACAGTACGGTACATGTAGTATGAAACATTTGAGAATTTTTTTCGCCATTTTCTTTATTTCTTCACGAAAGTATATGTTGTTACCACTCATCTGAACCGTCTCGACGAGACGGTTCAGATGAGTGGTAACAACATATGTTTTTATGAAGAAATTAAACAAAATAATCAGATTTTTTCAATAAATAGTATTGTATCCATAGACTTCCATGGGTTAATTAATTAACCTAATAAACGATGGCAACATAGCCAACTACGATGTACAACTAATACTATTGTTAGCCTGATCACATTGGCAAGAATCGTTGAATTTCTTTTCCATGTTCTGCTTAATTTTAACCCTTTACATGCTGAGGATACGCCATTTTGTTTGTGGAAAATCCTAAATGTTTCTTTATATGAGCTCAGAAGTATGTCGCGATGGTTCAAATGAGTGCTCATAACATATACACTGTACTTTCATTGAGAAATAACAAAAATAAAAATAAAATATTTAATAAATTTCAGGTGTATTCCGAAAAGAATGGGTTAATGCCAGCAACACATACGAGGGAGTACCAGAAAGTTTGAGAACAAATTTGATTTAAAGAAAACTACTGATAAGCCGCTGATTAAACCAGAATATACATGTATATAGAACAACCTTGATGCAACAAGTTGATAATAGTATTGTTATGCTGACGTCACAAGCTGACATCATGATGTCAATGACCTCATGTTGAAACGTTTTGTACAAAAAGTGTGTTGACTACATCGTGATTACCCTTTTACCCCTAAGTAACTGGAATAGATGTTGATATGTTAATTTTGCAACCAATCCAATCGTCACAAAATGATTTTCGGACTAGTCCATTTATGAAAAGAGGGTGTTCTTGTTCTTAAAAATATGAAAATCACTTGCAAAAAGTGCAGATCCTGATGAGACGGCTCTACACGAGCCGGCTCATCTGGATCTACACGGTTTGCCAATATCACTATACAGGCCTGTGGTGTTGAAAGGGTTAACCCTTAGACCATTATCTTATTTTTTGTGTCGTCTGCTGTTTATTTTCTATTTTCCATTTTTATCATCAAAAAATGCTTTGACAGCACTTTAGAATAATTTACAACATGCTTTGACACAGCTCTTCAGAATCATTTCCATTGGAAATGATTCTGAAGTTCTGTCAAAACATGTTTTTATTGAGAAATAAGGCAAGATATAAAAGCAACAGCAGCCGACAATTGTTGTGAGTAGCGGTCTAAGGGTTATAATAGTGCAATTTTCATTTGATCTGCGTTTGTTTCACAGTGAACTACACCACAGGGAAACCATGACTAGCACTGAACTGACATACACCGTAAACTAGAGGACTTAACCCTTACTACGCTGAATTAAATGTCTGCTGGAAATGTTTTATTTTCAATATTTCTCGACAAAAACCTGGTTTTGACAGCACATGAGAATCGTCTCCAGTGGAGACGATTCTCATGTGCTGTCAAAACCATTTTTTTGTTAAGATTAAAGCAAAAATGAAAAACAGCAGACGGCAATTTTCGTCAACAGCGTAGGAAGGGTTAATGGAAGTCTCTGGTAGCAGAGTTGACAGGGAGCAGTTCATTGTCACCCGACACATGGGAAACATATACACAAACTACTCACTGACAGTCACCTACACCAGCCTACATCTCACTTCTATAGCAATATGTGCTGTCAGGTTAGGTTCACACCATGAAAGCCATTGAAAAACAAGAACTGGCATCGTTAAACGAAGCTGATCCCACCCCTCGCTGGCAGCCTCGATAAAAAAACATAAGTTCTCAGTGACGGTTGGAAGTGGGTCATATGCAAAACAAAGAACCATCCCTAGACACATGTTGTGGCCAAATATTATCATAATCGATGAAGCGGTTGATACGTTACTGAATAAACTAAAAGAAACTTTAACTTTTTTGCCTTACGAACAAGGTGTACATAAGTTGGGCGGTCGGTCAGACATGTGTTGTATGCAAAACAAAGTACCATGCCCAGACACACATTGCGGCCAAATATTATCAAAATTGGTGAAGCGGTTTAGGAGTTATTGAAAAATGAATGGTGTTACTAACGTACATACGCACTTACACACATACCCACATAGGCACGTATGTACATGGACTAATGCTATATCTCCTCTTGCCTATAGGCAAGGGAATAAATAACTAGCACAACCGAGTGTCATTTGGTAAGGGTTATCAGGGAAGCCATGAAATTCTGAGGATCACTGAGGAATTCCTCCTGTTTCTGTTTTGTGTTTAACCCTTACACAGCTATCTTATTTTTGTTGTTGTCTGCTGTTTATTTTCTATTTTCCATTTTTGTCATCAAAAACATGCTTTGACAGCACTTTAGAATAATTTACAACATGCTTTGACAGCACGTCAGGATCATTTCCATTGGAAATGATTCTGAAGTGCTGTCAAACCATGTTTTTATTGAGAAATAAGGCAAGATATGAGAAAGCAAGAGCAGACTCAATTGTTGTGAAATATGTTTTTACTTCCGCGTGCGAACCTATCACATGTGCACGCAAGACCATAAGTCTATGTCCCCTCAGTGCCACAGTAAGACGGTGCAATAATAACGTGGTTGTTATTGAAAGAAACATGGACTTGTGCACTTGTATCATTCAGAAATGTCAGGTGGTGTTTTGCAACCATAGAAACATCAGCGCGAGTGATCTGTAGACGATTTCATCAAAATTGCAAAGTATACTTTTCTAGCAAAGTATACTTTAAGGGAGTAATCATTTATTTTTCCCGAAATGCATTATGTCATATAGAACTAACGACTGCATATATTCGATGACTAAAAGTATGCAGAATTATTATACTGAATTTATTACATTATCACAGCCAAAATGGCTGTGATAATGTAATAAATTCAGTATAATAAAAATTAATAAATTTATCCTAAAATTGAAAATTTCTCCCTGAAAGTATACTTTGCTAGGAAAGTATACTTTGCAATGTTGGTGAAATAGGCTACAGATCTGTCACAGTCACCAACATTGCAAAGTATACCGGTACTTATCTAGCAAAGTATACTTTGAGAAATTTTCTATTTAAGGACATATTTATTAATTTTTATTATACTGAATTTATTACATTTTGGCCATTTTGGCTGTGATAATGTAATAAATTCAGTATAATAATTCTGCATACTTTTAATCATCAAATATATGCAGTCGTTAGTTCTATATGAAATAATGCATTTTGGGAAAAATAAATGATTACTCCCTCAAAGTATACTTTGCTAGATAAGAATACTTTGCAATTTGGATGAAATCGGCTACTGGTGCCAGGAACCCCGACTACATCCAAGATCGCTTCACCCCGGGTGTGAATCCCGCCCAGTCAGATTCATCGTTGAGATATGAATCCTCAAGGATGGATTCACTGCTATACAAATGCCCTACCATGCTCCTATCAATCACTACCAGACCCAGATTTCACCAAAATTGCAAAGCATACTTATCTAGCAAAGCATTCTTTGAGGGAGAAATCATTTATTTCTCCCGAAATGCATTATTTCATACAAAACTAACGACTGTATATATTTGATGATTAAAAGTATGCAGAATTATTATATTGAATTTATTACATTATCACAGCCAAAATGGCTGTGATAATGTTATAAATTCAGTATACTAAAAATTTATAAATTTATCCTTAAATTGAAAATTTCTCCCTCAAAGTATACTTCGCTAGATAAGTATACTTTGCCATGTTGGTGAAATAGGCTACTGATGCGGATAATTTACATGCAATGCGACCTTGGCCTACACTGGCTATGATTGGCAGTAATTAGCGCTGTCCACAAGGCCACATATAACAAGACTGTTGACACATATACGTACACGCGATTCAGTTTTGCCACTGATCCATGGAATAATCAATACTAAATGTTCCAAACTGCCACTGTGACATAAGAATTACTGACAACTGAAGTCCCCCATGTATACATTACACATGCTCCAGATAAGCTGCGTATTTGCTTAAATACCCAATTAAAATTGCGAAAAACCCAATTGAA
The DNA here is from genome assembly GCA_029237695.1 of Conchocele bisecta. Lineage (NCBI taxonomy): Eukaryota > Metazoa > Mollusca > Bivalvia > Lucinida > Thyasiridae > Conchocele > Conchocele bisecta. The sequence continues at coordinate 25,900,040 of CM055271.1, read as the reverse complement.
ATCCGAAGTAGCGAGTATCAAAAAGCAATACAAATTTTGTGGTAACAATAAACGGACCACAAATATAGCATATTTTTCTTAGTTTCCATGAAAACGTATCTTGGTATTTCATTACAACTGTCTCCAAGGAGACAATTCTAATGAAATGCCAAGACCTGTTTTCATTTTGAAGCAAACGATTCAATAATTGCGGTCTGTTGATGTGTAAACAGTAGTGTGATTTTAATTTACCCAATTAATTTTGAAATACCCAATTGCTTCAGAAATGATGGAGTAACAATACTCAATTACTACCGGTAATTCCTTATCTGGAGCCCCGACTACATTGCATTTATCTTAACCCTTAGAACGCTATCTTAATTTGTTTGTCGTCTGCAGCTTATTTTTTATTTTCCATTTTTATCATCAAAAACATGCTTTGACAGCACTTTAGAATAATTTACAACATGCTTTGACAGCAATGGAAATGATTCTGAAGTGCTGTCAAAGCATGTTTTTATTCAGAAATAAGGCAAGATATAAAAGCAACAGCAAACGACAATTGTTGTGAGTAGCGGTCAAAGGGTTAACACATTTCATGTGTGATTGATTGTATACCGAACCACCCCAAATGTGAACATTTACCAACATTTTGTTTTCTATTTTCTTTATGCATCAATGAAAGTATATGTATACATGTATGGAGCTATTATCTTTACTTCTCACAGTTAGGTAGCAGTGACCAGTTACTGCTACCTAACTGTGAGAAGTAAAGATAATGGCTACATACAATGTACATGTATACATATACTTTCATTGATGCATACAGAAAATAGAAAACAAAATGTTGGTAAATGTTTGAAACTCCCAGAAACTCCCAGAAAACATTGTATGAAACTGGCGGCCGCCAGTTTCATACAATGTTTAATGGGAGTTTCAAACAGTCATTTATTCTAGACAAAACGTATGGATGGGAATGGGTTTGCACCATCACAGTACATTTGCCTCTGCATGATGATTTAGAAAATATGAAACTTTTATTCTCTAGTGCCGCAAGTTGTCAGTTTGTGTGGAGATAACATATTTCGGTACTTTCAATACTTTCATATAGTATATAGGTATAATTGTGTTCAGAAATGCAATACAAATCTACAATTAACCCATTTCATGTTGAGGGTATGTCATTTTGCTTGTGAAAAATTCTAAATATTTTCTGTACATGTGCTTAGACATGTTAGAAGTATATGTCTTTACAACCATTTGAACCGTCTCGTCAGGACGTTTCAAATGAGTGGTCACAACATATAATTTCATTGAGAAATAAGAAAAAGAAAAATGAAATATTCATACCCGTAAAGGTGTACTCCGAATGTAATGGGTTAAACTATGTTTTATATTATCTATTTTATAATTTTTTGTGCATATCTGAGACCCGGTGCCTTTAAGAGCAAACTTTCATTTGATTCTGCCATTCTTTGGTCTTTTCGTTGCAGCATTTTGACGAAAACTAACAACAAAGGACGCAAAATGACAAAATAGATTGCATTAATTTTCTGACAACACCAACCATTAATTGTGAATGAAGAAATTGGATGAATGGCATTTGTTGGCACAGACGCACAACACGATGCTTTGACAAAGAAAGGTACATGTAGCTTGGCCGAATGTGTAAATCATGATTTCGCCAGTCTGTGACAGAGACGGAATCAATACGAAATTGTGCAAATTGCCACGGCAACACAATGATTATCTATCACTGGCTACAGGTCAGGAGAATCGGGCGATTTTCTTACTATTCTCGGTTGCTTGGTTGGTTATTTAAGCAGACCCAGGGTATGGGAATCACATGGTGTATTGTTTACACTGCAGTAATGGCGGCACCCATGAGGTCTCAGGTAAATCTTATTTTTCATCAATACGACTGTGGTTTGTTCCTTTTAATGATGACCATGTTCCAGCCATTAACACTACGAGTCTGCCAATACAACACTATTTATCTTATGTGGTTGTGACTGGAGAAATGCGGCTTATGAGTTTTGCGACCAGTGTAGATCCAGATCAGCCTGTGCATCTGCAGTCTGATCAGGATCTGCACTGTTCGCCATTGTATGAATGAAACATCCGCCATGCGTGTAACAAAAAACATAGATCATTATCAGGCTACAGGAGTGTTCTATTTGACCAGGAGCTACATTGGTCACAAATCACAAAAGCCACATTTCTCGAGTCACAGCCACATAATTATAATCACTAGGTTTTTGATCACACAATCATGTTTTGGATCCCAAACACTCAGTATTACTATTTGTGTTATACATTTACAAGGTGCATGATCACGTGGTTACAACAACAACAACGTCGCCCACTCCAAAGTAAGTATTATTTGATATTTTCCTAAATAGGCAACGGATTTTTATGAAATATGGCGCAGCAAATGCATCTTCATGAGCTGTACTTGGTGGTCCAGGGAGTTTGGCAAAGAATTATGTTGTTTTTGCGAAGAATCAATTTCCGTGTCGACAGAAGTTTGGGCGAAAATACAGAGACCACCAAATGCAGACGTGTTTGATGCGCCATATTTCATCAAAATCCGTTGCCTATTAAAAACACATCTTGGTATTTCATTAGAGTTGTCTCCAAGGAGACAATTCTAATGAAATGCCAAGACATGTTTTCATTTCGAAGCAAACGATTCAATAATTGCGGTCTGTTGATGTGTAAACAGTAGTGTGATTTTATTTTACCCCATTAATTTTGAAATACCCAATAGCTTCAGATATGATGGAGTAACAATACTCAACTAGAGCAGCATGAGCTGCATCAACGGTTTGAGCCTCAAACATTGATTTCATGTGTAACTAAGCTTTAGCCCAAGGTGTAATCTATCGGTTGCAAAAAGAATTTCTGAAGTTTTAGAATGAACAGTCCAACATTATTGTGTTCGCATCATCACACCGATGTGGGGCCGGTTAGCTTAGAGGTAGAGCGATGGACTCGGAGCGAGGGATACTGGGTTCGATCCTCAGCCAAAGTTTTAGCTAAAGGACTGAAATATCGACTACAGCAAAAACAATTGAAATCGAATGATAAATAACGAAGCTACGTCACATCCGTTTGCTCTATATTTTGAAAACTTGAAAAAATACGTTCATCTTTGACATCGAATAGAGCCGTAAGTAGTCAAGATATAGCTCTGAAAATTATCATATTTCATGCGACTGACACTCGCCTATCACTCTGGCAAGAAATTATGTTGCTGACAGTACTGTACAAATTGGAAAACGTTTGTAAAGACCACCCGTTATCAGCCGAAATTCGGCAAAATCGTTGAAAAGTATGTACATTTTTCAACTTCAAATGCATATAGCTCTTTTATTTGAGCAGATAGCCGAAAATGGAAAATTATTTCTAATTTTAGTTTTTATTATTCATACTCACCTGAATGGTTGCAAACAGATAGGTTGCTATGAAATCGTCCTAATAATAAAAATCTGCCTACTCTAATCACTCAAATAACCCACCATAGACCATTCCGCTCTACCCACAGCCAATTGGCTAGTCCGCTATTTAAACTCCTCCTATTATTGTTAGGTATATAGCTTCAAAAAGTTAATCATTTCCATATGGAAATGAAACTGCTAGTAAAATAGCCTGAAGTATACTAAGTAGGGAGAAGATAAAACCATCAAGCGGGGACGGGAGGAGGGTCTACCTTACCATTCAGGTGAGTATGAATAATAAAAACTAAAATTAGAAATAATTTTCCATTTTTATGTCTTCAAACTAACCTGAATGGTTGCAAGAATTCGTAGTGATGGTGGGAGGTATTCTCACTACTCATACTCGACCGGAATGGTAAGGCAGATTAAAAACCCTCAAAACAGACAAAAATATTTGGCCTAGGTACAAACTTGGGTGTTACCTATATAGTAATAACATGGTCTCACCCTAGAATCATAGGGGCGCCCAAAGCGGGCCCCCCCCCCCTTTTCTACGAAAGTAGATGAGAGGTGGATAAAGACAAGCACCACCACGCTAGTCTCGTAGACTGACTCGTAGACTCCAACCTGCTATACTTGGTTAGAACGCCGGAGAATACTCATGGTATAGCTGCTGCTACCAGACGAAGCCCTGGCGAATGTAGTCGCCCGGCCCTTCACACGCAATAGCTCAACTGAGATATACTCAAAGTCTATACATAGTCTCATGACGACACATGACTCGTACATATCGAGAACACAGTATAAAACGCCCTAAGCACTAAGGTCATCCTAACAAGCAAGTGCTGAGGAGTTAAACTGGCCCTAAAGCCAGATCAAAACCTATACCAGGGTTTGACACTAACTTTTGGCCCAGGGATTCCGCAGCATGGACATCCCTATTGTTACATTATGTTGAATGGGATTTTCTTGAAAATGCAGTGATTCCTCCTACAAAACAGGAATCCTCGGGATCCCGGGACACTGCGAGTGTCGACCCCTGTATACCTATAAACCCATGTATAGTAGACAAAGAGAATAGAATCATTAACCCAAAGTGAAACACTATCCTTTTGCAACAACACTGCTACAAACAAGATAGGTAGCCTCGCCCTAATTGAAACATGTACAAAACAATGCCTCCTGGGCCAGCGTGATGAACCGTAAGAACCATAGATCACCACAGATCCCCGTTCATCAACAAAAGCAAGTGAAGTTCATCGAGAGGTGAGTCACACTTACCAACCCCCAGGATTCCACTGGGACTGTAAAGACAAAAACCGAATAATCGGGTAATCAGAAAAAAATCGCAGACTATCGCGAACAGGTAGATCCAAACAGCCTCCTAAACTTGATGCTACCGGCTGATAAACCCACAACTGCACCCGCTGCTACTAACGGACCCAGTTCTTAAACATCTCCCCGAGATGCCAACCCCATGTCGGTCACATGAGGAACATGGAGAGAAAAGGGGGTTACTTTCCGGAACACCACATATGTATTCCACCGGAACACAAATCAGTACTCACTTATATGCATAAAATAAGTTAAATATAGCCTTGGCCCAAGTTTCGGCTACCATGAGCACCCGAATAACTACAATAACACTGATTGCAAGACGCAAAAACATCACCGCGCTGTGACAGGACCAAATTGGGCCATGTCTCGCTGTAATCATAGATGAACAGATGTGTTGTCCTAACTTCTTCCGATAAAACAATCCCCAAATACGTTGGCTGCACGCTTAGATCAGACATTATACGAATTACGTGATGAATAAATCAATATCTCTGAGCGCTGGAATATCAAATGGTAATCGCCTAGACGAATATGATTACGGGTAAATAAAACAATAGGATTATAGGCAGAATTGTATTTAAACGAAATAATTATATCCAGATATACCCGCGCCGATCAAAAATCGTACTTTTAATTGTAATCCGTACTACCGTCTATCTAACGTATTTCCCGGAATAAATACGGAAAAATCGTAACAGTTGGCAGTTACGCATCTCCTGCCAGTGCAGAGAGCGATCATAGAAAGAAGTTGAGACTACATGCACCTCGTGCATTTAGGGCCTAAACAACTGCAGAACCACTTACTGTAGAATAAACTCAAGTAATGGCCCTATCTATCCAACGGAAGACAAAGGATTGCGATACCTCCCATTGGCTTAAAATTGGTAATAAGAAACTTTACGGTCGGACCGGATGTCCTAATTCTTCCGAACCTAATGCTTCATCGCACGGACTGGACAGAAAGTGTGAACCACTGTCGCTGACAGGCGTGACGGAGGGAGGCCCGAACCACAACTGATTCCAGATCATGTGAGAAGGGATAAAGTATCTGAGGGAGAAATCTCGGTTCATAGGAGAAACTGCTGATGTGTAAACAGTAGTGTGCTTCTATTTAACACAATTAACATTTTGAAATACCCAATTGCTTCAGAAATGATGGAGTGACAACAGCATGTTGTATATACAGTCGATACGCGTTATGTCGACATTGCTTACATCGATATACCTGCTTATGTCGATGTACGCTAGTGGTCCCGGCCGAACTGCTATATAAACTCATACATTACATACCTGATATATCGATATCGGAAATGTCGACATTTCGTTTATATCGATGTGGAAAACAAGTCCCGATGGTATAATTCCTACACATTATACTGTAATGTCGATATGCAATTTGAACAGCGGGCGTCGTAAAGTCTGGTCAAACTTAATTGGCACAGGTAAGTTTTTCACACATACAAAGTGATCAAAACATGCCGCCGGTAACCGTGTTACAATCGCGGAATACCGTCAAAGCCGACCACGTAAGCCGTGGTCAACCAATTAACGACAGTGTGACGTGAAATCACAAAAATACTCTTGTTAATAGCCAATTTATTTGCCGGACATGAATCGAGCCGTAAATGCCATAATCATTAACGGACGCTTGTTTATAATAATTACAATTTGAGTGAATAACATGCGATCTTATAAACACGAACAGTTGGTATCTCAAATCACTTCCTTAGCAATGTCCAACATGCAGTACATGGGTCCGAAGTTATACTGGAACGAGTAAATTGAAAAGTCCGAATCGGTACGTGGGCGCAAACAGTGGAAAAAATAAAACCGACGTTTGAGCCTTGCCGCAACAAATCCACAAATGGATACCCCCATCCGGACAAGATAGCACTGGACACCAATGGATGCAGAAGCCATTCCGTCAGAACCGGAGATGACCGCAGAAACCATAACCACCTGTCCGTGCAGAACAGAATCCGCCGCTGTCAACCCCCGGAACACTGCCAAAAGCTAAAACATGTTGATGTGTCCCTGAGTTTCCTGCACTGACCACCAACCCGAAACACACCGATGTAGGGGCTCCAATTGAGCCCCCCAGCATTCTCACGACGCGTCTGTGGACAGAAAGCGAGTAGGAGGAGGTAACAGTATGGGAAATCCCTGTAGGAACCAGACCTCCACTGCCCACCATCTGATACAACGTAGGAAGATGGTGATCCTAGGCAGAGACCGATCCAAAGGATCGGGGTGCGGCCTCCATAGCCCTAGTAAGTAATACTGGAGGTCGCAGACATAACCTTCCCCTATTCTGCACGAGAAAGTCCAGGAGTGCAGAAATTTCCTAGCTGACAGAGAACCTCTGACCAGTACCCGGAAAGGAAACCTAAATCAAGAGCCACGCACCCTGTCCAAAGGTACTATGATGACTGATAGATCGGTCAATAAGCTCATTCCCACCTAAGAAAAATCCTGTGTGGGAACCAACTACGACTACTCTAGATAGGAAAAGAACCTAGAAGAGTAACAAACCCCATACCACCGCCAGATACCGTATCACACGGAACTAAAAGACACAATACTCGGAAACAACTTAAACTTCCGAGAGCATCTGCGGAAGGGCACGTGGAAGTACGAGACCCGCAGATCTATGGAAACAACCCAGTCTACCGGGCAAATGGCGCTCCGACCACGTCCCGAACTTCCTCTATAGCACTATACTTCAAGAGAGAGACTCTACTTAACCCTTGAAAATACCCCCGTCAGGGGAAACGACCCCACAGGAGGTAGACAAGAAGGAGCAGCAGGAAGGACCATCGGTACCGTAGCTGCCCTTGGCCGTTCGATCGCACAATTTATCAGAGGTCAAAAGAGGCGAACGAAGCAAAACTATGGCAGGACCGTTCAAGAAAAAACGAGCCGGCTATCACTGCGTCTCACCTGGACAAGAGCATGTCCATAGAAAACTCCAAAGACATGTTGACAAGAGGCTTAGCGGCACAAATCGCCGACTGAAGCACTGCGTCCAGAGACGATGAATCATACTGATTCAAACATAAATCGAAAGTTGGCATAGCCACAATCGACTTAACAGCCTACACCCATGCCTTCGCAAACGCGAACCAGGACCAGGAGCCGAAGATATCCCAAACGCTGCGGCGTCCTTGTCCAGAAACGGAGATCTCAAAAACCATACCGCATAGAGGGGCATGTAGAACTTAGACCCCAGTGTGGCGATCAAAGTTTTGGGCACTAGGAACCCCGCAGTGGCCAAATCCTACCTAAAGCTCCCCAATGTACGTAACAGAAGCCCTACTGTAGGAGAGAAATGAAACCACGACAACTCCGGCAATTCCACCACCACCGAATCAGCCTCACAACAGCCATCCGAGGAAGTACCCATATGGGAGGCTCCACTGGCAAAACCACCAGCTGTGAAAGAGCCGACAAACCCACTAAGTACTAGGACTTAGACAGGAACTCCAGAATCTTAGCCAACTGAACCATCATAACTCTATCGCGTGTTGAGTCCTGAATATAGACTGGGAATTCGAACTCATATACACTCGAATAAGGAGCAGGCCAGACAAGTACGGAGCCAAAGCACCAAGGCGTCCAATACCACCTCGACCGTCTCCTCCGAGAACGGAAGAGCTAGAACTCGAGGAGCCGGATACAAAAACAAAATATGTACACAGGATACGAACCCACGAACACCCCGGTCAGAAATAGTTGCTACCCCGGTGCCCGGTACCCGGTGCCTGCCCGGTGCCTGGTGCCCGGTGCCCTGTGCCCGGTGCCCGGTGCCCGGTGCCCGTAACACAATACCGGCACCTCTCCTGCGAGAGTTAGGGTACGTTGTGACCGGGTGAATGTGATAAGCACCTGCCGCAGCAACCCTAGACTGGCAGTCATCTACCACATACGTGGAATCTGATTCAACAGAACTGTACTGTATCGTTCCAAATAGTATATGTACTGCCGAAGCTAGTACTACATGTAGAAGCCCTATACAACCGTCTCCTACGACGAACAGGAGAACGAGATCTAGATGAACCTGTTCCAAAACCTGAGAATGACCTCGAGGAAAAGGAAGAACAAGATCTAAACTCCGAACCCGAAATCGAAGAGCTAACACAATCCTGACCTACGACGAGATCGACTCCTCGACTTACGTGAACACGTAGAACGAAGACCAACCGAAGACAAGAACGTCTTCCTACCGGAAGCAGCAGGCTGTCCAGGGAGAGTCTGGTGCCCGGTGCCAGGTGTTTTTAGACCGGTGCCCGTAGCTGCCCGGTGTCCGGTGGCTGCCCGGGTGGGCGGTGCCCGGTGCCCGGGTGACATAAATGCCCGGTGGCCCGGGCCCGGTGCCCGGTGACCGGTGCCAGGTCCCCCCCGGGTGAACCCATACCGGTGGGCCTGGTGCCCCCGGTGCCCGGTGCCCAGGTGCCCGGTGCCCCGCCCGGTGACATTAATCCCGGTGCCTCGGTGCCCGGTGCCCGGTGCCCGGTGACCCGTGGCCCGCCGGTGCCCGGAGCCCGGTGCCCGGTGCCCGGTGACATAATGGGGCCCGGTGCCCGGTGACCCGGTGCCCGGTGGCCCGGGTGAACCCGGTGCCCGGGTGCCCACCCCGGTGACATAAGGGCCCCGGTGCCCGGTGCCCGGTGACCTCCCGGTCCCGGAGCCCGGAGACATAACCGGTGACATAACCGGTGCCCCGGTGCGTTGCCCGGTGCCCGGTGCCCGGTGCCCGGTACCGGGCGCCTCTACTGAGAGAGGCTGGGTCAGTTTCGAACCGGGTGATATGGTATCAAGAACCGGCCGAAGACCCTGTGATAGGTATAGCTCTATGGGAACCGGGTGATATCTGATCAGGCACCGGACCCAGCAGCCCGGTATCCCCTGTATGGATGACCGGCCTATCACTTGAGGAAAGTTTCGAAGTCAGAGAACCTGACCGAACTTTCTCAACATAACCAGATCCCCCCGATGGAGGGATCCCCTCTGACACAACCTCCGAAACCTCGGACGGTTCCACTGCTCCCAAGAGCTGAGACGCGGACACAGACTTCTTCGGACGTGAGGTATGGGACCTACGAGACCCAGCCTTGCCCCACGTCGAATCCGTCCAACGGACAGACAAATCACATGGCCTCTCTTTGCAACACCCGCAACAGGAATAGCACCTGTCCGTATGGGTATCCTAAAGAGAAGTCATGTGTCCACACGCAGCGCGTGATTGCGGCATGCTAACAAGTATTGTATAACAAAACCTGATAGAAGAAACACAAAAACGCTACAAAAAATGTGTCACGGGAGCGAATCCACTTAGGGACGAACCCGTTAGGGTACGAATCGCGTACACGCGAAAATACGTGACACAAAGTAAAACACCGTGAAAAACCCCAAAAAATGCAATGGAGAATAATCACGTAACACACAAGAGTGATAATAATATGTATTGAACGAAATATAATGACAAATACGGCACAATACACGGCAGAAATTCAAAATAAGCACGAAATAAAGAGAGAGACAAATATACCTGCACTCTTGATAGCGTCCTAAAATAATAGGAGGAGTTTAAATAGCGGACTAGCCAATTGGCTGTGGGTAGAGCGGAATGGTCTATGGTGGGTTATTTGAGTGATTAGAGTAGGCAGATTTTTATTATTAGGACGATTTCATAGCAACCTATCTGTTTGCAACCATTCAGGTTAGTTTGAAGACATAAAAACTGTCAGTGAATTTGAGATAGAGAATTTTGTTAGCTTTCCAATGCAAAAAGAATTCTTGAAATCGGTTGGAAAATAAGGAAGTTATAGGAAGTATGACGTCACTTCCATTTTCGTGGAAAGTAGCATTAAAAGATATCTGAAAATCTCTGAGTCTTTGCTCACACTTGATCCGAATCGGCATGCACAATTTGAAGTCGATCCGATCAGCGGTTTGGTGTAGATGGAGGGAGCCCGTAAGTCAGCGGATGATTATTTTTCGATAGTTATCGCCCTTACATTGCAGTTTACGCCATTTGTAAATACACCTAATAAAACGGAAATTAAATATGTGCAATATTCCGCCAGTGAAGTTTTCGTTTGTTTTTCACCATAGGCCAAGCACAAAGCGGGAAAGTTTTAGCTAAAGGACTGAAATATCGACCGCAGTAAGAAATTTTGAAATCTATTGATAAATAACGAAGCTGACGTCACATCCGTTTGCTCTATTTTGAAAACTTGAAAAAAAGACGTTCATCTTTGACATCCAATAGAACCGGAAGTAGTCAAGATAGAGCTCTGAAAATTATCATCTTTTATGCGCCTGACACTCCCCTATCACACTGGCAAGAAATTATGTTGCTGACATTACTGTACAAATTGGAAAACGTTTGTAAAGACCACCCATTATCAGCCGAAATTCGGCAAAAATTCGGCAAAATCGTTGAAAAGTATGTACATTTTTCAACTTCAAATGCCTATAGCTCTCTTAGTTGACCAGATAGCCGAGAACTGTCAGCGAGACCGAGTTAGAGAATTTTGTCAGCTTTCTAATGCAAAAAGACTTTTTGAAATCGGTTGGAAAATAAGGAAGTGATAGAAAGTTATAGAAAATATGACGTCACTTCCGGTTTCGTGGAAAGTGGCATTAAGATATTTCTGAAAATCTCTGAGTCTCTGCGCACACTTGATCCGAATCGGCATGCAAAATTTGAAGTCGATCCGACCAGCGGTTTGGGCTGTAGACTGAACGGCTGAATAAAAAAATAAAAAATAAAAAACCAACGAATACAATAGGTTTTCGGCGTAGCTGAAAGCCGCCTCAAACCTAATTACTAATTCCTTATATCGGAGCCCTGACTATATTGTGTTTATCTTGACACATTTCATGTGTGATTACATATGTATATATACCGAACAATTTTTTTCTATTTTCTTTATGTATAAATGAAAGTACGTGTATATGGAGCTATTATCTTTGGTTCTCACAGTCTTTTAGGTAGCAGCTAGTGACCAGTTAGCCGCCAGTTTCATACAATGTTTAATGGGAGTTTCAAACAGTCATTTATTCTAGACAAAACGTATGGATGGGAATGGGTTTGCACCATCACAGTACATTTGCCTCTGGATGATGATTGAGAAAATATGAAACTTTTATTCTCTAGTGCCGCAAGTTGTCAGTTTGTGTGGAGATAACATATTTCGGTACCTTCAATACTTTGATATAGTATATAGGTATAATTGTGTTCAGAAATGCAATACAAATCTACAATTAACCAATTTCATGCTGAGGGTATGTCATTTTGCGTGTGAAAAATTCTAAATATTTACTTTATATGTACTTAGACATGTTAGAAGTATATGTCTTTACAACCATTTGAACCGTCTCATCAAGACGTTTCAAATGAGTGGTCACAACATATAATTTCACTGAGAAATAAGAAAAAGAAAAATGATTTATTAAATATTTCATACCCGTAAAGGTGTACTCCGGATGTGATGTAATGGGTTAAACTATGTTTTATTTTATCTATTTTATCACTTTTTGTGCATATCTCAGACCTGGTGCCTTTAAGAGCAAACTTTCATTTGATTCTGCCATTCTTTGGTTTTTTCGTTGCAGCATTTTGACGAAAACTAACAAGCAAAGGACACAAAATGACAAAATAGATTGCATTAATTTTCTGAAAACACCAAGCATTAATTGTGAATGGAGAAATTGGATGAATGGCATTTGTTGGCACAGATACACAACACGACGCTTAGACAAAGAAAGATACATGTAGCTTGGCCGAATGTGTAAATCATGATTTCGCCAGTCTGTGACAGCGGCAGAATCAATACGAAATTGTGCAAATTGCCACGGCAACACAATGATTATCTATCACTGGCTACAGGTCAGGAGAATCGGGCGATTTTCTTACTATTCTCGGTTGCTTGGTTGGTTATTTAAGCAGACCCAGGGTATGGGATCACATGGTGTATTGTTTACACTGCAGTAATGGCGGCACCCATGAGGTCTCAGGTAAATCTTATTTTTCATCAATACGACTGCGGTTTCTTCCTTTTAATGATGACCATGTTCCTCTCCATTGTATGAATGAAACATCCGCCATGCGTGTAACAAAAAACATAGATCATTATCAGGCTACAGGAGTGTTCTATTTGACCAGGAGCTACATTGGTCACAAATCACATAAGCCACATTTCTCGAGTCACAGCCACATAATTATAATCACTAGGTTTTTGATCACACAATCATGTTTTGGATCCCAAACACTCAGTATTACTATTTGTGTTATACATTTACAAGGTGCATGATCACGTGGTTACAACAACAACAACGTCGCCCACTCCAAAGTAAGTATTATTTTATATTTTCCTTAATAGGCAACGGATTTTTATGAAATATGGCACAGCAAACGCGTCTTCATGAGCTGTACTTGGTGGTCCAGGGAGTTTGGCAAAGAATTATGTCGTTTTTGTGAAGAATCGATTCCCGTGTCAGAGACACGGAAATCAATTCGTCGCAAAAACGACAGAAGTTTGGGCGAAAATACAGAGACTTTCAAATGCAGCTTAACAAGACGTGTTTGATGTTTCATCAAAATCCATTACGTAATAAGGACACTATAAAAGAATACGTACTTCTGGAAATTTCAGTACTTGTTGTTGTTGTTAGTACCACGTGATCATACACCTTGATTTAGTATGGATACAACACAATACATTGAAACACAATGACTTTGCATAGAGCTACAAAGGGGTTGGAATGTAATTTTAAAATGTTAGCGCCGACACGGGCACTCTTCAACTCACTTTTCGAGGGCGATCATCTGCTGTTTCTGGTGCTGGTAGTGATACATCTGGGCACTCTGGGCGAGCTTGCGGTCGCCGGGCGAGGGCAGCCGCTCCTTCGTGGGCCCCGTCACCCCATACGCCGGGTAGTCGACGTCACTCGCCGCCTTCACATGGTGGTGCAGTCTGTAACATGGGAGATCGTTGGTGGGTCGGTTAGGTGGGAGGGTGGGCAGTTAGTCGGTTGGTTGGTAAATGATTCAATGCATGGGTTTGCATGGTGACTGCTTTCTTGCTTACGTGCTTGAATGTTCAATTGATTGGAATATTGATTGATTGATAGATTTGTATAAATAAGTCTACGCTAGATTCTTCCTTAAATTTGAAACACAATTTATGTAAAAAAATGTGATAAGGATGACATTGTTGTGGATGATGATGAAGATGATCATGATGATGGTGATGGTGACAATCATAATCATGGCGACAGATAAAGCCAGTTGACCTGTACACTACTCCAACATCACAAAGTGATTTAGGACTGTGGCAAACTGCAATAACAAACTGTGAGGAATATCCAAACATATTGATTACCACAATTCACACCAGATTCAATAACAATGTCTGCTTTGTTTTACAGGAAAATGGAGGAGAACATCAGAAAGTCAGCAATGGCCATTACCCAGAGGTAAGGGTGATAATGGCACCAGATGAGGACTCTTTCAGTTAATCAACCATATATGCCAAAAAAGCTAACATGCACAAACAGTGTAGATCCAGATGAGCCGGTTCCTAATTAATGAGCCGGCTCATCAAGATGTTCAGCATCTGCTGTCAGTAATGCTCAACTCTAAAATAATCAGCATTTTCTCATTAATTGAATAGTCCAAAAATGAGAATGGAACAGTCAATGTTGGATATTTAGGGGTGAAAGGCCCATCACTTGGTTCCCAGGTGTGAATCCCAGAAAGATTCCTCAATACAATATAAGACATTAACCCATTCTTTTTGGAATACAACTTTACGGGTATGAAATTTATTAAATATTTTATTTTTATTTTTGTTATTTCTCAATAAAAGTATATGTTGTGACCACTCATTTGAACCGTCTCAACGATGGTGGTCGCAACATATACTTCTGAGCGCATAGAAGGAAAATATTTAGGATTTTTCGCAAACATAATGGCGTATCCTCAGCGTGAAAAGCGTTAAGGAAATAAAAATACTTAGAACTGTTAATAATATTAATAAAACGTAATAATAAAGCCTGAAATGTCACCATTTAGAAGTGCCTAATACTGTGAAACGTAAATTTCTAATCTCAAACCCTTCACACCGGCACAACAGATTAAAACGATTAATATTGTTTAAAATCTCTTTCACCAACTTCAGTGACCTGCGATATAATTATCCACGTCCCTTTGACCATACCAATTCATATTTTTCTTATTTATCGAAAATATTTGGATAGCAATATTACAATTATTATAGGAATGAATGGCCTTTTTGTGGAATTTATCGGGGTATAAACTTGGAAAAGTCGCGGGAATACTGGACGAAGGCCGGAAGGCCTCGTCCAGTATTCCCGCGACTTTTCCAAGTTTATACGCCTTCGTCCAGTATTCCCGCGACTTTTCCAAGTTTATATCCCCGATAAATTCAACAAAAAGGCCATTTATTCCTTATAATTTCAGCATTCGAAATAAATTCATCAAGAAAATGTGTTTATTTTCCGTTTTCTTAAGAATTATTTTAACTGCGCCTGACGGTTACGGAAAGTAGTTCGGCATGGAGTTTACTGGGATATAAATTCTGGACAAAGACTTGCTACGGACCAATCAAATGTTAGGGAATTGTGTAAATATTTTTGTGCTGGAATTATTTCTTATTGACAATATTGTAATTCAAGGAGATCACCGACGAGTGTGTCACCCACTAGGGTCAAGATCACCCCTATGATGCTGGGTGGATAGCCATCAATGTGAGGAAGCTATTAATGATGTTTGGTAATGATCCAACTAAAGTGAAAGTGACAGTGAATCGGTTTAACGTCCCAGCAACAGCTAATGTCATATAAAAACGGGGCCACAGTTCAAAGTCTAATTCGACAGACCAGTGGGACAAAATTAATTTCTAAGATGATCTTACTGTGCAAAAATACCATACTTTACTGAATATAAGTGATGGTGGCTACTAGTAGAGAATATGGTACTGTATTTATTCCAATAGTAGCCCCCTCTCTAATAGTAGCCCCTCCCCCCCTACCATGTTTGCATTATAAATGTCATTTTCACATACATGTACCAATACATGTACATTGTTTTAGATGGCTTTTGTATGTGAAAATATCATATCATATTTTTCACGTTTTTATCCCCACTAATTGCATAGCCCCGGGGGCGTTTATTAGAATAAATATGGTATGTGCGTGTCAACTGGACGTCACAGGGTAAGCCTGGTTGCCTGAAGTCATTTACATGTGGTAACAAGATTTCCATTACAGCAGAGACAAATTACCATGAGACAAGCACACGCAACATTAGTATTGTCAGTTACTGCTCTCTGAAGTTCTCTGACCTACATCCACATGTAACGGTGAAGGGGTTGAAAATGGAAAATCCACCTACGGATTCTGGCCAATTAAACATATTAACCCTTAGACCGCTATCTTATTTTTTTTCTCGTCTGCTGTTTATTTTCTATTTTACATTTTTATCATCAAAAACATGGTTTGACAGCACTTTAGAATAATTTACAACATGGTTTGACAGCACTTTAGAATCATTTCCATTGGAAATGATTTTAAAGTGCTGTCAAACCATGTTCTTATTGAGAAATAAGGCAACATATAAAAGCAACAGCAGACAACAATTGTTGTGAGTAGCGGTCTTAAAGGGTTAAACCTGGAAGATATTCAACTTAACCCTTTCACCCCTAAGTAACTGGAATGGATTTTGATATGTTAATTTTTCAGTTTTTGTTCTCAAAAATATGAAAATTACTTGCAAAAAGTGCAGATCCTGATGAGATGGCTTGTCAGGAGCCGGCTCATCTGGATCTACACGTTTTGCCAATACACTACAGGCCTGTGGTGTTGAAAGCTACTATTGGAATAAATACATGCAGTACCATATTCTCTACTACTGTCTGTTTCACGAAAGCTGCCCAAATTTTACGGCTATATAAACAATTCAAAAACAAGATTTCTTTTGATAATATTAAATTAAAGGAAAAATTAAGAGTGAGTGAGTGAGTGAATAGGGTTTAACGTCCGCTTTTCTGACATAGAGGTACAAGCCTCAGGGAGTCTACACGCAGACGGGTCAACGGGGTCGAGTCCCATATCCACCTGTCCAAGGGGGTAAATCCCAACTTCAGAACTCAATATTTACAATAAAAATATATATTCAGTCCTGAAATTAGAACGGAAAAATTAAGAATGAGCCTTCTTTTTATTTCGTGAAATATGGTCAAATATTGATTTTATTGCGAAAAACAATTTCCCCATGTTAAATCCCCATAGACCTCTTCATGGAGTGAAGATGTCTATGGGCATTTAACATGGGGAAATGTTTTTGAATTTTAGAAATACTGGACCGATTTTTAAAATTTAACTTTTGTTTTCTTAGTTAGATCATATCCAAGCTATCTAGTCAGGTTTCGGAGTCAATTTCCAAATTTTTTGGTGTTTGACTTCTCCCACACTTCCTTACCACTTTTTCCCCCATGTTAAATTCCCATAGACAAATCAATTTTTCGTAATAAAATCAATATTTGACCGAATTTCACGAAATAAAAAGAAGGCACATTCTTAAATTTTCCTTTAATTTAATATTATCGAAAATAATATTGTTTTTGAATTGTCTATATAGCCGTAAAATTTGGGCAGCTTTCGTGAAACAGACTATAGTAGCGTGCCATCACTTGTTCAATTCTGGCCAATTAAACATATTAAACATGAAAACAAAGGCACTGATCTCACATGTATTTACCTCAGCCAACAACAAATTGGCAGCAGGAACATATAAAAAAACATTTCAAGAAAAAAAATCACAATAATAAAAGAAACAACCTACTGTATGTTTCACGAAAGCTGCCCAAATTTGACAGCTATAAACAATGCAAAAACTATTTTTTTGGATACTGTTAAATTTTATCAAAATTTAAGAATGAGCCTTCTTTTTATTTTGAGAAATTTGGTCCAATATCGATTTTATTACGAAAAAAACATTTCCCCATATTAAATCCCCATTGTGAAGATGTCTTATGGAGTTTTAACATGGAGAATTCTTTCAAATTTCAAAAATAATGGACCGATTTTTAAAATGTAACATTTTGTTTTCTTAGTTAGATCATTTCCAAGCTATCTAGCTATAGCCAGGTTTCGGAGGCAATTTTCTTCTTTTTTTTTTATTCCTCCCACAGCTCATCCATTTCTTTTTTCCATATGTTAAATTCCTCAATTTTTCTAATATTTGACCAAATTTCCCGAAATAAAAAGAAAATTTTGTGAAACAGACAGTTGTTGTATTGAGATGAAACTGTGTTGTATGCCGAGTAGTAAATGAGCCTGTGTTGTATGAGAGTTGCACGATCACTGCCCCTGGTACATAGGCAACAGCTGGTAGTCTGTAGTAGTCACTCTGTAGTCACAGCTGGTAGTCTGTAAGTAGT
The DNA here is from genome assembly GCA_029237695.1 of Conchocele bisecta. Taxonomy (NCBI): domain Eukaryota; kingdom Metazoa; phylum Mollusca; class Bivalvia; order Lucinida; family Thyasiridae; genus Conchocele; species Conchocele bisecta. The sequence continues at coordinate 25,881,814 of CM055271.1, read as the reverse complement.
CACTCTGTTTTTTTTTTTTTTTTTTTTTTTTTTTTTTTTTTTTTTTTTTTTTTTTAAGTAGCTGGATTGTCGTAGTAGTCACTCTGTAGTCACCCTGGTGGTCTATCTAGTCACTCTGTAGTCACAGGCTGGTGGGTCTGTAGTAGTCACTCTGTAGTCACAGCCTTGGTTGGTCTGTAGTAGTCACTCTGTAGATCACAGCTGGTGGTCGTAGTAGTCACTCTGTAGTCACAGCTGGTGGGTCTTGTAGTCACCTGTATGAACAGCTGGAAGGTCTTGTAGTAGTCCTCTGTAGTGACAACTGGTGGTCTGTAGTAGTCACTTCTGTAGTCACAGCTGGTGGTCTGTAGTAAGTCACTTCTTAGACTACAAAGGCTGGTGGTCTGTATTATCACCTGTAGTCACAGCTGGGTTGTCGAAGTATCACTCTGTAGTCACAGCTGGTGGTCTGTATACCCTCTGTAGCAACAGCTGTGGTCCTGTAGTAGGTTGTGTGCACTCGTATCACAGCTGGTAGGTCTGTAAGTAGTCACCTTCTGTAGTCACAGCTGGTATCTGTATAGTCACTCTGTAGTCACAGTGGTAGGTCTGTTAGTAGTCACCAGTAGTCCAACACCTGGTAGTCCTGTAGTAGTCACATCTGGTAGGTCACAGCTTTGTAAGTCTGTAGAGTCACTACTGTAGTCACACCTGGTTAACCTGTTATAGGTCACTCTGTAGTCACAGCTGTTAGTCTGAGTAGTCACTCTGTATGAAGTATCCAACTGTATCACAGCTGGTATTCTGTAGTATCCACCTGGTAAGGCACCAGGCTGTAGTCTGTAGTATCACTCTGTAGTCACAGGCTGGTAGTCTAGTAGTCCACTCTGTAGTCCACAGGCTGGTAGTCTGTAAGTAGTCACTCTGTATTCCAGCAGTAGGTCTGTAAGTAGTCACTCTGTATCACGGCTGGTAGTCTGTAGTATCCTCGTAGTCACGGCTGGAAGTCTAGTAGTCACTCTGTAGGTCAACACTGGTAGTCCTGTAAGTAAGTCACTCTGTAGTCCAAAGGCTGGAGTCGTAGCAGTCTCTGTAGTCATGGCGGTAGTCTAGGTAACACCTGTGTCACAGCTGGTAGTCTGTAAGGAGTTCACTCTGTAGTCCACAGCTGGTAGTCTGTAGTAGTCCACACTGTATCACAATCTGGTAGTTATGCATAGGTCACCTGTAGTCACAGCTGTAGTCTTGTAAGAGTCACTCTGGTAGTCACAGCTGGTAGTCTGTAGTAGTCACTCTGTAGTTCACAGCATGGTAGTCCTGTAAGTAGTCACTCATGTAGTCCACAGCTGGTAGTATAAGTCCACTCGTAGTCACAGCTGGTAGCGTTATGTAGTCACAGCTGGTAGTCTGTAGTAGTCACTCTGTATACCACAGCTGGTAGTCGGTAATTAGTCACTCGTAGTCCACTGGTAGTTCTGTAGTAGTCACTCTGTAGTCACAGCTGAGGTAGTCTGTAGTAGTCACTCTGTAGTCACAGCTGGTAGTCTGTAGTAGTCACTCTGTAGTCACAGCTGGTAGTCTGTAGTAGTCACTCTGTAGTCACAGCTGGTAGTCTGTAGTAGTCACTCTGTAGTCACAGCTGGTAGTCTGTAAGTAGTCACAGCTGGTAGCCTGTAGTAGTCACTCTGTAGTCACAGCTGGTAGTCTGTAGTAGTCACTCTGTAGTCACAGCTGGTAGTCTGTAGTAGTCACTCTGTAGTCACAGCTGGTAGCCTGTAGTAGTCACTCTGTAGTCACAGCTGGTAGTCTGTAGTAGTCACTCTGTAGTCACAGCTGGTAGTCTGTAGTAGTCACTCTGTAGTGACAGCTGGTAGTCTGTAGTAGTCACTCTGTAGTCACAGCTGGTAGTCTAGTAGTTCACTCACTCTGTAGTCACAGCGGTAGTAGTCACGCACTGTAGTCACAGTCACTCTGTATCACACTGTAGTCTAGTAGTCACTCTGTAGTCACAGCTGGTAGTCTGTAGTAGTCACTCTGTAGTCACAGCTGGTAGTCTGTAGTAGTCACTCTGTAGTCACAGCTGGTAGTCTGTAGTATCACTCTGGAAGGTACAGCTGTAGTCATGTATATCACTCTGTCTGAGTCACAGCTGGTAGTCTGTAGTAGTCACTCTGTATGTAGTAGTCACTCTGTAGTCACAGCTGGTAGTCTGTAGTAGTCACTCTGTAGTCACAGCTGGTAGTCTGTAGTAGTCACTCTGTAGTACACTGGTAGTCACAGTCTGTAGGTAGTCTGGTAGTAGTCACCTCTGTAGTCACAGCTGGTAGTCTGTAAGTAGTGCAGCGTCTAGTCACTCTGTAGTCACAGCTGGTAGTCCTTGTAGCAACTTAGTAGTCACTCTGTAGTCACAGCTGGTAGTCTGTAGTAGTCACTCTGTAGTCACAGCTGGTAGTCTGTAGTAGTCACTCTGTAGTCGACAGCTGGTAGTCTGTAGTAGTCACTCTGTAGTCACAGCCTGGTTATGTCTGTAGTAGTCCACTCTGTAGTCCACAGCTGGTATCTGTAGTAGTCACTCTGTAGTCACAGCTGGTAGTCTGTAGTAGTCACTCTGTAGTCACAGCTGGTAGTCTGTAGTAGTCACTCTGTAGTGACAGCTGGTAGTCTGTAGTAGTAACACTCTGTAGGAGTCACAGTCTGGTAGTCTGTAGTAGTCACTCTGTAGTGACAGCTGGTAGTCTGTAGTAGTCACTCTGTAGGACGACAGCTGGTGGTCTGTAGTAGTCACTCTGTAGTCACAGCTGGTAGTCTGTAGTAGTTCACTATCTGTAGTGACAGCTGGAGTCTGTAGTAGTCACTCTGTAGTACAGCTGGTGTCGTATAGTCACTCTGTAGTCACGTTTTGGTAGTATAGCACTCTGTATACAGCTGGAGTGTAGAGTCACTCTGTAGTACAGCGGTAGTCTGTAGTAGTCACTCTTAGACAGCTGTTCTGTAGTAGTACACTCTAGTAGCACTCTGTAGTACACTGGTGCTGTATATCACTCTGTATACAGCGGTAGTCTGTATATCACTCTGTAGTCACACTGGTGTCTGTAGTTCACTCTAGTCACAGTGGTATCTGTAGTTCACTCTAGTACAGCTGGTTGTGTAGTACTCTGTAGTAGTATGTATGTCTATGTGTAGTCACCTGTAAGTCAGTGGTAGTCGTATAGTCACTTAGTCACAGCTGGTTCTTTAGTCACCTGAGTCACACTGGGTGTCTGTAGTATCACTGTAGTGGTAGTCTGTGTAGTCACTCTGTAGCACAGCGTAGTCGTATAGTCACTCTGAGTCAGCTGGTAGTCTGATAGTCCTCTGTAGTACAGTGGTAGTCTGTATAGTACTGTAGACAATGGTGCTAGTAGTCACTCTGTATCACAGCTGGTAGTCGTAGTAGTCACTCTGTAGTCGCTGGTAGTCTGAGTAGTCACTCTGTAGTACAGCTGTACAGTCACTCTGTAAGGTACAGCTGTGTCTGTAGTGTCAGTAGTCACTCTGTGTAGTCACTCTGTAGTCTACAGCTGTAGTCTGTAGTAGTCACTCTGTAGTCACAGCTGTAGTCTGTAGTAAGTCACTCTGGTTGTCACAGCTAGTAGTCTGTTGTAGTCCACTCTGTGTCACAGCTACTGGACACGATTGTATGTCACTCTGTGCAGTTATCATGATATTGCTGTATTATGTATGGCTACAGATTCTGTCATCCTTAACAATATCTGCCAAATGATGCTTGCAGATTTTCCACGCCACCGACAATTCACTCATCATGTCCTATATTTAACACTCAACAATTTATCTATAGAAAAAACTGGACAAATTCCTCTGCTAACATAATACAATACAACATTTTACTTATAACCCTTAGAATGCTGGGAACGAAAATTGTCGTCTGTTGCTTAATTGCCTTCTTTCTCAATAACAAGAATTTCGCGGAATCAAATGTCTCACCTTGTTCCGCCTTGACCCTGGGGCCCGAGAAAAATAATAATATTAATAGTCGTATATTCATCTACATATTATTGTAAAGGTATATAAATCAAGTTTGAGGACTGTAGCTGATAAGATGTTGAAGTAATGAATATAACATGAAAACTTAACATTGAAAGTATTAAAAAAATTAGAGTTTGACCTTGACCCTGGGGCCCGAGAATTTTTTTTTCATAGTCCTATATTCATCTACATATCATAGTAAAGGGACGTATACAGTTTGATGACTGTAGCTGATAAGGTGTTGAAGTAATACGACACCAAGAAAACATCCATGATCTTATTTCTGATGAGTTTCTTGGTCACTGATCTCCTATGATAATGCTTGTTGTGAGAATCGCATAGCACACAAATATATGGCTCAGAATTATCAAATGCCTGATTTACAGTGAAACATCTCTAAACCGGACACCCAATCTCATTATTTTGTTCATTCATCGATAAAGGTATATGTTGTTACCACTCATTTGAACCGTCTTGTTGAGATGGTTCAAATGAGTGATAACAACATATACTTTCGAAAGGATATAAAGAAAATAGGGATATTTTTTATCTCAAAAGGTTCATACCGTACTACTAAAAGCGTATCCCGTCTGTAATGGGTTAAACCAGGTCTCCGGCTGGGATTGCGGTAAGGATGAACCCAGATCATTAAATTACCCATCACATGCTCCCACCTGCCAACCACAATACAATCTTATGTTTTATATTTGGTGAGTTCAAATCTAATGCCATTTATTCCGTACCACAAAAGTACACATGAAGCAGCTTTAATGTCAGCATGACAGCAACATATACCATAATCTCATATAAACGTTTGACCGACAACAATAAACATAGATCATAACAAGCTGCCGCACTGATGCTGTGATATTTAATATTATTCCCTACTATTATAGAGTACAATCTCTCCAAACAAAACTTCCTTTGTGTTTAATTTTCATTTATCTCTAACAACAATGCATGTTCATCGCAAAACACCCAGTCATGTACTGATGAGCTCATATACCTGGATTACCGTGGAACTTCTCTAAACCGGACACCCGGGGCCTCCCCGGGTGTCCGATTTAGAGGTTCCACGGTATACAGATGTCACTGATTTAATGCAGATTGACTATGCGCATGCACAGCCTGTGTTTACATGCACACTTGTCTCAAAGGCAAAATTAACTATAGCCAGATTTTGTTCACAAAGTCCCAATAATCAATTAATATCAAACTTCGTCTTTCTCTGAAAACGTGTAAATTATGTTATTTTGATGGGAGAAATTGAGCATTTGTCAGACATGTAAAATCCTGCTCTGCAAGCACACTCCTGTGCCATGATATGAATCTATATTATTTGTTGTAAGCATAACAAGTGCTACAATTAATGACGAAATGGCGAGAGACCAAGTACATGGTGAACAATGCAGAGGGCCGTTTCACTGAACTTCGTACGACTAAAATGTTTGTAAGTGCAAAATTATGATAGTCTGTAAATATCACATTAACAATGTTTTCTTGTAAACAATTATTGGATTTACATTTATTGATCATAGGCTGCATATCAATACAGTGTAAATGTAAATCCATCAATTGAAATTTCCAGACGATTCTAAATTTGCGCTTACAAACATTTTAGTTGTACGATGTTTAGAGAAACGGGTATACACCGGGTATACACCGGGTATACACCGGGCACAGACCATAAACCCGGTCAATTTTCCAGCCACAACCACGATTCACTGTTAAAATGAAGTCACAAGATCAGAGCTCCAGATAAGGTGCGTATTTGCGTAAATACCCAATTAAAATTGCCAAAAACCCAATTGAAATCAGAAGTAGTGAGTATCAAAAAGCAATACAAATTTGTGGTACCAGGTTTATCATGCTACAGAAAACAATAAACAGACCAGAAATATAGCATATTTTTTTATTTTCCATGAAAACACATCTTGGTATTTCATTAGAATTGTCTCCAAGGAGACAATTCTGATGAAATGCCAAGACATGTTGTCATTTCGAAGCAAACTATTCAATAATTGCTGTCTGTTGATGTGTGTAAACAGTAGTGTGATTGTATTTTACTCAATTAAAATTTTGAAATACCCAATTGCTTCAGATATGATGGAGTGAAAATACTCAATTACTAATTCCTTATCTGGAGCTCTGGAAGACAGTGTGATTTTTCACATCACACGACACACGTCACAGTTTACAGAAAATCATTTTATGGTCGACCAGTGCTGTGCCATCATTGTTGGGGAAAAGGGGTGTTATGTTACATTGCCATTCTGTCAATGAGTCGCAGGACACTGTCAGTTTACATATCTATAATTCCAGCACAAAAATATTTACACAATTCCCTAACATTTGATTGGTCCGTAGCAAGTCTCTGTCCAAAATTTATATCCCAGTAAACTCCATGCCAAACTACTTTCCGTAACCATCAGGCGCATTTAAAATAATTCTTAAGAAAACGAAAAATAAACACATTTTCTTGATGAATTTATTTCAAATGCTGGAATTATAAGGAATGAATGGCCTTTTTGTTGAATTTATCGGGGATATAAACTTGGAAAAGTCGCGGGAATACTGGACGAGGCCTTCCGGCCTTCGCCCAGTATTCCCACGACTTTTACAAGTTTATACCCCGATAAATTCCACAAATAGGCCATTCATTCCTATACACGACACATGTCACTGTTTACAGATAAGAAGCTTATGATCGACCAGTGCAGCACAACTCGATTTGCTGCAATGATTGGTTGATCACCATTCTATCAATGTAGTCACAATAATCTAATTTTACACATCACATGACACATGTCACAGTTAACTAGCAGAAAAGTGTGTTATGGTAGCACCAGTGTGGTATATCTAAATGGCATTCGCCAAGCAGCTGCCATAATGGCTTATACACAATCACATGTACTCTAGAGCTCCAGATAAGCTGCGTATTTGCTTAAATACCCAATTAAAATGACCAAAAACCCAATTTAAATAATAAGTAACGATTATCAAAAATAAACAAGAGCTGTAGGAGAACAGCATAGCTCGACTACGAGGGTTGTCGATGTACACATAGCTTGACTACGAGGGTTGTCGATGTACACATAGCTTGAGAAACAAGGTGGCCGCGGCCTGCATAAAAACCTTAACCAAGGTTGACTGGAAGCCTTAACCAAGAGGAATTAACTAAGTAATTCAAGGTTAAATGTAGGTCAAGGCAAAATATAGGTCAGGGGTTGTTGATGTACATCAATAGGAGATGAAGTTGTCCAAGTATGGTTGGTGTAGGGCCACGAGTATTCCATCTACAAGCTTGACTAAAAACCTTAACCAAGGGGAATTAACTAAGTAATTCAAGAGGAAATGTAGGTCACGGTCAAATATAGATCAGGGTTTATTGATGTACATCCCTATGAGAAAAGGTTGTCCAAGTATGGTGTCTGTATGAACAATAGTATTCCATGTACAAGCTTGACTAAAAACCTTAACCAAGGTTGACTAAAAACATTAACCAAGGGGAATTAACTAAGTAATTCAAGGTTAAATGTAGGTCAAGGTCAAATATAGGTCAGGGGTTATTGATGTACATAACTAGGAGATGAAGTTGTCCAAGTATGGTGGGTATAGGGCCAGGAGTATTCTATATACAAGCTTGACTAAAAACATTAACCAAGGCGTGCGACGGTGACGCCGACGCCGACGCCGCCGACGCCGACATTTCTGGCAAAATAAACATTCAATCGCCATTACCCAACGTATTGATTGGCATTATTATACATTTTATATCAGACGTAAATTTCCAAATTGATATAAGGGACATTACTATTTATTCTCTGTAATTATTTTTTCAGGTGACACATTTAATTAGGATCAATAATTAAACAAGAGGGCCATGATGGCCCTAGCCATGATGGCCCTAGCCATGATGGCCCTATATCGCTCACCTATGCAATGTCATAACAAGAAACGAGGCAAAGCCACGAAGGCCAGGTTTTTTCCAAGCATGGACACTTGGATAACATAATTATACCCACTTTTTGTAGACTAGATGGCCGTGGCCTGCATGTCGCACCTTGGGGCGAGGCATGGACACTAAAAAAACAGATATAGTAGATGGAAAAACTTTAACGAAAAAACTTTAATCGGACACATGGACGTACGGACGGACGGACGGACGGACGGACGGAGGACGGACGGACGTATGCGAAAATGCCGACGATATCGCGCTTTTCGCAAGCGGGTGCGACAATGATGATAAACACCCATGTGAAGTATGAAGGTAATGGGTGAAGCAGTTGCAGAGATATAGTACACGAAAAAACTTTAACAAATAAATTCAAAGTAATTTGACCTTGACATTCCGCACAGGGGCCGCACGGTTGGGGTTTAGAATGAAAATATGGACGAAGATAAACACCCATGTGAAGTTTCAAGGTAATGGGCAAAGCAGTTGCAGAGATATAGAATAACGAAAAAGTTTTAACCAAAAAATTTAACCAGACGTACGTTAAAAAGTTAACGTTGAAAATGGCTAAGTCAATTACGTAGAAATAATAGGTGAAGGTAAAAAAATGGTCACATGTTGGATAGTTGTATGTGGTAGGCACCCCTTGTTTATGAAGCTGTGAAAGTTTAGTGGTCCTAGGTGGTACAGTACCAAAGAAATGGACTTAAACACGAAAACTTAGCATTGAAAACGTGAAAACTTAACATTGAAAATGGCTAAGTCGACTGCGCGGAAAAAATGGGTCAAGTTAAAAAAAAAGTAACATGCTGGATAGTGATATGTGGTGGGCACCCCTTGATTATGAAGCTGTGAAAGTTTGGTGGTCCTAGGTGGTACAGTACCAAAGAAATGGACTTAAACACGAAAACTTAACATTGAAAACGCGAAAACTTAACATTGAAAATGGCTAAGTCGACTGCGCGGAAAAAATGGGTCAATTTAAACAAAAAGTAACATGTTGGATAGTGATACGTGGTGGTCACCCCTTGATTATGAAGCTGTGAAAGTTTGGTGGTCCTAGGTGGTACAGTAACAAAGAAATGGACTCAAACAGGAAAACTTAACATTGATTGTGGACGCCGCCGGCGCACCCCCGCCCACCCACCCGCCCCGCCCGCCCGGCCTCCGCACCCGGCTTTGTTTCGCCAATCCAATAGCCTGGATTTTTTTTAAAAAACCTGGCTAAAAATCAAGCAAATACTGGTAAGCAAAGTTGTCACTAAATAAACATCAAAATAAACCCATGACAGGCACATTATGCCAATGTGACAAACCGTTTGAAATCTGTAATAAAAGGATGATCATTATGACAATTCGGAGGCCATCTTTTTTTATGACGTAATTATCCGATTTTGACAAGAAATGCACCACATCGATCGTCTCATCAATACCTTCGATTTGGAATATGACATGACCATATTCGGTCATAAATGAAATTTGACCCCTATTTGACCTCACGGGCCATGCCCATTTTTGACCCTGGGGTCACCATTTTAACATAATTTCTGCCAAGTTTTGCGAGAAGAACATTTTCTCAGTCTTTGTGTTATTTTTATACGGTGGCCATCTTGAATTAGCTATGACCTCCATTATAACAAATATGACACGGCTTCACCCAAGGACCCGAACTGTTAAGTTTGGCTACCATTGGCGATCCGGTTCTTGTAAAGAAGACGTTTGAAATCTCAAATAAAAGGATGACGTTTTGAAATTTTGGCAGCCATCTTGGATGACGTAATCATCCGATTTCGCTGAAAACTGAACCGGAGTGATCATCTTGTCTATATCTTTGATTTGATATGTGATGCGACCATATTCGGTCAAAAATAAAATTTGACCCCTATTTGACTCCCCGGGCCACGCCTATTTTTGACCCCGGGGTCATCATTTTAACAACTTTGAAAGAGCATTGTACATCGGTCATTTCTGCCAAGTTTGGTCGAAATTCGTCCGGTGTTTCGCGAGAAGAAGATTTGTTAAAGAATTTGTGCTATTTTTAGACTGCGGCCATCTTGGATTGGTGACGACCTCTATTTTAACAAATTTGACACGGCTTCACCCAAAGACCATAATTGTGAAGTTTGGCTAGCATTGGCCAACCGGTTCTTCTGAAGAAGAGGTTTGAAATCACAAATAAAAGGATGACCGTTTGATCTTTTAGCGGCCATCCGATTTCAATGAAAACAGCACCAGCGTGATCGTCTCATCGATTTGATATATGATTTGACCATATTTGGTCAAATATGAAATTTGACCCCTATTTAACCCCCCGGGCCATGCCCATTTTTGAGCCTGGGGTCACGATTTTAACAACTTTGAAAGATCATTGTACATCGATCATTTCTGCCAAGTTTCGTCAAAATCCGTCCGGGGACATTTGAAATTGTGGACGGACGACGATGGCGACAGACGAAAAGCTGTAACAATATGATGCCTCATTTGCATATGAAAATAGCCTGATACCATTTAATTCCTATAAAGAACAGTTTGTGCCTACTGAGTGGGCATGTACCTTTAACACTACGAGTCCGCCAATATCAAATTTAGCAGCATTACTTATGTAGTTCATCTGAACAGTCTACAAAGAAATTTGAATCAGACGGAATCACACGTTGGCTGTGCCTGTGATTATCATGCAACTGACTTGGATAACATGTATTTTCTCTGTCATAATGGACAAGATATAAATAGATATTGATCACGTGTGAACCCACTGGCAGTGAAAAGGTACAATTAGACATAAGCGACCAGCAAAGCCCCAGATCAGCCTGCGCTTATGCGCAGGCTGATCAGGGGCTACGCTGGTCGCCATCATTCTGTCACCCAGACACTGTCATCAGAAAAGAATTCACCCCGAGTGCAACTATATATGGAAGTGTGTGTAATGATACGGAACTACGTGTGTCACAAATGGTCTAATGTACGTAGTCTCATCAAATGACAATCCATGTCCGCCTACTCAAAGCCGAGCTCCCAGGAGACACGAGGATTTTAGAGCACGGCCAGGCGTGATTCAATTATCTGATCTCCTGGCCCGCAAGTTGCAGAGATGGTCGGAAATTTATGCCATTGAACGACGTAGTTACATGCATTGTATTTTACATTTGATTCAATGATTGAATCAACAGACGGGAAAAGTGAAAGTTATTGGGTGCACAGAATGCCACATGGCGATGTTAATTGCCATACTCGTGTATTTAAATGCATAATACCCGTATACAAAATGGTTAAAATCCAACTCAAAACTCATTGATAAGTGAAGTCAACTGCAACTATTAATCCTTTCACCCCTACGTAACAGGAATGGACACACTCTTGTTATTTTTCTGACTATTCCATTTATCAGAAAGGGGTATTGTTTTTAGAAATAAGAAAATATCTGCAAATTCTGTAGATCCTGATGAGACAGCTCGTATGAGATACCTCGTTATGAGCCGCGGCGGCTCATCTGGATCTACACTGTTAGCAGACATTGTGATAGGTTTGTAGTGTTGAGAGGGTCAAACAAATATCAGACAAGGTATTCATGCATGTACGTTAACCCTACGTTAAGTCTAAGGATGCAATAATTTTTCTTGAATAAATCTCATTATTTTGTTTTAATTGACGGTTCAAATGATTGGAAACAACATATACTTTTGAGATGAAATAAAGAAAATAGCGATTTTTTTCTCAGTACTACTATAATTGTATCCTGTCTGTAATGGGTTAATAAAACACTGCACCATCTTACAGGTTAATAAAACACTGCACCATCTTACAGGTTAATAAAACACTGCACCATCTTACAGGAGAGAGCAAACAAATTCAAACAAATTGTATCCATTTTTTGGCCATTTAAATGGCAGAGGAGAAATTTAAATTCTCATGAACCAGTCATTATACACTAATCAATCCCAGTTCCAAGGTAACGAGTTGCGTCCAATTATCCTTTAATCTAATTACTCCGCTGTGTATCAAAGTACAAAACGCACGTCTGTCATTGTGTGATCATGACAAACAAATGTATTTGCACAAATGTATTTGCATAACAAATGTACATTATGTTTTTCAACAGAAAATAATTATGGATTGCATTTGTATCATTAATTCTTGCCATACCGCCAAGTATTATCTTCTCTTTTTTCTCTCGTCTTCAGAATGAGTGTAACAAATTGTCATCTAACCAAATAACAACAGATAAACACTATGTTGCTGCAATTAAATTTGAATAAAAGCATTTCTTATATAACAAAAAGCCATGAAACGACTGTAGCTGGACCCCACAACATATCATATCTTGCATAACCCAACCCCATATGGGGGTCCCTGATCCCTGCTTGATCTGCTTTGCCCTGACCAAATCTCAAATAGTATCATCATATAGGATAACACTGTTAAGGCCGAGTCTCCATAAATCATATGCACACTCAGCCCTTAACCCTTACTACGCTGAATCAAATGTTGTTGTCTGCTGGAAATGTTTTATTTTCAATATTTCTCGACAAAAACCTGGTTTTTTGTTAAGAATTAAAGCAAAAATGAAAAAAGCAGACGGCAATTTCCGTCAACAGCGTAGGAAGGGTTAACATGGTCTGACATACTGGCACAGTGCGGTAGGATAATGAACTACTTAGGTTAAATTAATTGTCTCGTAACCTTCTTAATTTAAAGCACACATTTCAACTGCAAATTGCAACTAATACTAAATTCGGAAAGGAAAACAGGCCAATGGCCATTGGCTTGACACAGTTTCTGGGCTGATATGCCTGGGTTTGGAAGATCTGCGAGCCAATTCCTACCCTTAAATATAAGATAACTAACTTGTTCCTAACTGTTTGTATACTACTAGCCTATTAGAACTACAATGTTATTGCAAATGCATTTTTGGTCAAAGTACTTAGAAAACTCAACGAGAGTGCTGAAGGTCACTATATTTCTTTCAATCGAGGCAAGGCATGATGGCCCACCATGAAGGGGAGATAACAAAAGGGTAAATGTGATAAACATGTGTACTGAATTTTGTTACAGTCTATCCAGTAGACATTTGTTATTACACAGACAAGGATACAGAAGGCGATAATTAAAAATGGCCACCAAGGGGAGATAATTATGTAATCAGAAAAATACGAAAATCAATAAGGTTCCTCATTTTTCCCAAGATAAACAGGAGTACATAATTTGGTAAGTCATCAGGAAATTTGAAAATAGGGTTCTCCGTCTTGCCGTGCTATTAACATGTATACCAAATTTGGCTATGATCCGTCAAGTAGATCTTGAGTTATGGCGTGGATAAGTACTAATCTTATTACTTAATGGGTATTTTTGAAAATCAATACGAATATCACGATCCATCAAGTAAAACTCCAGTTATTGCATGGACAAGCTCTGCCCACACGCCCGAACAAGGTGAATACATAATACGTCAAAATATTTTCAAACGGGTGTTTAACAATGACTAATGGCCACAACAATAGCACCACAGCCAGCCAATTATTGTGTTGATTTGTAAGTGACTCCACAAGATGCTGATCTGGTGTTGGGCACCCTTGCTAAGCCAGAAACATTCACTCAGCTTTCGCAACTCACTTAACTGTCTGTTCAGCATTTTGCTGCTGACAAACTTTTGGCTATTAAACACATTCCATCTAAAAAATATTTAAAGGTACCTGCCCACTCAGTAGGCGCAAATTCTTCTTTATAGGAATTAAATAAGTGTCTAATTGTGTTACTATTCCACCAGTTCTAAAAATTACGAGTGCCCGCCATACAGATAAATCATTTAGTAATATTTATTTTACTGATAGTGACTCGCGGTGGTATCAGGGTCTTTTCATATGCAAATGAGGCATGATATTTTTTTAATTATTTATACTAATTAAATGCGTCACCTGGAAAAATAATATTTCGACAGATTATAAAGTATGATCATTGCACATCATAAAATAAATAAATACAGAGAATAAATAGTATTGTCTGTTAATATGTTAAGGAAACACGACTATCTCCCCTGATATCAGTGTGGAAATTTACATCTGATATCAAATGTATCATAATGCCAATCAATACGTGGGGTAATGGTGAATGAATGTTTATTTTGCCAGAAAATGTCTCAGATGATGTCTCTGATATAAATAACATATTGTGCCTACTGAGTGGGCATGTACCTTTAAATCCCTCCGCAAAAGTTTTATTTGATGAAATTCTATCAAATATTGATTTTATTGAGAACAAAATAATTACGATCTGTTCAAACACCTGTGACATTTAATTACACGAGTGTAAATATTATCTTCAATACTTTCTGTTACACTGTGAAAGCCCATTCTAAGCAATAGAATGTTTTTGCCTGACTGATCAGCTGCCATTAAGGTACAGTGGCCATATATAGACAGCCATTAAGCCACCATTAATGGTCAGCAGAATGATTGGTCATTGTCTTTGATCAGACTGCCATGTATTAAAGGACTGGATTTATGTGCGACTGGCCATTAGTTGATTACCATAGACTTATCTGCATTCACAATACTTGTATATGTGTCTTCAACAATTCTTTCAATACCAAGAGAGTGGTTCAGGGGCTCAGGAACCAGGTGGCCGTTTCACTAAACATCGTATGACTAAACTGTTTGTAAGTGCAAAAGTATGATAGTCTGTAAATTTCACATTAACAACGTTTTCTTGTAAACAATTATTGGATTTACATTTATTGAGCATAGGCTGCATAATAAGCCTGTAATGTTGTGTTCTCGTGATTGTTATCACGTTCTTGGGATGTTAAACTATTCGTACAAGACACTCATATGGTTACATATTCTATTCTAACAATATAACTACATGTTACAGTATATACACTCAACTGGGTGGGGCCTAATATTCATGAGCTAAGAGTCAGCCTCACTATGAGCCAGTCACCTGCAGACACAGAGTAACCCATATACATTACATCCCTTCTTTGTTTTGCAGATAAGGGATTCCTATTTCATGAATGAAAGTTTTACTATGAAATACCAGATGTCGTTGACATCTCTTATCACTTAGAAATATATTTGTTTGTGGGTTACACCATGAAATTACTTGTAATTATCTCAGCTCAACATCCCGGTAAAGGTCAAGATAAGTCGCTAATTTATGAACTTGTACTGGTAACCCAAACCCCAATGTCAGTTCGTGTTCTCGCAGGAATCTCTTCTTTAATTCCGTTGAACTGCAGTTTTCTACGATCTGATCGCGGATTTGATCATTTACAGTTCCGTCGGGAAATTCACAGGAGACCGATAATTTCTTCAAACGGATGACGAAGTTGTCCACTATCTCGTCTGTTTCTTGTTTCGCCTGTCGAAATATGTGTCTTTCATATGAAATGTTCTTCTTTGGATTGAAGTATTCTGACAGTTTCTGAACTGTATCTTTGTACGTGTTTCCAGCATCTGTCAATGTCTCGTAAATATCCTGGACTTCTTCTCCGGATAGATGTAGCAGTAATGCCTTCTTCTGCTCATCCTTGGTAACTCCTGATGCTGCTATGTAGTACTCGAAACGTTTGATGTAATTGTCCCAACCCAAGATCTTGACAAATTTGTGTTTTCGCCTAAAACTTTGAACTGTTTCGGCGTTGGCAAGTCATATTTGGCTGCCATCTTGACTTGAGAATAGATTTAATACACACAAATTCCTTTTCTGAGAAAAATAATCCCGTCACTCGTCGCCAATGTAATGTTGTGTTCTCGTGATTGTTATCACGTTCTTGGGATGTTAAACTATTCGTACAAGACACTCATATGGTTACATATTCTATTCTAACAATATAACTACATGTTACAGTATATACACTCAACTGGGTGGGGCCTAATATTCATGAGCTAAGAGTCAGCCTCACTATGAGCCAGTCACCTGCAGACACAGAGTAACCCATATACATTACAAAGCCTATGCTCAATAAATGTAAAACTTTGAATTGAAATTTCCAGACGATCATAAATGTGCACCTACGAACATTTTAGTCGTAAGAAGTTTAGTGAAACGGGCCCCTGTTTCACTAAACTTTGTATGATTAACCCTTTCACCCCTAAGTAACTGGAATGGACTGTAATATTTAAGGACCAATCCAACCATCACAAAATGATTTTCATACTAATCCATTTATACAAAGGGGTTACCACGATCGCCAAGGTCAAGGTCACACAAATGGGTGGATAGCCATCAACTTGAGGAAGCAATTGGAGAGTTAATCAATGGCAAATGAAAAACAGTTTCCTTTTCTTCTGTATTGCATAAACGTCTATAAACAGCAAAGGTTAAATTTCATTCCTTAGAATAATCTGGTAACAGTATCGGAATTCATTCAATCCGCCAAGATTCCGTGGTGAAAATTGAATTGCGTGTTTGAACTCCCCATTGTCATGACAGATAACAATGGTGACGTCTGTGAGAAATCAATATGGGACACGTATCGTGTGTGAAAATGGCCAAAATGGCATTATGATCAATGTAGTCCCAGATCTGCAGCTGCACAGTCCGAACCGGAAGCGTTTGTTAACCCTTTCAATGTTGAATTAAATTGTGTCGTCTGCCGTTTATTATTTTTTTATTATATTTTTCTCGTTAAAAAACTATAGTTTGACAACACAGATTCTGAAGTGCTATCAAACCATGTTTTTATTGAGCCAGCAGACAAATAAATACAAAACAATACAAAGATAAAGCCACTGTGACATAGCAAAGATGAATGTACACAATACAAAGATAAAGCCACTGTGACATAGCAAAGATGAATGTACACAATACAAAGATAAAGCCACTGTGACATAGCAAAGATGAATGTACACAATACAAAGATAAAGCCACTGTGACATAGCAAAGATGAATGTACACAATACAAAGAGAAAACCACACAATATAAAGCAGCATGCACGTAATATTTTAAGCAAATGTCTTCATTTAACCCATTAAAGACGGGATACACTTATAGTAGTATGAAACTTTTTAGGGGGGAAAGTCCTATTTTCTTCATTTCATCTCGAAAGTATATGTTGTTACCACTCATTTGAACCATCTCGACGAGACGGTTCAAATGAGTGGTAACAACATATACCTTTATGGAGAAATAAACAAAAGAATGAGATTTTTCCAATAAAAATTATTGTATCTTAGACTGAAATGGGATAAGACAGTCATGGCGTTCCATACCGAAACAACAATAGGCTTAGGGACTATACAGAATGCGTATATTGTATTTCTATTGTCTTAGGCTCCTCCTCCTAGCCCCTAAACCCTCAATGTTAGCCCTGACAGATGGATGGATGGACGGACGTTCCTATATGAAACCCCTTTAGTGGTACAATTCATTGTGAGTCCTTTATTTGCCAACACAATATCACTATACGAAACATAAATAGATCTAAGAACTTCAAACAACTGTACCCAACAATATATTGGGCCACATGCGGGCATCACCACTTAATACAGACAATTGAACGTTGAATGTGGCGGCCGTGCACCGGATTACTGCGCGAAATTAGGTCACCAAATTGGTGGCCGCCAGCAGTAATCCAAATCGCACATTTGTCTCTGGGGCCCTAAGCCCGCGAACTGGTTCTACCCAGATTACACAGATTCAAAATTCAAAATTCCCATTCGGCCCAAGTTTTTATTCCGCCTTTTGCGGACGGCGTGCAAGTCCATAGAGACAGTGCGGCCGTTAAACATAAGCAAAAGAAAGACAATTCATTGTCTTCAAACGAATGAATACCGTAACCACCTTAGACACTTATGGAATAAGTTGCATTGTTTTCTTTTGTCATAATTAGACCACCTTTCCAACCACCTAAGACCCTAATGAGTGCCCGGATGGAGGAGGAAACCTCAAGAGCAAAGTAATCATAATGCCCCACCTTGCTGTCCCATAGAGAGTATGCAAATGTATTTACAAATGTATTTCAATCATGTTACAAATGACAAATGCATGTTCTGGAGTGCAAATATATCTAAGGCCATGCCATTATTTTTCTCTGTTAAGCAACCTACCAATATATCCAGTCTTCAAAAAAAAATAATGTAAATTTATGTTAAAAACGTCCTCAACCCTTTGCAGTCTGCAAAGGGTTGTGGAAGTTTTTAGTATAAATTTAAATTTCCACCAGCAAACTTTATAAAAAAAAAAAGAATAAAATACTCTAATTAAACATATTAATTAAGTTAAATTCATGAACAGATATAAAACGTGCACAAGTCCCGAATCAGTTTTCATATTACATCACCAGTAAATAGTGTCAAATAGCATACAGAGTTTGTTTTTTCACAGAACCACTCTCAAAACTTACCCGCACGCGGACGCTTAACGGAGAAAGAAATGTGTAGGGCCTAACTTATAGCAATAGTAAACTGTCTCAAAACTGGACAGCCTGGGGGCCTCCTGTTGTATATAATAGAGAACTTCACAGTACATTGATTGGCAATATGGCACCAGAGACCAACAGACAACATCCATTACAGACCCAACTCTCTAGGGAACACTGCCATAGCAGCTTCCTCCATTCTGTCTACGAACTGCATTATAAATACCACTTACATAAGGCTTTGAGATTTAGAGAATGTGTTGTATTTCTCCATGTTTAACCCTTTCAATACTAGAGACACCATTCCTACCATTTGCAAATGATGTAGATCCTCATCAGAATCTGCACCTTTAGCAAGTAATTTTCATATTTACAAGTATTTAAAAAAAAACACCTTTATCCCAGTCCATTTAAGTTATTTAGGGGTGAAAGGATTAATACATTGAACGGTAATGTCTGTTCATGATTGCAAAGTATGTAAATAAACACAATTATCTTAGGAGCACTCTAAGTAGTAAGGTGACTTACAGTGGAACCTCTCCCAATGAAACACCCAGGAGGCCTACTAACCATATGTATAGATTGATTGTTATGAGTCGGCTCTACTCTACAGAGGTTGAAATTGTTGGATTTATGGTCGACAGATTTATGGTTGAAAAGATATCACAGTAACCACCTGTAATATCACAGTAACCACCTGTAATATCACAGTAACCACCTGTAATATCACAGTAACCACCTGTAATATCAGAGTAACCACCTGTAATATCACAGTAACCACCTGTAATATCACAGTAACCACCTGTAATATCACAGTAACCACCTGTAATATCAGAGTAACCACCTGTAATATCACAGTAACCACCTGTAAGATCACAGTAACCACCTGTATCAGAGTAACCACCTGTAATATCAGAGTAACCACCTGTAATATCACAGTAACCACCTGTAATATCACAGTAACCACCTGTAATATCACAGTAACCACCTGTAATATCACAGTAACCACCTGTAATATCAGAGTAACCACCTGTACATGCGTAGTGTGATCAGATTTCAGTCTCCAGTGTAGGATAGATTATTCTTATTCTAAATTGGTTCATCTTCTGACAAATATGCTGGAACTGCTGTCTGGGTGGCAATATATAATATAGGAATGAATGGCCTTTTTGTGGAATTTATCGGGGTATAAACTTGGAAAAGTCACGGGAATATTGGACGAAGGCCAGTATTCCCCCCACTTTTCCAAGTTTATATCCCCGATAAATTCCACAAAAAGGCCATTCATTCCTTATAATTCCAGCATTTGAAATAAATTAATCAAGAAAATGTGTTTATTTTCCGTTTTCTTAAGAATTATTTTAACTGCACCTGACGGTTACGGAAAGTAGTTTGGCATGGAGTTTACTGGGATATAAATTTTGGACGGAGACTTGCAACGGACCAATCAAATGTTAGGGAATGGTGTAAATATTTTTGTGCTGGAATTATTCTACAATATATAATCTACACTGGTCACCGGCCACACTCTCAATCAAGCTCAGCTTACCCAACCTACCTTAACAAATTCACACTTACAAAGAAACTGTATTCTACTTTCATCACAAACAATGCACATATTTTTGGCATTAACCCTTTCAACACTACAGCCCTATATATAGCGGTGTTTGCAAACAGTGTAGATCCAGATTAGCCGGCTTGTCTTTTCTTAAATGTACTTGTCTGAAAATAATTTTGTGATGATTGGGTTGGTCCTTAATTATCATATCACAGTCCATTGTAGTTATTTAGGGTGGAAAAGGTTACAGGGCTCCAGATAAGGAATTAGTAATTGAGTATTTTTACTCCATCATTTCTGAAGCAATTGCAGGGCCGTACCCACGTTGAGGCGAAATTTTGCTGATTCTTTTTGTTTACGATACGGGTCACACTACGCGCTCCCACTGGATACACGTTTCATAAGATTTTCTTCGGTAGATTTTTACCTCTGGCTACGGCCCTGAATTGGGTATTTCAAAGTTTTAATTGGGTAAAATGAAATCACACTACTGTTTACACATCAACAGACAGCAATTATTGAATAGTTTGCTTCGAAATGAAAACATGTCTTGGCATTTCATTAGAATTGTCTCCTTGGAGACAATTCTAATGAAATACCAAGATGTGTTAGTAAAACTATGCTATATTTGTGGTCTGTTTTCTGTAGCATGATAAAGGTACCATAAATTTGTTATTGCTTTTTGATACTCTCAACTTCTGATTTCAATTGGGTTTTTGGCAATTTTAATTGGGTAGTTACACAAATACGCAGCTTATCTGGAGCACTGGGTTAAACCTACTACTGCAACCCAGGGTGTTAAGTCAAGTCTAAAGAATCATAAAAATCATAAACCATTAGCAACTTGCCCCAAGCTTGTTATTACTATTAGTGAATCTACATGTAAATATACACATGAGGGAATAAACATTCAAAATGTATTCCAATACATTGTCCTGATCTGGTGCCAGGCACCATTACAGCACCAGCTCTCTTGGCCCTATGTGTGAATCCCAGTATGATTCAACACTAAGACTACTTAGGGGTGGACTGGTTAACTTAACCTTAGACCGCTATCTTATTTTTTTTGTCGTCTGCCGTTTATTTTCTATTTTCAATTTTTTATCATCAAAAACATGCATTGACAGCACTTTAGAATAATTTACAACATGCTTTGACAGCACTTCAGAATCATTTCCATTGGAAATGATTCTGAAGTGCTGTCAAACCTGAGAAATAAGGCAAGATATAAAAGCAACAGCAGACGACAATTGTTGTGAGAAGCGGTCTAAGGGTTAATGTCTCTAATTACCAGGATGGACTCATCAATAAGGTATGCATTATGTCCCCCTCCCATCTTTCAGTTCCCTTAGTACAGCTTGTCAAGGTGTGCCAGCGGGTTCTGTAGTAGTAATTACATTTGATCACATGTCAATAGCTGTTGACATGTTCACACATATTCCAGGTGGAGACTTACAAGTTATCACAGTATCGATCTATTATCACCCTTTATCTCAACCATCATTACTGATACTGAATTCACAGTTCATGGGACAGCCATACTTAACCCATTACATTCTGATGATACACCTGGGGGTCGTTTCACTAAACTTCGTATAATGTTCGTAAGTGCAAAATTATGATAGTCTGTAAATTTCACATTAACATTGTTTTCTTGTAAATAATTATTGGATTTACATTTATTGAGCATAGGCTGCATATGCAGCCTATGCTCAATAAATGTAAATCCATCAATTGAAATTTACAGACGATCTCAAATTTGCACTTACGAACATTTTAGTCGTAATAAGTTTAGTGAAACGGGCCCCTGCAGTTTATATATATGGAAAATTGTAAACATTTTCTTCATTCCTCATTGGAAGTATACATTGTGACCACCATTTGAACCGTTCAAATGAGTGTTCACAACATATATACTTTCATTGAGAAACAAGACAAATTAGCAATACTGTAGATCTGAATGAGATGGCTCATTATGAGCCAGTTCATCTGGATCAACAGTGTTTGTAAATATTAGAATGATTATTTATGGTCTGTAGGGTTGCAAGTTAATTCTACAAGTAGTGTACCCAACGACCTGAATATTGGTCAGTAATTCTATTGTCATAATATTTGGCTAGTCAGTTGACCACAGAGATCTTGCGGAAGTTACAACAATTGTTTGATCTGTTTGCACGTTCACACTATAATAATTCCAGCACAAAAATATTTACACAATTTACACAATTCCCTAACATTTGATTGGTCCGTAGCAAGTCTCTGCCCAGAATTTATATCCCAGTAAACTCCATGCCGAACTACTGTCAGGCGCAGTTAAAATAATTCTTAAGAAAACGGAAAATAAACACATTTTCTTGATGAATTTATTTCAAATGCTGGAATTATAAGGAATGAATGGCCTTTTTGTGGAATTTATCGGGGATATAAACTTGGAAAAGTCGCGGGAATACTGGACGAGGCCTTCCGGCCTTCGTCCAGTATTCCCGCGACTTTTCCAAGTTTATACCCCGATAAATTCCACAAAAATGCCATTCATTCCTATAACCTTAAACTCTTATTTAATTCATTACTTTCGGAATACACCTTTACAGGTATGAAGTTTTTCAAATGTTTAATTTTGTTATTTCTCAATATAAGTGTATGTTGTGACCACTCATTTGAACCGTCTCGACGAGACGGTTCAAATGGTGATCACGACATACACTTCTAAGCGCATGTAAAGAAAATATTTAGGATTTTCGACAAACAGAATGTGGGTTATTCATTTGCTGTTGGCAGTACGGTTACTTCAGTGAATGAATGTCAAATAATGTAGGGCTTGACTAGACTTCACAGACACACAGGCTGATTTTGGGGATATACTGGTTGCGAATATTGTAAGGTACCTTTTCTCAACTAGAGACACATGTGGCTGTGAATGAAACAATGTGACATACGGTACATATTACGAGTGACAGAATAGTCGCTGTCCAGCCTGCGCATCCACAGTCTGATCAGGACCTGCACTGTTTGCCATTCAATTAGTGCATCACTCGTCATGATATTAACAGACAGTACAGATCCTTGTCAGGCTGCTGACGTGTGCTAGCAGATCAGGAGATAAATAAGCCCTATTTCTCCTATCAGTCACAGATCAGGATCTAGACTGTCGACAAATGTGATAATCCCCACTTTGCGAGTCTCAGCAACAGGTCAGGATATAGATTGTCCACAAATGCCATAAACTACATTTCTCCATATCAGGTACTAAACTGGTCACAAATGCCATAAACTCCATTTATCCAGTCACATCCACTGATCAGAACACAAAAACCTCATTTCTCCAATCAAACACAGCCACAGATCAGGACACAAAAACCTCATTTCTCCAATCAAACACAGCCACAGATCAGGACACAAAAACCTCATTTCTCCAATGAAACACAGCCAAAGATCAGGACACAAAATCCTCATTTCTCCAATCAAACACAGCCACAGATCAGGACACAGGACACAAAAACCTCATTTCTCCAACCAAACACAGCCACAGATCAGGACACAAAAACCTCATTTCTCCAATCAAACACAGCCACAGATCAAAACACAAAAAAAATCATTTCTCCAATCAAACACAGCCACAGATCAGAACACAACAAGAGTTGTCAGAAGACAACGAACCTCGCCTGTTGGCAGCCTTCACTCAAACTTGGCACAGTTGTATAAAAAAATGAATATTATATAACTTGACCTTGGATTAAGGGGTGTGCGGTGGATTTGTTATCGCAGGATAGAATATCATCAGATGAATGCATGTATGAAATATCAAGGCGCTTCCTGTAAGGAAACAGGAATTATATTCACCCCAACGTAAAGTTTATGAACACACTAAGTCTGGGGGTCAGGGCTGGGTTGTGGATTTGCTACAGCATGATAGAGGTCATCAAATGAATGCATTTATAAAATACCAAGGTGTGCAGGCGAGCTAAAAACCACATTTATCCAACAGCCACAGATCAGAACACAAAAACCTCATTTCTCCAGTCAAACACAGCCACAGACCAGAAGCCCATTTCACCAACATTGCAAAGTAGACATGTACTTTTCTACCAAAGTATACTTTGAGGGAGTAATCATTTATTTTTCCTGAATTGCATTATTTCATATAGAACTAACGACTGCAAATATTTGACGATTACAAGTATGCAGAATTATTATACCGAATTTATTACCAAAATGGCTGTGATAATGTAATAAATTCAGTATAATAAAAATTAATAAATTTATCCTAAAATTGAAAATTGCTCCCTCAAAGTATACTTTGCTAGAAAAGTATACTTTGCAATGTTGGTGAAATAGGCTACAGGAGTTACACTGTTCACAAATGACATAAGCCCCATTTCGCTGGTCATAGTGAGTGACTGGCAACAAATGCCATAAGCCCCATTTCTACAGTCACAGATCAGGAAAAGTGAAAGTGAAAGGGTTTAATGTCCCACCAACAGCTAGGGTCATATATAGATGGGATCAAAGTTTAAAGTCTCATCCAGACGAGGTTTGAACCCACAACCTCCGGAATAGAAGTCAGGTGTTCGAACCCCTACGCCACAACCCATCCCTCACAGATCAGGAACTAGACTGGTCACAAGTGCCATAAGCCCCATGTCTCCGATCACAGCCACTGCTCAGGTATTATCGTCACAAATGCCATAAGCCCCATTTCTCCAGTCACAGCCACATATATATTCAGGCGACTGTGGGCAATAATCAGGACCCAGGATTGCCAGGGTTATCGGGTATGCCCATTCATGATTACTCTCAGAAAACATGGTGCTGTTCTATGGACCCAGTGGATCAATCACATACACAATTAGGCCATACTTCCAGTGCACATAATTGCGGCTGTGACTGGAGAAAAGTGGCTTATGGGTTTTGCGACCAGTGTAGATCCAGATCAGCCTGTGCATCCGCACAGTCTGATCAGGATCTTCACTGTTCGCCATTCCATCAATGAAACACCTGTTATGCTTCTAGCAAGCAAGGTAGATAATTGTTATCAGGCAGAGATACACTGGTCACAAATCCTATTTCTCCAGTCACAGCCACAACTATTGGCACTTGTACCTGAGATTTTAGGGTAAATACATGACACAAACCAGCATTACATAACCAAGCTTTATGAAGGTTAAGACTTTCACCCCTAAATAGACATCATTGAGTTTTCTCCATTGTACCATAACTTCAAAACATGTATTACTCCATTGATTACTTTAACCCTTTCAACACCACAGACCTGTATTGGCAAACAGTGTAGATCAATATGAGCTGGCTCGTGACGAGCCGTCTCATCATGATCTGCACTTTTTGCAAGTAATTTTTAAGAACAAAAAGACCCCCTTTTCATAAATGGACTAGTCTGAAAATCATTTTGTGACGATTGGATTGGTTGCAAAATTGACATATCAGTCGATTCCAGTTACTTAGGGGTGAAATGTTAACCTTTGCACACATGATACATGTCAACAAGGGGGCGGGCGGCATACCCATGTTTTACAACGTGTAGTTTTGTTTATGGCATAAATGTACTTTATTTATAATGTAGAAGTGGGTGGATTTAAATTAGGCTACAAAAAATTAATGTTTAGATTCTCATCCAAATTTTGGGGAAAATGGGGCGGGTGGGACACTTTTATTTTTTATTTTTTATTTTCAGGCAATACTAAAACGAGGTGTTGAACGGCAAGGCGCAGTTGTGTGCAATAGTGTTTTGTAATAACATGTTCATATTGAAGTATTGCTAATCTCGAGGGGGCGGGTTCCGGGGTTGCTGTATTGTGCTACGTAAAAAACTCAGATAAAAAGCTGTGGAATTGTCACAGATATATTCCCAGTGGGTAATATTGGTTAACCATTCACATGTTGAATATACCGTGGAAAATTTTAACTATTTTTCTTATTTCATGTCGCATGTATATGTTGTGATCACCATTTGAACCGTCTCGATGAGATGGTTCAAATGAGTGGTCACATCATGCACTTTGGATGAGAAATAAGAAAATTGGTGGAGAAAAAAAAGTAAAAAACAAAGACCCATAAAGATGTTTTCTGCATGTGACTGGTTGACCTAGATGTGACTGGTTGACCTAGATGTGACTGGTTGACCTAGGGTACTTCATGTGTGGGTAGTAACATAATCTATTTCACTGCACTGAGGAACAAACAAATCAATATGATCACAAATTAATTTCAATTTAAACAGTGACAGTATCAACAGCATTGTGTGCTAATATTGTCATTGCCAGATCAATACGGCCAATATTTACCAAGTTATTTCCACATCATAATCATCACAATTAATGGTTATCATAGGCTTTAATCTTTTAGCTTAGTTGTCGTTATTGCGTGTTGGATATCTATCAGTACACAGGTGTGAAGGTTCAAGAAAATATTCCATTGTGAATTGAAGGGCACAATTCTGTCTACTGACGCAATGCCGATCACATTATACCCCCAAATCTTTTCGGTGAGGGATAAAAAATATTTAAATAATTTAATATAGGAATGAATGGCCTTTTTGTGGAATTTATCGGGGTATAAACTTGGAAAAGTCACAGGAATACTGGACGAAGGCCGGAAAGCCTCGTCCAGTATTCCCGCGACTTTTCCAAGTTTATATCCCCAATAAATTCCACAAAAAGGCCATTTATCGGTGTATAAACTTGGAAAAGTCGCGGGAATACTGGACGAAGGCCGGAAGGCCTCGTCCAATATTCCCGCGACTTTTCCAAGTTTATATCCCCGATAAATTCCACAAAAAGGCCATTCATTCCTTATAATTCCAGCATTTGAAATAAATTCATCAAGAAAATGTGTGAGGGAGAAATTTTCAATTTAAGGATACATTTCTTAATTTTTATTATACTGAATTTATGGCTGTGATAAAGTAATAAATAATAAAGTAATAAATTCAGTATAATAATTCTGCATAATTTTAATCATCAAATATATGCAGTTGTAGTTCTATATGAAATAATGCATTTCGGAAAAAAATAAATGATTACTCCATCAAAGAATACTTAGCTAGATAAGTATGTTTAGCAATTTTGGTGAAATAGGCTACAGGTCAACAGAAACAATCCATACAAGGTGATTAGTGAGATAATGGCAGTGCCATGGTTTTATTAATCTGTAGCTGGCAACTGTGAACTGAACAGGAAACAGATGGAACGATTGATTACCGAGTTGCGTTCACTGACCAAGCCCTGTAGAGCCAATCAATATGTGACAGAGGGAAGGCAATACCAATGTTGGCTCCCCATGCTTGTGTAAGCAGAATCCAGTCGAAAGAAATATAATATGTCAGCCAGGCTACAAGTAGCACATTCCTGCAGTCGGCGAGGCAGACAGTAGGTCGTAACAGCTTCTACAGTGTCAGTGTTTCCCGTACATGTTTTACTTTTCAACAAATATATATTTTTGATTACATTCCTAGCAGTTATTTGAATCGGTTTCACTGTACAGAGCATATAGTAGCACGTGTGCTATAAACCAGGGGCAGTTTCACTAAACTTTGTACGACTAAAATGTTTGTAAGTGCAAAATTATGATAGTCTGTACATTTTCCATTACCTATAACTGTGTTTTCTTGAAAACAAATATTGGATTTACATTTATTGAGCATAGGCTGCATATGCAGCCTATGCTCAATAAATGTAAATCCATCAATTGAAATCTCCAGACGATCCTAAATTTGGACTTACAAACATTTTAGTCGTAAGAAGTTTAGTGAAACGGGCCCCTGGACCCGGTTGCTCAAAACCTCTGTTAGCTTAACGGACTGTTAAATCCTTAACATTGTTAAGGATTTAACAGTCCGTTAAGCTAACAGAGGTTTTGAGCAACCGGGCCCTGTCTTATAAATAATAACTTGCTGTGCTTTGATAATTACAAATTACTTCCCTTAGAATTATGTCTGGGGCTTTCTTGACGTTACATTAGCAGAATTTGTCGGTTTGATTCATTTCAACCTTATAGACCATAAATCGAACATGTGCAAACACTGCAGGGGCCTGTTTCACTAAACTTTGTGCGACTAAAATGTGCATATGCAGCCTATGCTCAATAAATGTAAATCTAATAATTGTTTACAAGAAAACATTATTAATGTGAAATTTACAGAATATCATAATTTTGCACTTACAAACATTTTAGTCATACAAAATTTAGTGAAACGGCCCCCAGGTGCAGATCATAACGAGCGATCTCATCACAATCTGCCGCATTTCACAGCAGTGTTCAGTTCAAAAATAAATCCATGTTTTCCCATTAGTTTAAACATATAAGTACAATGGGCTTGGGCTACAAGTTCTCACAACATTAGTTACAGCCCTAATACCCATTTTCCCATTAATGGAATAGTCCACAAATGAGCCTGGACCAGCCAATGTGGGATATGTCTAACACGTGAAAGGGTTAACCCTTAGACCGCTATCTTATTTTTTTGTCGTCTGCTGTTTATTTTCTATTTTCCATTTTTATCATCAAAAACATGCTTTGACAGCACTTTAGAATAATTTACAACATGCTTTGATAGCACTTCAGAATATTGGAAATGATTCTGAAGTGCTTTTCCATTTTTATCATCAAAAACATGCTTTGACAGCACTTTAGAATAATTTACAACATGCTTTGATAGCACTTCAGAATATTGGAAATGATTCTGAAGTGCTGTCAAAACATGTTTTTTATTGATAAAATAGGCAAGATATAAAAGCAACAACAGACGACAATTGTTGTGTGTAGCAGTCTAAGGGTTAAGCTAAGCAACATGACGTAAAACCGATAAACTCTGCTAATTCTAATACATGTAGTACAGCACTGATGATGGGTTAACCCTTACAATGCTGAATTAATTTGTGTCGTCTGCTGAATATTTTTTATTTTTCCATTTTTCTCATCAAAAACTTGGTTTGGCAGCACTTTAGAATCATTTCCATGATTCTAAAATGCTGCCAAACCATGTTTTTACGGAGAGAAAAGACAAAATATTAATTATCAGCAGACGACTATTTTCGGTTCCCGCATTCTAAGGGTTAAAGAAGTTCTAATAAAAATTACTTGTGCGATTTTTCAAGTTTGTTAACCTATCCATTTTTATCATCAAAACATGCTTTGATAGCACTTTAGAATAATTTACAACATGCTTTGACAGCACTTCAGAATCATTTCCATCGGAAATGATTCTGAAGTGCTGTCAAACCATGTTTTTATAAGGTCTATTGCTGGCGGGATCACGGGAGAATAAGAGACTTTAGTGGGCCACAGTGCCCTGTCTACCTACATGTAGCCGACACATAGACATGCCATAAACATGTATTTAATGGTGTAGTAACAGCCTTTATATGCTGGGAGACAGAACGGAAGAAGATGATGACCTTACAATAAAATTTCACTAGTCCACAAAGGTTTAGCATCACATACTGTCTGTCTGGCCCACATTTTTCTGGTGACCTACCGGTACGTTGGTCTGTGGATTGGGTAAAAATGTTATTACAGAAACTAAACAAGTACATATTTGTCTACCTATTCATTTATTTTAAAAATACCCAATGTCTAGATAGTATTACTTATTAACTCTTTGCATGCTAGCGGCGAAAATATCCGCCAAACGAATTAGGAGTATATGTTTTATTTCTCTCTGTAAATATGTCTTGAAATTTCATTAGGACACAATTCTAATGAAATTCCAAGACATATTCATGACATTTATAATGAGAAATAAAAGAAAATATAATGAATTGTCATCTGCTATTTTTGAACTATTTATAGCCCACAAATTTCCCAGCATGCAAAGAGTCCTACAGTGTTTGCCAGGTCAGGAGATTCATTACATTTTGTCATCTGCTGTTTATTTTCATGTTCTGAACAAAAACATGCTTTGGAAGAGAGTACATGTAAATAATCTTCTTTCTCAGACAGAATGAAGTTATCCGTGACAAAACATGACATCGTAGAGAGCAGATGTCAGTGTGTATGGAGCTCAATGTAGGGCAGAGATAAATGACGTTCAGCTGACATTCCCTGATAATGAGCTGACTCCAAGGACTGACTTCGACCACAGGTTGAAGTAACGGACCAAGGTCTATAAATACATTAAATATGCCTAAAAGCATTAATAAATGAAAAAAAATAAGCTAAACAATTTTTTTTACTTCCTAACCATAGGGAGTAAAAAAAAATGTTTAAGCTTATTTTGTTTTCATTTATTGATGCTTATAGGCATATTTAATGTATTTGACAGTCGATAATTAGTATGAAACTGTCGAAGTCACAGGTTACTTCAACCTAGACAGTTTCATACTAAGGCCAGTTTTTTTTTATTTGTTGGTTTACGGATTTTTTTTCCGCGAGATCGGGTCGGTCGGTCGGAAAAAAATAAAAATAAAAAAAAGATTTTTCAATTTTTTTATTCTTTTTGGCACAGGGTTGGGTCGGTCGGGGAAAAAAAAAATAAAATAAAAAGTCTGTCAAACGCGGATGCCACCGGCGGCATATTGAAGAAACTAACAAACGGGTGAACCAAAAGTGTTAAGTCAAAGGGTGAAGGTCATATGTAGTATGGCAAGGCAGGTGTAGCATACATGCAAATGAATGAAGTATGGAAATATTGAAGCAGTTAAGCAACTTATGTAGATGCTATGGCCAGTTTGAGAAACTGTGACAAACTGGTTAACCGAAATTGCTAAGTCCTTTCAGCAGCCCTGTGAAGGTCAAAAGGTCAAGGTAATATAAAGTATGACAAGGCAGGTATAGCACACATACCAATGAATGATGTGTTGAAATATTGAAGAACTTGAGCAACTTATGTAGAAGATATGGCCGGTTTGAGAAACTGTTACGAAGTGGTTAACCGAATGTGTGACGGACAGACGGACGGTCCGAACACCATAAAAAATCACCTTTTTAAGGCACATGGTTGGGTCGGTTCACCTTTTTAAGGCTCATGGTTGGGTCGGTTTGTGGTTGGTAAAAAAACAAAAAGGCCAGTGATTGTGATAGAGTGAAACTTGTGTTAACCGGCATCGTCTCGGACCAAGAGTTTGTCGGTTAACGTAGGGAGTCGGTTCAGCAAGTTTCTTTATATTCTACATAGCAACTCAATTTCATATTCACATACTGTTGAATGTTGATCACTGTGAATGGGTTGCGTAATGCGTACATATTAATACCGTATCTGGTATAATTAAATACAAGACAACGAAGCGGTGATATAGTTGAAACGAATATCCAGTGGGGGGTGGCACGAGTGTGGATTTGTGGCAGGGCGGTAGAGGACCCTAGGAAGAACGCATACATGAAATATGAAGCACATCGGAGCAAGAAAACAGAAAATATAGGCCATTTACCCGAGCGTTAAGGTTTTGAATTTTTGCATTCAATCTGAAACGGAGATATATCAAATCATATTGGAGATATATCAAATCATATCGAATCGTCCATTCGCAGGTTGTTGTTGTTGTCGCTGCTGCTAAGATCTGGTTTCCGCCACTTACTTTTCTCGGCACAGCAAAAAATATTTTATTTTTTTTTTGGATCGGAGGTAAAAAAATCTAAAAAAAAATCGGAAATTAAAATTTTTATTTTTTTCCACATTGTCAAAAAATCGGGTCGGCGGATCTGTAAACCAACTAATAAAAAAAAACTGGCCTAAATATCAACTGTCTATTCTTGTTACAACAGAAACTACAGGCTTGTCACGAAAACCAATACTTCATATTGGACCAACAAACATAAACTTTAACGCAAATTTCGAAATGTTAAGTTTATGTGTTACAGACGGACAGACGATGGAAGGACGAACAGACGGACAGCCTAATGGATGAATTTATGACCAGACGGAAACGCGAAAACTATAATACGCCTCAGAATACTTCGCAAACCTGGTGTACAAATACGTAGAGGATCTTACAAAAGTGATAATTTAATATCATATTTATTAAAACAAATTTACTGATTTCAGTTAATGAGTTATTACATTGACAAAGCACATTTTAAATCAATAGCAAGGAGAAGGTGATAGAATACGAAAATTAAAAATGGCCATAACCAGTTTTTTTTATATACGATAAACATTGTTCTTCCACTTGCCATGATAAGTAATAGTTATATTGAATTTATTAAAAATTCAATCTGTGAAATATAACTTATTGTTTGCCACGCCTGCGTGCTCATGGTACGTTTGATCGGAGTGCCTCCCCTTACACGCTTGCAAATTCCGATACTAATATTGGGGGTTTTATAATGAATCGATCATGTACACGCGGTGACATGATGTGCCTCATAGGAAATTACGTCAACAAGGCGGAACCTCTGGTTCTAAAAATATAACTTTGCACATATTGCAACATTTAGTGATTAATTTAATAGATATTGACGAAAGCGCCGTAATATGTGATTTTTTTTAGATGAAATGCTGTGCTTTCATTGGTCGAGAGACTAGGGCAAACAATAAACATAATGATACCGAATTTGGTTAAGCTCCGTAAAGAAGAACTTTTAGTTATCACAAGGATACAGAATGTGAAAACTGATTGTATGAAACCAAGCATTCGCTGCACTTTCAATTTGTCAGTATTTTTCAGTACATTTTTTCCCAACCCATATTTGTTCAGGCATTTTCATAGGTACAAATGTGTTTGAAAACATGATACATCGCCACAATTAAAATACGTTTTACGAGTTTGGTTCACGACTTTCTGTGCCTAACTGAGACACAGTGTCCAGGGGCCCGTTTCACTAAACTTCTTACAACTAAAATGTTCGTAAGTTCAAATTTAAGATCGTCTGTAAATTTCAATTTATGGATTTACATTTATTGAGCATAGGCTGCATATGCAGCCTATGCTCAATAAATGTAAATCCAATAATTATTTACAAGAAAACATTGTTAATGTGAAATTTACAGACTATCATAATTTTGCACTTACGAACATTTTAGTCATACGACGTTTAGTGAAACGGGCTCCAGAGCTCCTGAGCTCCAGATAAGGTACATATTGGCATAGTTTACACACTTATTTTAGCAGAATACGCATTAATTATCAAAAGTGGTAGTACAAAATAGTCACAGCAATGTGAAAATACGCATTGATTTTCAAACTGATTAGTGAAAATAATGTAATAAAGTTAAAAATTTGCTTTTTGCAGCTCAAATATGTGAATTTTTAAGTTTATTTTACTTTTTATAAATATCCCGATAGCCTGATAATGATCTGTATTGTTTTTTAGAAGCATGACAAGTGTTTCATTGGTGTAATGGCGAACCGTGCAGATCCTGATCAGACTGTGTGGATCTGAATCTAGACTGGTAAAAAAAGCCTATAAGCGCCATAAATGTGGCTGTGACAGGAGAAATGGGACTTATGTCATATGTGACCAGTGTAGGCCCTGACAATTAGCCACCCCTGTAGGCTGATAGTGATCTATATTGCTTTTTAGAAGCATGGTGGGTGTTTCATTGATGGAATGGCGAAGAGTACAGATTCTGATCAGACTGTGCGGATGCACAAGCTGACCTTAATCTGCACTGGTCGCAAAGACCCTTTTCTCCAGTCACAGCCACGTTTATGGCTGTGACTGGAGAAATGGGGCTTATGGTATATGCGACCAGTCAAGGTCCTGATCTTACCGTGCATTCCAACAGTCTGATAAGGAGCTATTCCGTCTGCTAGACGCATGCCAGTTGTTTTACTGACTGAATGGCTAGCAGCGCGGACCTTAATTAGAATGCACAACTGCGCAGGTTGATCACGGGCTACACTGGTTGCAAATTTAATAAGCCCCATTTCTCCAGTCACAGCCACATTTATGTCCTAGTTTAACCTGTCACCCCTAAGTAACTGGTATGGACTCTTCCATATAGACTTGAACTATTCCAGGAATCACAAAAGGGGTGTTTTGTCAAAATCAGAAACTAGAGCAAGTGAGCAGAGGCTTACGGATACCCCTGGCCGCCGCCTGGTCCGACCACCAAATATTTTCTAAGGTCTTTGACCTTGACCTTGGGCATGAAAGCTGCAAGGGTCGGCTATAGAATGAAAATATGGATGATGATAAAGAAGTATATGAAGTTTCAAGTCAATCTGACATACAATTGCAGAGATATTGTGCACTTAAAAACTTTAATGCAAATATTTATATTAACCTTGACCTTGGAATGAAGGCCACATGGGTGTGGTATGGAATGAAAATATGGAAGATGATAAAGAAGTATATGAAGTTTGAGGTCAATCTGACTTACCGTCAATGGGACGGACTGACGGACGAACTGATGGACGTACTGATGAACGGACGGAATGACAAAAACTATATACCCCTCTATATACTTTGTATGGTGGGGGTATAAATATATCGTTATGAGCTGGATCATCTGTGCCTACACTGTTTGTAAAGCGGTCTGTCGTGTTAGAAGAGTTAACATAATTTCTGGAATCTTTAGTAAATTTCATGTGATGATACATGAAGATGATGATGATGATGTGTTGTTGTTGTTGATGATGATGACAATGATGAATAATGATCATCATAATCATCATTACCATGGGAATGGTGTGACACATGCCTACAATATACAGGAGGAGATAACAATATAAAGGGGAGATAACTCACTTGTACCAGCAGACCCCCGCCATGATGACTCCGATCAGGCCGGCAATACTGCAGGCCGCCACAACAACTGGAATCCAGAGACAGGTCACACCATTATTGTCAAGGTCATGCCATCATTGCCAAGGTCACGCCATTATAGTTTGGTCATGTCATTATTGTCATGGTCATGTCGCTAGTGTCACGGTCATACCATTATTGTCAACGTGACACCATTATTGTCAAGGTCATGTCATTATTGTCAGTCAACGTTGCACCATTATTGTCAAGGTCATGTCAATAGTGTCACGGTCACACCATTATTGTCAAGGTAATGTCATTATTGTCAGTCAACGTCACACCCTTATTGTCAAGGTCGTGCCATCATTGTCAAGGTCACACCATTATTGCCAAGGTCATGCCATTATTGTTACGGTCGAGCCATCATTGTGAAGGTCATGCCACCATTGTCAAGGTCACGCCATCATTGCACGTCAGTATTGTCAAGGTCATGTAACTAGTGTCAAGGTCACACCATTATTGTCATGGTCATGCCATTATTGTAAAGGTCATGTCATTATTGTCAGTCAAGGTCATGCCATTAGTGTCAAGGTCACGCCATTATTGTCAAAGTCACAACATTATTCTCAAGGACATGCCATTATTCTCAAGGTCACACCAACATTGTCAAGGTCAAGCCATTATTGTCAAAAAGCCGGTATTGTCAAGGTCAAGCCATTATTGTCAACAAGCCATTATTGTCAAGGTCACATTTTGGTGTCTGCTGATTATATTTACTTTCCATTTGACAGCACTTTAGAATCTATGTTTTTATTGACAACAAAATATGAACAGTAGACGACAATTTTCATTTCCCACATTTTAAGGGTTAATCTTGTGTAGGGAAACACTCCTTACCAGTATCTACCATTTTGAGTTTGTGCGTCATAGTGGTCTCTTCTGTAAAAATGGCATGTCGTACTATGGAAAACCATTTAGTGTGTCAAA
Source organism: Conchocele bisecta (assembly GCA_029237695.1). Classification (NCBI taxonomy): domain Eukaryota; kingdom Metazoa; phylum Mollusca; class Bivalvia; order Lucinida; family Thyasiridae; genus Conchocele; species Conchocele bisecta. The sequence goes on along the minus strand of CM055271.1, from coordinate 25,846,311 downwards.
TCCAAAAAATCTGAGTATGTACTTACAGATGAAGATGAAGCTGTTCTTGTCGATGCCGGTCACCGCATCCTTCTGTTGCTTCTGGGTCTGGGCCTGGGGTGGGACTGGAGCGTCGCCCGCCGTTCCCTCCGTCGTCGTCGTCCCACCACCCTTCCCCGCCCCACCATCATCGTCGGGCCCCACAATCGTGTCCAGGTCAATATCAGCCTGCTCGTTTTCATCCAGAGATTTGAAATTTATTCCTTCTTCGTTTGGTCGGGGGTCAATCGGCGGTGGGAGTTCATCCTTGATTACTGGAATATGAACGTCAGGGATAATGTCGCGGTAGCAATGTGAGTCACTATGGGGAGGAAGTGTTTATCTGTGCCCAGGATGTATGTGTATATTTGTACTCTGTAGGGGAGCAATCGGGGTGCAGGCTCCAGATAAGGTGCGTATTTGCGTAAATACCCAATTAAAATTGCCAATTGAAATCAGAAGTAGTGAGTATCAAAAAGCAATGAAAAATTTCTGGTATCTTTATCATGCTACAGAAAACAATAAACAGACCACATATATAGCATATTTTCTTATTTTTCCATGAAAACACATCTTGGTATTTCATTAGAGACAATTATAATGAAATACCAAAATGTGTTTTCATTTAGAAGCAAACTATTGAATAAGTGTGGTCTGCTGATGTGTAAACAGTAGTGTGATTTTGAAGAAAACAAATTGAAATACCCAATTGCTTCAGAAATGATGGGAGTGACAATACTCAATTCCTAATTCCTGATCTGGAGCCTGTGGTGGGGGGTCATCCTTCATGATTAATGAAATACAAGTCAAGGAAAATGTCTCGGTACCTTACAAAGCTATGGAGACATTGTCCTTTACGGAGATAATCTATGACCTCAAGGGTCAAATCAAAGACTAGAAAACAATTTTCACAATGTGGACATGTCATAGCACACAGCAAGCTAGGTTTGTGCTAGCAATTAGAAATCAGTAGCCAAAATGAACAATTAGCGTGACAAAAAAGAAGACAATATGGGCTGAAATTTTCAATGGCCAATTGTGAAATATTAGTAGCCAAATGGTGATTTGAGCAGTCAGATGGCAGCAGTAGCACCAACATAGCCAAGTATCAAATATGTACATATTATAGGTTATGGGTTAACCGTTAGGGTGTGGGAACCGAAAATAGTCGTCTGCTGCTGTGTCATATTTTGTCTCTTCTCTCAGTAAAAACATGGTTTGTCAGCATTTTAGAATCATTTCCATTGGAAATGATTCTAAAGTGCTACCAAACCAAGTTTTTGATGAGAAAAATGGAAAAATAAACAAGAAATGCGTCTGTCGAACGCGGATGCCACCTGCAGCATATTTGAGACACTGTGACAAATTGGTTAACCGAAAAGTGTGACGGACGGACGGACGGACACGGACGGACGGACAGACGGACGTTCTTACATTAGGGTACTTATGTGGCTTATCACATGTTAAATATTAGCCACATAAAACAATTTTTAGCCACATAAAACGATTTTTTAGGTGGCTAATTGTAACCAACCCTATCCTTTAACAAGTCCATAACCCTGTGGGGCTAGCCACATAAGTACCCTAATGTGTGCCCGGACGGACGACGGACGGACGGACGAACTTACATTTCGGACCTTAGGGGGTACTTGCTATATAAAAGATCAAAGGAAATACCCCGTAAGACACAATAGGCTTACGGGGTACGGAATAAGTTCCATTGTCTTCTATTGTCTTAGGCCACGCCCCCTACCCCATAAGTACCCTAATGTGTGCCCGGACAGACGGACGGACGTACCAACATTTTGGGTTTATGGGCTATTTGCTATATAAAAGATCAAAGGACTAGCCCCTAAACTTCAAAAGGTTTTATGGGCTAACGGAATAAGTTCAAAGAAGTTCAAAGGATTAGGCTCCTCCCCCTAGCCCCTAAACCCCCTAATGTTCGCCCGGACAGACACAGACGGACGGTACGGACGGACAGACGGACGGACGGACGGAACGGAGGACGGACGGACGGACGGATGGACGGATGGACAGACGGACGGTCCAAACACTATATGCCACCCGTTTCTTCGAAACCTGGTGGCATAAAAATATTCAACAGACGACACAAATTAATTCAGCATTGTAAGGGTTAAACACGTGACCAATTACAAATAACAAAATTGTATTTCTGAAAAGGGAGCTCCATTAACCAGAGCTTATGAAACTTGGTATGGTGGTCGCCAGATCGGACAAGTGGGTTTCCTACGGGTTCTCCGGTTTCCTCCCACATTAATGACCGCCCTTACGTCTTCATCTGTGCCAACAATAGCATTTGTATAGGTGTTCTCGCGCTTGTTTGTAATCGTTGTAAAATAAATAACATTTAAACATTAAAGGTACGTGCCCACTCAGTAGGCACAAAATGTTACTTACATCAGAGACATCATCTGACACATTTTCTGGCAAAATAAATATTCATTTACCGTTATTCCACATACTGATTGGCATTATTATGCATTTTATATTAGCCGTAAATTTACACACTGATATCAGGGGCGATAACCGTGTTTCCTTAAAATGTTAACGGACATTACTATTTATTCTCTGTATTTATTGTTTGATGTGCAATGATCATACTTGATAATCTGTCGAAAATATTATTTTTTCAGGTGACGCATTTAATTAGTATAAATAATTAAAAAATATCATGCCTCATTTGCATATGAAATAGTCTGATACCACCGCGCGTGACTATCAGTAAAATAAATATTACTAAATGATTATATCTGTATAGCGGGCACTCGTAATTTTTAGAACTGGTGGAATAGTGACACAATTATACACTTATTTAATTCCTATAAAGAAAAGTTTGTGCCTACTGCGTGGGCATGTACCTTTAACCAGAGCTTAAATGAAAATTTAAAATGCACTTTCAGCATCTATTCACCGTAAGAAAACACAACCCTCACTACGCGGCAGACGGAAATTGTTGTCTGCTGTTTTTAATTTTTGCCTTAATTCTTAACAAAAAACCTGTTTTGACAGCACATGAGAATTGTCTCCAGTGGAGACAATTCTCATGCGCTGTCAAATCAGGTTTTTGTCGAGAAATATTGAAAATAAAACATTTCCAGCAGACGACAACATTTAATTCAGCGTAGTAATGGTTAAGAAAAGACCTACCTTTGTTTGGTACATTACCAACGGTTTCAAGTATTCGTTTTTCAGTGAGTTGTCGGTCATCCTGTAGTTGACGGTTGAGTCGACTGTAGAGACGATCTATGAGGCTTTCTAGTTCCCCGGTTCCGTAGTAGTCGCCTCTTGCTGCTGAAACAGTCGTCACAAATGAGACACGCCATGCGATTTTGTACCTTCGGACATCTGAGTAATTTCATGAAATATGTTTACCAAATTTACAATATTTTCCATGACTGACGTCAAAAGTTGACAAAAGTTTATATTCCACACGTACTCTGAAAATTGTGTCAACTTTTGACTTTATTTATGAAAAATATTGCAAATTTTGTAAATGTATTTAATGAAATTACGCAGATGTCCGAAAAATCGCATGGCGTGTCTCATTTGGCTGTCACTGGAGAAATGGGGCTTATGAGATTTATGATCAAATCGCACACTCATTGAAGCCTGATGGCAGCTATGAACCAGATATAATTGAGTGCATGTTTGGAGTGAGTGAGTGAGTGAATAGGGTTTAACGTCCGCTTTTCTGACATAGAGGTACAAGCCTCGGGGAGTCTACACGCAGACGGGTCAACGGGGTCGTGTCCCGTATCCACCTGTCCGAGGGGGGTAAATCCCAACTTCAGAACTCAATATTTACAATCAAAATATATATTCAGTCCTGAAATTAGAACAACCTGATCTGGTGCCAGGCCCTCGCCACACCAGCATCATTTATCCCATCCCCTAAAAGTAATAGGATTAGCGCTAATCTTACTTTTATATATGGGGCATAGCCTGACTCAACTCTCACGTACAAGAAAGCCAAAAATGTACATGAGGGCCAAATCCGGTATAGTGGGTACCGGAAAGTATGAACCCAATCGTTAAGCCAGTTTAGTCGCCTTTTACGACAAGCAATGGCTACTGCAGCACTATTCTCAGGATCAGTTGATCCCGCCCCGGTGCCTGCACGGGGCGTGTGCATGTTTGGAATGTGTTCAATCACATTTACATTTTCGATTAGTCGAGACCCTTTCCAAATTTTCCAATCACTTTATTTTGACTGTAATAAAAATTAAACATTTTGCATGGTAGCTTGTGGTTTCCCAGGAAACAGGCGCGCAATTACGGGTGTTCTCTTCACGGTGTTTAATTTGTAAGGAGTTGATTATGGGTTTTCTCTCACAGCGAAACCCGTGCAAATAATTTGCAAGAGTGTAATAAAAATGGTTATCATTGAAAACAGCGCGAACTTGTTTATGTTGTGTCATTACATGTATACGGACATAATTCAATAATTCCAGCACAAAAATATTTACACAATTCCCTAACATTTGATTGGTCCGTAGCAAGTCTCTGTCCAGAATTTATATCCCAGTAAACTCCATGCCGAACTACTTTCCGTAACCGTCAGGTGCAGTTAAAATAATTCTTAAGAAAACGGAAAATAAACACATTTTCTTGATGAATTTATTTCAAATGCTGGAATTATAAGGAATGAATGGCCTTTTTGTGGAATTTATCGGGGATATAAACTTGGAAAAGTCGCGGGAATACTGGACGAGGCCTTCCGGCCTTCGTCCAGTATTCCCGCGACTTTTCCACAAAAAGACCATTCATTCCTATAATAACCAATAGGATAAAAATAAACAATTGGCGATAAAAAATTCCAATTTTCGAAAAAAAAAAATATTGTAATTTTTTATGCCAATTGTTTATTTTTATCGCCAATTGTGAAAGTGGTTTTTCCAAGTTTATACCCCGATAAATTCCACAAAAAGGCCATTCATTCCTATATTAAATTCTATGTTAAAAAGGGGGAGATAAGCATTGTCAAAACCAATATAACAATTCACTTTGTTGGTTTAAACACATTTTATTTGTATATAATTTACAAATAAGGCATCAATCGTAGAATATACTATTGGAATGAATGGCCTTTTTGTGGAATTGATCGGGGTATAAACTTGGAAAAGTCGCGGGAATACTGGACGAAGGCCGGAAGGCCTCGTCCAGTATTCCCGCGACTTTTCCAAGTTTATATCTCCGATAAATTCAACAAAAAGGCCATTCATTCCTTATAATTCAAGCATTTGAAATAAATTCATCAAGAAAATGTGTTTATTTTCCGTTTCCTTAAGAATTATTTTAACTGCGCCTCATGGTTACGGAAAGTAGTTCAGCATGGGAGTTTACTGGGATATAAATTTTGGACATAACTTGCTACGGACCAATCAAATATAGGGAATTGTGTAAATATTTTTGTGCTGGAATTATAGAATTATACAAATTGGATTGGATTGAAAGCAAGCTTATATAAATCCTATCCCTAACATGTGGCTTAGTATCAGAGGCTGCAGGAACCAGGAAATAACAAACATAATTAGTACTGCCATTAGCATACAATGGCATTGCTTAATATGCTCCTAGTTTCTGCTTCCTGTGATACCCGGTAGATGTAGATGTATTATAGATGACAATATGTAATTATAGATGCATAAACAAATTTGTAACAAAGAAAGGAAAAACAACTATTTTAGTTTGTTATTATAAAACAAAAATAGACAACAAAACCACTGCAGCAGTTCAAGAAAAAAAATATGTTTGAACACCAAGCCACCCACACCCACATTAAGTCTTGGTTGTCGTGAGAGAGGTTCCATGTAAATCATATGACCACTCCAAGACATGTTTTCATGCTTTGCAATCACAAACAGACTGTACCATCAGAGATAAATGCAAATATGCAAATAAAACCCACCAGAACTAGATTGGTCAGTAAGTGAGGCTTACGGAATACCCCCCGCGTGGGCCCAGGTACCCCTAAAATATGTAAAAATTTCCAAGTGTGTGGGCTTGTGACCTTGACTCTGGGATTAGCGCGAGCGGCATGAACGTGAATTTGTCACAGGGTGGTAGAGGTCCATTGGAGCAATGAGTGTGTGAAATGTGAAGCAGATCCGAGCAAGGAAATAGAAGTTATAACCGATTTCTCTGATGTTAAGTTTTGTAAAGAGACTACCGTATAACCTCGAATTAACGCCCCCGGAGGCGTTACATTTTACAAAAGGGGGGGAGGGGGGGGGGGGGGGGGGGCGTTTATTAGCCAGTAAAAAAAAAGAAAGAAGAAAATTACCAAGGACCGCCAATTTCAAACACAAATAAGGATTTAAGGATTATTTGTGTTTGAAATTGGCGGTCATTGGATATTTTTATTTGGGGGGGAGGGGGGCGTTTATTAGGAGGAGGGGGGGGTGGGGGCGTTAATTAGAGGTATACGGTATGTATGTGACGTTGACCTCGAGATCAGCGGGGATTTGTCACAGCATATGAAATATTAAGAATTTTCAATGAAAGAAATAGAAGTTACACATATTTCTCTGATGTTAAGTTTTGTAAAGAGACTAAGTATGTGACCTTGACGTTGGGATCAGCGGGGGTTGGACAGTCGTAGATTTGTCACAGCATGACAGTACAACCTTAGAGGCATGCACAAGTGAAATAATAAGAATTTTCAATGAAGGAAATAGAAGTTATAACTTATTTCTCTGATGTTAAGTTTTGTAAAGAGACTAAGTATTTGACCTTGACCTTGGGATCAGCGGGGGTTGGACGGTCATGGATTTGGCACAGCATGGTAGTAGAGCCTTACAGGAATACATGTGTGAAATATTAAGCATTTTAGATGAAGGAAATAAAAGTTAGAACAATATTTATCTGATGTTAAGTTTTGTAAAGAGACTAAGTATTTGACCTTGACCTTGGTATCATCGGGGGTTGGATGGTCGTGGATTTGGCACAGCATGGTAGTAGAGCCTTACAGGAATGCATGTGTTTAATATTAAGCATTTTATATGAAGGAAATAGAAGTTATAACAATATTTCTCTGATGTTAAGTTTTGTAAAGAGATTAAGTATTTGACCTTGACCTTGGGATCTGCGGGGGTTGGACGGTCGTGGATTTGGCACAGCATGGTAGTAGAGCCTTACAGGAATGCATGTGTGAAATATGAAGCATTTTAGATGAAGGAAATAGAAGTTATAACAATATTTCTCTGATGTTAAGTTTACGCGGACGCACGGACAACCTGACTCCAGTATACACCCCCACAACTCGTTGCGGGGGGTATAATTACCCACACAGTCATGTACAAGGTGTCCGGCTTACAGACGTTCCACCGTACATTCACTTTGTTATGTAACACCAGAATCAAGTATCAAGCCCACATTTATTACGGTTTAAAGGTACATGCCCACTCAGTAGGCACAAATTGAGCTTTATAGGAATTCAATAAGTGTATAATTGTATCACTATTCTATGAGGCATGATATTGTTTAATTATTTATACTAATTAAATGTGTCAGCTGAAAAAATAATATTTTCGACGTATTATAAAGTATAATAATTGCACATCAAACAAGAGGGCCATGATGGCCCTAATTCGCTCACCTGACTCCATGAACACCAGAGGAGAATGTGACATTGAGTTCATATGTTTTAAAAAAATTGTGCTATTTTTAGATGGCGGTCATCTTGGATTAAGCGATGACTCTCATTTTACCAAATCTGAAAATGCTTCACCCAAGGATCTTAACTTACTATGAAGTTTGGCCAGTATCGGCTACTGAGATGGTTCCTGAGAAAAAGACGTTCAAAATCTCGAATAAATGGACATTTTGGCGGCCATCATGGATGACATAATCATCCGATTCTGACAAATATTGCACCAGAGCAATCGCCTCATCGATACCTTCAATTTGATATATGACACGAGCATATTCAGTCAAAAATAAAATTTGACCCCACCGGCTACCCATGACCCCTGCCCATTTTTGACACCGGGGTCACCATTTTAACACCTTTCAAAGAACATTCTACATCGATCATTCCTACCATGTTTCGTTGAAATCCGGCTAGCGGTTCATGAGAAGAAGATTTTTTAAGAATTTGTGCTATTTTTAGACGACGGCCATCTTGAATTAGCGACGATCTCTGTTTTAACAAATCTGAAAAGGCTTCACCCATGGACCATAACTGTGAAATTTGGCCACCATGGGCCAAGCGGTTCGTGTGAAGAAGAATTTTGAAATCTCTAATAAAAGAATTACCTTTTGACGGCCATCTTGGATGACAAGACAATCCAATTTCGACAAAAATGTACCAGAGTAATCGCCTCTTTGATACCTTCAATTTGATATAGACATGACCATATTCGGTCAAAAATAAGATTTGACCCCACGGGCCACGCCCATTTTTGACACCGGGGTCACCATTCTAACAACTATGAAAGAGCATTGTACATCGATCATTCCTACCAAGTTTTGTCGAAATCCAGCTGGCGGTTGAGGAGAATTTTTATGAATTTGTGCTATTTTTAGACGGCGGCCATCTTGGATTAGCGACGACCTCCGTTTTAACAAATCTGAAAAGACTTCACCCATGGACCATAACTGTGAAGTTTGGCCACCATGGGCCAAGCGGTTCGTGTGAAGAAGAATTTTGAAATCTCTAATAAAAGAACGACCTTTTGACCTTTCAGCGGCCATCTTGGATGACATGACCATCCAATTTTGACAAAAAATGTACCAGAGCGATCGCCTCTTTGATACCTTCGATTTGATATAGACACCATTTTAACAACTTTGAAAGAGCATTGTACATTGATCATTCCTACCAAGTTTCGTCAAAATCCGCTTGGCGGTTCTTGAGAAGAAGATTTTTGAACAATTTGTGCTATTTTTAGACGGTGGCCATCTTGGATTACGTAATGACGTCATTTTAACAATTTTGTAATCCCCCTACCTAAGGACCATGACCATGAAGTTTGGTGACTATAGGCCCAATGGTTAACGAGGAGAAGACATTTGAAAATGTTCACGGACGACGGACGACGATGGACACATTGCGGTAACAATAGCTCACATGAGCTTCGCTCAGGTGAGCTAAAAATAAATACAGAGAACAAATAATAATGTCACTTAACATTTTAAGGAAACATGGTTATCGCCCAAGATATCAATGTGGAAATTTACGTCTGATATAAAATGAATAATAATGCCAATCAATATGTGGGGTAATGGTGAATGAATGTTTATTTTGCCAGAAAATGTCTCAGATGATGTCTCTGATATAAATACATGTTGTGCCTACTGAGTGGGCATGTACCTTTAAGCGATTTACAAGTTACAAGGTGACTATAGTGATGGGGGGGGCATACAAATCTGCTTGTAAGATTGTAAATTCAACCCCATGCATTATATTATAGGAATTAATGGCCTTTTTGTGGAATTTATCGGGGTATAAACTTGGAAAAGTCGCAGGAATACTGGACGAAGGCCGGAAGGCCTCGTCCAGTATTCCCGCGACTTTTCCAAGTTTATATCCCCGATAAATTCAACAAAAAGGCCATTCATTCCTTATAATTCCAGCATTTGAAATAAATTCATCAAGAAAATGTGTTTATTTTCCGTTTTCTTAAGAATTATTTTAACTGCGCCTCACGGTTACGGAAAGTAGTTCGGAATGGGAGTTTACTGGGATATAAATTTTGGACAGAGACTTGCTATGGGCCAATCAAATGTTAGGGAAATGTGTAAATATTTTTGTGCTGGAATTATTGTTGAATATGTTTATGGTATGATAATACTACTAATGTATTCCTTTTGTTCCCTAATTGATAAAAGCCCCACAAATCGTATGGTCTATAAAGTGTTGAAATGATCAAGTGGCCATCACAAAGTTACAGCATCCAATGCAGTATTTACCATTCATTGACCATCTCTAGATTGTATGGCTTAATCACCACTATCATGTGCATGTATACATTGTTTGTCAGTGCTCCAGATAAGGAATTAGTAATTGAGTATTTTCGCTCCATCTTTTCTGAAGTAATTGGGTATTTCAAAATTGTAATTGGGTAAAATAAGATCACACTACTGATTACACATCAACCGACCGCAATTATTGAATCGTTTGCTTCGAAATGAAAACATCTCTTGGCATTTCATTATAATTGTCTCCTATTTGTGGTCTGTTTATTGTTTTCTGCAGCATGATAAAGGTACCACAAATTTTGTATTGCTTTTTGATACTCGCTACTTCTGATTTCAATTGGGTGTTTTGGCAATTTTAATTGGGTATTTAAGCAAATACGCAGCTTATCTGGAGCTCTGGTTTATGTAATACTATATTTGCTAAATGATTAAATTCATAGCCTGGAATTAAATTTACTGTTTACGGCCGTGATAATCATGTTTATATACCTATTTATAACTCAATATACTGGAATACAATATTAACCCTTACACCGCTATTGTAATTTTGTTGTCGTCTGCTGTTTATTTTCTATTTTCCATTTTGTCATCAAAAACATGCTTTGACAGCACTTTATAACAATTTACAATTTGCTCTGACAGCACTTCAGAATCATTTCCATTGGAAATGATTCTGAAGTGCCGTCAAACCATGTTTTTATTGAGAAATAAGGCAAGATATAAAAGCAACAGTAGACAACAAGTGTTGTGTGTAGCGATCTAAGAGTTAATCTGATAGTGCATGACCTCCTTCACTTATCTCCAACACTATCAATGTTCTTAACAACAACTGGCGTCTATGTAGTATAACAGTTATGAACGTTATTTCCTTCAATGGATAAACGTGAGTCGTGACGCACTAAGAGACAGTATTATCATGAACCAGGGTCGTAGGATTGAATAACCCAGCACGAACACACAAAACATATCCACCCACGCAATATACAACCACATGTAAAATTTTAAATACCTGGGCGTAGAACATCTGAGCAGGCAGTGTTCATTTTAGAAGGGGCCATTGGCCTCTATTTGTCCTAAATGGCCACAAAAATAAATAGTGAGAGGCCATATGGCTCATAACTTTTACAAATGGCCCACAATTTAATTTATGAAGAATAATTACTCAGAAACTGCAGAAATTACTCAAATAAGTGATGCCTAACAGTACTAACAAGACAGTGGCCCCTTTTCATTGAATCCAAAATTGATCCCTGCATGTTAAAAATTATAACAATGTACATGTAGGTAATTTCCCCGTCAAAAAGGCTGTATATTTTAGTGGCTAAAACGGATGGCTCAGTGGCCCCTTTTTGAAATATGGATGGGCCAGTAGTTTCAAATGATGAAATCGTAGATTGAACTGTGACCAGGTGCTAAACAATTGTACAGGTTACGCAGGTTGGTTGATTGAGCACAAGCTGAGCTGTACTCAGTCTCATCATGCTCATTCAATTAAACTGTTTGGCATTAACCCTTGTCATGCTGAGGATGCGGCATTATGTTTGCAGAAAACCATAAATATTTTCCTTCCATGCTCTCAGAAGTATATGTCGCAACCACCATTTGAACCGTCTCGTCGAGTCAAATGGTGGTCGCAACATATACTGGTAATAACAAAAATAAAATATTTAATAAAGGTCATACGCGTAATTAAAGGTGTATTCCGAAAAGGAATGGGTTAAGCATGAGACTGGAGTATGTACTGCAGGATGCACCAATACCTAACACTGCCTACAGCAGATCTACATGTACACAATGACGGATCGTAGTTGGTTATCTCCCATTGAATTTATTTATAGAACTCCGGTCTAAATTGTGTAGTTTATGGCCTAATTGCTTGTAAAAAAGGGCGAGTGTAGCGTGATTTGTTATGAAAAGTACATTTGTAGCAATTACCTATAGTGATTTTAACTAGTGTTCATCCAGATCATCCTACATATCTGCAAAATCTGATCCAGATTGCATTATTTGCCAGATCGCATTATTTGCCAGATCAATGTTTTCAAACTTACCATTAATGTTATTGCAATCAGTGTAGACCCAGATCAGACTGCACAGATGTGCAGTCTGATCTGGGTCTACCCTGTTAGCAGTCTTTATTTCTGCACTATTCAGTAAGAAATATAAGCTAAAATAAACGAAAGGGCCGTATCTCTATAAATAGATTTGTAAAGGGAAATAACTAGCTACGATCCCCCTTGTTTGCAATACAACGGCCACAGGTGTCCTATTCGAGAAGTTCCACAGTACATATAACATGCAGGGTTTCCAGTGGAGAGAATAACAAGAATTCCGCCACGGAAGCGGTATCGCGCCTGCCGAGGCATTTGACCGTGAACATTACAAGTAAATAAATTACCTTGACCTTGAGAATTTGGATGTGGGGCTGTGCGTAATGAAGCATCATCCCTAGACAAACAATGATGTGAAATATTATGAAAGTCTGGCAAGGGGTTAAAGAGATATTGTGAAAAAACAATAACTTTAACGCATTTCTGTTACAAAACGCGTGAACATTACAAGTAAATAAATGTCCTTGACCTTCAGAAGTTGGATGTGGGGGTGTGCGTAATGAAGCATCATACGTAGACAAACATTGATGTGAAATATTATCAAAGTCTGGCAAGGGGTTAAAGAGATATTGTGAAAAAACAATAACTTTAACGCATTTCTGTTACAAAACCGGTGAACATTACAAGTAAATAAATGACCTTGACCTTCAGAATTTGGATGTGGGGGTGTGCGTAATGAAGCATCATCCGTAGACAAATATTGATGTGAAATATTATGAAAGTCTGGCATGGGAGAGATATTGTGAAAAAACAATAACTTTTAACGCATTTGCCTTACAAAAAACCAGACGACGCGGACGACGACAACGCGGACGACGACGGAAAAAGCGCCGACTATAGTCGCGCCTCTGCTAAAGCAGGCGCGACAAAAATGGTATCACTGTTTTGTTTCAAACTACATGGCAGCACAATCCAAAAAATGTTTCACCAAGGTGAGAAATCACAGAAAATCTTTACTGAGGTGCTGAGGCTAATTGTTGTTGTTGTCAGTTAGAACTCGAATGATCAGTGTCAAATAAATACAGCTGTTCTTTCATATTTTATTGAAAAATATGATACATTAATAATGACATATCATTAGCCAGTCTCTGAGTATGACGTATATGTATGTATCTTAACCCTTAGACCGCTACACACAACAATTGTTGTCTGCTGTTTGCTTTTATAGCTTGCCTTATTTCTCAATAAAAACATGTTTTGACAGCACTTCAGAATCATTTCCAATGGAAATGATTCTGAAGTGCTGTCAAAGTATGTTGTAAATTATTCTAAAGTGCTGTCAAAGCTTGTTTTTGATGATAAAAATGGAAAATAAACAGCAGACAACAAAAAATTAAGATAGCGGTGTAAGGGTTAATAATGACAGATGTGCATTCACATTAAAATGACCATAAAAGTTGGCATCAGGCAGAGGAAGCCCAGTCTTGATATCCATCTTGTCCACTTCTCAACAAATTTGAATTACCGTATTTATTGTAATAAATGCCCCCGGGGCTATGTAATTTGTGGGTTTTGTAGGTGAAAATAACATATTTAGAATATGGAAGGGGGGAGCTACTATTAGAGAGGGGGCTACTATTAGAATAAACAAGGTTAATAATTTATCGCTACATAAGTGTAATAAAGAAGATTTTCTAGTCTACTAAACGAGATATGTTAATGTTTTTGTGCCCTATTGGTAAATGATATTTGTGAATTACATGTAGCCTTCTGTCTCTGGTCAACATATCAATATGAAATTACAATGTGTGATTATCGATCTGCTGGTATAACACCTGCCACTGGACACCCCAAACATGTGTCAATATGATGATGTGGCCTATACAATATAACACAACGGTAACATGAGAAATAGGGCTTTTACCTTTTATAACATGACTGAAATTTATATTTGGGAATTGACTCAAAGGACTTTCAATACTTATATAACTCCAAGGCTGAATTGTTAACCCTTACACCGCTACACACAACAATTGTCCTCTGCTATTGCTTTTATATCTTGCCTTATTTCTCAATAAAAACATGCTTTGACAGCACTTCAGAATCATTTCCAATGGAAACTAGATTGGTCAGTAAGCGAGGCTTATGGAATACCCCCCGCGTGGGCCCAGGTACCCCTAAAATATGTAAAAATGTCAATGTGTGTGGGCTTGTGACCTTGACTCTGGGCTTAGCGGGAGCGGCATGAATGTGAAGCAGATCCGAGCAAGGAAATAGAAGTTATAACCAATTTCTCTGATGTTAAGTTTTGTAAAGAGACTAAGTTTGTGACTTTGTCCTCGAGATCAGCGGGAATTTGTCACAGCATCATAGTAGAGCCTTAGAGGAATGCATGGATGAAATATTAAGAATTTTCGATGAAAGAAATAGAAGTTATAACATATTTCTCTGATGTTAAGTTTTGTAAAGAGACTACATGTAAGTATTTGACCTTGACCTTGGGATCAGCGGTGGTTGGACGGTCATAGATTTGTCACAGCATGATAGTAAAATCTTAGAGGAATGCACAAGTGAAATATTAAGAATTTTCAATGAAGGAAATAGAAGTTATAACTTATTTTTCTGATGTTAAGTTTTGTAAAGAGACCAAGTATTTGACCTTGACCTTGTGATCAGCGGGGGTTGGACGATCGTGGATTTGGCACAGCATGGTAGTAGAGCCTTACAGGAATGCATGTGTGAAATATTAAGCAGTTTAGATGAACATCGGGAATTGGAAGGCTGATGGCTTTTATAACGTAACTTAAACATGAGGCTTATGCCTTCTGCAGCCAGTCCAGACCCAGATCAGCATGCACAGTCTGATCAAGGTCTGCACTGTTTGACATTCAATTGAACGTCAGACACACTTTTAACAAACAGTATATAAATCAAATACAGTGAATATGCAGCCTATACTCAATAAATGTAAATCCATCAATTTAAATTTGCAGACGATCCTAAATTTGCACTTACAAACATTTTAGTCGAACAAAGTTTAGTGAAACGGACCCCAGAAGCCCAGTTCGTCCAGCACAATGCCATCAACAACCACATGTCTGGAATCCAGACTGTGCCTGAGAACACAATATGCGCTTGTGAGGTATAATATAGGTTTGATCTGATCAGTCTGATCAGGATCTGCACTGATCGCCGTTCCATCAGTGAAACATCTGTCCTGAAACATCTCTTTGCAACAAAGAGCTGGCTAGACGATCAGGAGCTACACTGGTCACAAATCCCATAAGCCCAATTTCTCCAGTCACATATCTGCAAGGAGCATCGACCATGTTGACAAATGACATTGTGCACAGTCTTATTTGAGGTCACTACCATGACTAGGACCAGAGCTCCAGATAAGCTACGTATTTGCTTAAATACCCAATTGAAATTGCCAAAAATCCAATTTAAATCAGAAGTAGCGAGTATCAAAAAGAAATAACAATTGTGTGGTACCTTTATCATGCTGCAGAAAACAATAAACAGACTACAACTATAGCATACGTTTCTTATTTTCCATGGAAACACATCTTGGTATTTCATTAGAATTCTCTGCAAGGAGACAATTCTAATGAAATGCCAAGACATGTTTTCATTTCGAAGCAAACTATTCAATAATTGCTGTCTGTTGATGTGTATAAATAGTAGTGTGATTTTATTTTACCCAATTCAAATTTTGAAATACCCAATTGCTTCAGAAATGATGGAGTGAAAATACTTGATTACTAATTCCTTATCTGGAGCCCTGTAGGACCAACAATATATCCAAATAATCAGTCATTCAAAATCCCACTAGGCTATAAATGAATGTACATGTAGCCACCAGTTGTCTAACAGTCATGGCCATAACCAGAGGTAACAAGAGTAATGTAAGTCACAAAAATCGCCGTCGAAGATGGGCCAGACAGCGAAGATGCAGAAATGTGAAGCTGTGTTTTGTTTTATGTTTTGCTCTAACCCGATGTTTCTGTCTAACTTTGTGTCACTATCTCGGCGTTACAGACAGAAAATTCGGGTTTGTTTTGCTCATGCATGTGTCGAAAGAATGCATGTTGAAATTGCGCTTTGCATGTATGCGTGTGGGTATACTGTACTTCCAACACGCATGCGAGATCGCGAAGCAAAAACGCGAGATAGTGCGGTGAGGTTGCAAAAATGCGAGATTGAATATGATAGAATCTCGCGTTTTCGCGATCTCAACCTATGCGAGAAATCGTGAAAACGTGAGGTTGTCAACACGCATGCGAGATCGCGAAGCAAAAACGCGAGATAGTGCGGTGAGGTTACAAAAATGCGAGATTGAATATGATAGAATCTCGCGTTTTCGCGATCTCAACCTATGCGAGAAATCGTGAAACATGTTTTTTATTTATAAATAGAACAAATGTGGACAAACATCAGTATTTCTTGACAACAAAAACATAATTTGACAAAACATGATAATCATCTATTCGTCTTAGGAGACGATTCTAATGTACTGTTAATAGATCTATAATGGAGAAAAAAACATATTTTAATACGTTATTCAACTTATTGGTTACTGCATCGCATCGTCGATCTATATACACATGATCGTGAAAACGCGAGACCAAATCGCTTGAGTGCGAAAAGTGATATTCTATTGCAATGTCAGCGTTTTTGCCTCGGCTCTTTCACGATGAGTTGAAATTGAGTTTTGCGCATACATGTACGTACGCAGAACGCAATTCCATAGTCACTACATTTTGTCAGCTTATTTTGTCAACACACAGACCAGGATACCCTATTTTGTCAAAACTACGAACGCGATACCACGATGACGATACATGTACTATACATGCAGGCAAACAAAATGGAAAATTATTTCTAATTTTAGTTTTTATTATTCATACTCACCTGAATGGTTGCAAACTGATAGGTTGCTATGAAATCGTCCTAATAATAAAAATCTGCCTACTCTAATCACTCAAATAACCCACCATAGACCATTCCGCTCTACCCACAGCCAATTGGCTAGTCCGCTATTTAGACTCCTCCTATTATTGTTAGGTATAACAGCTTCAAAAGTAAATCATTTCCATATGGAAATGACACTGCTAGATAAAAATAGCCTGAAGTATACTAAGTAGGGAGAAGATAAAACCATCAAGCGGGGACGGGAGGAGGGTCTACCTTACCATTCAGGTGAGTATGAATAATAAAAACTAAAATTAGAAATAATTTTCCATTTTTATGTCTTCAAACTAACCTGAATGGTTGCAAGAATTCGTAGTGATGGTGGGAGGTATTCTCACTACTCATACTCGACAGGAATGGTAAGGCAGATTAAAAACCCTCAAAACAGACAAAAATATTTGGTCTAGGTACACACTTGGGTGTTACCTATATAGTAATAACATGGTCTCACCCTAGAATCATAGGGGAGCCCAAAGCGGGCCCCCCCCCCCCCCCCCCCCCCCTTTTTCTACGTAGTAGAAGAGAGGTGGATAAAGACAAGCAACACCACGCTAGTCTTGTAGACTGACTCGTAGACTCCAACCTGCTATACTTGGTAAAAAACGCCGGAGAATACACAAAGTATAGCTGCTGCTACCAGACGAAGCTCTGGCGAATGTAGTCGCCGACACTTCACACGCAATAACTCAACTGAGATAAACTCAAATGTCTATACATAGTCACATGACGACACATGACTCGTACATATCGAGAACACAGTATAAACGCCCTAAGCACTAAGGTCATCCTAACAAGCAAGTGCTGAGGAGTTAAACTGGCCCTAAAGCCAGATCAAAACCTATACCAGGGTTTGACACTAACTTTTGGCACAGGAATCCGCAGCATGGACATCCCCATTGTTACATAATGATTGAATGGGATTTTCTTGAAAATGCAGTGATTCCTCCTACAAAACAGGGATCCTCGGGATCTCGGGACACTGCGAGTGTCGACCACTGTTATACCTATAACCCCATGTATAGTAGACAAAGAGAATAGAATCATTAACCCAAAAGTGAAACACTATCCTTTTGCAACAACACTGCTACAAACTAGAAGGTAGCCTCGCCCTAATTGAAACATGTACAAAACAATGCCTCCTGGACCAGCGTGATGAACCGTAAGAACCATAGATCACCACAGATCCCCGTTCATCAACAAAGGCAAGTGAGTCATCGAGCGGAGAGTCACACTTACAAACCCCCAGATTCCACTGGGACTGTAAAAACAAAAAACCGAATAATCGCGGGTAATCAGAAAAAATCGCAGACTATCGCGAACAGGTAGATCCAAACAGCCTCCTAAACTTGATGCTACCGGCTGATAAACCCACAACTGCACCCGTGCTACTAACGGACCCAGTTCTTAAACATCTCCCTGAGATGTCAACCCCATGTCGGTCACATGAGGAACATGGAGAGAAAAGGGGGTTACTTTCCGGAACACATATGTATTCCGGAACAAAAATCGTACTCACTATATGCATAAAATAAGTTAAAAATAGCCTTGGCCCAAGTTTCGGCTACCATGAGCACCCGAATATCTACAATAACACTGATTGCAAGACGCAAAAACATCACGCGCTGTGACAGGACCAATCTGGGCCATGTCTCGCTGAAATCATAGATGAACAGAAGTGTTGTCCTAAACTTCTCCGATAAAACAATCCCCAAATAAGTTGGCTGCGCACTTAGATCAGACATTATACGAATTACGTGATGAATAAATCAATATCTCTGAGCGCTGGAATATCAAACGGTAATCGCCTAGACGAGAATGATAACGGGTAAATAAAACAATAGGATTATTGGCAGAATTTTATTTAAACGAAATAATAATATCCAGATATACCCGCGCCGATCAAAAATCGTACTTAATAGTAATCCGTACTACCGTCTATCTAACGTAATTTCCCGGAAATAAATACGGAAAAATCGTAACAGTTGGCAGTTACGCATCTCTGCCAGTGCAGAGAGCGATCATAGAAGAAGTTGAGACTACATGCACCTCGTGCATTTATGGCCTAAACAACTCAGCTGCAGAACCACTTACTGCAGAATAAACTCAAGTAAAGGCCCTATCTATCCAACGGAAGACAAAGGATTGCGATACCTCCCGTTGGCTTAAAATTGATAATAAAAAAACTTTACGGTCGGACCGGATGTCCTAATTCTTCCGAAACCTAATGCTTCAACGCACGGACTGGACAGAAAGTGTGAACCACTGTCGCTGACAGGCGTGACGGAGGGAGGCCCGAACCACAACTGATTCCAGATCATGTGAGAAGGATAAAGTATCTGAGGGAGAAAACTCGGTCATAGGAGAAACTGCTGATGTGCAAACAGCAGTGTGCTTCCATCTAACACAATAAACATTTTGAAAAAAAAACAATCGCTTCAGAATGATGGAGTAACAACAGCATGTTATATACA
Source organism: Conchocele bisecta (assembly GCA_029237695.1). Lineage (NCBI taxonomy): Eukaryota > Metazoa > Mollusca > Bivalvia > Lucinida > Thyasiridae > Conchocele > Conchocele bisecta. The sequence goes on along the minus strand of CM055271.1, from coordinate 25,826,852 downwards.
GTCGATACGCGTTATGTCGACATTGCCTACATCGATATACCTGCTTATGTCGATATACGCTAGTGGTCCCGGCCGAATGCTGAAACTCATACATTACATACCTGATATATCGATATCGGAAATGTCGACATTTCGTTTATTTATCGATGTGGAAAACAAGTCCCGATGGTATAATAAATACACATTAATACTGTATGTCGATATGCAATATGAACAGCGGGCGTCGTAAAGTCTGGTCAAACTTAATTGGCACAGGTAAGTTTTTTCACACATACAAAGTGATCAAAACATGCCGCCGGTAACCGTGTTACAATCGCGGTAATACCGTCAAGCCGACCACGTAAGCCGTGGTCAACCAATTAACGACAGTGTGACGTGAAATCACAAAAATACTCTTGTTAATAGCCAATTATATGCCTGACATGAATCGATCCGTAAATGCCATAATCATTAACGGACGCTTGTTATAATAATTACAATTGAGTGAAATACATGCGATCTTATAAACACGAACATTTGGTATCTCAAATCACTTCCTTAGCAATGTCCAACATGCAGTACATGGGTCCGAAGTTATACTGGAACGAGTAAATTGAAAAATCCGAATCGGTACGTGGGCGCAAACAGTGGAAAAAATAAAACCGACGTTTGAGCCTTGCCGCAACAAAACCACAAATGGATACCCCCATCCGGACAAGATAGCACTGGACACCAACGGATGCAGAAGCCATTCCGTCAGAACCGGAGATGACCGCAGAAACCATAACACCTGTCCGTGCAGAACAGAATCCGCCGCTGTCAACCCCCGGAACACTGCCAAAAGCTAAAACATGTTGATGTGTCCCTGAGTTTCCTGCACTGACCACCAACACACCGATGTAGGGGCTCCAATGAAACCCCCCAGCCTTCTCACGAAGCGTCTGTGGACAGAAAGCGAGTAGGAGGAGGTAACACTATGGAAATCCCTGTAGGAACCAGACCTCCACTGCCCACCATCTGATACAACGTAGGAAGATGGTGATCCTAAGCAGAGACCGATCCAAAGGATCGGGGTGTGCGGCTCCATAGCCCTAGTAAGTAATACTGGAGGTCGCAAACATAACCTTCCCCTATTCTGCACGCCCCGAAAGTCCAGGATGCAGAAATTTCCTAGCTGACAGAGAACCTGTGACCAGTACCCGGACACTAAAACAAGATGCCACGCACCCTGTCCAAAGGTACTATGATGACTGATAGATCGGTCAATAAGCTCATTCCCATCTAAGAAAAATCCTGTGTGGGAACCAACTACGACTACTCTAGATCTAAAAGACACAAAAATCGGAAACAACTAAAACTTCCGAAAGCATCTGCGGAAGGGCACGTGGAAGTACGAGACCCGCAGATCTATGGAAACAACCCAGTCTACCGGGCAAATGGCGCTCCGACCACGTCCCGAACTTCCTCTATAGCACTATACTTCAAGAGAGAGACTCTACTTAACCCTTGAAAATACCCCCACGACAGGGGAAACGACCCCACAGGAGGTAGACAAGAAGGAGCAGCAGAAGGGACCATCGGTACCGTAGCTGCCCTTTGGCCGTTCGATCGCACAATTATCAGAGGTCAAAAGAGGCGAACGAAGCAAAACTAAGGCCGTTCAAGAAAAATCGCCGACTGAAGCACTGCGTCCAGAGACGATGAATCATACTGATTCAAACATAAATCGAAAGTTGGCATAGCCACAATCGACTTAACAGCCTACACCCATGCCATTCGCAAACAGCGAACCAGGACCAGGAGCCGAAGATTATCCCAAACGCTGCGGCGTCCTTGTCCAGAAACGGAGATCTCAAAACCATATCACATAGAGGGGCATGTAGAACTTAGACCCCAGAGTGGCGATCAAAGTTTTGGGCACTAGGAACCCCGCAGTGGCCAAATCCTACCTAAAGCTCCCCAATGTACGTAACAAGAAGCCCTACTGTAGGAGAGAAATTAAACCACGACAACTCCGGCAATTCCACCACCACCGAATCAGCCTCACAACAGCCATCCGAGGAAGTACCCATATGGGAGGCTCCACTGCAAAACCACCAGCTGTGAAAGAGCCGACAAACCCACTAAGTACTAGGACTTAGACAGGAACTCCAGAATCTTAGCCAACTGAACCATCATAACTGTATCGTGTGTCGAGTCCTGAATATAGACTGGGAATTCGAACTCATATACACTCGAATAAGGAGCAGGCCAGACAAATACGGAGCCAAAGCACCACGGCGTCCAATACCACCTCGACCGTCTCCTCCGAGAACGGAAGAGCTAGATCTCGAGGAGCCGGATACCAAAACAAAATATGTACACAGGATACGAACCCACGAACACCCCGGTCAGAAATGGTTGCTACCCCGGTGCCCGGTACCCGGTGCCTGCCCGGTGCCCGGTGCCCGTAACACAAAACCGGCACCTCTCCTGCGAGAGTTAGGGTACGTTGTGACCGGGTGAATGTGATCAACACCTGCCGCAGCAACCCTAGACTGGCAGTCATCTACCACATACGTGGAATCTGATTCAACAGAACTGTACTGTATCGATCCAAATAGTATATGTAACTGCCCAAGCTAGTACTACATGTAGAAACCCTCGAAGAACTAACCCCATCCTGACCTACGACGAGATCGACTCCTCGACTTACGTGAACACGTAGAACGAAGACCAACCGAAGACAAGAACGTCTTCCTACCGGAAGCAGCAGGCTGTCCAGGGAGAGTCTGGTGCCCGGTGCCCGGTGTTAAACCGGTGCCCGGTAGCTGCCCGGTGCCCGGTGGCTGCCCGGTGCCCGGTTCGGTGACCGGTGCCCGGTTCGATGCCCGGTGCCCGGCCCGGTGACCGGTGCCCGGTGACATAACCGGTGCCCGGTGCCCGGTGCCCGGTGACATAATGCCCGGTGCCCGGTGACATAACCGGTGCCCGGTGCCATAACCGGTGCCCGGTGCCCGGTGACATAACCGGTGCCCGGTGCCCGGTGACATAACCGGTGTCCGGTGCCCGGTGCCGGGTGCCCGGTGACATAACCGGTGCCCGGTGCCCGGTGCCCGGTGACATAACCGGTGCCCGGTGCCCGGTGACATAACCGGTGGCCCGGTGATATAACCGTGCCCGGTGCCCGTGCCCTGTGGACGGTGCCCGGTGCCCGGTGCCCCGGTGCCGGAGTCCCGGTGCCCGGTGCCCGTACCCGTAACCCGGTGCCCCTACCGGACGCCTCTACTGAGAGAGGCTGGGTCAGCTTCAATCCGGTGATATATTATCAAGAACCGGCCGAACCGCCCTTGTGATAGGTATAGCTCTATGGGAACCGGTGTGATATGAGATCAGTACCGGACCCAGCAGCCCAGTATCCCCTGCATGGATCACCGGCCTATCACCTGAGCAAAGTTTCGAAGTCAGAGAACCTGACCGAACTTTCTCAACGGAACCAGATCCCCCCCGATAGGGGGATCCCATCTCGGCACACCCTCCGAAGCCTTACCAACCTCGGAAGGCCCCACCGCTCCCAAGAGCTGGAAAGCGGCCACAGACTACTTAGAACGTGAGATATGGGTCCTACGATACCCATCCTTACCCCACGTCGTATCCGTCCAACGGACAGACAACTCACATGGCCTCTCCTTGCAACACCCGCCACAGGCATAAGCACCTGTCCTTATGGGTGTCCCACGGAGAAGTCATGTGCCCACAAGCAGAGCGTAAATGCGGCATGCTAACCGGTATTGTAATACAAAACCCGATAGAATACCCCGCAATACGCTACAAAAAATGTGTCACGGGAACGAACCCACTAAGGGACGAACCCGTTAGGGTACGAAAAAACGTACACGCGAACCGCGAAAATACGTGACACAGAATAAAAGACAGTGAAAAACCCCAAAAAACGCAATGGAGAATAATCACGCAACGCGAATGAGTGATAGTAATATGTACTGAACAATATCAAATGACAAATAAGGTACAATACACGGCAGAAATTCAAAATTCGAACGAAATTATGGGAGATACAAAATATACCTGCACCCTGTATAGCGTCCTAAAAATAATAGGAGGAGTCTAAATAGCGGACTAGCCAATTGGCTGTGGGTAGAGCGGAATGGTCTATGGTGGGTTATTTGAGTGATTAGAGTAGGCAGATTTTTATTATTAGGACGATTTCATAGCAACCTATCAGTTTGCAACCATTCAGGTTAGTTTGAAGACATAAAAACACTAGGTTTTCTAAAGCGCAACATCAAGGTACACTCAGAACAACTTAAGTCTACCGCATACAAAATCCTGGTACGACCACAACTAGAGTACTGCTCCTCAGTTTGGTCCACCCACACACAAAACTCTATCTATCAACTCGAAATTGTCCAGCACAGAGCCGCTCGCTGGGCAACTCGTACATACCAGCGCATATCCAGCGTAACAAATACTTTACAAAGGCTTGGATGGCGTCGCTTAGAATTAAGACGGATAGATACCAGGCTATCCATGCTATACAAGATCACCAATGATCTTGTGGCCATCCCAGCAGAACACTACTTAACGCAAAACACCAGACCATTACGACACTCACATCTACTCCAGTACAGAATTATCTCAGCCAACACAGACTACTATAAGTACTCCTTCTTCCCATACACTGTAGCCATCTGGAATTCCCTACCTATGGGTATTCCAACCCTACCCACATTAAACCAGTTCATTGTCAGCCGGATTGAACACACCACATTTGCCTAAATCCCAGCCCTGTTTTTACTTTTATCTAGAATAACACTCCCCTGTATATACTGCCTCTGGCTTTTACTGCAACTTTTACTCCTACTAACACTCTCGTCAGTTTGACGCGCATACATGCATCTATAAGTCCCCAACAGGGGTTCTAGATTAACGGAAGATAGATATAATATTGTACTATCGCTATCGTCATCGTGATATCGCCTTCCGGATGGACATGCACGATGACGATATGATGACTATAGTACGATATAGCGATGGTACAATGACGATAGTACGATACCACAACGGTACGATGCTACGATGACGATGCTACGGTATAATATCTTATCACATTTTTGACACATTTCCGGGTGTTGTTTCTTATACACACTTTATTAGGTAAGTTTACGGTAATATTTTTGTGTCATATTGTAGAATTTTCTCTCAATAACAATATAGCGAAGTATGAATGTCAACAACCTGCAGGTCTTCTATATTTTAGTGCACAAAGTGTAAGTGCTATTACGCACATTTTTACTGTTGACAGTGGTGTAGCGATATAGTGCAACCTGTTGAATGAAATCTCCAGCTTGATACACAAGAACACATTGGCCAATCCAGGAGGTAACGACACCATATCACCGCTTAGTATTAGTAAGGACGGTACGCGAGTATAAAGTAGTGTTTCGATTCCGCAATGAATATACCATACATATATCTAGAAAACCGATCACACATATATCTAGAAAACCGATCACAAAGAAATATTGAGTCCTTCAGAAACAATGGCCAGCATGATTACAACAGAATCCAGATGTCCACACAGTCCAACATTATTCATGCAAATCATGAATGAATAATTTGCTCAAATAATATGTTGACATAATTTCATAAACACTGATAAACTCACCATTTGGTGCTCCGCGCACAGTTAAATCATGTCCTGGCAGAACCAGTAGAAGGCCTGCAAGTATTGGCAGCAGGGACATTGTGAAATTCCGCCTGTTTTAGTTTACAAATCACATCCTGAATCTCGTATAGAAGGAGCCTCTACATCCATCTTGACCTGTTTATTCACTGAAATCGGTGTGTTGTTGACGTCAATAAATAAATTTCTGACTGGTTCCCAAACTGTGAATGGACTGTAGCACTTCCGCCAACCAATCAGGAATACAGTCAACGCAGCTGGGTCGCATTCGTATCGGTTACTCGAGTGGTTGGTCTCCGAAAGTCAGGTACACATGTAACATACAGAACTGGGAGTTATGAATTAATCACCATGACCACTGGGTGCCTTCAGATATTCACACGCATTCTTATTTCATTTCTGAGCAGCTATGGCAGGGCCTATCAATTAAAATATTCAACACAGGTAACCTGGTTATGGAATACATGCAACATAGCAGATATATAAAAGACATATAGAATATTTATAATAAATGTTACGTTAATTATTTATAAACGTACTCAATTATGCCATATGCGAAGATTAATGTTCATGTGGTCCTGGTATGTGTCAACACAAACGTTTAATTCGACCTAGCTAGCAGGTAATTAAATCATGAGAATTGTCCTCGTTTGAATCTCCAAGCAAAATAAAATAAAAAAATAAGTGTAAACGGTTTACATCATTCGTCCCAGTTATAATAAAATAACTCATTAAAAGTGTCATAACATTAAAATTACACATAATATTACAGTTTTCGATTGTTTTTCTTTTCTTTATGAGTTCAGTGTGTCAGAACGTACCTGTATAATTACGTTTCGTCTGGGGCATAAGAATATATATTTAGTACTTTACTGGCGTCATAACATAACATTACGCTAGGTACCGCGTTAAGATAAGATAAGATAAATTTTATTTAACGTCGGCAAGATATATAACAAGTAACATAAGTTCTCAAGAACTTTTGAACCGACACATATAAACAGATAGGACAGTACAAAACAGCACAAGTTTGGACAGCACAATTACATGTAACATGAATATCACAATTAAGTTTGGTTCAAAAATAAAAAAATATAAAAAATAAATAGTACAATATAGCACAATTTTGGACAGCACATTTAAATAGAACATGAATATCACAATTAAGTTAAATTTAAATAAAAATGGATAAAAAAAAAAAAACGACAATTTTAACAAAACCTGATATAAATAATGCTCACTCAACCGGCTATGGCAAAACTAGTTGTTTCATCTAGAAGTTTGCACAGGCTGAGCATTTACAGTCAGTGCCGCTCCAGGATGACATTAACTGCTTAAACTGATTGAAATTTGTAATCTTTCTGAAGTCTTCGGGTAGGGAGTTCCATAAAACTGGCGCTGCATATCTAAAGGAGTTCTTGCCGTATCTGGTTGAGTTCACCTGAGGTATACTTAGAATATTTGAGTACCTAAAACTGTATTTATTCTCTCGTTTGTGGATAAGATCTGTTAAAACTGGCGGAGCCAGATCATGAAAGATTTTGAAAGTTTCTATTGCAACCACACGCATTCTTCGAATGTGTAAGGTTGGCAATTTAGCTTTCAGCAAAAGATCATTATATGAAAGATTGTAATCATTATACACAAATCTAAGAGCCCGTTCCTGTACTTTTTCGATTTTTTTGGTATTCGCTTCAGAACAAAAGTGCCATGAGAGGGGACAAAAGTTAAAATTAGACAAGATAAAAGTATAAAAAATAGTAAGCCTGTTCAGTTTTGAGAGATCTTTTCCAATACGTTTGAGAATATTAAGTTGCTGTGCTGCTTTCTTCAGAAGCTTAGAGATATGACCATCAAAATTTAATTTGAAATCAATGTCTACACCTAATAATTTTACAACTTCATCACAAGAGATAGTTACTTCCCCTATTTTAAATGCAGGTGATCTAATCAGCCGTTTTCTTCCCAACTGCTATGGCCTGAAACTTGTCTGGGTTTGCCTGCATGCAGTTAAAATCAAACCATTCAATAAGGACTTTACTCTCGGATTCTAAAACATTTGTAAGTTCATCAAAATTTGGTGAGTTAAATGAAAGTGTGTTATCATCAGCGTAATTATACAATGTTCCTTTTTTAATAAAATAAAAAATGTCATTTATAAAAACATTAAAAAAGAAGTGGTCCGAGTAATAGACCTTGGGGAACCCCCTTCTTCAGATTTGCCCATGTACCAACAATATCCCCAATTTTAATCTGCTGTTTCCGCCCGGACAAATAACTATTCATCATACAAGTTGAGTTATCTGACAGACCATATGCAGATCGTTTATTGATTAGGATATTGTGTGGTAAACAGTCAAATGCTTTAGAGAGATCCATTAAAATTGCCGCTACAAATTCATTTTTATCTAGAACTTGTTTCCAGTCTTCTAAAAGTTTTAAAAGAGTTGTCTGGCATTCGTGTCCCTTACGAAAGGCGCATAGAAAGTTATCAAAAATGTAATCAAAAAAATCTGACAGCTGATCTGATAAAACTTTTTCAAAAATGTTGGAGGTCATAGGTAGAATGCTTACAGGCCTGTAATTAGTCTTTGACATTGGGTCATTCTTTTTTGAAAAGTGGACTAACTTGGGCTTCTTTAAGTCTATCAGGGAAAAATATTAGAAGTAATTGACAAGTTTATTAAATTTGTGAGGGGCTTGACCAGAGCCGGTTTACCATTTTTTAGAAGTTTAGCCGAGATGCCGTCGACTCCCGTTGCCTTTTTTACCCCCTTATTTATTATATTGATACAGTTTCCTGATTGTTTCCTTAAAAGTGAATGCATTAGGAGGAAAGTTTTTATCTTTTAATAGCATTAAGACTAGGATGATTTTCAGGGTTAAAATTGTAATCTTTACCTATATTTTCTGCAACGTTTACAAAAAAGTTGTTAAAAACCTCAGCTACTTCAGTGTTTTTCAGTTATTAGGTTATTATTTTCGGAAATAATTATTTTTGACTGCGAGTTACAGGATTTTTTCGACAGATACGGTTTAATTGTTTTCCAGAAATCTGTTGATTTACAGCCCCCAATACATCGTTCATGAAAATAGTTATTTTATTTTTTGATTTGGTTTTAAGTTTATTTACCAAATTTCTACTTTTCCTATACAGTTCCCATGATTTGTTTGTATTATATTTTAAATATTTATTATAAGTCATTTTCTTTTGATAAATAGCTTTCCTTAACATTTATTCATGTACGGTAACGGATTGTTTTCTGTAAGCCTCTTTAATCGGTACGTGCTTATTGAAAATTTCAGTTACATCTACCTCGTATTGATCATAAGTTGAATTCACATATAATGAGTCACTGATATTTGAGCTATTTGGTTTTATTTGGATCTGAGATAATTCACAGTTTAAATGCTCAACATTTAGGTTTTTAAAACTTCTATATTTAAATTTGCTTTTTTCTATGTTTGGGGTTGTAGTATTAATTACAGTGCTTATCATATTGTGACAATCACTAACACCAGTAGGAAAATTCAACGTTCTGATGCATGTGCGTGAGCAATTTGTAAGTATGACATCCAGTAGAGAAGGCTGGCAATTTTTCATAAAACATGTGGCTTCCTTAATAAGATTGGACAAGTTGAACAATTCCATCAAATCAAACAATGTTTTTCCTTTGCCTTTACATAGCATATTGTAGTTTAGATCACCAATCACTATGTAATTATCATATGCAGAAATGCACTTATCAATCAATAATGTGAAGGATTGACTAAATAATAAATCGGGCAAGCTTGGTGGTCTATATATGCAACCAATACACCATTTTACTTTCTGAAATGTTACTTCATGTACTAAATTTTCTAGATTGCTGTGCGGGATGACATGCGTAGTTACAAGAGTTTCTACTATACTACATGGGTGTCTACATAGGCATGAAGACTTATACGATTAAAGATTCAGAAGAAGTATGTTCAATGACGTAATATACAAGTCGTATATGCATGGTCAGTCCAAGCCTGTCGTTTGTGGAAAATATACACCCACCACTCAGGCTCCATTTTACACATTAAATATACTACAATAAGCAATTAATTAATTAGTTGATTTAACCTACCAAGTTCATTCTCCTACCGCACCGTGCCAGTATATCAGACCGTGTCTGAGTGCATATGATATATGCGTGAGTCAACAGTGTTATCATATATTGTGAAGCTGGTCAGGTTAAAGCAGATCAAGCAGGGAATGATCCATACGCTATGCAAGATATGATATGTTTTTTGGGATCCAGCTACGGCTTGTCGTTATATAGAAATACGAAATGCTATTATTCGAATTAAACTGCGGCAATATAATGTTTATATATCTGTTGTTATTTGGTCAGATGACAATTCGTTACACTCATTCTGAAGACGAGAGAAAAAGAGAAGACAATACACGACGGTATGGTATTTTCCATCGTCAAGGCAAACATGACACCTGGTGTTATGTAATCCGATCGTAGACCCATTATAACTATATATAATGCTCACCTGGTAACTGGACCTAACGGACCCTAGACATAACGGACCCGGACATAACGGACCCGATTTCGGACGAAACGGACCCGATTTCTGGACATAACGGACCCGATTCATGGACATAACGGACCCCGTGTGGACATAACGGACCCCGTATAAAACCTATCAGAAATGCTATTTTTTTTACTTTTTTTGTAGTAAACTTTTAAGAAATTATTATTTTAATGTAATTTTATGTTTTAAACTCTCTAAATTTTACGGAAAAAAGTTGTTGTTGGCAAAATTTCCGGGGGGCAATTGTGGAATTCGCACATCGCAAAGGCTTCCGGGCTAATTAATCCCCTCCGGATATGGCCGGATATTGCCAGTGGACTAAACTGTGTTTGACACGTTCCAATCTGCAATATTCGGTTTAATCACGTTACTTATAGAAGACAATTTAACTTTCAAAAATGAATAACATTTTAGAAGTATTTTAATAAATTGTCTTTTCTTCAATTTGTATAGAAACAGTAATAAAATACGATTTAAAGTTTAGTAAGAAAAATGCACAAACGCATAAAATGAAAAGTTTGTAGTGCATTAGAATTTACTCACAAAAGCCTAAAACCATAAAATCGCTAGTTGGGAGTGCTTTAGAACTAAATAATTTCCTTGAATGACAAGTTGGGAGTTCTTATATTATTATTATTAAATTATAAACATAATTTTTTCCCGATTTGTACTTTATTTCCCAATTAACATTCCCAACTTTCATTTTCCATTAGACCAATCATCAATATATAACAACAATATATGAAAATAGTATTTCTTATAGCATTTCTGATAGGTTTTATACGGGGTCCGTTATGTCCACACGGGGTCCGTTATGTCCAGGAATCGGGTCCGTTATGTCCAGAAGTCGGGTCCGTTTCGTCCGAAATCGGGTCCGTTATGTCCGGGTCCGTTATGTCCAGGGTCCGTTATGTCCATAATTCGCTCACCTGTATATATGGTTAAAAACAATTCTCTATATTTGACACGGGTTAACTACGTACAAACTGGTGTCATGTTGCTTTGCATACGTAAAAGTTATTACAGACAAAGTCACGGATGTAATAAAGTCACCTGTCATGTCTTCTTTAGAATCCTCTCTCTCATCGATTTTAAATTTAATGCATTTTCCCGTTTTAATATTTGTTTTGACCGATTATACGAGCTGCTTATGAACGTTAATATGGCACGTAACTATTTTCAAATAAAATACGATAAATCGATAACAAATTATGTAACATATTTATTATTATATTAATAACCATTATTATATAAATAAATAATAATTATTATTATTGTTATTATTATATAATGTTTAACGTTTTGACTCCTAGGCATCCTACATTTGATATTTCCTTGCTACTTTTCGGACTACTGTGTAATGTGATTTTTGTTGACGTGAACGTCGTGATACATGGTGTAGATCCAGATGAGATGGCTCACTCGAGTAACAGTAAACTGTCGCCTTAAACATCGCACGAATATCACAATTAACAAACATGGCAGCCATGGGAGAGGCAATTTATGAGGTATGTACATTTTATTAATTTACTAATTATGCCTTATACTATTTATTGTAGCATTTAACAATGCGTTATATAAACGGTATACTTTGTACAATAATGGCGATATATACCGTTAATTTGATGACTTTATACGATAACATGTAATATAAATCAACTCCAAATTGTGTACATGAATCATATTCGTAAACAAACGACCCGGAAGTGAAGTTTCGCTTAATTGTTGCATGATACCAGATCTTGGACATTCTTTCATTTTCGTATTCAAGCATATACACATTTATCATCCACTTTCACAGCTTGTTTGGCAGTACATGAGAATCAGGTAAATGATACCAGAATTAATAATAATATTTTTTACTTGGATTTTTTTCATTCTTCTTTGAGAAGTAGATCTATGGTTAGTGAACACTAACTTGTTTTATTAGTTGACTTATTTGAATAATCAGTATATACCCTATTCTCTGCTACTTTCAATTTTATATGGATATTGCTTTCTTTTACATAAGCTGCAAACTGTATGTACTGGATATAAACTTAAATAAAACAGCTACAAAACAAATCCAATTATCTCCTTTCATCATCTCCAGCACTGTTTCACCGCATTACCATCATGTATTTGATTTTTAAATGTCCTACAAATGTGCATGAAAATGGAGTTGAAGCATGTTTCTTCAACACTTGATCAGGTTTTGCAAGCAAACAGTGGTGATGGCCTAAATTTATCAGGGGACACGTTAAAGGCTCATTTTGGTGCATTAATACAGGGCTCCAGATAAGTACAGTACACTCGGAGTGCTTTGTCCCTTTTCCCATTCGACCCCGTGATCGGATGGAGAGTGGGCATAAACATTCCTCACACCGTGTCGGGTGGAAATCCCACCCGTCACGGTGGAGAGGCAAAAATCACCACCGTGGGAATATTTTAAAGACCAAATCTGCTGCACACCGCGTTCCCCCGTGACCCACCGTATTAGCCCACAGCGCATCACCGTGCCAGCGTACAGGTAATGTGGTCAGAGAGGAGTGCATATATGGCTGACAAAACTTTGAAAATCGTCTCTTACAGTACAGGCACCGCGAAACCCGCATATTTTTTTATTTGCCGATTTTTTTCGGCCTTGAGGAATTTCATACACTTTGCTGCAATTTCTTTAAGGTCACATATCGTCACGCGAATCGGCGTAATATCTCCAAAAATGTGTATGGAAGTAAAGGAACATATCTTCTGTATCGTAACATCGGCCTATATACACATGTATTACATTGCCGACGTCACGTTTATATATATATATATTATATTTTTCCAATCAAAATTTAAATACGGTCATAAGTATTCATTTCCAATAGATCGGTAAATGGAAATTATTACCTTAGAGGTAATTAGAAAACGTTAGTTTTCGTTGATTTTATGACCGACGACTTCCGTTTCGGCCTTCAACCAACTCGTCCGTCAGCCAACTCATAATAATACACAATAGCGACATGTCCAATGTTCATCAGTTGACAGTCGACAGGTTGCGGCATGTCCGTATGTAGCCGGGTGGAATAAGTTGTGCACTCGAAATCTCGCGATCACGCTTCACGATCGCAACCTATGCGAGTAACGCGAACACACGAGGTTGTCACATGTCCTAACAGAACACGTACACATTGTTTTAGGAAGACAGTTCTTATGTGCAGCCAAAACTATTTGTATTAAGAAATAGAACAAATGCGGACAAACATCAGTAGTTCTAGACAACAAAAACATAATAAATGTCTTAGGAGACGATTCTAATGTACTGCCAATACATGTTTATTGAAAAGAAAACATATTTCGATACGTGTTATTGGTTGCTGTATCGCATCATCGACCTATACACAAAATCGCGAAAACGCGAGACCAAATCGCGAGACTGCAAAATCGCGAGGCGAAAACATGATATATATTCTATTGTATTCAATATTGCGTTTTCGCCTCGTGATCGCGTGTTTTTGTGAATGCGATGAGTTCCGTTTTCAAACGGCGCATAAAGAAATATGCCGCCGTGCCCACCTATCCCAAACTAGCACATTTGCGACATATCATTTTCTGTCTAGCTGCACACCTGATGGTGTTTACAATCATCTGTTGGTAATCCAGTTTCACGTGCAAAGTGTGACCTGGTGACCGACATTTAGAATTCGGCAGAAACAAACATATCAAAACAACGCTATGTAGTCGCTCACGTCCATCGCATCGCCGATAAATTGATAATTACACATTAGCTTGACATAGTGCATTTTCACATTTGTTTGATTTCTTGATAAAGCAAGATTTGGCAGCACATGAGAATCGTCTCCTAAGTCGATTATTTGTAAAGAAATACAAATGTATTCATGTTTTCTTTTCACATTTGTTGATTTCTTAATAAAATAGGTTTGTCGACACATGAGAATCGTCTCATTAGACGATACTAATGTTTTTTTTTTCTTCAATTTTTTTTTTTATTTCTTAATAATAACACATGTTTTGGCAACACATGAGAATAGTCTCCCATGACAAAACCATTTATATTTTGTACGAATATTAGCATTATTGTCAAGCCCGTCTGCGGAAAGCGAGACATAATGCACTTCTCACAATGACGTGTAGGATACACTGTCAAAACATGTTTTGTTGAGAATACGTTACATTTTCGTTTCAGCTCTCGCGATCACGCTTCCCGTTTTCTCAATCTACGCGCAAGATCGCGAAAGGAGACGATTCTCATATGCACAGTACTGTCAAAACATAGTTTTGTTGTGAGATCATCGTTTCATTTTCTGTTTCGCGAAATTGTAACATATTTTGTGATATTTCATCGTTTCTTAGAAAGACAGATCTCATCGTGCTGCCAAAACAGTTTTTATTAAGAAATGGAACAAATGTGGACAAACATCAATATTTCTGACAATAAAAACATGGTTTGGCAAAACATGAGACGATTCTGATGTGCTGCCAGTACATATTTATTGAGTAAATAAAGATTCCGTTACCTTTTTTGGAGATTCTACACCTTCTCTCCGACCAATACTTGTTTTCGACACAACTTAACCTTTAGATGTCATTTTGTAACATTTGGTGTCTCACTTTCCAACGCCGACACACGTCCCAGTAGGTCACCGCACGTGCATATGATGATGTATGACGTGATCAGGACAAAACCGGGCTTATTGCATATGTGACTAGCGAAGACCAACACGTGTTCACCATCAGTAGATCGTAACATGTCCCTAACAGGACACGTAAATCGTTTTAGGAGACGATTCTCATATGCTGCCAAAATATGTTTATTAGAAAAAATAATATTATTTTTTTGACAAAACATGAGAATTGCCTCCTAAAACACGAGAATTATAATGGTGTTCTGTTAGTGTCGTGTAACTCGCATTTACTCGATCTCGACCTACTACACAGATCGCGAAAACCCTTTCATATGTATCTGACATATTCCCCAATATCCACATTTCTTCTATTTCTTAATTAAAAGAATGTTTTACAGCACATGATAATCGTTTCCTAAGGCGATTATGATACTACAGTGTCCTGTTAGGGCCAGTTACATTCTCGCGTTTTCGCGATGTCGATCCATGCGCCAGATCGCGAAAACGCAAAGTGAGATCGCGAGGTGAAAATGGGACATTATATTATATTCAGTCGTGCGTTTTCGCGCTCTCATCGCCTCGCGTTTGGAATTGCGTTTTACTTGCATGCATGCGCAAAGCGAAATTTCAAGACGTATCCGTTTTATACACCATGAGCAAACCCTGTATTTACAAAAGTTTCAGCGGAAGGCGATTTCGCGATGCCAAAGTGCGAGATGATTCTCATGTGTTTAGGAGACGATTCTCATGTTTTGTTCTTGTTATGAAATATGTTTGTTTGAAAGGAAAAATGTATATATTTATAAAAAAAAACGAATAAAAAAACACTAACGTAAGTCAGAATAAGTGTAAATGTTTGGGTACTACGCTATGACTGTACAGGTAAGCCAGCCTGGCGTCCCGGTGGAACGCGGGGTCGTATCACGGGGAACACCGTGGCCGTTTTATTGCTATTGGAAGTTCGTCCAGCTTGGTCTCCGTCCGCGGTGGTAATACAGGTAAAATATATGGTCACCGTGGGAGGCACATAACTCCCACCGTGATTTTCCCACTCTGAGAAAAATTCCTCCCACCGTGAGAGAGTGGAAAAGGGACAAAGCACTCTGAGTGTACTGTAATTAGTAATTGAGTATTGTCACTCCATAATTTCTGAAGCAATTGGGTATTTCAAAATTTTAATTGGGTAAATAAATTCACACTACTGTTTACACATCAGCAGACCGCAATTATTGAATAGTTTGCTTCTAAATGAAAACATGTCTTGGCATTTCATAGGAGACAATTCTAATGAAATACCAAGATGTGTTTTCATGGAAAATAAGAGAAATATGCTATGTTTGTGGTCTGTTTATTGTTTTCTGCAGCGTGATAAATGTACCATACGTTTTTTATTGCTTTTTAATACTCTCTTCTTCTGATTTCAATTGGGTTTTTGGCAATTTTTATTGGGTAATAATTCCAGCACAAAAATATTTACACAATTCCCTAACATTTGATTGGCCCATAGCAAGTCTATGTCCAAAATTTATATCCCAGTAAACTCCCACGCCGAACTACTTTCCGTAACTGTGAGGCGCAATTAAAATAATTCTTAAGAAAACGGAAGATAAACATATTTTCTTGATGAATTTATTTCAAATGCTGGGATTATAAGGAATGAATGGCCTTTTTGTGGAATTTATCGGGGATATAAACTTGGAAAAGTCGCGGGAATACTGGACGAGGCCTTCCGGGGTTCGTCCAGTATTCCCGCGACTTTTCCAAGTTTATACCCCGATAAATTCCACAAAAAGGCCATTCATTCCTATATTAAGCAAATCTGCAGTTTATCTGGAGCTCTGTTAGTACATACTGTCAATTGATGTATCTCAGTACTCGGCTAGTGATGTATCTCAGTACTCGGCTAGTGATGTATCTCAGTACTTGGCTAGTGTTTTTTGTCGCGCCCGCTTGCGGAAAGCGCGATATAGTCTGCACGAATGTCCGTCACGAATGAAAACGGACAGAGATTGACGAAAACGGACAAAGACTGATTACTTACATGTACATGCCACAGGTGGAAGACTCGGACCTATGACACCAAAAAAAAAGCCTATTGAAAAAATCCCATTACCCCACCCACTTGGTCTCGTACAGTACCATATGGTACTGTACGAGACCAAGTGGGTGGGGTAATGGGATTTTTTTAATAGGCATTTGTTTTGGTGTCATAGGTCCGAGTATTCCACCTGTGGTACATGCCTGGAGGTAAGTACTCCTGCAGCTCAGCAGGCGGTCTTACGCGCTCGATAGTTTTGGAGAATATTTGAGAGGATTCCTGTTGTCTAAAGTGGATTTATCTTTTACATCTGTATCGTAATATCGGCCTATACACATGCATCACGTCACGTTTATATCTATATAATATTAGTTTTCCGATCAAAATTTGCAGACATCGTAAATACGGTATAATTATCCATTGCCAACATATCGGTAAATGGAAAGTGCGGTAAATGGAAAGTGCGATTATTACTTTAGAGGTAATTAGAAATTGTATCGGTCCCATTATTATTCGTTGATTTTACGACCGACCTCCGTTTCGCCCTTCGACCAACTCGTCCGTCAGCCAACTCAAAATAATACACAATAGCGACATGTTCAATGCACAGGTTGAAGTAACAGACCGAGGTCTATAAATACATTAAATATGCCAAAAAGCATCAATAAATGAAGAAAAAAAATAAACTAAGAATTTGTTTTTACCTCCTCCATATATTCCATTATGCAAGGTTGCTTACTTTTTAATAGGCCGAACCCGGACAGCCTCGAGACAACGGACTCTCACAAAACGTCAACCGAGTTATATCATTGTTGCCTATTGCAGAAGTTGGGAGAATGTTAGTATTCCGTAACGATATATTCCCCGATGCGCAATGTCAACGCGTTTTCGAGCTATCGATTGTTTTGTTTTTAAAAAATTATCTTCATTGCTAGGTCGGGAAAGAATGGACACATTTCCGAGGCCGATACTGCTATATAAAGGAGTAAACATCGGGTTCAAAATACACTTTTACGTCGTCCTGGCCCGTAAAGAAACATTTTACATAGAGAAAACATTGTTTCCAATCAAACATTTGATCAAACCTACATTTATACCTGTTCTGTGCGTCACGACAGACAATTTAATCGCACAGACATTTCTATCATTTCTCAGGAAGCCATGACACTATGTTCATCCGGAATTCCGTGTGACGTCATCTCACAAGCTGGCGACTTGCCTTCCGCGGTTATCGGCCAATCATATGAGCCGCGTCGCGAGAAAACCTGTCTTCGGGAATCTGACGATGTCACAAGATATGACGTTGTGAACGAGATTTCCAATTATAGACGTTTGTCAGACCGCCATGTTAGGTTTGTTCCGTGGTGTTAAAAGTTATCTAACGAACAGAACAACAATGTACCTCTATTTTTATTCGAAACGGGCATATCTTATATATGTTTTTATTAACAATAATGGCGTAAGGATAATTTTCTTTTATTATTTTGCTATTGGTATCATATAAAAATGTTTGTCTGTTGACATGTGTTTTTTATGTTCCTTTATTTTCACATAATATTTTCTTTGACACAGTTTACAGATAACTGTCCATGTTAACTGTTATCGACCACCATTTACAGGTGAAAACTCTGTGTAAGCTACATTTTTTATTTACATGTACATACAAATAATGGGCATCATATTTGTAGACCTACATGTATGTAGCCTGGGCCAGGTTTCCCGCACAACTATATGTTTCAGATCTGGTTAAATCGTAGCGAATTTTCAGTCTATTGATCAATCCTTTCTTTCTAATACAATGTTTAAAATTAAAAATTACTCAACCTTTACCGATTTTAAGAAATAAATATCTCCTGCAAAAAAAAATAACAAAGCCATGGACTAGTATAGCCACAGATCAGTCTCATATGTGCATATGCGCCGTCTGATCAGAACATACGATGTTCGCCATTCAGTCACTGGGGGATCCTTTCTCGATCACCGACAGGATATGGGTCGCCGATCGTACATTTATTGCAGATATTGTAAGGTCCCGTTTTTTTCACAATGTGGTCAAAGTACAGCTGTAAGCGGGACGATGTCGCGAACATTCGACGTTTCTGTTGTCTGAATATGAAAAGCTTCAATCTGAATGCACGCTAACATGTGTGTCATGTTCATATAAAAAATACGGTGGGATGATATTTCAAGGCAACATGTTTGGGACATGTGACACGTACACATACAATAATATCACATATCTCTCTTGAAATAAATACTGTTTAAACCAAATAATACAAAAAGTCAAGAACTAGATCTCTTGACTTGGGGGTATTGTTATTATTTTACATC
Organism: Conchocele bisecta; assembly: GCA_029237695.1. Lineage (NCBI taxonomy): Eukaryota > Metazoa > Mollusca > Bivalvia > Lucinida > Thyasiridae > Conchocele > Conchocele bisecta. The sequence continues at coordinate 25,807,639 of CM055271.1, read as the reverse complement.
TCCTACACCCTCACCTCTCATTTCTTCGTACTTTGGGACCCCCGTATTTTGAGTTGAGTCTTCAAAAGACAAACTGCTACCGTAACACTCCCAAAACAAACACAAGTGGGTGGTAGGACAAGCTGATCACAAGCTGAGGTAACAACTGTCTCAAATATGTTACCATAGCCAGTTTGGCCATGTGGCAGACTTCCACGCGCTACCCTTGAAGGTGGTCTCCTATTAGGCGAGTGAGAGACTGCGATGCAGTAGAAATAACACGTAAGCGATGCAGGCTTTTGCTCTCACGCTATTCCAGTGATTGTGTACATAGTGAGTAACACATGACAGTAAGGGTGCCTGTCATCAGACATGAACACTGCCTTTCAGAGCAAACAGTTTTTTATACCCACTTTTTTAAAAAAAATAAATGGGTATATTGTTTTCGTCACGGGTGCCTGTCCGTCACGTTTCATGTCAGAAGTAAAACCGTGTATCTGTAATAGGTAGGGTCTTGAAACTTGGTGTGTCCCTTCCTTATGGTGTGTAGATGCGCAGTGAATTTTGATTCGGCCCCCGGTCATGAATTATCTCCCCCTTTTCAACTTCGCATTTGGGAAACGTGGGTATATTGCGATGGCGCGCCATCGACTGTGCTCTAGTTGTAATGTAATTTAATGTTGAATGTATTGTTCTCCCCGTTATGCCCCCTTATCATGTTTATTTCCTTTCCATTTATATATTTTAACTAAACGGTCTTAATAGACCTAATCAAAACAATTAATGTTAATCAACAAACTCAAACTTCCGTGGCTTTTCCTACAATTATAAATTGTTAAAACGCTCAATAAACATGACGTCAAAAAGAATAAATCAGCACACCGAATCAGCACACCGAATCAGCACGTACCCGCGCACGTTCATACTTGCTGGTACATGAACTTACCGGTGTAGCAGGCCACTTTCCCCCCCAGTCAGAAATCCCCCCGGGGGGGATTCTTTGGGCCGGCCCGAAATCCCCCCGGGGGGTCCCCCCCAGGGGGGTTTCCAACTAGTCAACTTTCCCCCCCCACCAGTCAGAAATCCCCCCCACCAATTTTTTTCAAACAATGACAGGTTAAATGCTAAATTAGCAACTAACATTAGTTTTAAGTATTTGAAGTATGTATGGCGGCTATATATAGCTAAATTATCAGTTTGAGGGGGTGGGGGGGGGGGGGGAGTTTGGGCCGGCCCGAAATCCCCCCCCCCCCCACCCCCCCCCCCCCCCCATAATTGTTTTCAACACTGACAGGTTGAATGCTGAATTAGCAGGTTGAATGCTAAATTAGCAACTAAGATGAGATTGCAGTATTTGAAGTATGTATGACGGCTATATATAGATAAATATCAGTTTCATGGGGGGGGGGGAGTTTGGGCCGGCCCGAAATCCCCCCCCCCCATATTTTTGTTTCCACAATGACAGGTTAAATGCTGATGTATCAGGTTAAATAATGCTGAATTAGCAGGTTACATGAGATTGAAGTATTTGATGTATGTATGACGGCTATATATAGTTAAACATCAGTTTCATGGGGTGGGGGGGGGGGGTGGGGGGCCGGCCCGAAATCCCCTCCCCCATATTTCTTTTTCAACAATGAATGCTGAATTAGAAGGTTAAATGCCAAAGTAGCAACTAAGATGAGATTGCAGTATTTGAAGTATGTATGACGGCTATATATAGATAAATATCAGTTTCATGGGGGGGTGGGGGGGGGGAGTTTGGGCCGGCCCGAAATCCACCCCCCCCCCATATTTCTTTTTCAACAATGACAGGTTAAATGCTGAATTAGAAGGTTAAATGCCAAATTAGCAACTAAGATGAGATTGCAGTATTTGAAGTATGTATGACGGCTATATATAGATAAATATCAGTTTCATGGGGGTGGGGGGGAGTTTGGGCCGGCCGCCCGAAATCCCCTCCCCCCCCCCCCCCCTATTTTTTTTCAACAATGACAGGTTAAATGCTGAATTAGCAGGTTAAAATTAGCAACTAACATGAGATTGAAGTATTCGGTGAATGTATGACGGCTATATATAGATAAATATCAGTTTCATGGGGGGGGGGGGAGTTTGGGTCTGGACCGAAATCCCCCCCCCCTCCCCCCCCCCCCCATAAGAAGAATGAATCCACCATCAAGAAGAAGCAACCACAACGTCTTGTCAGCAGGAGCAAACTACGGAGAACACAACACCAACGACGACCTACGAGGAAGCCAGCACCTACTACCATCTCGCCCACCATTACACCCATGAAACTTCGACTACGTCCCGCTTCATCCCCAGCCATACGTGCAGCTCCATCTCCCATCATACACAGACTGCGCCGGAGGAGTTTATTGAAATGTCGAAAAGTGTCTCTAAAAAATCCTCAAGTAAGAAGCATCACACCGAAAAAGAACATCCCATTCAACCCGCCCAACAGAACTAATTGTGAAAAATTGTGTAAAAAAATCGGAACGCGTTTCATTCGGCGACCTAACTACAAGACAACTTCAGGGGGTGTTGCTGGCCGACCAATCAGACTACATAAAGTACGTGGTGATGGTAACTGCTTTTTCCGGGCAATTAGTTATTCAGTGTCTGGAAGTGAAGACTCATATGTCCAGTGCAGAGATTCAGTTGTCCAGCACATGGGATCTAAATCTGTTTCGACCCAATTGGAAGGGTACTTAAACCAAAAACCTGGGAAGTATCTGAATGACTCCAAAATGCAGTGTAATGCCGTATGGGCAACCGATGCAGAAATAATGGGATGCGCATCGCTGTTAGAAACTGACATCATATATTCATGTGTGCCGACAAACACTGGAGTTAAGTATGCTTGGCTCAGGTATCCCTTTGGATTTACATTCGACAAGAAGAGTGATAAGGCAATATATCTCCAGAATCTCAACAACGATCATTTCGATGTGGTTATGGACTGCTAAGTTGACAAATTGTATATTTAGAGAGGCATAACAGGATTTTCCCAAAAATAATTGATAATTATCATCATGGTCCTGCAGGAAGTGGTCTGGTTTAAGATAGATGGCGATACTCGGTTGGCTTGGTTGTTTCCACCAATATAGGTACATAAATGTACGATTTCTATTCTGTATCAAGTTCGCAAAATCTTATGTTAATGTACCGATATCGGTGGAAATAGAAACAATCCAGCTAGATTGTATCATTATGTGCATGGCCCTATTGTTATGCCACCGGTCTGTCATATTGTTCTGTTAACCAGTTTGTCAGGCAAGGTTGGATGGTATTTTAGAATATGCGATGGGTATATATATATAATAGAGGTTCATCCTTTTCTGAATGCCGACCTACATGGTTTGGCTCTCAAGAAACGTTTATTATGTTATTCCAATTTGCTGTCTAAGTGCTATACAATGTGCTTGTACATGTATGTGTGCTAATGCTGCAGTGTTGTCATATTTCGTTGTCATGCAAGCAGGAGGAGAAACAACGAAATATAAAAATTAGATCACATGAGATGTCTTAGACATAGGGCTGGGTCATTGCACAGCAAGCCAGTTACTACTATAATGCTATAACAGGCGCTGCACATACAGAGTATATATTCTTGTATATTGTCATTGGTCGGCAACAGATTCATTCACAATACGGCACATCAACCGCATATTGCCATGTTGGATGCTCTCAGTACATTTGCTTTTGCAATGAATCCATTTCATATCAAGAAAACCGTTAGTATATTCACCTAACCAAATTAGATTGTTCGCCAGAACTACAGAAATTTGAGCCAGTAGTGTAGCAGTTTAACCAAAATCTGTAAATATATGACAATAAACAGGAATACATACTTTGAATTTGAGGTACCTTAGGAGATTTCATTCATTGTTGTAACCACGTGTACATTCTGTATATAGTACTATAGTACAAAAGCATGGTGCCGAGCATAAAATGTATAGTATGTGTCTAACCAAAAAAGGAATGGATTTTATTGACTTGTGAATGGATCTGTGTGAATGTGATATATTCATTAAACTGGTAATATTATTTAAAATATTGCTACGTACCATTTTAGTCTTGTCTGGCAAATACCTGTGTAGCTCTTGATGAGCTAGCACACCCATTTTACCTAATAAGCATATTACAGGCAACATGGGAGGTTTAGCCATGTATTGACATGAAGTATAGGCCAAGATCAATCTCAATGAACCCCATTCTCGTGTGTTGAGAGACAAGTGAAATGGTACATGTAGCAATATTTTAAAGAATATTACCAGTGTAATCATGCAATCAATATAATTGGCCCTGGGGTTGCATCGACATGGCACCAGGTCAGGATATTCTACCGTCATCCTTACTGGAATGCCGACCTACATGGTTTGGCCCTTTTGTACCATTTTGCCCCCCTGGTACTTGAGAGCTAAATCCTGTTATGCTCCATTAAGAAGTAATAAGCTTATAGCTAATCATGTTACTTTGGGGCAGAGCTTAGTGACTCTGGTGTGGCATGGACCTGGCACCAGGTCAGGATATTCTAATTTCAGGGCTGAATATATAGTTTATGTAAATATTGAGCTCTGATTTTGGGAATTTCCCTCATTTTTTACAGGTTGAATGCGGGATAATCCATCCTGTTGGCCCGGCCTTACATGACCCTGGCTGTTGATAGGCCGTTAAACACCAGTGCTGATATATATTTGCTGTAAATATTGGGCTCTGATTTGCTGATTTTCCCATCATTAGGGACAATTTGTATTCGGGAAACTCCTACCCGCTGGCTTGGCCTTAAATTGCATTAGTTGTTGATAATCCACCAATGATCACTAAATTTATAATGGTTGATCAGATGTAATTCATCTATTACATTGAATGCAGTGTAGTTCATATGTAAGAAAATTTACTTGTATATAGACTTTCAAATGAAAATGTTATATTGGTAAACAATGGCTGAAACAGATCAAATTTAGTAGCAGTTGTCAGTTCATAATCTATTTTTGTTTTATATGTCTATGAAATCGACTTACAGAACTTCATTGGAATTGCATCACAATTTGCTTAACAGTTAGTTCACCACCAAAATATGACCTGGCAATTAAGTGGTCATCAATCTTGAAATTATTCTTAAGTAATAATATTTGCTCCACATTCCATGTTCAATGTCTTGTTTATCTAAACTCAGAAATACAATTGTCACAATTTATGTTCGTTGTTGTTAAATATTTGCCCCACAAGCTAATCCAGTCATGATTTGGTATCTAATGTTCATTCTGTCAAGTGGATGGTAGTACGGAGCAACGAAGGGTAATTTAACGATGGGCATTCATTTTTACCGAAAGGCCGACCTACATGGTTCAGTCGTTTCAGCCCCCTGGTACTTGAGAGTTAAATCCTATTATGCTCCATTAGGAGGTACATGTAATAAGCTTATAGCTACTCCTGTTTCATTGGGGCAGAGCTAAGTGATTCTGGTGTGGCATGGAGGATATTCTAATTTCAGGGCTGAATATATAGTTCATATAAATATTGAGCTCTGATTTGGGACTTTCCCTCATCTTCAACAGATTGAATAAAAGAGTCAATCCGCTCCACCGGCTTTACATGACCCTGGCTGTTAGGCCAATTAAACACCAATATTCAATTAATCATTCTGTCAGCACTACTAGAATGCCTAAAGAACATGGTTTGACCCTCATGTACATTATTGGCCTGATGCTTGATAGCTAAATCCTGTTATAACAGTTTTAATACAGTCAGACCTCCACGAACATCCACCTCTACAACAGCCACATATTCAAATGGCAAAATTCTAAGTGATGAACATTATCAAGCGGGTGGTTAAATGCTGAATTAGCAGGTTAAAATTAGAAAATAACATTATATTGAAGTATTTGGTGTATGTATGACGGTTATAAATAGATAAAATTTTAGTTTGAGGGGGGGGGGGAGGAGTTTGGGCCGGCCCGAAATCCCCCCCCCCCATATTTTTTGTTCGACGATGGCAGGTTAAATGCTGAATTAGCAGGTTAAAATAAGAAACTAACATGATATTGAAGTATTTGGTGTATGTATGACACGGCTATATGCCGCCCAAACCCCCCCCCCCCCCCCCCCCCCCCCCCGCCCTCAAATTAATTTTTTTTATCTATATATAGCCGTCATACATACACCAAATACTTCAATATCATGTTAGTTTCTAATTTTAACCTGCTAATTCAGCATTTAAACTACCATTGTTGAAACAAATATATAGGTGGGAGGGGATTTCGGGCCGGCCCAAACCCCCCCCCCCCCTCTCAAATTAAAATTTTATCTATATATAGCCGTCATACATACACCAAATACTTCAATCTCATGTTAGTTGCTAATTTTAACCTGCTAATTCAGCATTTAACCTGTCATTGTTGAAAGAAAAATATTTGGGGGGGGGGGATTTCGGGCCGGCCCAAACTCCCCCCTCCACCTCAAACTAAAATTTTATCTATATATAGCCGTCATACATACACCAAATACTTCAATATCATGTTAGTTTCTTATTTTAACCTGCTAATTCAGCATTTAACCTACCATTGTTGAACAAAAAATATGGGGGGGGTGGATTTCAGGCCGGCCCAAACTCCCCCCCCCCCCCCCTCAAACTGATATTTTAGCTATATATAGCCGCCATACATTCTCAAATACTTCAATATCATGTTAGTTGCTAATTTAGCATTTAACCTGTCGTTGTTTGAAAAAAAATTGGGTGGGGGGGATTTCTGACTGGTGGGGGGGAAAGTTGACTAGTTGGAAATCCCCCAGGGGGGATTTTGGGCCGGCCCAGATTTTCCCCCTTCCCCCCGGGGGAGGAAGTAGGCTAGCCCAAACTCCCCCCCTCCCGGGGGGATTTCGGTGGGGGGGGGATTTCTGACCGCTACACCGGTTTGACTTTGTCGCTTTGCACATTCATGTGTTACCAAAAGACTCAAGCTCATCCGTCTTTACATTCATTATTCAATGCCAAACATGCTTCTAGTTCGATTATGTCAACTTGCAAACTGTTGTAAATGTTGGCGTATACTTTATCTGTAACGGTATGTACTGTAACATCATTTACGTCGCATGAGGTCGCTTTTACGTGACGTCTCTTTTGCTCAAACGACCTGCATAGTTGTGTTGTATAAACTATAATATCTTAATGAATATTGCAGATATTATGATCAACTAAAAAGCGTTAAATTCACCATACAAATACCATTGTCATAGTAACAAAATGTCATATTGACCAACAATTACCCGAAGACAGGTTTTCTCGCGATGTGGCTCATATGTAGTGTAACAACGACTGTACTTTTAGCGATGACGTCATCGGTGAAGCCCACGGTGATTGGAAAACATGGCTTCCTGAGAAATGATAGAAATGTCTGTTGTGACGCACAGAACGGGTATAAATGTAGGTTTGATCAAAAGTGTATTTTGAACCCGATGTTTACTCCTTTATATAGCAGTATCGGCCTCGGAAATGTGTCCGTTCTTTCCCGACCTAGCAATGATGATAATTTTTTTAAAACAAAACAATCGATAGCTGAAAAACTCGTTGACATAGCGCATCGGAGAATATATCGTTGCAGAATACTAACATTGTCCCAAAGTTCTAATGTTTTGTCCAAAAAAAATAGTGATGCTTTTTGTCACATTTGATTGATTTTGGCATTTCTTTCCTTCATTTATAAGGGATGGGTTGTGGCTAGGGGTTAGAACATCTGACTTCCAATCTGGAGGTTGTGGGTTCAAACATCGTCTTATGCATCAAAAATACTTTCATAGACTAATAGCAACTTTCACGAGGAGGTCCGTGACCGTCCAAAGGAAATAATGAAAGGTCCGAAGACCTATTATATGGCCTGTTGCACAGTAAAGTAGCCAATTGGGTGAAAAAACATGTACAGCCTAAATACAATAAGAATATGTAACACAATTTAAATCATTTTGGTTTTATGTTAAAGCCAGTATTATTACGCTCGTGTAGATGCGACTTTTGTTTAAATCGGTCACTGGAAAGTGTTTTTTTTTTATTTATAATGGCAAAATATGGCCATTTTTGTCGCGCCCGCTTGCGGAAAGCGCGATATAGTCGGCCGTTTGGCGTACGTACGTACGTAGTACGTACGTACGTACGTACGTACGTACGTACATGTGTCCGGTTAAAGTTTTTGGTTAAGTTGTTTGGTTAAGTTTTTTGGTTAAAGTTTTTGGTTAAGTTCTTTGGTTAAAGTTTTTGGTTAAGTTTTTTGGTTAAAGTTTTTGGTTAAGGTTTTTGGTTAAGTTTTTTGGTTAAAGTTTTTTGTTATACTATATCTCTGCAACTGCTTTGCCCATTACCTTGAAACTTCACATGGGTGTTGATCATCATCTATATTTTCATTCTACCCCCCTCCCGTGCTGCCCCTGTGCCCAATGTCAAATTACTTTGAAGTTTTTGGTTAAGTGCACCCCCCCCCCCCCCCCCCCCATCAAACTGATATTTTAGCTATGTATAGCCGCCATACATACTCAAATACTTCAATATCATGTTAGTTGCTAATTTAGCATTTAACCTGTCGTTGTTTGAAAAAAAAATTGGGTGATTTCTGACTGGTGGGGGGGGAAGTTGACCTACTTGGAAATCCCCCCGGGGGGGATTTTGGGCCGGCCCAGATTCCCCCCGGGGGAGGAAGTAGGCTAGCCCAAACTCCCCCCCCCCCGGGGGGATTTCGGTGGGGGGTGGGGGGGGGATTTCTGACCCGCTACACCGGTTTGACTTTGTCGCTTTGCACATTCATGTGTTAAATTACCAAAAGACTCAAGCTCATCCGTCTTTACATTCATTATTCAATGCCAAACATGCTTCTAGTTCGATTATGTCAACTTGCAAACTGTTGTAAATGTTGGCGTATACTTTATCTGTAACAGTATGTACTGTAACATCATTTACGTCGCATGAGGTCGCTTTTACGTGACGTCTCTTTTGCTCAAACGACCTGCATAGTTGTGTTGTATAAACTATAATATCTTAATGAATATTGCAGATATTATGATCAACTAAAAAGCGTTAAATTCATCATACAAATACCATTGTCATAGTAACAAAATGTCATATTGACCAACAATTACCCGAAGACAGGTTTTCTCGCGATGTGGCTCATATGTAGTGTAACAACGACTGTACTTTTAGCGATGACGTCATCGGTGAAGCCCACGGTGATTGGAAAACATGGCTTCCTGAGAAATGATAGAAATGTCTGTTGTGACGCACAGAACGGGTATAAATGTAGGTTTGATCAAAAGTGTATTTTGAACCGGATGTTTACTCCTTTATATAGCAGTATCGGCCTCGGAAATGTGTCCGTTCTTTCCCGACCTAGCAATGTTGATAATTTTTTTAAAACAAAACAATCGATAGCTGAAAAACTCGTTGACATACTAACATTGTCCCAAAGTTCTAATGTTTTGTCCAAAAAAAATAGTGATGCTTTTTGTCACATTTGATTGATTTTGGCATTTCTTTCCTTCATTTATAAGGGATGGGTTGTGGCTAGGGGTTAGAACATCTGACTTCCAATCTGGAGGTTGTGGGTTCAAACATCGTCTTATGCATCAAAAATACTTTCATAGACTAATAGCAACTTTCACGAGGAGGTCCGTGACCGTCCAAAGGAAATAATGAAAGGTCCGAAGACCTATTATATGTACAGCCTAAATACAATAAGAATATGTAACACAATTTAAAACATTTTGGTTTTATGTTAAAGCCAGTATTATTACGCTCGTGTAGATGCGACTTTTGTTTAAATCGGTCACTGGAAAGTGTTTTTTTTTAATTTATAATGGCAAAATATGGCCATTTTTGTCGCGCCCGCTTGCGGAAAGCGCGATATAGTCGGCCGTTTGGCGTACGTACGTACGTACGTACATACGTACATGTGTCCGGTTAAAGTTTTTGGTTAAGTTGTTTGGTTAAGTTTTTTGGTTAAGTTTTTTGTTTAAGTTTTTGGTTAAAGTTTTTTTGTTATACTATATCTCTGCAAAAGCTTCCCATTACCTTGAAACTTCACATGGGTGTTGATCATCATCTATATTTTTCATTTCTACCCCTCCCGTGCTGCCCCTGTTTGCCCATGTCAAATTACTTGAAGTTTTTGGTTATATTTTTTTGTTAAAGTTTTTGGTTAAGTTTTTGTTAAAAGTTTTTTGTTAAATTTTTCGTTACTATATCTCTTGCAAACTGCTTTGCCCATTACCTTTGAACTTCACCATGGGTGTTATCATCATCTATATTTTCTTTCATTCTATCCCCTAACAACTTCGTGCTTGCCCCTGTTTTTGGCAATGTTTTTCAAACGTCATATACTTTGAAGTTATTGTTATGTTTTTTAGTTTTTGTTAAAGTAAATTTTTGGTCAAGTTTTTTCGGTTAAGTTTTTCGGTTAAAGTTTTTCGGTTATACTATATCTCTGCAACTGCTTTGCCAATTACCTTGAAACTTCACATGGGTGTTTATCATCATCTATATTTTTCATTCTACCCCCCTTCCGTGCTGCCCCTGTGCCCAATGTCAAGGTCAAATTACTTTGAAGTTTTTGGTTAAGTTTTTTGGTTAAAGTTTTTGGTTAAAGTTTTTGGTTAAGTTTTTTGGTTAAGTTTTTTGGTTAAAGTTTTTCGTTATACTATATCTCTGCAACTGCTTTGCCCATTACCTTGAAACTTCATATGGGTGTTTATCATCATCTATATTTTCATTCTACCCTCCTCCCGTGCGGCCCCTGTGCCCAATGTCAAGTTCAAATTACTTTGAAGTTTTTGGTTAAGTTTTTTGGTTAAGTTTTTTGGTTAAAGTTTTTGGTCAAGTTTTTTGGTTAAAGTTTTTCGTTAAAGTTTTTCGTTATACTATATCTCTGCAACTGCTTTGCCCATTACCTTGAAACTTCATATGGGTGTTTATCATCATCTATATTTTCATTCTACCCGTCTCCCGTGCGGCCCCTGTGCCCAATGTCAAGGTCAAATTACTTTAAAGTTTTTGGTTAAGTTCTTTGGTTAAAGTTTTTGGTTAAATTTTTTGGTTAAGTTTTTTGGTTAAAGTTTTTTGTTATACTATATCTGTGCAACTGCTTTGCCAATTACCTTGAAACTTCACATGGGTGTTTATCATCATCTATATTTTCATTCTACCCCCCTCCCGTGCGGCCCCTGTGCCCAATGTCAAGGTCAAATTACTTTGAAGTTTTTGGTTAAGTTTTTAGCTCACCTGAGCGAAGCTCATGTGAGCTATTGTTACCGCAATGTGTCCGTCGTCGTCTGTTGTCGTCCGTCGCCGTCCGTGAACATTTTCAAACGTCTTCTCCTAGGTAACCATTGGGCCTATAGTCACCAAACTTCATGGTCATGGTCCTTAGGTAGGGGGATTACAAAATTGTTCAAATTACGTCATTACGTAATCCAAGATGGCCACCGTCTAAAAATAGCACAAATTCTTCAAAAATCTTCTTCTCAAGAACCGCCAACCGGATTTCGACAAAACTTGGTAGGAATGATCGATATACAATGCTCTTTCAAAGTTGTTAAAATGGTGACCTCGGGGTAAAAAATGGGCGTGGCCCTTGGGGTCAAATTTGGGTCAAATTTTATTTTTGACCGAATATGGTCATGTCATATATCAAATCGAAGGTATAAATGAGGCGATCACTCTGGTTCATTTTTTGTCAAAATCGGATGGTTATGTCATCCAAGATGGCCGCCGAAATGTCAAAAGGTCATTCTTTTATTAGAGATTTCAAAATTCTTCTTCACATGAACCGCTTGGCCCATTGTAGCCAAACTTAAAAGTTATGGTCCATGGGTGAAGCATTTTCAGATTTGTTGAAATGGAGGTCATCGCTAATCCTAGATGGCCGCCGTCTAAAAATAGCATAAATTCTTAAAAAATCTTCTCATGAACCGCTTGCCGGATTTCAACGAAACTTGGTAGGAATGATCGATGTACAATACTCTTTCAAAGTTGTTAAAATGGTGACCCCGGGGTCAAAAATGGGCGTGGCCTTGGGGTCAAATTGGGGTCAAATTTTATTTTTGACCGAATATGGTCATGTCTATATCAAATCGAAGGTATCAAAGAGGCGATCACTCTGGTGCATTTTTTGTCGAAATTAGATGGTTATGTCATCCAAGATGGCCGCCGAAAGGTCAAAAGGTTGTTCTTTTATTAGAGATTTCAAAATTCTTCTTCACACGAACCGCTTGGCCCATGGTGGCCAAACTTCACAGTTGTGGTCAATGGGTGAAGCCTTTTCAGATTTGTTAAAACGGAGGTCGTCGCTAATCCAAGATGGCCGCCATCTTAAAATAGCACAAATTCTTAAAAAATCTTCTTCTCATGAACCGCCAGCCAGATTTCGACGAAACTTGGTAGGAATGATCGATGTAGAATGCTCTTTCAAAGGTGTTAAAATGGTGACCCCAAGGTCAAAAATGGGCGTGGCCCGTGGGGTCAAATTTTATATTTGACCAAATATGCTCATGTCATATATCAAATTGAAGGTATCGATGAGGTGATTGCTCTGGTGCAATATTTGTCGGAATCGGATGATTATGTCATGCATGACAGCCGCCGAAAGGTCCATTTATTCGATATTTTGAACGTCTTTTTCTCAGGAACCACATGGCCGATGCTGGCCAAACTTCATAGTAAGTTAAGATCCTTGGGTGAAGCATTTTCAGATTTGGTAAAATGAGAGTCATCCCTTAATCCAAGATGACCGCCATCTAAAAATAGCACAATTTTTTTAAAACACATATGAACTCAATGTCACATTCTCCTCTGGTGTTCATGGAGTCAGGTGAGCGAATTAGGGCCATCATGGCCCTCTTGTTTGTTTAAAGTTTTTGGTTAAGTTTTTTGGTTAAAGTTTTTTGTTATACTGTATCTTTTTTTTTAGTGTCCATGCCTCGCAACAAGGCGCGACATGCAGGCCGCGGCCATCTTGTTGTATGTAACGGGTTAGCATCAACTTTTTGCATAGTTTTCAAATACAGAAGTATAAAATTTAGCAGCAGTTTCAGATATAAACTTGTTTTGCGAGAATGTGCAATTTTGTTACCTTTAATACACGTATGATATATTATATAACATTGTACCGCATATAGTTTTCTGTAAACTCGCCCTATTTTAAGACTATATACATGTATTCATAATATTTCCGTCTCACTGGTCTGTAGGATGAGACTATAACTGTGTTCCTGTCTCTATATGACCTTAACTGTTGCTGGGACGTTAAACCTATTCACTTTCACTTTTTTTTTTTACTTCGTTTATATGCGTAGAAACGATAATTAAGAACCTTAAATTTTGTGAATTTATTCCTCTAAATATTTGTTTCTTTGTAGTTGAACATAGTTATCTAAAATATGTCAGAACGCGGGAAATGCGACGTAGATTTGCAAAACAAAATCGTGTGGAGTGGGGATGCGCAGGACCCCCATACCACGCTCCGCTACATCGACAAGGACCAATATTATTGCCTCGGTGTTTTAGAGGCTCTGCACAGAGATTCGTTGCATATTGCCGAGTCATTTTGTCGATGTATAAAGTAGTAAGCAGTGATAGAATTTGCACTGTTTTATATCTTTCTCAATAAAAACATAGATCAACTGCACTTTAGAAGCATTTCCATTAGAAATGATTCTAAGTGCTGTCAAACTATGTTTTTGAACGCGCTATAAACATTTGTGACGATCCGTGGTGGACGTATGGGATTGTATTGGATTGTCCATCGCGGACCAACAACCCTTTGGTTAAAGTTTTTCGTTATGCGATATCTCTTTTTTTAGTGTCCATGCCTCGCCCCAAGGCGCGACATGCAGGCCGCGGCCATCTAGTTTTTACTCTGCATTGACTTTTCGATTAATAATATATATTCCTGTGATATTTATCAGTGATTCTATATTTTATGTACATCTGGTGTCCCGGTGTAATTTTCTGACAAATCACACAATTTATATGGATTTTCTTCTTTTTTTCAGTAAAGAAACTATGTATAATACCAATTCATTAAGAAAACAGTATTTACAATTCTTGTTATGTGTGTTTAGTTATTATTTTCTGTTGTTGGCATACGTGTGGTGCACCAAATGGGCATGTCCCGGTCATCAATCAGCAGTTTACAAGCCCGTAATTCTCAAATCTTGTCCATTTGTACTTTACTATACATTGCATCTGAATTAAAATAGTTTAACATTTACATTAAGCTTATTCTGCAATAAATTTGACTTTTGTTGTCAAAAATACTGACGTTAATGTATCTGTGCCGCGAAATCGAATCATTACCGTTACGCTGAACAAAAAATATAAAATCAGAGTAATCTCCCTTTCCTACTCTCAGCTGCTATAAATGCAATGAACACTGTTTATTGGCGCGCGATTTATAAATAAACACGGTGGTAACACAACTTAAGTCATTGCAGAGAACGAGGCCGGTCTATATTTGGAATTTTAAGGTTACACATTACATGCATCATTACTGTTTGGGGTTTATACACGTCCATATGTATGTAGGTCGGCTGAAATCAAAATGGGTGTATAGACACACTTACAACGTTGTATTTGCATATTCTACCTTCATGATGCGCTGTATACAGATGGGTGAAAAATGGGAGTTTTTAAAGAAAAATCATTACCGTTACGGTCATTTCCGTTACAAAATTGTGTAACGGTAATGACGATCGTGTAACGGCAATGATAAATTACCACACTAACCAGTCAGTTCATGCGTCAATTAGATATAAACCATGTCCCATCAGTTGTCGGTCAGTAATGGCACATTTATTCAGACCTACAACATTTATATATCAGGATTTTATTAGTAAAAGCTCTGAAACAACAAAAAACAGACACAGCTTCAAGGAGTGCGTGTTTATATTGACAATCACATTAAAAGTAAACATTAACTTAGTTATATTGTACAGCATATGCAAAGTATAAATATGTTTGTTATTTATGCTGTATTAGTATTTTAAATAAATGGAGAGTCATTACCGTTACATTTTGTCATTACCGTTACATAAATCATTTCCGTTACACCCATATTTTTGGAGGCTGTGCTATTAATTAAATATAGCTTTATAACGACGATGTTTGGTACATGTAGTAAAACACGGCATTCTGTTACATGCCAAGCTATTTTGTTTTCTTTAACTTTACTGATTCATATTAAATACATGTTGTTGGGTTACCATAAATGAGAAATTTCACGACTTGCTACTAAATTGATCTGTTTCAAACTAATACAATTAGCTTACCATATTCTCGACACTTTTCTTAATAGATGCCCCTTCAGTTTTATGTTTTATGCAGTTGAAAAGAAAAAAACGTAAATGTAAAGCTATATTTACGTCATGTTATGTAAATGTACGTAATGGAAATGACATTTCTGAGACCCCTGGTCCCCTGAAGAGGAAATAAAATATATAAAATGACAAGAACAATTGGCTATACTATTATAAATGTAACAACTGGACTGTCATCCAATGGAATAAACACAGTTTAATGAATTATTGGTTCTACCTCGAAACTAGAAAAACGACACCAAGATGTACATAAAATATAGAATCCCTGTTATACTATTTAATCTAATTCCAGGATTATCTTTACAAGTATACCGGCCGGAGCAGATCGATATTTGGCAAGAGTAACCCATGGAAACAGAAGTATTTCATCCTGAAGCGCCTTGGCAATCGACCTGTGCTTGAATACTTTAACAAGAAACCTAAAACTAGGACTGCCATTCCCAGAGGTACATGTACATTCAGCAGCGCAGGCCTTGAACAAATATGTTTTGCTATTCGCCTGGGGCCCGTTTCACTAAACTTTGTACGACTAAAATGTTCGTACGTGCACATTTAAGATCGTCTAGAAATTTCAATTGATGAATTTACACTTATTGAGCATGTAGCCTATGCTGAATAAATGTAAATCCAATTCCCCAATTCTCATGGATCCGTTGTGCCTTCTCATTGATTCATGCCCCTAGAAAAAAAGTGAATAAGTATATTCTGAAAATAGTGTTAATTTAAAATTATTTTAAAAGGTATTTTAAGTTGTTTCCCACGGTTTTGTAAGTTACATACAATTGTGATTTACCACCTATTTTGTGATTTTTCTATTTCCTTAATCTGAAGAGGGTCTGCACAAATTATACATACAATGATATATATGTTGATTTCTAGGTGAATTTGGACTTCACCATATTTAAATTTGATGCATCTAGGCAGCAACACTTCTTTATTATATGAGTGATCAAGGAATGTCACTCAAATGTGCAAAAGGTTGTAGGGCACGAACCTGATGAGAAGTTTCAAGATCAATTAGGTGATTGGGTACGGTAGGTTATTTCTAGGGATTCTAAGAATGGAATAAACAACAATTTTGGTGAATTCCTTTTGTGCAATCATAGTCAAATGTTTGAACTTTATGTTGATGTATACATTTTCAAGAATTATTCAGAATACAACACACAATATCAATTTACCGTATGTGCTTAGGGGCACAAATCCATGAGAACAGTGAATAATTGTTTACACAAAAACATTGTCAATGTGAAATTCACAAACTATCATAATTTTGCACTTACGAACATTTTAGTCGTACAAAGATTAGTGAAACGGCCCCCTGGCTGCGCAAGTACAAATACAATTTACATGCACAGGCAAAATTGTTACTTGACTTTTGCAACTATTGTAGAGCCAGACCAGCCTGCACAACCGCAATATCTGATAAGGGTCTGCACTCTTCATGGTCCTATCAGTGCAATACCTACTATACTTCCTTACCAGGCTGACAAAACATGACGGCAGTTCAAGTGCTAGAATCACAAAGTCCAGTTAAGCACCATTATTCTCCACAGTTCAAATGAGTGGTGATAACATTATACTTTCGGAGAGAAATTGAAAAAAACAGCACATGTATGACAGTTTTTATGCGAAAAAATGGTACATATTATGTTTTACCGCGGGGCGGCGGGCGGCGGGCGGCCCCGGCGGGCGGGCGGGCGGGCGGGCGACTGCGGACAGAAAACCTGCATACATGTAGTTTGTGTTCACAACTTCGAAAGAAACCGTTCAGTCAATCAATCTGAAACTATACACACGTCTTCTACATATATTGAAGATGTACACTTTGGTGTTTTTATGCCGAAATAATATTTTTTTTAACAAAAATATCACCGTTTTAACTCAGCCATTTTTTCTACATTTTTAGCTCGCCTGCACGAAGTGCAGAAGAGCTTATGGCATACCCCCGGCGTCGTCGGCGTCGGTGTCGGCGTCAGCGTCATCCACAAACTTAACGTTGGATAAATGTCTTATAACTTTTGTTTCCTTTCATGGAACACCTTGTTATTTCATACATGCATTCCTCAGATGACCCTCTATCATGCTGTAGCAAATCCATGACCCACCACCCAGCCCTTACCCCAAGGTCAAGGTCACAAACTTGGCACATTCATAAACTTAACGTTGGGTAAATGTCTTATAACTTCTGTTCCCTTTCATGGAACACCTTGTTATTGTATCCCCCGGACTCCGTCGGGGGATACTATGGATTTGACAGCGCGCCGCGTCCGCGTCCGCCGCAGACACTTCTTGTCCGGAGCATAACTCGAACACCCTTTGGAATATTTTCATGAAACTTCACACATGCATAGACCACGACCCAAAGGTGTGTCGCGCACAAGAATGACAACTCTTGCATAGCTAATTTTTAGTTATCTCCCTTTTTTTGTTTTCTCGCACTGATTTCGTGTCCGGAGCATAACTCCACCACCCTTTGGAATATTTTCATGAAACTTTACACATGCATAGACCACGACCCGAAGGTGTGTCGCGCACAAGAATTACAACTCTTGCATAGCTAATTTTTTAGTTATCTCCCTTTTTTTGTTTTGCGCACTGATTGACCATAACTCGACACCCTTTGGAATATTTTTATGAAACTTAACACATTCAATTAGACCACGAACCGAAGGTGTGTCGTGCACAAGAATGACAACTCTTGCATAGCTAATTTTTTAGTTATCTCCCTTTTTTGTTTTCGCTCACTGATTTCCTGTCCGGAGCATAACTCGACCACCACCCTTTGGAATATTTTCATGAAACTTCACACATGCATAGACCACGACCCGGAGGTGTGTCGCGCACAAGAATGACAACTCTTGCGTAGCTAATTTTTGAGTTATCTCCCTTTTTTGTTTTGCGCACTCTACAAACTGGACAATAATGCATGAAGACCTGTTTTCTCGTCTGCTCTGTACACCTTTTCTCATGTGCTCTGTACACCTTACCTGTAGAGAGAACAATAGAAACTGGGAGAACCATGTGCTAGCATGGGCTAGCATGTGCAGATGTCCAGTGCTTGACCACTGCTGACCAGGTAATTTATACAGGTAAATCACTACATTGGGTACTGTGTTGAAAATATTGTGGCATTATGTGGACCTGTGCAGATTTTTGTAGATAAATATAGGACTATTAAAAAAAATCTGGTCTCCAATAGCAAGCATTATTATTTTTAAACTTTTTTTTTTCATTTTTTTCATTTTTTTTTTCATTTTTTTTTCATTTTTTTTTTTCTTTTTTTTTTAATTTTTCTTTTTTTTTTCATTTTTTTTTTTTTAATTATTTTTCAATTTTTGTCTAGTAGCATAAGGTCGTAAGTGCTTTATACAGACTATTCACCTGTGCATGTGCTAGCATGTGCAACTGACCACTGACCACTTACAGGTAATTTATACAGGTAAATGATTATATTACATTTCCGTAAACTGTGTTGAAAATATTGTGGCATTATGTGGACCTGTGCAGATATATGTAGATAAATATAGGACTATTAAAAAAAAATTCTGTGCTCCAGTAGCAAGCATTATTATTTTTAAACTTTTTTTTTCCATATGTTTTTTTTCATTTTTTTTTTTCAAATTATTTTTCAATTTTTGTCTAGTAGCATAAGGTGGTAAGTGCTATATACAGACTATTCACCTGTGCATGTGCTAGCATGTGCAACTGACCACTGACAACTTACAGGTAATTTATACAGGTAAATGATTATATTACATTTCCGTAAACTGTGTTGAAAATATTGTGGGAATATGTGGACCTGTGTATATATGATATGTAGATAAATATAGGACTATTAAAAAACATTCTGGGCTCCAGTAGGGAGCATTATTCTTTTTCTTTTTTTTTAATTTAATTTTTTTTTCAATTTTTTAACTGACCACTAACTTATTACAGGTAATTTATACAGGTACATTATTACATTTCCGTAAACTGTGTTGACAATATTGTGGCAGTATGTGGACCTGTGCAGATATATGTAGATAAATATAGGACTATTAAAAAAAATTCTGGGCTCCAGTAGCAAGTATTATTATTTTTTATTTTTCAACTTTTTTTTTCAAATTTTTTTTAATTTTTTTTTACATTCTTTTTAAAATTTTTCACTGACCACTAACTTATTACAGGTAATTTATACAGCTAAATTATTACATTTACCTAAACTGTGTTGACAATATTGTGGCAGTATGTGGACCTGTGCAGATATATGTAGATAAATATAGGACTATTAAAAAAAATTCTCGGCTCCAGTAGCGAGCATTATTTTTTATGCCCCCGCCACCGAATGGTGAGGGGGGCATATAGTGTTACCGGCGTCCGTACGTACGTACGTACGTACGTACGTACGTACGTACGTACGTCCCGAAACCTTAACGCTGGGTAAATGGCTTATAATTTCTGTTTCCTTGCTCGGATCTGCTTCACATTTCACACACGCATTGCTCCAATGGTCTCTACCGCCCTGTGACAAATCCACATTCGTCCCGCCCCCGCTAAGCCCAGGGTCGAGGTCACAGACTTGGTGCTTTCGAAACCTTAACGCTGGGTAAATGGCTTATAATTTCTGTTTCCTTGCTCGGATCTGCTTCACATTTCACACACGCATTGCTCCAATGGTCCTCTACCGCCCTGTGACAAATCCACATTCGTCCCGCCCCCGCTAAGCCCAGGGTCGAGGTCACAGACTTGGTGCTTTCGAAACCTTAACGCTGGGTAAATGGCTTATAATTTCTGTTTCCTTGCTCGGATCTGCTTCACATTTCACACACGCATTGCTCCAATGGTCCTCTACCGCCCTGTGACAAATCCACATTCGTCCCGCCCCCGCTAAGCCCAGGGTCGAGGTCACAGACTTGGTGCTTTCGAAACCTTAACGCTGGGTAAATGGCGGTTATAATTTCTGTTTCCTTGCTCGGATCTGCTTCACATTTCACACACGCATTGCTCCAATGGTCCTCTACCGCCCTGTGACAAATCAACATTCGTCCCGCCCCCGCTAAGCCCAGGGTCGAGGTCACAGACTTGGTGCTTTCGAAACCTTAACGCTGGGTAAATGGCTTATAATTTCTGTTTCCTTGCTCGGATCTGCTTCACATTTCACACACGCATTGCTCCAATGGTCCTCTACCGCCCTGTGACAAATCCACATTCGTCCCACCCCGCTAAGCCCAGGGTCAAGGTGACAGACTTGGTGCGTTCGAAACCTTAACGCTCGGGTAAATGGCTTATAATCAAATATGCCTCGTTTTCTTTGGCTGCCAGCGGGGGCATTCGTGTGCCGACAGGCCACATTTCTAGTTTTATTTACATTCTATATTACATTTCCGTCAACTGTGTTGAAAATATTGTGGCATTATGTGCACCTGTACAGATATATGTACATAAATATAGGACTATTAACAAATAATTCTGCGCTCCAGTAGCTTCACACATGCATAGACCCTAAAGGTGTGTCGCCCAAGAATGACAACTCTTGCATCACTAATTGTTTAGTTATCTCCCTTTGTCCGTCACCGATTTTGTCTCCGGAGCATAACTCGATCACCCTTTTTTCAAACTACTTGTGTATCTGGGGAGGGGGATACACATGCGCTTGTCGACAAGCGTCCATTTCTAGTTTCATACATGCATTCCTCAGATAACCCTCTATCATGCTGTAGGAAATCCATGACCCACCACCCAGCCCTTACCCCAAGGTCAAGGTCACAAACTTGGCACATTCATAAACTTAATGTTGGGTAAATGTCTTATAACTTCTGTTTCCTTTCATGGAACACCTTGTTATTTCATACATGCATTCCTCAGATGACCCTCTATCATGCTGTAGCAAATCCATGACCCACCACCCAGCCCTTACCCCAAGGTCAAGGTCACAAACTTGGCACATTCATAAACTTAACGTTGGGTAAATATCTGATAACTTCTGTTTCCTTTCATGGAATACCTTGTTATTTCATACATGCATTCCTCAGATGACCCTCTATCATGCTGTAGCAAATCCATGACCCACCTCTCAGCCCTTACCCCAAGGTCAAGGTCACAAACTTGGCACATTCATAAACTTAACGTTGGGGTAAATGTCTGATAAGTTTTGTTTCCTTTCATGGAACACCTTATTATTTCATACATGCATTCTTCAGATGACACTCTATCATGCTGTAGCAAATCCATGACCCACCACCCACAACACCTTATTATTTCATACATGCATTCTTCAGATGACACTCTATCATGCTGTAGCAAATCCATGACCCACCACCCAGCCCTTACCCCAAGGTCAAGGTCACAAACTTGGCACATTCATAAACTTAACGTTGGGTAAATGTCTTATAACTTCCGTTTCCTTTCATGGAACACCTTGTTATTTCATACATGCATTCCTCAGATGACCCTCTATCATGCTGTAGCAAATCCATGACTCACCATCGAGCCCTGACCCCAAGGTCAAGGTCACACACTTTGCACATTCATAAACTTAACGTTGGGTAAATGTCTGATAACTTCTGTTTCCTTTCATGTAACACCTTGTTATTTCATACATGCATTCCTCAGATGACCCTCTATCATGCTGTAGGAAATCCATGACCCACCATCCAGCACTTACCCCAAGGTCAAGGTTACAAACTTGGAAGTTGGCACATTCATAAACTTAACGTTGTGGTAAATTTCTTATAACTTCTGTTTCCGTTCATGGAACACCTTGTTATATCATACATGCATTCCTCAGATGACCCTGTATCATGCTGTAGCAAATCCATGACCCACCACCCAGCCCTTACCCCAAGGTCAAGGTCACAAAATTAGCACATTCATAAACTTAACGTTGGGGTAAATGTCTTATAACATCTGTTTCCTTTCATGGAATGCCTTGATATTTCATACATGCATTCATCTGATGATACTCTATCATGCTATAGCAAATCCATGACCCACTGCCCACCCAATCGTTACCCCAAGGTCACAAACTTAGCATGTTCATAAACTTAATGTTGGGGTAAATGTTATGTAACTTCTGTTTATTTACAGGGAACCCCTTCATATTTCATACATGCATTCATCTGATGATACTCTATCGTGCTATAGCAAATTCATGACTCACTGCTCACCCCTTTCCCCAAGGTCAAGGTCACAATCTTAGCACATTCATAAACTGAATGTTGGGGTA
This sequence comes from Conchocele bisecta, assembly GCA_029237695.1. Classification (NCBI taxonomy): domain Eukaryota; kingdom Metazoa; phylum Mollusca; class Bivalvia; order Lucinida; family Thyasiridae; genus Conchocele; species Conchocele bisecta. The sequence continues at coordinate 25,785,096 of CM055271.1, read as the reverse complement.
AATGTATTATAACATCTGTTTCCTTTCATGGAATGCCTTGATATTTCAAATATGTATTCATCTGATGATACTCTATCATGCTATAGCAAATTCATTACCCACCGTCCATCCCTTACCCCAAGGTCAAGGTCACACACTTAATACATTCATAAACCTAACGTTGGGGTAAATGTCTGTTTCCTTTCATGGAACGCCTTGCCATTTCATACATTCCTCAAATGACCCTCTGTCATGCTGTAGCAAATCCACAACCCACCACCCAACCCTTACCCAAAAGTCAACGTCACAAACTTAGCATGTTCATAAACTTAACGTTGGGGTAAATGTTTTGTAACTTTTGTTTCTTTACACTTTGAACACCTTGATATTTCATACATGCATTCATCTGATGATACTCTATCGTGCTATAGCAAATCCATGATCAACCCCCGCCCCTTTCCCCAAGGTCACGGTCACAAACTTAGCACATTCATAAACTTAACGTTGGGGTAAATGTCTTATAACATCTGTTTCCTTTCATGGAATGCCTTGATATTTCATACATGCATTCATCTGATGATACTCTATCGTGCTATAGCAATTCCATGACCCACCGCCCACCCCTTTCCCCAAGGTCAAGGTCACAAACTTGACACATTCATAAACTTAACGTTGGGGTAAATGTCTGATAACAACTGTTTCCTTTGATGGAACGCCTTGATATTTCATACATACAATTCAGAGGTCCAGATAACGCAATTAAAAAATGCAAAAACCCAATTAAAATCAGAGACAATGCGTACCAAAAAGCAATTAAAATGTCCGGTACGCAATAATCTTTTATCCTGTAGCGTACTCCTCAAATGTATTTTCAGTCTGTCGCGTACTGCTAGATTTGTTCATGTATACAATCCTACAAAATCATCGCCGATGATCTGTGCGGTCGGCCATTCAATGTTTACAAAGTCTGGTCCCGGCTCTAGCTGCGGACAATGTCTCGCTGTATTTCACTGATAACAGCTGGAAACCAGTCTTCGGGTGTATTCGATTTGAACTCCAGGATTTAGCGTGAGCGATTCCGACTCTCAGCGGGAAAAAATGGGACCAACTCGATACGAAACTCTAGTAACCCACCACACGGCATTTGTTTTGAGTACCGTTCAAGTTAATGATCCCAAATCTAGAATTTCCACCCTATATCGCATCGGCCATTTTTGCCCATATTGATTTTGAGAAAAAAATCGGATAAGACGGGGCCTATCAATTATGGCGAAAGTTAACACAAACTTCAGAGCTCACGCGAGCCGGAATTGAATTCCCATTTACCTCTGAATTTACGTCATTTACGGAAAATATTACTGATTTTCAAATCAATAATTGTGGAAAAAAACGGCGATGCGACACTATTGTGATCCAGGCTCATTACTAGTCTATTTTCTTAAATTCAAATCGATGTGAAACTGCTTGTTTCGACGACCCCGAGTCTACTCAAGGAAATGCAACGAAAAACGTCTGTAGACATTCGTAAACGACTATCCGCACAGATAAAACAAATGGTACAGTGGAATTGGTCCTGGGGGAGGGCGGGGCACAGCAGACATGTTATTGTTTTATAATGTGTCGAGTTTATATTTTACATGTGGGACAGTATCATAAGTAATAAATTAAAATATGGTAACATTATTACTATTTCGACAAACGCACACGTTGAATAAAATGGCAGTCGAATTAACTAAGTTAAAATAGGACGAGTTGAACGGCGCCCGAATTCACCAATTAATATAATCGTAGTAGTGATAGACACTTTAAATAACACAATCGGATCATGTCAGATTTTTTCGTAAAAAATTTGTGACACATGGCGCAACAAAATGGCGGCCACAACAAACAAACGTGGAAGAAAAAAAATGCAAAAGTCCACCACCAATGTTAACCTTATTTCGATTTATTTTACGACCGATGCAAAGGTGGAATCTCAATCCATTGCACAAGGCATCATACAGTCATTTTGTTGAGCTCGATGTGTGGAGACCCCAAATTAATCGTGATTGACATTGCTGTCAAACGTTGTCAGCCAAAAAAAATGGATCGCGTGTTGCAAAGATCTGCCATTCAAAGCATTTTTGATCAGCGTATGCACTATTTGTCATTCAGATAATGAAACATCTCGCATGATTTTTTGAATACATGATACTGCTTGTTACATAACTTATGACTGTAAGTGTGCTAGCAGATCCGGAACTACACTGGTCACAAATGCCATAAGCCCAATTACTCTAGTAACAGTTACTTATATGTACTTGGAATCATTGAAAACTTGAACTAATACTTTTGGTGTTCTTATAAGTAAGTGAAGCAGTGTTACCATACGCATGTAAGTATAACACTGCTTCAATTAATTATATGAACAACAAAACAGTACCATTAATACATAAATTAGTACGATTGGTTTCCGAATCGGTTTTTGTAATCAAAATATGGAAATACCCAATTGAAAAAAATTGATGGGGTAACGTTTTTAAAATACCCAATTGAAAATTGAGAATACCCAATTAATTTCAAAAGTATGGAGTAACGGTACCCAATGTCAAATTCCTTATCTGGAGCCCTGATACATTCCTCAGATGACTCTCTATCATGCTGTAGCAAATCCACAACCAACCACCTATCACTTACCCCAAGGTCAAGGTCACAAACGTAGCATGTTCATAAACTTTACATTGGGGTAAATGTTGTGTAACGTCCGTTTCTTTACACTTTGAACGCTTTGATATTTCATACATGCATTCATCTGATGATCCTCTATTGTGCTACAGCAAATCCATGACCCACCCCACCCCTTTCCCCAAGATCAACATCATAAACGTAACGTTGGAGTAAATGTCTTTTTATAACTTCTGTTTCTTTACAGGGAACACCTTCATATTTCATACATGCATTCATCTGATGATACTCTATTGTGCTACAGCAAACATCCACCGACCCACCCCACCCCACCCTTTCGCCAAGGCCAAGGTCACAAACTTAGCACATTTATACATGCATTCCGCATGTGAATAGCTATCATGCTATAGAAAATCACCAACTTAGTGTGTTCATAAACTTAACGCTGGGTTAAATTTTGTTTTCCTTCTCTTTTCAGGGAGCGCATTGATATTTCATACATGCATTCATCTTAATATGCTATATCATGCTATATCAAATCCATGACCCACCTTCCACCACTGACCTCAATGTCAAGGTCCACCGCACACCCCTTATCCCAAGGTCAAGTTATATAATATTCATGTTTTTTATACAACTATGACAAGTTTGAATGAAGGCTGCCAACAGGCGAGCTTCGTTGTCTTCTGACAACTCTTGTTGTATTGTATTCTATATAATTTCTACTTTATACATCTCTATCTAAATTAGTATACCTTTTTAGCACACCGAGAGGAAGAAATAATGCTATAGAGGTTCAAATTCTCATCAATGTTTCTTGCCTTAGTGACAGCTTCACAGTTCTGCATCTTCGCTGTTTGGCCCATCTTCGACAGGCGTACTTTGTGACTTACGGCACTCTTGTTGAACACATTTCTTGGTGAGACAGTTCAAAATCAGATGTCCCACTACATTGAAGATTAGGTAGGTTTCACTGTACATCAATCAAACAAACCAATCAAGAAACCAATCAATCAATAAATCAATAAACAAATCAACCAACCAATCAACAAAAAAAAGCACCAATCAATCGACAAATCAGTCAATCAAATCAACATTTATTAATAGGTAAAGTGGACCTGTTTCCGAGCTATCGAGTGGAGAAAGTGACAAACATGAACAACCGCGCCTACGTCTTCCAAATCACCACGCCCACCTGCACGGTGCGCCTCTCGGCCGATGAACAGCGTTCCATGGACGTGTTTGTCTTCTTCCTCCAGATACAGTCGCGTCTCAAGGATCAAATCCGAGGTATAGACCGGTATACATGAACCATAGGTTGATTTTCTTTGATTTTTAGACACAGGCATGCACATATGAGACACGCCATGGGATTTTGTACCCTCGGACATCTGCGTAATTTCATGAAATACGTTTACAAAATTTAAAATATTTTCAATAAATGGCGTCAATAGTTGACAAAATTTTCAGAGTACATGCAGAATTATATTCAGCATGTCTTCTGAAAATATTGTCAACTTTTGACTTTATTTATGAAAAATGTTACGCACATGTCCGAAGGTACAAAATCCCATGGCATGTCTCATATATGGGGCGGGCGCTGAACATCCAGCACCAAAATTACAACAAAAGCATTCACACTGAAAAACAGTGTCATGATCTGATACCAGGCCCTTTTACAACACCACATCACTTGGCCCCAGAGTGAGATTCACTGTTAAAGTATGAATCCATAAGCGTAACCACCGATCATCCCGACATGTAATTTGTGATCAGAAACTTCATTTTGACCTCTTGGTGTTGTTGGTTAATTAAGTACCATTTCATTCATTACTTTTGACTTTATAGACAAATCTTACGATTGGGTTACCAAAGTTGGAAAATCGCAAGTTTCTTTATAACAACTTAGTTTTAAATAACAGTAATTAGTAAATTCTTGTTCAAATTGGGGCCAGTTGGAGGCTAGTTCTTATTGAAATTGGTGAAAACTACAGTCTGTTTCACGAAACCTGCCCAAATTTTATGGCCATATAAACAATGCAAAAACAGTATTTTTTTAATAATATTAAATTTTATCAAAATCTAAGAATTTATTTCGTGAAAATTGGTCAAATATTGATTTTATTACGAAAAATTGATTTGTCTATGGGAATTTAACATTTGTCTATGGGAATTTAACATTTGTCTATGGAAAAGGAAATGGAGAAGCTTTGGGAGGAGTCAAAAAACCAAATATTTTGGAAATTGACTCCGAAACCAGGCTAGAAATCGAAGAAAACAAAAGTTAAATTAAATGTGAAATCCCCGTAGACATATCTTCACTCTGTGTCTATGAGGATTTAACATTTTTTCGCAATAAAATCAACATTTGACCAAATTTCATGAAATAAAAAGAAGGCTCAATCGTAAATTTCCCTGTAATTTAATATTATCGAAAGAAATAATGTCTTTGAATTGTTTATATGGCCGAAAAATTTGGGCAGCTTTCATGAAACAGACAGTAGTTTTCGTAATTCCGTCCCTCCTTCAGGTTGTCCGTCCATCCGTGTTTTTATTTGTGGGTCCAGGATGCGGCTGGGGGTATATGTGAGCCCCTGCTCACTTGCTTTAGTTTGAAAATAAAATAATAATTTGGCAATTTATTGTAGGATAGGGTGGGGATGAGAAGATGAATTTCCCATCCTTACTGGGAATTCTTGATGCAAGAACATGCGATATGTTTTAATTTTGGCTTTATATAATTGTTTCTTAGTTTCAGACTTAGTAGTAGATGTTTTTGTTTTTCAGATGACTTTTTCCACGTTAATCCAGAGAACTCTGAAGCGCAGCGGCGAATTGGAGCCAAGAGTATGCCATCACTGCTACATATATCTCCCTACGGAGTTACACTCGCATTACAGGTAAGATGGAGTTCAGTCGTAGTGACCAAACTTAGGCATGGGAATCTTCAGCTGACTGCAGATGATTTTGTCATAATTTTCCTGTTCAAAATGATTCAGAATCAATCTGGTATGCTAAATTTGATACTTTTACAAGTGGGGTGATGGGGTTTCAGTGGATTTTCAGCGACAGCCATTCTCATGTCTGCAGCAAAGGTAAACAGAGGTTTTATTTCATGTTTAGCCCTTTCAACACTACGGTAGCCTATTTCAGCAAAATTGCAAAGTAAACTTAGCTTGCTAAGTACAATTTGAGGAAAAATCTCGGTTATTGGATACGTCTCGTCCGTCTGTCCGTCCTGAAACCTTAACGCTCTGGTAAATGTGTCGATGTCTGTTTCCTCACACAGATCTACTTGATATTTCACACACGCATTGCTCTAATGGTCCTCTACCACCCTGTGACAAATCCACGATCAGCCTGTGACAAATCCACAATCGTCCTGCCCCCCCCACCCCCCCCCCCCCATTAAGCCTAGGATCAAGGTCACATACTAGGTGTGTTTAAAACTCGGGTAAGTGTCTTATAATGTCTGTTTCCTCGCATGGATCTGCTTGATATTTCACACACCCATTACTCTGATGGTCTGCATACATGTTGTGACAAGGCCATGCTTCTTTGGCCCTGTGTGTTTTCAAATGTGCCTCACTTCCTTTGGCTGCCACTGGGGGCTGACAGGCCACATTTCTAGTTGTTTTGATTATATTCTATTTTAGTGAATTTTTATTTCATTACAAGAAAAGGATTTTCTTATACAAATTTAAAATTTGGGAAAAGGAACTGCAGGAGTTCCAGCAGTAGTCGAAACGGATAAATGTAGGAAATTGACTCCAATACCTGGTCAGATACATGTACATGTAGGAAATTGACTCCAATACCTGGTCAGATACATGTAAATGTAGGAAATTGACTCCAATACCTGGTCGGATACATATAAATGTAGAAAATTGACTCCAATACCTGGTCAGCTACATATAAATGTAGGAAATTGACTCCAATACCTGGTCAGATACATGTAAATGTAAGAAATTGACTCCAATACCTGGTCAGATACATGTACTTGTCGGAAATTGACTCCAATACCTGGTCAGATACATATAAATGTAGGAAATTGACTCCAATACCTGGTCAGATACATGTAAATGTAGGAAATTGACTCCAATACCTGGTCAGATACATGTAAATGTAGGAAATTGACTCCAATACCTGGTCAGATACATGTACATGTAGGAAATTAACTCAAATACCTGGTCAGATACATGTAAATGTAGGAAATTGACTCCAATACCTGGTCAGATACATGTAAATGTAGGAAATTGACTCCAATACCTGGTCAGATACATGTAAATGTAAGGAAATGACTCCAATACCTGGTCAGATACATGTACATGTAGGAAATTAACTCAAATACCTGGTCAGATACATGTAAATGTAGGAAATTGACTCCAATACCTGGTCGGATACATATAAATGTAGGAAATTGACTCCAATACCTGGTCAGATACATTTAAATGTAGGAAATTGACTCCAATACCTGGTCAGATACATGTACATGTCGGAAATTGACTTCAATACCTGGTCAGGTGCATTTAAATGTAGGAAATTGACTCCAATACCTGGTCAGATACATTTAAATGTAGGAAATTGACTCCAATACCTGGTCAGATACATGTACATGTAAATGCCGGAAATTGACTCCAATACCTGGTCAGATACATGTACATGTCGGAAATTGACTTCAAAACCAGGTCAAGATTCATTTAAAATGTAGGAAAATTGACCCAACAAAACCGGTCGATACATTTAAATGTAGGAAATTGGACTTCCCAATACCTGGCAGAATACATTACATGTCGGAAATTGACTTCAATACCTGGTCAGATACATTTAAATGTAGGAAATTGACTCCAATACCTGGTCAGATACATGTAAATGTAGGCAAATTGACATTCCAATACCTGGTCAAGTACATGTAAATGTAGGAAATTGACTTCCAATACCTGGTCAATACATGTACATGTAAATGTAAGGAAATTGACTCCAAATACCTGGTCCATATTCAAAATGTAAAGGTAGGAAATTTACTCCAATAACCTGGTCAAGACAATTTTAAACTGTAAAAAGAAATTGACTCCAATTACCTTGGTCAGATACATGACAGTAGGAAATTGGACTCCAATACCTGGTCAGATACTTGTAAATGTTAGGAAATTGACTCCAATAACCTGGTCAATTACTTGTAAAATGTAGGAAATTGACTCCAAAACCCTGGTCAGATACCTGCACATGTAGGAATTGACTTCCAATTACCTGGTTCAGATAAATTTAAATGTAGTAAATTGACTCCAAACCGGTTCCAGATACATAAAAGTAAGAAATTGACTCCAATTACCTGGTCAGATACATGCACATTTAGGAAATTTGAACTCCAATAACCTGGTCGGATACAAAAAAATGTAGTAAATTGACTCCAATACCTGGTCAGATACAAATAAAATAAAAGAAATGGAAAACTCCAATACCTGGTCCGATACATTGTAAATGTAGGAAAATTGACTCCAATACCTGGTCAGAAACATGTACATTAAGGAAATTGACTCCAATACCTGGTCAAGATACATTTAAATGTAGGAAATTTGACTCCAATACCTGGTGAATACTATACAAGTAGGAAAATTGACTCCAATACCTGGTCAGATACATAAAAATAAAGAGGAAATTGGAACTCCAATACCTGGTCCAGATACATTTACATGTAGAAATTGACTCCAATACCTGGTCAGCATACATATTTAAATGTAGGAAATTGACTCCAATCCCTGGTCAGCCATAACCATATAAAAGTAGGAAATTAACTCCAATACCCGTTCGAATACAAATTAATGTAGGATTCTCCAATACCTGTCAGATACATTTAAAGTAGGAAATTACTCCAATACCTGGTCAGATACATTTAAATGTAGGAATTTGGACTCCAAAGACCTGGTCAGATACATGAAAATGTAGAAATTGACTCCAATACCTGGTCAATACATGTACAAGTAGATGACCTAAAACCTGGTCAATACATTGAAATGTAGAAATTTCCTCCAATACCTTGGTCAGATACATGTACATTTGCTAAATTTACCTCCAATACCCATGTTCAATACATAAATGTAGGAAATTGACTCCAATACCTGGTCCAGACTACATGTACAAAATGTACATGTCGGAAAATTGACTCCAATCCTCAAGTACATATAAAGTAAAATTTGACTCCAATATGCACAGATACATGTAAATGTAGAAATTGCCAATACCTGGTCAGATACATGAAAATGTAGGAAATTGACTCCAAAACCTCTCAGGATACATGAAAATAGGAAATTGACTCCAATACCTGGTCAATACATGTACAATGTAGGAAATTTGACTTCCAATACCTTGGGTATACATGTAAATGTAGGAAATTGACTCCATACCTGGTCAGATTACATGTAAAAGTAGGAAAATTGACTATACCTGGTCGGATCATATAAATTGGTAGGAAAATGGACCTCAATACCTGGTCCAGATACATTTAATGTTAGGAAATTGACTCCAATACCCTGGTTCCAGATACATAACAGCGGAAAAATTGACTTCAATACCTGGCGGTGCATGTAGGAAATTGACCTCCACCGGAAATCAAGACATTTAAAATAAATGTAGGAAAATGACCAATACCTGGTCAGATACATGTAAATGTCGGAAATTGGACTCCAAGTACCTGGCGATACATGTACATATCGAAATTGGACTTCAATACCAGGTCAGATGCATTTAAATGTAAAGGAAATTTGACTCCAAAACCTGGTCAGATACATTTAAATGTAGGAAATTGACCCTCCAATACTGGTCCAATACATGTACATGTCGGAAATTGACTTCATACCTGACAATACATTTAAATGTAGGAAATTGACTCCAATACCGGTCAGGATACATGTAAATTGTAAGAAATTGACTCCAATACCTTGGCATACATGTAAATGTAGAAATTGACTCCAAATACACCTGTCAGAAAACATAACATTTTAAATGTAGGAAAATTACTCACCTGGTCAGATACATGTAAAATTAGGAAATTGACTCCAATACCAGGTCAGAAATCAGAAATGTAAGAAATTGACTCCAATACCTGTCAGATACATGTCAGTAGGAAATTGACTCCAATACCCTGCAGATACTTGTAAATGTAGGAATTGACCTCCAATACCTTTCAGATACATGGTAAAAGTAGGAAATTGACTCCCAATACCTGTTCAGATACAGGTGCACATGTAGAAATTGACTCCAATACCTGGTGAATACATTTAAATGTATATTGACTCCAATACCTGGTCAGAATACATATAAAGTAAGAAATTGACTCCAATACCTGGTCAGATACATGCACATGGTAGGAAAATGACTTCCAATACCAGGGTCGATACTATTAAATGGTAAGTAAATTTCTCCAATACCTGTCAGATACATATAAATGTAAGAAATTGACTCCAATACCTGGTCAGATAATTAAATTGTAGAAATTGACTCAATACCTTGTCGATTACATGACAGTAGGAAAATTGACTCCAATACCTGGTCAGATACATTTAAAATGTAGGAAATTGACCTCCAATACCTGGTCAGATACATATACAAATAAGGAAATTGGACTCCAATAAACCTGGTCAATACATAAAATAGTAGGAAATTGACTCCACCTGGTCAGATACATGTACAAGTAGGAAATTACCCACCTGGTCAGATACATATAAATGTAGGAAATTGACTCCAATACTGGTCAGATACATATAAAATGTCAGAAATTAACCTCCATAGTTCGGATACATAAATGTAGAAATTGACTCCAATACCTGGTTCAGATCATTTAAAAATTAGGAAATTTGACCCAATACCTGGTCAGATACATAAATGTAGGAAATTGACTCCAATACCTGGTCAGATAACAAGTAAATTGAAAGGAAATTGACTCCCAATCCCGGCATACATGTTTCAGTAGGAAATTGACTCCAATACCAAATGGTAGATACCATGTAAATGTAGAAATTTACTCCAATACCTGGTCAGAATACATGTACATTTGTCGGAAATTTACTCCCAATAACCTGGTCGGATACATATAAATGAGGAATTGACTCCAATAAACCTGGTCAGATACATGTACATGTTAACAAGTCGGAATTGACCTCCAATACCTGGTCAAGATACATATAAATGTAGAAATTGACTCCAATACCTGCTCAGAACATACAAGTAGGAAATTGACTCCAATACCTTGGTCAGAATACAGTAAATATGAAATTGCTCCAATACCTGGCTCAATACATGTAAATGAAGGAAATTGACTCCATACCTGGTCAGATACACGTACATGTAGGAAATTGACTCCAATACCCTGGTCAGATACATGTAAATGTAGAAATTTGACTCAATAAACCTGGACAGATACATGTAAATGTAGAAATTGACTCCCAATACCTTGTCAGATACATGTAAAATTAAGGAAATTTGACTCCAATACCTGGTTCAACAAACATGTACAAGTACCCGGAAATTGACTCCACCTGGTCATTGACATACATAAGTTAAATGTAGGAAATTGACTCCAATACCTTGGTCAGATACATGTAAATTGTAAGGAAATTGACTCCAATACCTTGGTCAGAATACATACAGTAAGAAATGACTCCCAATACCTGGTCAGAATACATCTAAATGTAGGAAATTGACTCCAATACCTTGGTCAGATACATATAAATGTAGGAAATTGACTCCACCTTGGTCAGGATACATTAAATTTGTAGGAAATTGACTCCAAATACCTGGTCCAGACCTACATGTAAATGTAGGAAATAGACTCCAATACCTGGTCAGATACATATAAATGTAGGAAATTGACTTCCAATACCTGGTCAGATTTACATGTACATGTAGGAAATTGACTCCAATACCTGGTCGGATCAATGGTTACATGTCCGGGGGAAATTGACTTCCAAATCCTGGTCAGGAAAATTAAAGACTACAATGTTACTGGTATCAAAATTGACTCAATACATGTCAGATTACATTAAAATGTAGGAAATTGACTCCAATACTGGTCCGGAATACATGGTAATTGCAGGAAATTGATCAAATACTGTCAGATACATGTAATTGTAGGAAAAATTGAACTCCAATACCTGGTCAAAGATACATGTACATGTTAAATGTAGGAAATTGTCTCAAATACCTGTAGAATACATGGTAAATGCAGGAAATTGACTCCAATACCTGGTCAGATACAAATTGTAAATGTTTAAGGAAATTGGACTCCAATTAACTGGTTCAGATACTGTTATAAATGTAGGAAATTTGGACTCCTAATAACTGCACAGATACATGTAAATTGTTTTTTTTTTTTTTTTTTTTAGGAAATTGACTCCAATACCTTGGTCAGATAACATGTAAATGTAGGAAATTCGACTTCCAATACTGGTCGATACATGTTACCATGTAGGAAATTGACTCCTATTAACCTGGTCAGGATACATATAAATGTAGGGAAATTGGACTCAAATAAACTGGTCAGATACATGTAATGTAGGAAATTGGACTCCAATTTTACCTGGTCAGATACAATGTACATGGCTCGGAAATGACTCCAATACCTGGTCAGATACATGTACAAATGTATTTGGAAATTGACTCCAATACCTGGTCAGGGATACATGTAAAATGTAGGAAATTGGACTTCCAATACCTGGTCAGATACCATGTAATTGTAGGAAATTTGACTCTCTTCATGGTCAGATACTTGTAAATGTAGGAAAATTGACTCAATACTGGTCAGATAATGTACCATGTAAATGTAGGAAATTTGGAACTCCAAACCCTGGTTCAGGATACATGTATTGTAGGAAATTGACTCCAATATCCTGGTCAGATACATGTTAAAATGTAAGAGGAAATTGATCCAATACCTGGTTCAAGTTACATTGTAATTGTAGGAAATTGACTCAATACCTGCTAGATACATGTATAAATGTTAGGAAAATTGACTCCAATACCTGGATCAGATAAAGGTAAAGTAAGAAATTGACTCCAATACCTGGTCAGAATTCAGATACAAATGTAAATGTGGAAATTGACTCCAATACTGCCTAGAATACCATGTAATGTAGGGAAATTGGGATCAAATAACCTGGTAGTACATGTACAATGTAGGGAAATTGACTCCAATACCTGGTAGGATACATGTAAATGTAGGAAATTGACACCAATACATTCGCTCAGATACATGTATGTAGGGAATTTGACTCCAATACTTGTCCAGAATACCAATGTAAGTGTAGAAATTGGACTCAATTCTTGGCTAAGATACATGTAAATGTAGGAAATTTGACTCCACATACTTGGTCCAAAGGATACAATTGTATACAAATGTAGGAAAATTGACTCCAATACCTTGGTCCAGGGAATTCTAATAAATGTAGGAAATTGACTCCAAATTTTACCTTTTAGGAATACATGTACAATGTGGAAATTGACTTCCAATACCTGGTCAGATTCATTTAAATAAAATGTAGGAAATTGGACTCCAAATTACCTGGTCAATACATTTTAAATGTAGGGAAATTTGGACTCCAACCTGGTCAGATACATGTAAATGTGGAAATTGACTTCCATACCTTGGTCAGATAACATTTAAAATGTAGGAAATTGACCTCCAATACCTGGTCAGAAACATGTAATGGAGGAATTTGACTAAATTCCCGGTTCAGATACATAAATGTAGGAAATTTGACTCCAATACCTGGTTCGATACATGTACAAATGTAGGAAATTGGAAATTACCTCCAATACCTGGTAGGAAATTACCATGGTATTCATTGTGGGAAATTGACTCCAATAACCTGGTCAGATACATGTACAAATGTTATTGAAATTGACTCCAATACCTGGTCAGATACATGTAAAATGTAGGAAATTTTTCCAATACCTGGTAGATACATGTAAAGGTAGGAAATTGACTCCAATTAACCTGGGTCAAAAATCATTGTAAATTGGTAAAAATTGGTCTCCAAATAACTTGGTCCAATACCTGTACAATTAAAAGGTAAGGGAAAATTTGACTCCAAAACCTGGCCAGATACATGAAAGTAGGAAATTGGATCCAATAACCCTTGGTTCGGATCATTAAATGTAAGTTGACTCCAATACCTGGGTTCAGATACATTTAAATGTAAGGAAATTGACTCCCAATACCTGGCTCAAAGATAATAATGGTAAATGTATGGGAAATTGACTCCAATCCCTGGGTCGATAAGTTTAAATGTAAGAAATTGACTCCAATAACCTGGTTCCAATACAAGAAATTTGTAGGAAATCTTGACTCCAATACCTGGTCAGATACATGTAAAATGTTAGGAAATTTGACTCCAATACCTGGTCAGATACATTTACCAGTAGGGGAAAATTGACTCCAATATCCCGGTTCAGATACATGTAAATGTAGGAAATTGGACTCCAATACCTGGTTCAGATACATGTAAATTGTAGGAAAATTGAATCCAATTCCTTGGTCAGATAACATTTAAATGTAGGAAATTGACTCCAATTCCTGGTCAGAATACATTAAAAGTAGGAAAATTGAACTCCAAAACTGGTCAGATACAAAAAAATGTAACCATGTAAAGTAGGAAATTTGACTCCAATACCGGTAGATACATTAAATGTAGGAAATTACCCTCCAATACTGGTCAGGAGACTTGTACATGGTAAATGTAAGGAAATTGACTCCAATACCTGGTCAGATAACCCTGTAAATGTAGGAAATTGACTCCAATACCTGGTCAGAATACAAATGTAAAATGTACGAAATTGACTCCATACTGGTCAGATACATTGTAAATGTAGAAATTGACTCAATACCTGGCCTCAGATTACATGTAGAAATGTAGGTAAAATTGAATCCAATACCGGTCCAAAGGGTTTAAATGGTTAAATGTAAGGGAAAATTGAATCAATACCCTGTAGATACAATGTAAATGTAGGAAATTGACTCCAATACCTGCTTAAAGAATAAATGTAAAATGTAGGAAATTGGACCTCCAATACTGGTCCAGTTAATATGTACAATGTAGGAAATTGACTCCATACTTGTAAAAGAATAATGGTATATGTAGGAAATTGGACTCCAATTACCTGGTCCAAAGGAATACCAGGTTAATGAAGGAAATTGGACCTCCAATTCCTTGTCGATACATGTAAATGTAGGAAATTGACTCCAATAAACCTGGTTCAGATAACATGTAAAGGTAGGAAATTGACTCCAATACCTGGTCAGGAATACAAATTGGTAAATGTAGGAAATGACCTACAATACTTGGTCCTCAGATACAAATGTAAATGGTAGGAAATTGACTCCAATACCTTGTCAGATACATGTCATGTAGGAAATTGACTCCAATAAACCTGGTAAGATTACATATAAAGGTAGGAAATTGAACCTCCAAAATACTGGTCCAAGTTACCATGGTACAAATGTAGATGACTCCAATACCTGGTCAGTACATATAAATGTAGGTAAATTGACCTCCAATACTGGTCTGGAATACCATGTAAAATGTAGGGAAATTGACCTCCAATACTGGTCTGATACTATGTAAATGTAAGGAAATTGACTCCAATACCTTGTCATGATACATGTAAATGTAGGAAAATTGAAAACCTCCAATACAAAATTGGAGGTCAGATACAAAATGTACTGGTAGAATGACATTTCCAATAACCTGGTAAGATACATAATATGTTGGAAATTGACTCCAATACCTGGTCAGGAAATACAAAATGTACATGTAGAAATTGACTCCAATTACCTGGGGGGGTTCTAAAGATAAATAAATGATAGGAAATTGTTACTCCAATACCTGGTCAGATAACATATTAATGTAGGATTGACTCCAATACCTGGTCAGAAATACATGTAAATGTAAAGGAAATTGCCTCCAATACCTTGGTCAGATACATTTGGTTACCCATGTCGGGAAATTGGACTCCAATACCTGGTCAGTACATGTACAAGTAAATGATTGACTCCAATAACCTGGTCAGGAATTACCATAAATGTAGGAAATTGACTCCAATACCTTCAGGAAATTACATAAATGTAGGAAATTGACTCCAATACCTGGTCAGATACAAATGAATATGTAGAAATGTAGGAAATTGAAACTCCAATACGTGCTTACCATACCTGGTCAGATACATGTAAATGTAGGAAATGACTCCAATACCGGTCCGAATACTCACCTGGTCAGATACATGTATGTAAATGAGGTCTTCATGTATGAGAAAAATTGCTTCCACCCGTCCGATATGGTACATGTAGGAAATTGACTCCAATACCTGGTCAGATACATGTAGCTTTGATATGATGTAAGTAACAAACAAAAGTTGAAAATTGATTGACTGTTTCAGAAAGGTTAAAAATATTTTGACTTCCCATGTTAAAGTGACTGTCTCAGATGGTATCTTCGAAGATGCATTTCACAAAATACAGTATATCAATGTGTATTGGATGAACACAATTGCAACTTGTCATAGACTAGAAACAAAATTGCTACCCAGCTACGATTCTCTTAAATACACATATCAGAGACAAATGATTGTAGCTAGTCATAGACATGTTTGTCAGCTAATTAACACATTTGCAAGTCCATGTTTGATGTCGTTAACAGCAAGTCAATGAAATTCCATACCAAGTTTAACTTGGCCATATTGTGTCACCTCATGAAATATTAGTGATGTCATACCTTTCGATTGTAGTCGAGTCGTGCGGTGCTGGCCCAGTGGCCGTTGAAGTGTATCCGGTTCTATGAGAGTTCGGGGCATGGGGAGCTGGCACTGGAGGCAGGCCGCGTGGCCCCGATGGGCGACGGGCTCTACATGTTCCACACCCGGCCCGGCGATGACAACCGCGCCTACGACGCTATCGACCAGTACGTGATGAACACGCTCGAACAAGCACAGGTAAATAGAGGGTCTTGCATGAGTGATGATTTAATTTTTAGTAAACCCGTTTACTGATTTCATAAGAAACGAGTCTATGCCGAGTTTCTTATGAAATCAGTTAACGAGTTTAATAAATATCATATTTAATCAGCACAAATGTTAGATTCTATTTATTGAATCAGGGTTCAATTTTGGGGGTGACTTGGGCGAAGTTGTCGCTTTTTTTTCGCCCAAGTCGCCCTATGTGTCCGGCGAGGCGAAATTCACTTTGCCTTAAAAAATCTCGCAAAATATCCGAAATTCTAAAAAAAGCTGGAACCAAATTCGTTCAGGTAATCCCCATTTCCCTGACAAACTGTTTACAATACCATTTGTTTTATGACACGCGAGTGTTTGACCAAATTTTCATCATACCATTACGCGATTCACTAAAATCATGCC
Organism: Conchocele bisecta; assembly: GCA_029237695.1. Lineage (NCBI taxonomy): Eukaryota > Metazoa > Mollusca > Bivalvia > Lucinida > Thyasiridae > Conchocele > Conchocele bisecta. The sequence continues at coordinate 25,768,050 of CM055271.1, read as the reverse complement.
TACCCGCTGTGACAATAAAAGTCACGGGTCGATAGTTTCAATAATCCCCTAGCCAAACATCGCTTCTGGCTACTATAATTGTCAGTTCAAAACACGTGTTATTCTCGTGGCGAAGTTATTTATACAGTACAGCCAATCGCTGGTAAGTAAAGGCAGCCCTTAGTGGCATGATTGACAGGTTACTGTGGCGATAGATGTCGGCAATAGATCTATCAGAACCCGGTATAGTTAACTGCCTCCGAATACTCTCAACGAGACAAACAAACACATGCAAACACACGTTTTAATGGGCGCCAGATGCGAGTCGTTTCTGGGTCGGGGCTAGTAAAAATAATAAGCTGGGTCGCCCGGTGGCGACTACACACATTTTTGTCAGCTTATGACGCTTCGTGGGATACCATTTCCGAAATAAAAATAGCATCCAATCGTTAGCTACGATTGTGGGTATACCCACTCGAGGCGCCACCTGACGAACCGAGTCGTGGCCAACACAGCGGATGCCCATGATTGCAACTTTCTTTTTCGCCGAAAAGTGTGAAAGAATTAAATACGAAATCAATATACATTTGTATTCTGATGAAATCCTTTGATGCCAAAAACAAATATTGTTTATTACATTACTAACTTTATTTCAACCAAATATGGATGACTGTATTGTCAGAAAACATGAAAAAGTCTGTAAATATCATGGACAATTTCGGCGATTTCGTACCTACGTAGTTTCGTCCTTTTGAAACTTTTTCCAATCGATGTTAACGTAACCCGATTTTTATGATAATTCAGTTTACAGTTGTTTCTGTCAAAATGTTCCGGGTTTATACGTGTACAAAGTGTTGTGCGTTGCGTATCCGTGGAGTTTCCGTTAGTTGCGTTTCAAACCGTGTGTCGTCTACGTGTAATGCGTTTTCGGCCATGCGTTGCGTTTCCCCACTCTTGCGCATGCGCGAAAGTCGAACAAACCGTGTTCAACGCATTGAGTTTCAAAAGCGTGTAATCCGTGTACAACGGTTGTAAACGTATACTACGGTTGTAAACAACGCATCGAGTTTCAAAAGCGTGTAATCCGTGTACAACGGTTGTAAACGTATACTACGGTTGTAAACAACGCATCGAGTTTCAAAAGCGTGTAATCCGTGTACAACGGTTGTAAACGTATACAACGGTTGTAAACGTATACAACGCTAAGGTAAACCGTTTAAACGATTTAACGCTTTCTTTGACGAACGGTTACACGCTTCTACATGTACACAGCACCGTACAGATGAAACCGTGTTATACGTATAACACGTTTCCACTGGTTTTAACGCATTACACGTTTTGGTATGCCAACTGTGTATCGCGTAGAATGCGCATGCTCATATCATTCTTCGTGTGTGTATATATACTTCTAGACTCACTGCAGGGCTTCTAAAATTTTCAGTTTTCCGATTCTGGACCGATTTTTGAACTCTCAGACCGATTGAGATTTGAAAACTAGTCTTAAAAATCGGTCCGAGAAAAATTGCCAGTCGGCTGCTATTTCGCTATAAACCTTGTAAATTTGCCGGTTTTGACCACCAAGTAATGTATGACACATATCCGCGGGCCATATCCGTGTTAAACCAGTGTGCAGCTCGCTGTGTATTCAATTTCTCCAATTATCGATTAATCTTAACACACGCGTGGGACAAGTGTATAGCGGATTAGTGACTGAAATAGACTGGCTTCAGCGTAAAAATACGAGAGTTCCTAGACTCGCCATTTTTGATGATGTTAAAATAAAATAAAGAAACCATGCACTGTGTTTATCTGTGTTCGTAATATTTAACCCCAATTAACTGACACGGACTATCGGCCCGGGCTATTCCATATTAAGTTAGGAACTGTTACATTACGCTGTATTAGGGGTCATTTTTGTGTATATAAAATGTACATAGGAATGCCGCAGATCCTGATGAGCTGGCTCACGTGATCTACAATTCGCAAACATTTTGATAAACGACAAGGTACATCTGTCGTGTTAAAAGCACGACTCATTAGGCATCAGGGATTAGGGATCAATTGAAGTGCTAAATCACACCGCCTATGTACTTTGAACTCGATCTGAGGGTATGCATTCGCAATATTTCAAAAGGGACGAAACAAGGACGCCTCGAAGCGATCGGGGCCGAACAGGTATTCGCGTTAAAATGTGTAACCGTTGTACACGTTTCAACGCTTTCATATAGCTACACGCTTCCAGGTAAAGCGTTGTACACGTTGCAACTCTTTCAACTCGCTACATATGTATACGCCAAAGCGTGTTATACCCCTTGAAGCTAAACGTATTACACGCTGTAAAACTAAACGGTTTGACAATGTGTATTACACGTGTACGAACCGTATTATACGTTTAAACAACGTATACAACGCTTTTAAACTAAACGGTTTGACAATGTGTATTACACGTGTACGAACCGTATTATACGTTTAAACAACGTATACAACGCTTTTGAACTAAACGGTTTGACAATGTGTATTACACGTGTACGAACCGTATTATACGTTTAAACAACGTATACAACGCTACAGCAAACCGTTGCATTCGCGTTGCGTTCGCGTTGAGTTTGCAAGTGTTGTCTACGGTGGAACAAAAACGGAGACTGCACTGTAGTATTAACTAAATATACTGAATTTATGCACATCGAAGTTCATAAATGATATTTTAAGTGAATTTAAACAGATTAATTTGCTATTCGTCTAACGTATTTACATAAATGCTGTTTCATTACATGTACACAGTTATAGAGGTTCAAATGGGTGGTAACAACATATACTTTCGAGATGAAATAAAAACATAATTTGTTTTCTTCAAATTCTAACATACTACTACATTTGCTTCCCAGCATCCCCCCCTGTAATAGATATGCTTTTGAAAACATAAAGTTAATGTATCAGGCCCGTAGCCAGACCTGTTTGAAGGGGGGGGGTCGTTTCGAAGGCCCAAGGGCCCTGGGGTATCTAGGGTGGTCTGGGGGCGGGGGGGTGGTGGGGGGGGGGGTTGTCGGGAAAAATCCGGGAAAATATGATTTTGATCATTTCTCCCTAATTTCCCCTCACTTCTCCCTATTTTGCCTGGAGGGAGAAGTCACTTCTCCCTAATTTTTTGGCCTAGATTGAACCCTGTTGAATGTTTATTTTTTATTTTTTCCATAATATAGGCCACCGGCCCACTATACAACATGGTATTGATACACATTGGAAAGGAGTGATACACTGTACAGTCGAACCTCCCCGAACGGCCACCTCTCTACAACAACACCCTCTCTATAACAGCCGCTATATTGTATCCCAAATGGATGATTTCCTCTGTATCTAACCCTTAGACAGCTAAGCACAAAAATTGTCATCTGCTGTTGGTTTTGCCTTCTTTCTCAATAAAAACATGTTTTGACAGCTTTTAAGAATCATTTCCTTTGGAAATGATTCTAAAATGTTGCCAAAGCATGTTTTTGATGAGAATTATTGAAGAAAATAGATAAACAGCGGACGACACCATTTAGTTCAGCACTAACCTCCCTGCAACAGCCACCTCTCTACAACAGCCAGTTTTGAGTCTTCCCATGGGTGGCTGTTGTAGAGAGGTTGCACTGTATCACATTACATCTACACGTGTACATAATGAAATGAGTGTATACATTATACCAGTCAGCACATGTATAAGAGTGTGCGTTGTCAGAAAAGGCATCCATACATATTTCGTCCAGTGTAGAACTAGAGCAAACTTCTCATGCGCACGATCTGATGCATGAATTTACAGTGTACTACAATGTATTGTGATAAAAATATATATCAAATACGTTTTTCAATATATATGGCACACAGGTTGAAGTAATGGACCAAGGTCTATAAATACATTAAATATGCCTAAAAGTATCAATAAGTGGGGAAAAATCAGTTGAAAAAAAAAAGTTTACTCGTGTTAGAACATAATACAAGGTGCCTATGTTTTTAATGGTCCGTCTCGGACGGCCTCGAGACAACGGACTCTCACGAATCAGTCAACCGATTTATATCATTTCCGCCAATTGCAACAAAAGTTAGGCAAATGTTAGCCCTCCGCAACAATATATTCCCCGATGCGCTATGTCAGCACGTTTTCGAGCTAGAGATTATTTTGTTCAACAAAATTCCGCATTTATCTTAAGTCGTAATACTTCGGTAACATTTTTTGGGCCTATACTACTATATGACAGTGCAAAAGTCTGCTTCAAACTACACTTTTACGTCGTTCGGACCGTTAAGAAACAGTTTGCATCGAAACAACATTGTTTCCTATCGAACATTTGATCAAACCTACATTTATTACCCGTCCAATGCGTCACGACAGACAATTCAATCACACCAACATTTCTATCATTTCTCGGGAAGCCATATTGTTTAATTGTTGATGGGTTTTCCCGATGACGTCATCGCTAAGCTTATGATTAGTTGAGATTAGTGGAGTGTCACATGTAAGTGTCATGTTACACTGACTGGTTACCAGCCAGTCACCTGTTTACTAGTGGGTGGTGGTCGGGCGAATGAGACGGCGTAAATTAACGGTATGGGTTCCTCCTTATAGGAATCACGATTTGCCTGGTTTGGCCCTCAGGTACATTTTTATCTTTGGCTCTTTAGTTACCTGGGAGTTGAATTGGGTTATTGTCCATTATAAAAGTAGTAAGATTATTACTGATCCTACTGCTTTTGGGAGGGGCCAAGTGATTCTGGTGTGGCGAGGACCTGGCATTAGATTAGGATTATTCTGATTTCAGGGCTGAATATATAGTTTTGTTGATTGTAAATATTCAGTTCTGATTTTTTGGGATTTTCCCCCATGTACGTGTACATGTAATATATGGGACTTAGTACTAAACCCATTGACCCAGCCTTAAATGACCTTAGCTGTTGATAGGCCATTAAACAACAACAAACAAACAAACAAACAAACAAACACCTGTTTATCTTGTAAGCGAAGCTATGAAACGGTACCAGCTGACGCGTCAAAAGTCAAAGAAATAAATGTGTCCGATGAATTCTTACTCGAGACAAATGCGGAACTACGTTGGAACAAAATAATCCATAGCTTGAAAATGCATTTACATAGCGCATCGGAGAATACATCATTGCGGAGGGCTAACATTTGCCTAACTTCTGCAATTGGCAGAAATGATATAAATAGGTTGACTGTTTCGTGAGAGTCCGTTGTCTCGAGGCACCTTATATTGTGTTCTAACATGGAGTAAACCTTTTTTTTTCAACTGATATTTTTCCCTCTTATTGATACTTTTAGGTATATTTAATGTATTTATAGACCTTGGTCTGTTACTTTAACCTGTGATATGGCATACACACATATAACCTTTCAATCACCTTGTGTAATGGATTGTCTTTTCTCAAACGCTTGAAATATGAATTTAGCAACAGTGAGTATATCAGGTATATGTGAACTCGCCATCATTCTATTAAATGAATCATGATTTCTGTTTCTAATAGTTTTGTATCTTACAAATTGTGAGCGTAGATGTACATACGTCCTACATTCAAAGAAAAAATGGTATTCCGTCTCAACCACGAGTATGTCATCTTGTCGACACATTGGACAATGACGGTAAATTCCTATTAATGCCGATATGACGACCCGTTTCAATTAGTAAACTATGTGTCGACATGCGGGCCGCGGCCATCTGCTTACTTTGTGTTATCACACTGTAAAAGCCAATGTTATGCAATAATAATACTTATAACACAGGAACTGATAATTGTTGTCTGCTATTGTTCCAATTTTGTCTGTTTATGCCCCATCACAATAGAGGAGGGGGCATTTAGTTTTAACCTTGTCCTTCCGTCCGTTCTGTACGTTTTGAGCTTGTAGGGATGAGTTGTGGCCTAGGGGTTAGAACACCTGGCTTCCAATCCGGAGGTTGTGGATTCAAGCCTCACCTTAGGCATCAAAAAATACTTTCATGTTATTTCCATCCCACTGGTTTGTCAGATGAGACTTTAAACTGTGGTCCCATCTCTATATCAGCCTAGCTGTTGGTGGGACGTTAAACCCATTCACTTTCACTTTTTATCATTGAGTACCATCTCACATACTGACCCAATCGAGGATCATACCCAGGCCGCATTGGTAGGAAGTACACTCTGTACTAACTGATCTTACAGAATTAATTGTATTGTGCAAGTGAAAGGCACTTTTCGAGAAAAAAAAATAAATACAGTACCCATTTAATTAAGGCCATACAAAAACTAACTTTGGTTCTCAGATATCACTGCATCAGAAAAATCCATGTGCGTCGAGCATTTTATCATCATTGAGAAATAAAATTGTACTATAAATTTGCTACATGATCAATAAAAAACATTACCATGTAATCATATTTTAAAGTTTGTGATTTTTCACATATAAAGAGTTATAGTAACTTTATAGGACATATGCATCTGTAGCCGATTTCATCAAAATTGCAAAGTATACTTTACTAGCAAAGTATACTTTGAGGGAGTAATCATTTATTTTTCCTGAAATGCATTATATCATATAGAACTAACAAATGCATATATTTCATGATTAAAAGTATGCAGAATTATTATACTGAATTTATTACATTATCACAGCCATTAAATGGCTGTGATAATGTAATAAATTCAGTATAATAAAAAATTATAAATTTTTAAAAAAATTGAAAATTTCTCCCTCAAAGTATACTTTGCTACTAAAGTATACTTTGCAATGTTGATGAAATAGGCTACTGGCGACTTGAACAAAATCAGAGACGAACATCTGAAACAAAAAACAAATCTGCGCTCCCGCGTCACATTCCTCAAACCCCATGTCTGAAGACCGAATTACTTTTTTTATGGCCTAATTGAACTTTCTGATAATTTTTTGTCGCGCCCGCTTGTGGACAGCACGATATAATCGGCACATTGGCGTACATACTTGCGTCCAAGGTTAAAGTTTTTATGCCCCACCACGATAGTGGCATTTGGTGTTACCCTTGTCCGTCCCGTCTGTCTGTCCGAGCTTACAAATGGATACATATGTGGCTAGGAGAACAATAGGTTATGTAATATGCTATTGTTCTTTGATTTTATGTGGCTAAAAATGGGTTTATGTGGCTACAGAACAATAGGGATGAACAAAGGAAAAGGTTAGGTTAGTCACATAAGTATCCATTTGTAGGAACGTCCGTCCGTCCCCAACCTTTTAAGTCGTAAAACATTTAAACCGTACTAGTTACAGACCTGTAGCTTCCTTATGATGAGTAGATGTGCAAAGTTTATTTCGATTTTTTATTCGACCCCCGGGTCATGGATTATTTGCCCTTTTGGACTTGGAATTTTGCCTCCTCGTTTATTATCAAAGCGATATGTGGGGCATCTGTGTTCTATGAACACATTTTCTAGTTTTTCAGTATACTATAAAGCCTGGGTGTTTATCATGATCCATATTGTCATTTTATGCCCCATCCGTGCATTCTGTGCCCACTGTCAAGATCAAATTACTTTGAAATTTACCTTAATTATTTTTTGGGATTTAGGTTAAAGTTTTTACGAACACTATATCTCGGAAACCGCTTTGCCAATTCACTTGAAACTTAACATGTGTGTTTATCATCATCCATACTTTCATTCTATGGCCAACCCGTGCAACCCCTGTGCCCAATGTCAAGGTAAAATTACTTTGAAATTTACCTCAATGTAACAGAGCTCCAGATAAGCTGCGTATTTGCGTAAATACCCAATTAAAATTGCCAAAAACCCAATTAAAATCAGAAGTAGCGAGTATCAAAAAGCAATACCAATTTTATGGTACCTTTATCATGCTGCAGAAAACAATAAACAGACCAGAAATATAGCATATTTTTCTTATTTTCTAAGAAAATACATCTTGGTATTTCATTAGAATTCTGATGAAATGCCAAGACATGTTTTCATTTCGAAGCAAACTATTCAATAATTGCTGTCTGTTAGATGTGCAAACAGTAGTGTGATTTTAATTTACCCAATTAAATTTTTTAAATACCCACTTGCTTAAGAAATGATGGAGTGACAATACTCAATTACTAATTCCTTGTCTGGAGCCCTGTGTAAAACTAATGTTGTGGCGCAGTGGTAATTCCGACGATATTTGTGTTACTAGACATTGCCGTCGTCGTGGTCGCGGGTTCAAGCCCCACCGGGTGCATATTTATTTTTCATTTTTGCCTTTAATATACAAGGTGCAGTCATAATATTCTAGGACTTTGCTTATATCTAAAGAACCGTTTGGTCAAATCAGTTGTGAAATATGTCATGATAAAAGCTGATTCACGGAAATAACCGCGGAATGTTGCTCCGTCCATTGACACGATGCCACAATTTTCTACTTCAAATTTCCTGCACTACCTGGATCCGTGTTGCATAATACATATGCATGAACAAAGTCGAAACTGTGCCATTACATAGTTCAGACATTTCTTTGGTGGAAAGAGTAAGCTATACAAGGTGTGTGATCACGTGGTTTAATTCCGAATCCGATTTTCCGACGTGACATAATCTGTGACGTAATTTTTACAGTAGATTTTCATTAGAATCTTCCTAACAAACGGACGGATTTTGATGATAGGTAGCGCACCAAATACGATGGCATATGTGTTTTATGAGTGCTCTGAATGTTCTTTACAATAACTTATAAATTTCACAAAGAATCAAGTACCGTTTATTTCTTACATTCACGTGCTCTAGTTTTTATTTACATTTACGGTAACCGATTCTTCGTCAAAATGACACATTTATGAGATTAAAGCCGCCTATACAGTAAAGGGCAACGTGTACCGCGGTATATTTCATAAAAATATGTCATTCCATTAGCAAGATATTAAAGAAAATATACTGTAAACACATCTAAAAACATGACGTCATGACGTTCGGAAACCACGTGATCCCCCACCTTGCTATAGTTACACATTACGTGTGAGCGGATTGACGAAAAGTATGTATTATTTTCTAATCAATTCAATTTGACCAGATGTAAATGTCATATAAAGATGAACAATGTGGCAGGTATCTGAAGCGTTTATCAAGAAAGTCCGAGAACTTTATTTCTGCACCTCATAGTTAGGTTTCTGCTACCTAAAAATATGCGAAATGTCGCAAAAATTATTGAATTAGTGAACACAAAACAGTATGATAAGTACAAGTACTTTATTTTCATAAAACAAACTATATGAATGTCTGTGGTTTCAAATTTATGTTCTTGCATACTGCATTAATGTTGTTCCTGGTCGATGTCATCATATTTGTATTCGGTATAATAAATTAGATACTGCCATTGGTTGAGGGGAATATTGTGGATTATCTCCCCTCGAAAACAATATCTCGCTCGGCTATCGCCTTGGAAGATATTACTTTCTTGGGGAGATAATCAACAATATTCCCTAAACAAGGGCAGTATTTATATAATAATGCTTCTTAGTTGTGAAATACTAATACTGTTTATAGCCGGGTCGGCGGGGAAACACGGGTGAGATAGAGGACTACGTGTTGGAGGCGGAGCGGTTGCTAGCGTTGACGGTGGTGGCCGCATGTACCACCGACAACCCCGACGTGCCTGCCATCATCAACAACAACTGGAACACAGAACTCACCCTACAGAGTAAGTCAAACACACACATAAATTAATAAATTCATTCGTTCATTCATTCATTCATTCATTCATTCATTCTCATTCATTCATTCAATTCATTCATTCAATTCATTCAATTCATTCATTCGTTGAATGAATGAATGAACGAACGAACGAACGAACGAACGAACGAACGAACGAACACTCAATGAACAAATGTTCAAATGAACAAATAAACTAATGAATGAATGAATGAATGAATGAATGAATGATGAATGAATTAATGAATTAATGAACACTGAAGGAATGAATGAAGGAATGACTAAACTTACAAATAAATAACTGCCAAATAAATGAACAAACAAACGAATGAATAAATGACATAAATGGTGTTCTGACACACAGTGCCTCAACAAATGCTAGATACAGTTATAATGTTAGTAACAGCAAATAGTATGCCATTAATGCGTTAAATGACACTGGCCAGCATCCCAAACACAAGAATGTGTAATTGAGTGTTCAGCATGTCCATGATGTGAGCATTGGTATTTTAAAATGGATGCAATATTACAGCATTTATCCCTTCCTATGCTGAATTAAATTTTGTCGTCTGCCAGAAAGGTTTTATTTTCAATATTTCTCGACAAAGACCTGTTTTTAATAATTAAGGCAATAATCAGGGATTCCGCTGGCGATCGCCACTTTCGCAATTGGCGATAAAAATAAACAGTTGGCGATACAAAATTACAATTTTCGAGAGAAAACAATTTAATTCTTTTTTTTTTTCTTTTGAAGTGGCGATTTTTTTTATTTTCCCCGGCGGAATCCCTGAATAATGAAAAACAGCAGATGACCTATAATAATACCTAATGTGCATCGACAGTCACAGAATTTAGGATCTTGAAATCACAAGCCAGTCGCGCCAGTGACTTTTCAATTTTCACTGGCCCGAACTTTTAAAATGTAATATAACCGAAATAGAAATAGCACAATATTGTCCGGTGTTTTTAAAAGGCTTTTTTTACTGAAAACCATACTGTCTATCCTGCGTTTGCGCCCCTTGCGGGTAAAAGTGCACGTTGGATGTTTCAGTGGAGTTAGTCTGAAAATTAAAACGAGATTGGTGGCTAAGAGGATACCGGTATAAATCGTCCCTACCTGGAATAAAAATAGTCATACTATCAGCAAACAGACGGTTGTGTTTAAATATAAACCAGTAAATAAAAAATACTAATTGAGTGGGTCACCAGGGCTGGTGGGTAGGCAATGTTACAAAGAATTAAGAAATTTTCTGGAATAGGAATATAAATGAAATAATAAAGTGAAAGTGAAAGGGTTTAATGTCCCAGCGACAGCTATGGTCATATAGAGACGGGACCACAGTTTAAAGTCCCATCCGACAGACCGGTGGGATGGAAATACTATGAAAGTATTTTTGATGCCTGAGGCGAGGTTTGAACCCACAACCTCCGGATTGGAAGTCAGGAGCTCTGACCCCGAGGCCACAACCCATCCCTGGAATATAAATGGTGCGACGTGCACAAATTATACAAAAAGTAATCTAGTTTTCAAAATATAATCAGGCTTGCTATTTGGCAATTTTTACTGGCCCAGTGTTAATTCCAGGAATATTTAAAGTGGGGCCCATGTGCCCACATCATACAAAAAGTTGGGGACATTTGAAAAATGTATTGGCCATTGTAAATTACAATAAAAAACCAGATCAATCAAACTAAGCATCAAAGATTCACAAAATGCAGTGCTAAGTCATTCCAAAATCAGCTAACATGAGTGATAGTGATGACACAGGTATGGGTTTGAATGTATTATGTTGTCCAACTACTGGTTCTGTCGACTTCTAGTTATTCAACAATGCAATTTAGTTTTATTGTTAGCAGATTTAGTGTTCAAGAAACCGCTTTCTTATTACTTCTGGAAGAGTACGAAACGTGTAACTACACAAGTTACTCATGGAAATTGTCTAGAATACAACTAATAGTCACAACATCACTGGAAATAAACCACAAATGTCAGCTACACTCACTTCCGGTTTAAAAATATTGTTTTACGTTTCAGTTGGTGATGCTTACATTTTTCATATCCAAGGTGTCGGATCAATGAATAATGTTCCATTAAATGGCAAAACATTTTCATAGCTTTTGCCTCTCAACCAACAATGTAGGAACTTTGAGTGACTCTGCATATCAGCTGAACTCATTTACACTACACTCATACCAGGGCACACGATGTCTATGTTAGTATAATCACGTGCTCAGCAGCATGCCTCTGCCAATACAAACGCTTGTTACATCAAATTCGGAACAAAATCAGCCAATCAAAACAGAAGTTGCTGGACACATTTGATTCACTGTGTGTGATCGGCCAAATCAGACAAGTTATGAGATCAGCGCAATGAGAATTCACATTTTTTGAAGACATTTTTATGCACATTGGAGAAATTTAATGCGCCAATGGTGCGGCCTAGAATGAACACTGATGGCCCGAAGGTGTGATTTTTACACAAGCCAGTCGGGCTTGTGTTTTACAGATTTTTACTGGCCCGACAGTATTTTCACTGGCCCCGGGCCAGTGCTAATTTCGAAACTGCATACAGAATAAAGTTCAATTTTCACCGTGCTCCATTACAGACAGTACGCGGCCCAAGCAGGTTGTCCACACCCGCCTCACCACCTCCGGCTCTATGGCCAGCCTCAGCAGCCTCAACAGGTAGGTAACAATCCAAACCCTCGACCTACTATACCCATTCTGCCCTAGATATCCTACATTGTTACATGACAGCCGTTGTTTGACACCGCTCACAGCCGTTTTCAAACGTACCATGCTGTTTGACCATGGCTGTAGACATTGCTCATTCCGGGGCCAATCCAACACCTTCGTAATGCATGTATCTCATTACATGAACGTGCCATTACGTCGCCAGACCAGTTCACAACGGTCACACTGAAATTTTGAAATTGATGCGCTGCATAACACGACGTGTACTGCGGCCCCGGAATATGTATGAGTAAATCAGCTGTTTGAATGGAGTAGATTATCAAAGTACAGAAAGTACTACATATATGCTCAAATTACATGACATTTCTGTCGGAAATGTAACAATAACGTTCGAACATGTCCAGCTGTGGGTAAACGTTTGCCGTGTCGGGAACAGTTTGAACCAGCGGCCTACGGCCTTGGGATTCAAACAGTTCCCTCGTGCCACAGAAACACTTACTCATGGCTGGACATTGTTGAACCTTATATTAACCACCTCCGGCTCTGTTGTCAGTCTCAACAGGTAACACAATTCTCCACACACTTAACCGTTTCACCATGGACTATCCAACATTGGATTTACCATGCTAGGTTTGGGAATATTCCATTAAAGGTGCATGCCCACCCAGTAGGCACAAACTGTTCTTTATATCAGAGACATCATCTAGACATTTTCTAGCAAAATAAACATTAATTCACCATTACCCCACGTATTGATTGACATTATTATGCATCTTATATCAGACGTACCTTTCCACACTGGTATCAGGGGCGATAAAATGTTAACGGACATTACTATTTATACTCTGTATTTATGTTTTGATGTGCAATTATCATACTTTATAATCTGTTGAAAATATTATTTTTTCAGGTGATGCATTTAATTAGTATAAATAATAAATAAATACCATGACTCATTTGCATATGAAAATAGACTGATACCAACATGCGTCACTATCAGTAAAATAAATATTACTAAATGATTACTCATAATTTTTAGAAATGGTATAATAGTGACACAATTTATTATACACTTATTCAATTCCTGTAAAGAACAGTTTGTACCTACTGAGTGGGCATGTACCTTTAACTCTTTGCATGCTGGGTTTCTTTTATTTCTTCCTATAAATATCATGAAAATATCTTGGAATTCCTCCGAACTCAATTCTACTGATATTACAAAACATATTTACGTAGAAAAATAAGAAACAGACTCATAATTTGTTGTATGTTTCACTGCTAGCATGCAGAGTTAATGAGAAAATGTTGAATTCTTTTTAGAATAGAATAACACTGACAAGTGCAATTATCTCCCTTAGAGCATCGCCATGTTTTCTCCAATACACATTTAGAACACTGTATATTCTGCCACTGCCATTTCACCGACATTTCACTGAAATCATTCTGTAACGTTTGACACCAAGTGTTGTAACCTCGGGATATAACTATAGGGTTAACTGTATTGTAATTTTGAAATTTGTGGCGTATATCTGAAAATGATAGGTTGGAAAATCTGTTTAATGCCGACGCGTTAGCGGAGCCATTAAACATGTTTTCCGACCTATCATTTTCTGAAACAGATAGCGTGATATTTATAGAGTGCATTAGAAGGGCTGTTTCATCTTGCATGAAGCAAAATGTTTTTGCATGACCAGCAGTGTGTTCAAAGATTGAAACAGAATATTTGTCAATAATTCCAGCACAAAAATATTTACACAATTCCCTAACATTTGATTGGTCCATAGCAAGTCTCTGTCCAGAATTTATATCCCAGTAAACTCCATGCCGAACTACTTTCCATAACCGTCAGGCGCAGTTAAAATAATTCTTAAGAAAACGGAAAATAAACACATTTTCTTGATGAATTTATTTCAAATGCTGGAATTATAAGGAATGAATGGCTTTTTTGTGGAATTTATCGGGGATATAAACTTGGAAAAGTCGCGGGAATACTGGACGAGGCCTTCCGGCCTTCGTCCAGTATTCCCGCGACTTTTCCAAGTTTATACCCCGATAAATTCCACAAAAAGGCCATTCATTCCTATAGTATTTTCAATAATTGATCCACTTCATACTATATCTGCTATGCTTGACCCTAAATGTTCCTCTTCTGTGTTGATTGGCCGTTAACCCTTTCACGCCTAAATAACTGGAATGTATTTTGATATGCTAATTTTGCAACCAATCCAACCATCACAAAATGATTATCAGCTTAGTCCCTTTATGAAAAGGGGGTGTTTTTGTTCTCAAACATATGAAAATTACTTTCAAAAAGTGCAGATCCTGATGAGACGGCTCGTCACGAGCTGGCTCATCTGGATCTACACAGTTTGCCAATACCACTGTACAGGCCTGTGGTGTTGAAAGGGCTAAGCACCATTCCATTCCGTTCAATAATTGATCAATTTTGGGTAAATTGTTGTACAATGGTGTCCAATTTAGAGGTGTTCCACTTTACAGGATACTTTATCTGCCATCACGTGTTCACTAGTCTCTTGACAGAAGTTCCACCGTAATTCAGTAGCCTATTTCACCAATATGGCAAAGTATACTTATCTAGCAAAGTATACTTTGAGGGAGAAATTTTAAATTTAAGGATAAATTTATTAATTTTTATTATACTGAATTTATTACATTATCACAGCCATTTTGGCTGTGATAATGTAGTAAATTCAGTATAATAATTCTGCATATTTTTAATCATCAAATATATGCAGTCGTTAGTTCTATATGAAATAATGCATTTCGGGGAAAATAAATGATTACTCCCTCAAAGTATACTTTGCTAGATAAGTATACTTTGCAATTTTGATGAAATCGGCTATAGACCTTTGTTTCGTCGATAAATCTCGCCTTCCATGATAGGCGTACCCGGCAGCAGTTGCGGTCGGTAGTTACAGTTGTCACGATTATTTTGATGAAATCGGCTACTGGGCACAGGTGAAAGACTCGGACAAAGGGCTGAAAAAAAGGACAAGAAGAAAAGTCACATTCTCCCACCCACCTACAATTGCACAGTACAATACTTTTTATGAGTGTTCTGTACAGAATTAGGTTGGTGGGCGAATGTGATTTATTTGTCTCGCCCACGATAGTGGAAAGTGAGACTAAGAGTATCCATCATATGCACTGGTGTGGGACAAGGATATTCCACCCGAGTGTCGGAATATGTAGTCAGAAACGAGGCTTTGCTTTCTCGGATCATTACCAAAGTTCACGAACAGCTACCTCACTTTGATGGCTATCCACCCGGTGTCATTTGTGTGACCGTGACCTTGGTTAACGTATCCTTTGTATCAACAAGTTTTGACTACCTAATATTGTGGCCTTGACCTTGCTGACCTTGACCTTCGTGGCGATCATCTTGTTTAGTGGGTGAGACACTCTCCGACGATCACCTTGTTTATAATATCCATTGTTTTATGTAATACGCCCGAGTCTTACACCTGTGGCCAGAATTACAGTAGAACCTCTCTAAACTGGACAACCTGGTGATGTCGCCAGGGTGTCCAGTTTAGAAAGGTTTCACTGTACAAGCATTTTATCTGTCGGTGTATTTGTCAGTATTAGAAGGATATTATAACTTCAATGTGTAAAAGCTTGTTTTCTAATCCTGTTTCAAACTGTATGTATTACATGTATGTATATCACTTATCTGACTGAAATAAATATTGTTTAAACTAACTAAACCCATTCCAATGAGTGGTCACGGCATATACTGTGAATGACAAATAAGGAAAGTTGTAAAATATACAAAGTAGGTGGAAATGTCTAAATATTTGCTGCTGACATAAAGCACTATCCAATCATTTGTTATATCAATCAATCAATCAATCAATCAGTTACTGCTGACATAAAGTCCCAATCATTCAATCCACAAACCAACCAACCAACCAATCATATGTTTGTTGACAGCACCACTGGCCCCACGTTGCCGGCTCGTGCCCCCGCCAATGGCTCGGTCCGGAATTCACCGCAGGTTTCCCGCTCCCTGCCCGGTATACAGAACTCACCGGGAATCAGCGGTGTACGCAGTGCCTTGCGGCAGGGTTCGAACCAGTCACAGTCGAACCTGGTGGAGCGACCGCCCATGCCGCCCCCATCCAACAGCATTCCCGTGAAGGTCCCCCAGCGCTCACAGACCCAGGGGGACCCGTACATGCGCATGAACTCCGCGGTCAGTCGCACTCACAGCTCACCGACGTCTCCCTTCACTCCACCGTCCGCCGACTGGCAGCCCCCACCGTCGTTCAAGGACGTCATGCGGCAGGGGTCACGGTCACCAATTTCTGAGACTGGTATGTATACGCCAGATTCGTACCTCCTACCATCTCCTGGTGCAACATCAACCCCGGTACACGCGTCAAACCGTGCCAGTGTACGTGACCAGTATTTGACTCCATCGTCATTTAATGAAGAAAACAACAACAGTATATTTGTAGATAAACATGGGAAGGCTGATCTAAAGCGCGTAACAGAGAATCATCAAAACCATATACCAGATAGTAAGCGATCAGGAATGACACCAAATTCCCTGGATAAGAATTCACCAAATAAACATAGAACTCGGCGTTTACGGTCGGTGAGTTGTGAAGATTTTAGTGACTACCTGCGCACAGTTGTGTATGACCCTGCGCTGTTGAGTAAGAGTCTCGATGACCTACTGACCAATGATGAGGAAGACAATGACGATATATTGCCGGAACCGTTTCCACGGTTACAGACATTCTCCGGGCGAGTGGAGTTCGAAGGTGACCATTGTTCAGACAATTACTACAATATTGAAGGACTGAAGGGCAAGATCTACGACGGTCCCGCACTCCCTGTGGAGGAGCTGAGGAAACGGTTTACAAAGCGGTCCCAGTCCCGGATTCGCAGATCTGTCTCGAACCCAAACTTCATCGGCCGTCTGTGTGCGGAAAAGATACATTCTGTGCGAGTCACCGCCGGCTATAGTTCCCCACATAAGTCCCGCAATCGCTCATTCACAAACATTATTCCAGAAGCTTTAAAAAAGGTACTAAGTAAAGACTCTGGTCACCAGCTGAGTCCAGGCACATTGTCTGTAGGTAGTGCGTCCCCGCGGTCGGGTAGCCGTGTTAGTAGTCGCGCCAGCAGTCGTGGCAGCAGCCGAGCAGCCAGCCAGCCGGGTAGTCGCTCCGGAAGCTGCTCTAACAGTCCATACAACAGTCTGCATAGAAACAAGACAAACTCCGGCAAGGAGGACATTGTAGCAACAACTAGTGTGAAAGGAATAAACGTGACCAAGCGAAGCCGCTCATTCAGGCGACACAAAGCAACTGACAATGAAAGTAATGGTAATAATCTGCAAAATCCAAACAAGGACGAGCACATTAAAAACAAAGTAACAAATAATTATGAGAACAATGAAAAAGAATCGGAAGTTACTGACCATAACCATAAAGAGTCTGGTTACGTTGGGTTTGAATCTCTCTGTGTGGAGAGTAAATCAAAGGGAGACAACTCTCACAGTTTAGTTAGTAAGTCTACAAAAGGAAGGAGCTCTGAAGCATCAGTCAACTCTGGTGGGGAAAAAGTGCTCAGTAATACTAGCTTGGCAAAACCAAGACCAGCAGCAAAATTGGCGCCAAAACCAGCGCCAAAACCAGCGCCATCTGTGTTAAGATAAACTGTCATCTACCATGAGAAACAGGGATTTGTTAATATAAATTGTGTTTCGACCAGTGTAACTTCCGCTGTCAGAATACTAACCAGGGCCCGGTTGCTCAAAACTGTTAGCTTAACAGACTGTTAAATCCTTAGCATTGCTAAGGATTTAACAGTCTGTTAAGCTAACAGAGGTTTTGAGCAACCGGGCCCAGTAGTTGATTTTCCTAAAATCGCTAAGTGCACTTTGAGGGAGTAATTTACAGTTGTCAGATGCATAAATACTTTTATTTAATAAAATAAATTGTTTTCTAATTAAAACAGTTTGCGGTCGGAGCATGCGAAGAGTAATTTAACCCTTTCAACACCACATGCCTGTATAGTGGTATTGGCAAAAGATTTAGATCCAGATGAGCCAGAATAAGCACATTTTGCAACTAATTTTAATAAAAAAATTTCATATTTTTTAGAAAAAACCACCCCCTTTTTTGTTGTGCCCTCTTGCGGACAGCGTTATATAGTCGGCACATTGGCGTACGCAGGTTAAAGTTTTTGGTTAAAGTTTTTCCGGTATACCAAAGCCCAGGCAAGCGCGACATGCGGGCTGCAGCCATCTAGTATAAATGGACTAGTCCGAAAATTATTTTCTGATGATTTGTTTGGTCTGAAAATTAACGTATCTGCTATCACAATCCATTCCAGTTACTTAGGGGTGAAATAGTCGAGTTGCCAGATTGAGGACCATGTTATTGTGAGAAGTGTATTGTTTTTTCATGGTTTCATACTCACATGGGTCTATGGAAAAAATTTAGCTTGGTTGTCCAAGCGACAACTTTGGGGAACTCCCATAATTTGCATAAATCCAAGATGGCCGCCGCGGACGAGGGTGAAATATAACTTTTTGACTAGTCAACTTAGAATCACATGTGATACCTCTTTTCTATATAATTTTGACCCGAGGAATCCATTTCTGTCGTCAGTTCTGTAATTTGGTGTACCATGTAAGGTCAGAGGTCAAGTTCAAGGTCATTTTCAGTCAAAAAATAGTAAAATTATGATTAATGCCCTAATGAACCAATTATAATGACTTTGAGTGTCCATCTCCTGATTTGCCATTGCTCTTTATCAATTAATTGACATTTACTAGCGATTCAGGGTCAATGTCCTGCTGTAGGGGTCAAGGTCACGTTAATTTGGACCATGATAAGGTGCACCAAATCATTAAAATGCCATATATCCGATAATAATTAACCGATTTTGAAGGACTTTGAGTCTATTTCATACTTTTTCATGATGCCGAGTTGACTGACAAGTGTTTCAGTATGACTGGCTGATATATTGATTGATTGATATATTGATTGACTGGATGAATGGAAAGTTACGTCCGTATAACAACCAGTGTGTCGTACACCTTCATGTGGGATTCGCCAAATCAGCACTGCACCAGCCCTGACTTTCGATAGCATGCCCAGAGGCCATGTGCCGTTATAACACCATATCACTTAGCCACATTCCGTATAAGGGGTATAAAACTGATTCAATTATCACGGACACAAAACCATAAGGGCCGAACCAGGTGAAATTTAATTTCCGAAAGGATGAACAAGCACTGCAGGCGATCCACCCCACACCACTGGGGGTGACGGCAAAACTAACAATAGCCTTATGGTCGTACTGTTACGGATAATTACTAAAGTCAAGCATCCATAAAGCACAAGTAGAGTTTAGCATAGTAGCCCTTATCATTAACGTTATGTTATATTAACAAATCAAGCATTGCGCAATCCTATATATTCATCATAAGAATCAAATGAACTGGTATTGTCAACTTCCTCGTCTACTTCCAGTCTCCCATCATCCACCTCGATTTCATCCTCCGCTACTAGTCTCCTGAATGGGTTAAAGCATCCGTCACTGCATGTACACGCGCAGTACACAGTGCATGAGATCTTGCCATGGTGACAGCTGCAACTTCCTGTACTGCATGCCTTCCCCTCCGCCTTGCAGCCGCACCGCACTACATCCATGAGATCCTTGGGTCCTGGTGGCTGGTCAGAGATTGCTGGTGCTGGGATGTCGTCTTTAATGTCCCACCCATACTTCGTGATGTCAAGTTCAGGTGGAGCCTGCTGGTCAGCCGATTTAGCAAGTATTGTCTGTAGATGGGCGCGCAAAATGTGGAGGAAGAGATTGTCCTCAGTTGGTGGGAGCGGACATGAGTTTGAGCAGCTTTCCAGATTTCCCTGTGTACAGACGGTACCTCGCCTCACTCATTGTGGTTTCCTGTCGCTGCCCATAAAGAGCACCGAAGAATGCCTGGCCAGCTTCCATCAGCTGCGCATTGGTTGCATCAAGCTCCCCTAAGGCTGAGTACAGACCAGGGAAGTCTCCAGCTCGCAGCGTCTTCAAGGCCGACACTTTCCCCTTGCCGTACAGGTATGATGTGGTATCTGAGCCAGTAAGGTAATGCATTCCCAGGACTTGTAGGCACTTTGGGCCGAGTTGGGCACAGGTGGCATTGATATCCCATACAGTTCCATTCCATAGCTCCATCTGCACTGTGGCCTGGATATTGTGTGCATACACAAAGTAGACGAGCAGCACGAATACATCAGTGTCATCTGAGAGGATACGGATCACTCGCGCGTCGGACTCGGCAGCCATGAGTAGAAACGAGATGATCGTAATGTCCGCTTCATCATGAGCGAACACACCATCGGTATGGCTCTCCAATGTGACGCCTTCGCCGAAGCTGAACTTACTTAGCACTTTCGATAGTTGCAACTTGTTGTGCTTATTCCTCATGATGGTATCTCGACTGGGCAGCGGTGTGTTGATGGTGAGGTCGTAGCAGATGGAACCGAGGCCAGCACGTCGCATCCGCTCATGGTCCTTCGCAGAAACGTCGTGGTATTTGTCGAAGACTAAGACCTTATCGCCAGTTAGAGAGGACAATCTGGTCTTGATGGACTCCACGAGGACGGACGCGCTCCTCTGAATGGCCAAACGATGTGGTAGAGGAGTTGGCTCACATCGACAATGGTGACGTCAGCTGGTGGTGGTTGTAGTGTCGGCACGCAGAGTTTGTGGGCCAGTGGTGCTTTGCTGCCTTTCCTTAGGCGACCATATTCGTCAATAAGGGATGGGGGTACCGGGCACAGCTCGTACTGGAAGATGGGTGCTAGCTCTATCTGCCGTTGCTGTCCGACGGTTAACAGTCTGAGGAAGATAGTCTCTAGGTCGTAGATTGTCTTATCCCCACTTTCACACCTTTTTTCATGTGCTCCATAGTCTTGATGGGGCTAGAGATGGTTGCATGGAATCCGTTGGGGAGAGATGCCCTGAACTCTGCAGACATTCTCTCGCCTATGTCGACCGATAGCGTAACATTCACCTCGGCTTCAAGAGGAGCAAATCCACCGTTGGCGATGTTGTAGAGGTGTGGCGACTTATTCTCCAGCGGATGAGACATTTTGGACAGCTCGATCGCGATTCGACGTCGGTCATCTGCATCCATCTCTCTCCTCTTCTTCCCCTCCTCCTTGTGACGTGGTCCACTTTTTGTATTACTAGCTTCGCTCTCCTTGACTGGGGGATCAGGATAGACGTGTTCCATGGTGTCTGAGATGTAGGCGGTGACAGGAAACGAGTCAATCCACTCTGCGACCATCTCTGGAGAAAGGGTCATACCCTTGAGGCCTCCCTTGCCGATTCGAATGGCAGTTTGTTCCCCGAACTGGTCAGAGCTCACGCCATTCCAGCTGCCCTCCAGGTGACGACACACGAAGGCACCTGACATGAGCTCCGTCTTGGCTACGGGTGGCAGCAGGTGGCGCATCTCGAGAACGTGCTGGGTGATATAGACGGGCGTAGTGGTGGTGGCCAGCAGCGAAGAAGTAGGGGAGCATACGCTCGAGCGTGAGCTGCTGCAGCAGGAAATTTCCTTCTCTCTCGCTACGAATCAGCTGATGGACGAGCAGAGTAGGCTTGATCAGGTTATCGACCCAGTGCCTGCCAGTTGGATGTTGCCGACATGTCTCTAGGTAGTCGTCCATGTCCTGAAATGTCTTGGGACCAGTGGTGAGGGAGTAGCTCATGTACAGCTGCATGTCGACGGAGATGTGGACATATGACATCCCCATGTCAGCCAATGACGTCTCAAGGTACTGCAGCGAAGTCAGCACTGTGTCCGGGTGAGAGGCTTTGGCGTCGATAAGGGGTCCGAACATGTAGGTACTCGCTGGCTTCATCTGAGCTGGATCATAACGTGCCTCCTGATTATTGAATCCACCCCACTCCATTGCGTTCTCATTTGTGTTGAGCGTGTTTAGCCACTTCATGTCCTTCTCTTGCGCAGTAGTTAGACTCGCCTGCCGATCAGAAGCTTCTTCATAGGGAGATGCCAGAGGTGACATATACAGCTGGAGGTTTCACCTTGGTCGGCCCGGTGTAGTGCTGCAGAGGAAGGCTGCCCGACGAACTGCTGCTGGTCCTAGACTGGGCGGCTTTCTTAGAGAGTCTGGGAATGATGAGACTGCTCTTCCCTGGCTGAGCACGGCCATACTCCAGAATACCTGTAATTAAACCACAAGCATTGCTTAAAACGTGGGTCGTGACCCATAAGATTAGGCTTCTATACCAGCATTGGCTGTATCGGCCAGTCTCTGCTATTGATCATTACAACATTTGTTGGTCTAGATACTAATTTTGAACATGCTATATGTGTCCTCTTCTGTCTGGATAGGACCCACAAACGAATGCATTGGGTAGGTTTGTTACTAATGTTGAACTGACTTATACGATAGCACAATCAATTTTTATGTTAATACTCTGCATTTTATCTACTTTACATTTTGATTTATGAGCATGTGGTACAACTGAGCAACGTGACGTCAAAACGATAAACTTCCCAAACAGAAATCGCAAGCTTATTCTGTAAGCTTGCAGCAAGCTTGCCTTGCAGCAAGTTTGCAGCAAGCTAAGAATACTAGCTTGCGGTAAGCTTGCTGCAAGCGCGCAGTTGAAACGCGCGGCAAGGTAGTCGCAAGCTAGTATTTTGGTTTGGGTTCGCCAAATATAATGTAGCGAACATTAAGTGGTTTCAATGAAAGTAACTTGTGAAATTTCAAGGGCGATATACTGGTTGTAAGAAATGTCTATACCTGCGGGATGAGGTTGCTGGAATTCATGTGAGAGGACATGGGTAGTACGTCGACCATTGGGCGTGAACACCTGGAGATCGAGATTGTCAAACCATGCGAAGATAACGCCGACAGTTCTACACAACCCCATGAACCGGTGGAGAAGCTGTGCATTGTCACACAGAAAGTGAGCGGCCGATTTTCGGAATCTGAGGACCTCGTCGTATGAGGTTGTGAAACCGTGTTCATGGAGGAGCCTAAGAAGTTCGGAACTGCCATGTTGGTGCTGCAGTTTGACGGCCAGTCCTAATGTTGTCTGATTTCTGGTACCTGTAACGTGACTCTGAATTGACTGGCTCAGACTAAGAGATTTCTTGGTCACTTCACCACCGGAAACCAGGTCCGAAATTAACTTCAACAAGGTTGAGCTTGTCGCCTTGATTGTGTTGGCCTTTGTAAACTCTGATAGGTCGTAATTGGCACTATTGTACTTGACCGACCGTGCTTCCTTCCTGATCTGCCTCACCACGGAATCGATGCTGGCCTCATCTGTGTCACTTACACTTACTACCTTGAGACATTTAGCAAAGCACTCACGGTAACCAACAATGGAAGCACATCCGTCTACCCGAACAACGATAACGTCTTTGCTCATACAGTCTGTCAGCTTTCGAAACATGTCACGTCGACAGAGCTCGCCACCTAGATCAGAGTACAGGGAATGTAGTTCAACACTGTTCCATATTCTAGAACTGTCATGGTTCATGCACCCAATGACTTGCTTCAGAGCATTTTCATCTACACTACCAGTTGGCAAATCAGCATATTTGGGGATTTTCATGAAACTGTTATAGCAGCGTACATGGTACTGCACTCGGCGGAAGGTAGGTCATACACAAAAGCAATGTGCAACTTGACCTTTCTAGCGATATCGTCATTACGTTGCTCAGCAACATCAAGGATGACATCTTGCAAAGTTGGGAGTGGGTTATGTTCTTTGTCAAAACGTTCTTTTGTTAAACACTCACGAACACGGTCCCATCTCTCTGGGTGTCTCTCATCCACGGGTAAACATTCATCACCACAGAATATACAATCACGTTTGTAATCGAACACACCAGTTGTCTGAGTATGAGATCTAGTCGTCACCCTACCACCCTCATCTGCAGCCTTTCTTTTCTGTGACTTTTTACGTCTCTCAATAATAAATTTTGATGTATAAGTACAGTAGCAGCCTTTGTGGCAGACTATGATTGCGGCATCACCACCATCATTAATAATGTCCTGTAGCTTAGTCTGCAGTTCATCATCTCCACGGGCTTTGGCGGAGTCGATGAGCCTGTTGATCCCACGCTCACCGAATTGTGTATCGTCTCCACCTCCGTGACACACTGGGAGAAGACATCTCGAGTCAGCCATACCTGAAATAGCAAAACAGTATACTGCATTTTGAAGGTTTGAGGTGGATTTTTGTGGACCCAGATGATATTGACCTTGAATGATAGTACATGTATATGACATTGAACCCAAAATTAAAGGACAACGAAAATAACTCGTTTCACAGTAGATCTGAAAAGTTTAAATGTAATTAAAATAAAAGTTTACATATGCATTTGTAATTACAATTGTTTCAGTTAATTAGTAAAATAATTGCAAGACCAACACTAAAAAAAAATGGCCAGGGTTCCCCTAGGGCGGAGCCATTTCAGTTTTCCTCCAACCCTTTACCCGGGACATCATAAAATGTCCATCCCGTGGAAAATATCAACACGCGAACACCAATGACACAACTATTTACAATAGTATATGAACAAGGGACCAGCATTGAGAACTAGATTTGCGATATTCTGGACATATACTAGTTGTATCATGTTATAATAATTATAATTACCGCAAGATGTACGATATCATTTAGTCGGCGATGAGCCTGTTGATCCCACGCTCACCGAATTGTGTATCGTATCCACCTCCGTGACACACTGGGAGAAGACATCTCGAGTCAGCCATACCTGAAATAGCAAAACAGATATGAAAAATGTAAATGAAATTAAAATAAAAGTTTACATATACATTTGTAATTAAAATTGTTTCAGTGAATTAGTAAAAATATTCCAAGTCCAACCCTAAAAAAAAATTGGCCAGGGGTTCCCCTAGGGCGGAGCCATTTCAGTTTTCCCCCCCAACCCTTTACCCGGGACATCATAAAATGTCCCTCCCGTGGAAAATATCAACACGCGAAAACCAATGACACAAATATTTACATTAATATATGAACAAGGGACCAGCATTGAGAACTAGATTTGCGATATTCTGGACATACTTATGTTGTATCATGTTATGATAAGTTCTACTTACCGCTAGAACGTGGAGAACTTCAAGATCATCCTTGTTTTTTTCAAGTTTGGTGTTCGAAAAAACTTTTGTTGTTGTTGTTGTTGTTGTATTCCGAGTTTCCGCCGCTGACTTTTCGGCGCACCCCCTTCAAGCCACAAGGCAGGAAGGGTGGTTACACGGATCGCCCCCGCAGAAACTGCGCCCGGTAATAGGAGTGATACACACACATCATAAGCGCATCAATGAGGCTGAATATTGGTGAAAATAGGCGAATTTCGAACATTTTCAGCTAAAAATGACCTTGAAATATGCCATTTTCAATGTTTTGAGGGATTTTGGGGTCCAACTGACCTCGACCTTCACCCCAAGTGTATGACATTCACCTCCAATCTGGCCCCGTGCAGGCACCGGGGCGGGATCAACTGATCCTGAGAATAGTGCTGCAGTAGCCATTGCTTGTCGTAAAAGGCGACTAAACTGGCTTAACGATTGGGTTCATACTTTCCGGAACCCACTATACCGGATTTGGCCCTCATGTACATTTTTGGCATTCTTGTATGTGAGAGTTGAGTCAGGCTATGCCCCATATATAAAAGTAAGATTAGCGCTAATCCTATTACTTTTAGGGGATGGGATAAATGATGCTGGTGTGGCGAGGGCCTGGCACCAGATCAGGTTGTTCTAATTTCAGGACTGAATATATATTTTGATTGTAAATATTGAGTTCTGAAGTTGGGATTTACCCCCCTCGGACAGGTGGATACGGGACACGACCCCGTTGACCCGTCTGCGTGTAGACTCCCTGAGGCTTGTACCTCTATGTCAGAAAAGCGGACGTTAAACCCTATTCACTCACTCACTCACTCACCTCCAATCGCTCTGAAAAGTGCACTACGTTACACAGAACCATGGAAAACTTTACAATACACTTAAAGATCATGAAACTCGGATTATTATGATGTTGTTTTACCATTTGTAGGCCGAAATGACCTTGAACTTGACCTTTGACCCATAATATGACCATGAATCACAAAATTGACGTCAGGAAACGATTCCTCAGGTCAAAATGATATAGAAAAGAGGTATCACTTGTGATTTCTATGTTGACTACTTAAAAAGTTAGATTTTCCCCTCGTCCGTGGCGGCCATCTTGGATTTATGCAAATTATGGGAGTTCCCCAAAGTTGTCGCTTGGACAACCAAGCTAAAATTTTTTCTATAGACCCATGTGAGTATGAAACCATGAAAAAACAATACACTTCTCACGACAACAAGGTGGCATATAGAACATATAAGGGTGGCAACTGGACTAAAAGGGTTAATGATGGGTTTCATCCTTACCAGAATCCCGATATCCCTGGTTTGGCCCTCAAGTACATTTTTGGCTTCCGTGTTACTTGAGAGTTGAATCCGGTTATACCCATTATAAAAGTAGTAGGATTAGTACTAATCATATTACTTTTAGGGAATGGGGCTAAGTGGTGAATGTAAATAATTACTCCCTTAAAGTGCACTTATGTAGATAAGTGCTGTTAGAAAATGTGATCAAATCCACTACAGATTCAAGATTTTGTTTACAAGCATTGCAGGCCTCGACAAATTCTTGATTTTCCACTCGTCCAGATTGCATTTCAACTCGCGTACATGTTTTAATGTTCTGCCGCACTGCAATTTGAGCAGATGAGTGGATTTGTTGAGGCCTTCATCGGGAATGTTCTACTATCATAACTGTAGCATCTCTACAACAGCCGACATGAGAAAAGCTGGGCCTGGTTGCTCAAAGCTTCTGTTAGCTTAACAGACTGTTAAATCCTTAGCATTAAATCCTTAGCATTGCACCCTGGCTGTTGTAGAGGCGTTAAACATGTAGCTGTGACTGGAGAAATGGGGCTTATGGGATGTTTGCCCAGTCTAGTTCCTGTTCTTCTTGCACACTCCTGTAGCACGATAATTAAAGTTGTTTCATTGGCTGAATGATGACCAGTAGCCTATTTCACCAACATTGCAAAGTATACTTTTCTAGCAAAGTATACTTTGAGGGTGAGATTTTCAATTTAAGGATAAATTTATTATTTTTTATTATACTGAATTTATTACATTATCACAGCCATTTTGGCTGTGATAATGTAATAAATTCAGTATAATAATTCTGCATACTTTTAATCATCATATATATGAAGTTGTTAGTTCTATATGAAATAATGCATTTCAGGGAAAATAATTGATTACTCCCTCAAAGTATACTTTGCTAGAAAAGTATACTTTGCAATGTTGGTGAAATCGGTTACAGTGCAGCTTCTGATAAGCCTTCACAAATGGCTGATCTGGATCTACAATGGTTGTGAAAGCCATACGCCCCATTTCAGCAGACACAGCCACATACATGTAACAAGGCAATTATCCAACTGGGATATAAAACAGTGACTTTTAGTGAGAGGATCAGGTTGAACTCATTTTATTATACAGTGCTCCAGGCGTGTATTTCCCACATTTTTATGCCCCCTATGCGATAGCAAGGGGTGCATATTGCGTTGCTCTTGAGGTTGCGGACTGGCGTGGCGTGTACGTCCATCCGTCCGTACGTACGTACGTACGTACTTCCGTATGTCCGTACATTCGTACATTTTCGTCGAAAAAGTTTGTAACAGTTTCTCCCAACATGTAATATCTTCAATATTACATGCAGGATTGCTTCAATACTTGGACACTTGAATCACCTGTACATTTGTTACACACTCACGCTACCATTAACATGACCTTGGTCACCTTCGAAATGTCGCTGAAATACTTAGCCATTTTGTTGCGTCAAAAAGTTTGTAAGAGTTTCTCCATTTAGGGTTCAGTATGCCACGGGGGCATATCCATGTTTTACAAACAGAATGTCTAGTTTTTAGCTGAATTCGCAGTGATGTTCAATAGTGGGAATATAAAATTCAACTTTTTGAAAAGACTCTAAAAATAAAATAGCTCTACTCAGGGCTCCAGATAAGCTGCGTATTTGCTTAAATACCCAATTAAAATTGCCAAAAACCCAATTGAAATCAGAAGTAGCGAGTATCAAAAAGAAATAAAAAAAAAAGTGGTACCTTTATCATGCTGCAGAAAACAATAAACAGACCGCAAATATAGCATATTTTTCTTATTTTCCATGAAAACACATCTTGGTATTTCATTAGAATTGTCTCCAAGGAGACAATTCTAATGAAATGCCAAGACATGTTTTCATTTCGAAGCAAATTATTCAATAATTGCTGTCTTTTGATGTGTAAACAGTAATTATTGAGTAATATGCTTTTATTTTACCCAATTAAAATTTTGAAATACCCAATTGCTTCAGAAATGATGGAGTGACAATACTCAATTACAAATTCCTTATCTGGAGCCCTGGCTCTACTACAATTGAAAATTCAGTTATTGGAGCTGAAAAAGCAAACAGTTTGAATAAATTGTACCCTTGTCCAGCCCAGTGATTAATTAGTACATCGAGCCAAACATATAGTGTAACAAGAAAGGTTATACAATATATAGCAAAAAATGAGCATTGAATTTGAAACCTGGGAGTGCAGTGCTACGGAAGCCCATTAGGGCCACAATTGATGTTTTGTATTTCCATTAGTTCAAGATAAAGTCTTGAATTTTCAAAATATTTTCTTGAACTTTTTTTAAGATCTTTTCTTGAATTATGAAATTTACTTGAATTTTCAAGATCTTTTCTTGAATTTTAAACATCTTGTATTGAATCATCATGATCTTTACTTGATTTATCTGTACAATGCTGTTTAGACACAAAGCTTATCTATAGTCTGTTTCACGAAAGCTGCCCAAATTTTACGGCTATATAGACCATTCAAAAACCATATTTTTTTTGATAGTATTAAATTAAAGGAAAATTTAAGAATGAGCCTTCTTTTTATTTCGTGAAATTTTGTCAAATATTGATTTTATTGCGAAAACAAAATTTCCCCATGTTAAATCCCCATAGACATCTTCACGGAGTGAAGATGTCTATGGGGATTTAACATGGGGAAATTTTTTAGTTTTTAGAATTACAGAAATACTGGACCGATTTTGAAAATTTAACTTTTGTTTTCTTAGTTAGATCATTTCCAAGCTATCTAGCTAGGTTTCGGAGTCAATTTCCCAAAAAAATTGTTTTTTGACTCCTCCCACAACTCCTCTACCTTTTTCCCCCATGTTAAATTCCCATAGACAAATCAATTTTTTGTAATAAAACCAATATTTGACCAAATTTCACGAAATAAAAAGAAGGCTCATTCTTAAATTTTCCTTTAATTTAATATTATCGAAAAAAATATGGTTTTTGAATTGTTTATATGGCCGTAAAATTTGGGCAGCTTTCGTGAAACAGACTGTAGAGGTTTGAGTTATATGTACACAGTGGTGCGTTATATTTTTATTGGTGCTGAGCTGCATTCTTTTGCATTTTATGTAGATTTTATTTTAAAGTTTTATGTTTTACATCTAATTGTCAACTGTGATTGCATTTTACAATAGTTCCACAAGAGATTATCGATAATAGTCGATAACGAGTCAATATGCATAATAATGTACATATTATGCCATAATGAACGAATAACAAGCATTTACATCCTGTGTAGACCCAGACCAGCCTGTACATTACTGTTCCTTCTAGGTTATTGGGTGGGGTGGTTGGGTGGGAGCATACGACAGGTGATTTAACTATCGAGATTCATAATTACCGGAATCCCGACTGGAGACTGGTAGGGCATCAAAAAATACCTTCATAGTGTTTCCATCCCACTGGTCTGTCGGATGAGACTTTAAACTGTGGTCCCATCTCTATATGACCCTAGCTGTTGCTGGGATGTTAAACCCTTTCACTTTGGCAATCTTGTATGTGAGAGTTGAATCTTTTTTACCCCTTATATTAGTAATACAATTCATGGGCGGATTCAGGGGGGGGCGGACCCGGCGCGCGCCCCCCCTAAAATTCGCCGAGTAAAGATTTTTTACAACTTACAAGGCACGTTTCATGCCAAGTGCCATGTATTCCATGCATTTTTCTGCTCCGCTCCGCTCGATCGACTATTTTGCAATACTTGACTATATTATCGAACGAGCTTAGCTCGTTCGATAATATAGTCAAGTATTGCAAAATAGTTACGCCCCCCCAACCCGAAATCCTGGATCCGCGCCTGCAATTTTGGTTGCGCCTGCTTGCGGACAGCGTGATATACGTACATTTGTACATCCGTATGTACATGCACCCGGTTAAAGTTTTGGTTAAAAATTTTTTTATATACTATCAAAGCCTCAGCGGGCGCGACATGTGAGCTGTGGCCATCTACTGTCTGTTCCACGTTTTGCTGCCGACGAACTTTTGGCTATTAAACACATTAAATAACAAGTACTTTTTCATCAATAACAAAAAAGTCACCCTCCCCAAAAAAATTGTTTTCATGAAATTCCATCAAATATTGATTTTATTGCGAAAAACCGATTTTCCTATGGGAATTTAACATGGGGAGTCAATTTCAAAAAAAATTCTCCGAAACCTGGCGAGATAGGTTGTAAATGATGTACCGGTAACTAAGAAAACAAAAGTTGGATTTTGAAAATCGGTCCACAAATAAAAAAAATATTTAAAAAAAATCTACTTTTAGCCCCCATGTTAAATTCCCATAGGGAATCATATTTGATTGAATTTCATCAAATTTTTTTTGGGGAGGGTGACTTTTTTGTTATTGATAAAAAAAGTACTTACTTTTAAATATTTTTTAGATTTAATGTGTTTAATAGCCAAAAGTTTGTCGGCAGCAAAACGTGGAACCTAGTACATTTAGGGGCCAAGTGACTTTGGTGTGGTATGAACCTGGCACCATGTCTGGTTATTCTAATTTCAGGGCTGAATATATATTTTCTCGATGTAAATATTCTGTTCTGATTTTGGAATTATCCCCCCAATGCAGCAAGTTAAATGCAGGAACGAACCCATTGGCCCGGTCTTAAATGTTCTTAGCTGTTGATAGGACGTCAAACAACAATAAATCAAATAAAATCAATCCTAGGTTGGTGCTAAGATTCTGAAAGTGACATTTACCATTTTGTATATGTTCCAATATGTGCAACAATACAGTACTTTTTCAAGTAATGTCTGAAATATTTAGCAGCCAAAATGTCAATTTCTGAAGTATTAGTATGGTAACCAAATGGTTATTTTAGTAGCCCAATGACTCGTGGCTACCACTAGCACCAACCTAGCTGTTCACAATTGAATGGGTCAGTGGAAGCTGGTGGCTAACTCCCTCACTGAGTTAGCCCCCTTCTTCCATTATCCACTTCTATTAAAACATGTAGTTGTGGGCTTGGCATAATTTACTGTTTTAACCCTAATTATTCGGACACCATTTATTTGGGGAAGCGCATACAAATATATGGTTTCCCTACAACAGTGAGTGTAGCAATATTTATGGTTATTATGGCATTACAGGTTTAATCACAATAACAATGTATTTGGATACAATTTGTTTTGGGAAACCCCTGATTAATAGGGGTTTCCCAAAGCAAATTGTGTCCAAATATTTAGGGTTGTATAAGGTACCGTAAGTTGTTTCCATGTTTGACTTTGGGGCCCCTGTCAGCAGGGGCATTCCTGGCCTGTGTGCACGTCTAGTGTCATTCCACATGTGTGAATATGCAGCCGTGTATGCATTTCAGTAGCCGATTTCATCAACATTGCAAAGTATACTTTAGTAGCAAAGTATACTTTGAGGGAGAAATTTTCATTTTTTTTTTAAATTTATTAATTTTTATTATACTGAATTTATTACATTATCACAGCCATTTAATGGCTGTGATAATGTAATAAATTCAGTATAATAATTCTGCATACTTTTAATCATGAAATATATGCATTTGTTAGTTCTATGTGAAATAATGCATTTCAGGAAAAATAAATGATTACTCCCTCAAAGTATACTTTGCTAGTAAAGTATACTTTGCAATGTTGATGAAATAGGCTACTGGTTCTGTTGAATGTCCGCCATTACATGTACATAGCTTCATTGTATGGATGTTAAACCTTTTTCTATTGATTCTATCTAAACGTTACATGTACATCTGTTAATCAAATAGAGAGTGCTATCATGATATATAGCAAAAATGTGATATGTATGTGCATGTATGTGGCTGTGACTGGAGAAATGGAGCTTATGGGTTATATGACCAGTGTCGATCCAGATCAGCCTGTGCATCCGCACAGTCTGATCAGGATCTGCACTGTTCGCCATTCCATCAATGAAACACCCGTCATACTTCCAACAAGCAATATAGATCATTATCAGTCTACAGGAGTGCTATTTCATCTGTACCTATACTGGTCAGAAATATCCTATAAATCCCATTTCTCCAGTCACAGCCACATATGAGACACGCCATGTGATTTTGTACCTTCAAACATGGTGGGTGGTGGTCGGACGAATGAGACGGCGTAAATTAACGGCGTATGGGTTCCTTCTGATAGGAATCACGATTTGCCTGGTTTGGCCCTCCGGTACGTTTTTATCTTTGGCTCTTTTGTTACCTGGGAGTTGAATTGGGTTATTGCCCATTATAAAAGTAGTAAGATTATTACTGATCCTACTGCTTTTGGGAGGGGCCAAGTGATTCTGGTGTGGCGAGGACCTGGCATCAAATCAGGATTATTCTGATTTCAGGGCTGAATATATAGTTTTGTTCTTGTAAATATTCAGTTCTGATTTTGGGATTTTCCCCCCATTTGTACATGTACTTGAACATGTACATGTACTTGTACAGGTAATATATGGGATTTAGTACTAAACCCATTGACCCGGCCTTAAATGACCTTAGCTGTTGATAGGCCGTTAAACCCCAACAAACAAAAACCTTCAAACATGTGCGTAATTTCATTAAATACGTTTACAAAATTTACAATATTTTTCATGAATAGTCAAAAGTTGACAAAATTACATTCGGAATATAATTCCGCAGGTGCTCTGAAAATGTTGTCAGCTTTTGACGCCCTTTACGGACAATAATGTAAATTTTGTAAACAATTACGTAGATGTCCAAAGGTACAAAATCACATGGCGTGTCTCATATGTGTTCGCCCAGCTGAGAAAACTGACCTTGCAATGTGTGTGGTCCACGTGGTTGGGGCCCATAATGCTGGTTGCCATTCGGTCAATGTAACTTGACAATTCAGTTAACCCCAAATATTCAGACACAATTTGGTGGTTGGTTGGTCGGGCGAACACAAAACCCATAAACCCCATTTCTCATAAACCCCAATTCTCCGGTCGTGGGTGGTTGGTCGGGCGAATGAGACAGCGTAAATTAACGGTATGGGTTCCTCCTTATAGGAATCACGATTTGCCTGGTTTGGCCTTCAGGTACGTTTTTATCTTTGGCTCTTTTGTTACCTGGGAGTTGAATTGGGTTATTGCCCATTATAAAAGTAGTAAGATTATTACTGATCCTACTGCTTTTGGGAGGGGGCTAAGTGAATCTGGTGTGATGAGGACCTGGCATCAGATCACGATTATTCTGATTTCAGGGCAGAATATATAGTTTTTTATTGTAAATATTCAGTTCTGATTTTAGTATCCCCCCCCCACCCCCACCATCTGTACATGCAATATATGGGATTTAGTACTAAGCCCATTGACCTGGCCTTAAATGACCATAGCTGTTGTTAGGCCGTTAAACCCCAACAAACAAAAGCGGACACAATTTGCTATGGGAAATAGGGGTTTCCCCAAACAAATTATATCCAAATACATTGTTTTTGCCAGGTTTTTTAAAATGTCATTTGTGTGACCTTGTGTGACGTTGACCTTGGTGACTGACCTTTGTATCAATAATTTTGTACTTCCTCATATTGTGACCTTGACCTTCCAACATTGACCTTCGTGGTGATCACCTTGTTTAATGGGTGAGAGACTCTCCGGCGATCGCGTTGTTGTAGGAAGCACTGAAGATGTTTCACCGATTGATTGGCAAACAGTGCAGTTCCTGATCAGACTGCGCGGATGGTCTGGAACTACGCACATCACAAAGGCTGTAAGGCCCATCTTCCAGTAGTGTGCCTATCTGGAAATCTGAGCTACTGTCTGTTTCACGAAAGCTGCCCAAATTGTATAGCTATATAAACAATTAAAAAACAAGATTTCTTTTGATACTATTAAATTAAAGGAAACATAAAAAATGAGCCTTCTTTTTATTTCGTGAAATTTGGTCAAATATTGATTTTATTGCGAAAAAACAATTTCCCCATGTTAAATCCCCATAGTCACGGAGTGAAGATGTTATGGGGATTTAACATGGGGAATATTTTTTGAATTTTAGAAATACTGGACCGATTTTTAAAATTTAACTTTTGTTTTCTTAGTTAGATCATTACCAAGCTATCTAGTCAGGTTTCGGAGTCAATTTCCAAATTTTTTCGTTTTTTGACTCCTCCCACACTTGCTTACCACTTTTTCCCCCATGTTAAATTCCCATAGACAAATCAATTTTTCGTCATAAAATCAATATTTGACTGAATTTCACGAAATAAAAAGAAGGCTCATTCTTAAATTTTCCTTTAATTTAATATTATCGAAAATAATATTGTTTTTGAATTGTCTATATAGCCGTACAATTTGGGCAGCTTTCGTGAAACAGACTATAGATTATTATACCTGCTGTATGTGAAGTATGTCAAGGCACAGGTGGAAGACTCGGAAGTGTGACACAAAAAAAATGCCCATGACAAAAAATCCATTACCCCACCCACTTGTACTATCATACAGTATACTATCTTCCATTATAGAAGATAGTACTGTATGAAACAAAGTGGGTGAGGTAATGGATTTTTTGTAATGGG
The DNA here is from genome assembly GCA_029237695.1 of Conchocele bisecta. NCBI lineage: Eukaryota > Metazoa > Mollusca > Bivalvia > Lucinida > Thyasiridae > Conchocele > Conchocele bisecta. Next base: position 25,732,694 of record CM055271.1, on the reverse strand, counting down.
TATTTTTTTGTCTAACAGGTCCAAGTCTTCCACCTGTGTGTATATAGTTTTCATATTTCCGTAATTTAGTCCATCCGTCTGTACGATTTTCATTAAAGTTTTCGGGCATCCATTATCTGTGCAACAGTAAGTCAGATTGACTTGAAACTCCATATAAATCTTTGTTTGTTTGTTTGTTTGTTGGAGTTTAACGGCCTACCAACAGCTAAGGTCATTTAAGGCCGGATCAATGGGTTTAGTACTAAATCCCATATACAAGTACATGTACATGTTCAAATACATGTACAAATGTTGGGGAAATCTTTATCATCATCCATATTTTCATTCTTTATCACACCAATGCGACATTCATGCCCAAGTTTAAGGTCAAATGTTTGTTGGTCGGACCTGGAGGCGGCCTGGGGTGTCTGTGAGCCCCTGTTCACTTGCCCTAGTTTTTGTCGGGCCTGCGTGAGCAGAAGGCACGACTATAGTCGCCACTTTTTCCGTTGTCGTCATCATTGCCGTCGTCCTAAATGTCCAAAAGTATTGGCATAACTTTAATGTTACATGACAGATTGCTTCAATATTTGGACACTTGATATTTGTGAGCATTTGGAACACACTCATGCCCCCATTATTGTGACCTTTACTTTTTGTACCTTCACATTTTTGCGGAAACACTTATTTTGCGTCAAAAAGTTAGTACAAGTTGCTTCATCATCATATAACATTAATATTACTTGATGGATTGCTTCAATATTTGGACACTTGATACATATAAGCATTTGGAACACATGCATGCCGCCATTAACATGACCTTGACCTTCATATGGTGGTGATAAAACTTAGCCAATTTTTTATGTCAAAAAGTTTCTTCAACCGTGACCTTTTTCGTGTTTTTAAGCACGCACTTCTCTGACGGTTTTTGTGATGCTTACTTTAGCACATGCCCATGATCATGTTACGGTCATCTGCCTCGGCAGGCGGGACACCGCTTCCATGGCAGAATTCTTGTTAAATGTTTTCATGGTATGGGATCACGTGGTTACTTAACATAACGTTGTAATATTATAGCAATGAATGGCCTTTTTGTGGAATTTATCGGGGTATAAACTTGGAAAAGTCGCGGGAATACTGGACGAAGGCCGGAAGGCCTCGTCCAGTATTCCCGCGACTTTTCCAAGTTTATATCCCCGATAAATTCCACAAAAAGGCCATTCATTCCTTATAATTCCAGCATTTGAAATAAATTCATCAAGAAAATGTGTTTATTTTCCGTTTTCTTAAGAATTATTTTAACTGCGCCTCACGGTTACGGAAAGTAGTTCGGCGTGGGAGTTTACTGGGATATAAATTTTGGACAGAGATGTGCTACTGTCCAATCAAATGTTAGGGAATTGTGTAAATATTTTTGTGCTGGAATTATTTGACAGGAAACATTATGCCACTTGATTCTGACGCCACATGACCCCATACCCTGTTGTTGATATCAAATGGTACGTACAGCATTATATATACACACAATGCTTCCATATTGCATAATCATAGCTTATTTTATTACAATTTTATTGTGATTTTATTGTGATTTTATTCTGTTTCATATACAGAAAACTGCAGTTTTAGAGACCAGTAATTTGTTCAATAAAACATACAAGTATACATGCTACATCAGTAGCCGATTTCACCAACATTGCAAAATACCATATACTTTGAGGGAGTAATCATTTATTTTTCCTGAAATGCATTATTTCATATAGAACTGCATATATTTGATGATTAAACGTATGTAGCATTATTATACTGAATTTATTACATTATCACAGCCAAAATGGCTGTGATAATGTAATAAATTCAGTATAATAAAAATTAATCAATTTGAAAATTTCTCCCTCGAAGTAAACTTTGCAATGTTGATGAATTTATTTCAAATGCTGGAATTATAAGGAATTAATGGCCTTTTTGTGAAATTTATCGGGGATATAAACTTGGAAAAGTCGTGGGAATACTGGACGAGGCCTTCCGGCCTTCGTCCAGTATTCCCGCGACTTTTCCAAGTTTATACCCCGATAAATTCCACAAAAAGGCCATTCATTCCTATAATATAGATCATTATCAGTCTACAGGAGTGCTATTTCATCTGTACCTATACTGGTCAGAAATATCCTATAAATCCCATTTCTCCAGTCACAGCCACATATGAGACACGCCATGTGATTTTGTACCTTCAAACATGGTGGGTGGTGGTCGGACGAATGAGACGGCGTAAATTAACGGTATGGGTTCCTCCTTATAGGAATCACGATTTGCCTGGTTTGGCCCTCCGGTACGTTTTTATCTTTGGCTCTTTTGTTACCTGGGAGTTGAATTGGGTTATTGCCCATTATAAAAGTAGTAAGATTATTACTGATCCTACTGCTTTTGGGAGGGGCCAAGTGATTCTGGTGTGGCGAGGACCTGGCATCAAATCAGGATTATTCTGATTTCAGGGCTGAATATATAGTTTTTTTCTTGTAAATATTCAGTTCTGATTTTGGGATTTTCCCCCCATTTGTACATGTACATGTACTTGTACAGGTAATATATGGGATTTAGTACTAAACCCATTGACCCGGCCTTAAATGACCTTAGCTGTTGATAGGCCGTTAAACCCCAACAAACAAAAACCTTCAAACATGTGCGTAATTTCATTAAATACGTTTACAAAATTTACAATATTTTTCATGAATAAAGTCAAAAGTTGACAAAATTACATTCGGAATATAATTCCGCAGGTGCTCTGAAAATGTTGTCAGCTTTTGACGCCCTTTACGGACAATATTGTAAATTTTGTAAACAATTACGTAGATGTCCGAAGGTACAAAATCACATGGCGTGTCTCATATGTGTTCCCCCAGCTGAGAAAACTGACCTTGCAATGTGTGTGGTCCTCGTGGTTGGGGCCCATAATGCTGGTTGCCATTCGGTCAATGTAACTGTGTTTATGTCCCAGAATAACAATATTATTGACAATTCAGTTAACCCCAAATATTCAGACACAATTTGGTGGTTGGTTGGTCGGGCGAACACAAAACCCATAAACCCCATTTCTCATAAACCCCAATTCTCCGGTCGTGGGTGGTTGGTCGGGCGAATGAGACAGCGTAAGTTAACGGTATGGGTTCCTCCTTATAGGAATCACGATTTGCCTGGTTTGGCCTTCAGGTACGTTTTTATCTTTGGCTCTTTTGTTACCTGGGAGATGAATTGGGTTATTTCCCATTATAAAAGTAGTAAGATTATTACTGATCCTACTGCTGTTGGGAGGGGGCTAAGTGAAGGGGGCTAAGTGAATGGTGTGATGAGGACCTGGCATCAGATCAGGATTATTCTGATTTCAGGGCAGAATATATAGTTTTTTATTGTAAATATTCAGTTCTGATTTTGGTATCCGCCACCCCCCCCCCCCCCGCCACCATCTGTACAGGTAATATATGGGATTTAGTACTAAGCCCATTGACCTGGCCTTAAATGACCATAGCTATTGTTAGGCCGTTAAACCCCAACAAACAAACAAACAAAAGCGGACACAATTTGCTTTGGGAAATAGGGGTTTCCCCAAACAAATTATATCCAAATACATTGTTTTTGCCGGGTTTTTTAAAATGTCATTTGTGTGACCTTGTGTGACGTTGACCTTGGTGACTGACCTTTGTATCAATAATTTTGTACTGCCTCATATTGTGACCTTGACCTTCAAACATTGACCTTCGTGGTGATCACCTTGTTTAATGGGTGAGACACTCTCCGGCGATCGCATTGTTGTAGGAAGCACTGAAGATGTTTCACCGATTGATTGGCAAACAGTGCAGTTCCTGATCAGACTGCGAGGATGGTCTGGAACTACGCACATCACAAAGGCTGTAAGGCCCATCTTCCAGTAGTGTGCCTATCTGGAAATCTGAGCTACTGTCTGTTTCACGAAAGCTGCCCAAATTGTATAGCTATATAAACAATTAAAAAACAAGATTTCTTTTGATAATATTTAAATTAAAGGAAACATAAAAAATGAGCCTTCTTTTTATTTCGTGAAATTTGGTCAAATATTGATTTTATTGCGAAAAAACAATTTCCCCATGTTAAATCCCCATAGACATCTTCACGGAGTCACGGTCTATGGGGATTTAACATGGGGAATTTCTTTTGAATTTTAGAAATACTGGACCGATTTTTAAAATTTAACTTTTGTTTTCTTAGTTAGATCATTACCAAGCTACCTAGTCAGGTTTCGGAGTCAATTTCCAAATTTTTTCGTTTTTTGACTCCTCCCACACTTCCTTACCACTTTTTCCCCCATGTTAAATTCCCATAGACAAATCAATTTTTCGTCATAAAATCAATATTTGACTGAATTTCACGAAATAAAAAGAAGGGTCATTCTTAAATTTTCCTTTAATTTAATATTATCGAAAATAATATTGTTTTTGAATTGTCTATATAGCCGTACAATTTGGGCAGCTTTCGTGAAACAGACTATAGATTATTATACCTGCTGTATGTGAAGTATGTCAAGGCACAGGTGGAAGACTCGGACCTGTGACACAAAAAAAATGCCCATGACAAAAAATCCATTACCCCACCCACTTGTACTATCATACAGTACTATCTTCCATTATAGAAGATAGTACTGTATGAAACAAAGTGGGTCAGGTAATGGATTTTTTGTAATGGGCATTTTTTTGTCTAACAGGTCCAAGTCTTCCACCTGTGTGTATATAGTTTTCATATTTCCGTAATTTAGTCCATCCGTCTGTACGATTTTCATTAAAGTTTTCGGGCACCCATTATCTGTGCAACAGTAAGTCAGATTGACTTGAAACTCCATATAAATCTTTGTTTGTTTGTTTGTTTGTTGGAGTTTAATGGCCTACCAACAGCTAAGGTCATTTAAGGCCGAATCAATGGGTTTAGTACTAAATCCCATATACAAGTACATGTACATGTTCAAATACATGTACAAATGTTGGGGAAATCTTTATCATCATCCATATTTTCATTCTTTATCACACCAATGCGACATTCATGCCCAAGTTTGAGGCCAAATGTTTGTTGGTCGGACCTGGAGGCGGCCTGGGTTGTCTGTGAGCCCCTGTTCACTTGCCCTAGTTTTTGTCGCGCCTGCTTGAGCAGAAGGCACGACTATAGTCGCCACTTTTTCCGTTGTCGTCGTCATCATTGCCGTCGTCCTAAATGTCCAAAAGTATTGGTATAACTTTAATGTTACCTGACGGATTGCTTCAATATTTGGACATTTGATATTTGTGAGCATTTGGAACACACTCATGCCCCCATTATTGTGACCTTTACTTTTTGTACCTTCACATTTTTGCGGAAACACTTAGCCATATTTTGCGTCAAAAGGTTAGTACAAGTTGCTTCATCATCATATAACATTAATATTACTTCATGGATTGCTTCAATATTTGGACACTTGATACATGTAAGCATTTGGAACACATGCATGCCGCCATTAACATGACCTTGACCTTCATATGGTTGTTGAAAAACTTAGCCATTTTTTTATGTCAGAAAGTTTCTTCAACCGTGACCTTTTTCGTGTTTTTAAGCACGCACTTCTCTGACGGTTTTTGTGATGCTTACTTTAGCACATGCCCATGATCATGTTACGGTCATCTGCCTCGGCAGGCGCGACACCGCTTCCATGGCAGAATTCTTGTTAAATGTTTTCATGGTATGGGATAACGTGGTTACTTAACATAACGCTGTAATATTATAGCAATGAATGGCCTTTTTGTGGAATTTATCGGGGTATAAACTTGGAAAAGTCGCGGGAATACTGGACGAAGGCCGGAAGGCCTCGTCCAGTATTCCCGCGACTTTTCCAAGTTTATATCCCGATAAATTCCACAAAAAGGCCATTCATTCCTTATAATTCCAGCATTTGAAATAAATTCATCAAGAAAATGTGTTTATTTTCCGTTTTCTTAAGAATTATTTTAACTGCGCCTCACGGTTACGGAAAGTAGTTCGGCATGGAGTTTACTGGGATATAAATTTTGGACAGAGACTTGCTACGGACCAATCAAATGTTAGGGAATTGTGTAAATATTTTTGTGCTGGAATTATTTGACAGGAAACATTATGCCACTTGATTCTGACGCCACATGACCCCATACCCTGTTGTTGATATCAAATGGTACGTACAGCATTATATATACACACAAGATATCAAATGGTACGTACAGCATTATATATACACACAATGCTTCCATATTGCATAATTATAGCTTATTTTATTACAATTTTATTGTGATTTTATTGTGATTTTATTCTGTTTCATATAGAGAAAACTGCAGTTTTAGAGACCAGTAATTTGTTCAATAAAACATACAAGTATACATGCTACATCAGTAGCCGATTTCACCAACATTGCAAAGTATACTTTGAGGGAGTAATCATTTATTTTTCCTGAAATGCATTATTTCATATAAAACTGCATATATTTGATGATTAAACGTATGTAGCATTATTATACTGAATTTATTACATTATCACAGCCAAAATGGCTGTGATAATGTAATAAATTCAGTATACTAAAAATTAATCAATTTGAAAATTTCTCCCTCGAAGTAAACTTTGCAATGTTGGTGAAATAGGCTACAGTTGGGGGTTTAGTGACAACGAGCCCTTGTTAGTGTTTATGCCTCTATGCGATCGAAAGTGGGACATATTGCTTTGCTGTTGAAGTTCAGTATCCGTTTCTGTGCGTGTTCATTTAGTGCATATCAGGATTTTTGAAAACAATAATGTAAAAGAGAAAAATGTGTTTTCATCATGACTGAGTAAAGTGGGTTGTTTTTTTTAGGATATATGACTATACGAGGACTGCTAGGTTGTCTCTATTTTCACCAATATCGGTACATGTACAGAACTATCACAGGCCCGTAGCCAGGGGTGTTGGAGCGGTCGGACGACCCCCCCGCCCAGCCTCGAGGTCCACTTTTTTAGCCTCGAGGTCCACTTTTTTAGACCTCCCTAGATACCTCAGAACCTTTCGGCCTTCGAAACGACCCCCCCTTCAAACAGGTCTGGCTACGGGCCTGTATCAGATAGGACATCCGACAGGTTTTCTCCATACCTGTAATCATTTATTTTTCCTGAAATGCATTATTTCATATAAAACTTCATATATTTGATGATTAAACGTATGTAGAATTATTAACTGAATTTATTACATTATCACAGCCAAAATGGCTGTGATAATGTAATAAATTCAGTATAATAAATATTAATCAATTTAACCTAAAATTGAAAATATCTCCCTCAAAGTATACTTTGCTACAAAAGTATACTTTGCAATGTTGGTGAAATAGGCTACAGGAGTGACACTGGTCACACATCCCATAAGGCCCATTTCTCTACCAACTACCAACTGCATATGTGTGGATTAAAAGTATGCATACTTATTATACTGAATTTATTACATTATCACAGCCAAAATGGCTGTGATAATGTAATAACTTCAGTATAATAAAAAATAATCACTTGTATGGTGATACTGTATGATAGTACAAGTGGGTGGGGTACTTCGCAAAAATGTGAAGGTAATATAACTTGAAGGAAAACTAAATTTGTAAACCTGATACATCTCAAATATATTCAACACACTCATGCCAGCATAAACACGACCTTGATCAGTTTACGTCCCCAATGTCACTGAAACACTTACCGTAGTCATGTTTGGAGTTCAGTATGCCAAGGGGACATATCCATGTTTTACAAACGTAATGTCTACTGTCTGTTCCACGTTTTGCTACCGACAAACATTTGGCTATTAAACAAATAGATCTAAAAAAATATTTAAATGTAAGTACTTTTTCATCAGTAACAAAAAAGTCACCCTTCCCAAAAAAACTTATTTGATGAAATTCCATCAAATATTTAATGTATTGCGAAAAACCGACAAAAATGGGGAGGGTGACTTTTTCGCTGTTGATGATGAAGATGAAAGTGCTTTTCTTAACTAACCCTTTGAGCCCGAAAGCCTGCTATAGCGACGTTTGCAAACAGTGCCGATCCATATGAGCTGGTAACGAGCCGTCTCATCAGAATCTATATTTTTTCAAGTATTTTATCTTTTCACATCCCAGTTTTAGCTCGACTATTCAAAGAATAAGTAGAGCTTATGTTGTCACCCCGGCGTCGGCGTCGGCGTCGGCGTCGGCGTCGGCGTCGGCATCACCGTCACGCCTTGGTTAAGGTTTTAAGTCAAGTTTGTATCTGGAATACTACTGGCCCTACACCCACCATACTTGGCCAACTTCATCTCCTAGTGATGTACATCAATAACCCCTGATCTATATTTGACCTTGACCTACATTTCCTCTTGAATTACTTGGTTAATTCCGCTTGGTTAAGGTTTTTAGTCAACCTTGGTTAAGGTTTTTAGTGAAGCTTGTATATGCAATACTAATGGCCCTACACCCACCATACTTGGACAACCTCATCTGCTAGTGATGCACATCAATAACCCCTCATCTATATTTGACCTTGACCTACATTTCCTCTTGAATTACTTGGTTAATTCCCCTTGGTTAATTTTTGGTTTTAGTCAACCTTGGTTAAGGTTTTTTTTTTCAAGCTTGTACATTGAATACTATTGTGCATCCAGACACCATACTTCGACAACCTTTTCTCATAGGTATGTACATCAATAACCCCTGATCTATATTTGACCTTGACCTACATTTCCTCTTCAATTACTTACTTAATTCCTTTTGGTTAAGGTTTTTAGTCAACCTTCTATATGGAATACTACTGGCCCTACACCCACCATACTTGGACAACTTCATCTCCTAGTGATGTACATCAACAACCCCTGATCTATATTTGACCTTGACCTACATTTCCTCTTGAATTACTTACTTAATTCCCCTTGGTTAACGTTTTTAGTCAAGCTTGTAGATGGAATACTTCTGGCCCTACACAACCATACTTTGACAACTTCATCTCTAGTGATGTACATCAACTACCCCTGACCTATATTTGACCTTGACCTACATTTAACCTTGAATTACTTACTTAATTCCCCTTGGTTAAGGTTTTTACTCGACCTTGGTTAAGCTTTTTACTCAAGCTTGTACATGGAATACTATTGTGCATACAGACACCATACTTGGACAACCTTTTCTCATAGTGATGTACATCAATAACTCCTGATCTATATTTGACCTTGACCTACATTTCCTCTTGAATTACTTACTTAATTCTCTTTGATTAAGGTTTTTAGTCAAGCTTGTAGATGGAATACTCATGGCCCTACACCAACCATACTTGGACAACTTCATCTCCTAGTGATGTACATCAACAACCCCTGACCTATATTTGACCTTGACCTACATGTAACCTTAAATTACTTACTTAATTCCCCTTGGTTAAGGTTTTTACTCAACCTTGGTTAAGGTATTTAGTCAAGCTTTTAGATGGAATACTATTGTGCATACAGACACCATACTTGGATAACTGTTTCTCATAGGGATGTACATCAATAACCCCTGACCTTTATTTTACCTTCACCTACATTTAACCTTGAATTACTTGCTTAATGTTTATAGTCAAGCTTGTATATGGAATACTTCTGGGCCTACATCAACCATACTTGGACAACTTCATCTCCTAGTGATGTACATCAATAATCCCTGACCTATATTTGACCTTGACCTACTTTTATCCTTGGATTACTTAGTTATCTCCCCTTGGTTACGGTTTTTACTCAAGCTTGTATATGGAATACTCCTGGGCCTACAGCAACCATACTTGGAAAACTTTATCTCCTAGTGATGTACATCAATAACCCCTGACCTATATCTGACATTGACCTACATTTAACCTTGAATTACTTACTTAATTTCCCTTGGTTAATGTTTTTAGTCAACCTTGGTTAAGGTTTTTATGCAGGCCGCAACCGCCTTCTTTGTCAAGCTATGTGTACATCGACAACACTCGTAGTCGAGCTATGCTGTTCTCCTACAGCTCTTGTTATCAATGGACTAGTCTTAAAATCGGTTTGTGACGTTTGGATTGATCTGAACATGGAAAGGTACATGTTCTATATTCAGGGGTGAAAGGGTTACATTAACTTGTGAACTTGTATGTTTTTGTGGGGAACATTTGATTCCGCTACATCGTGTTCAAAATTGTATAAAGCTTTTTATTTCTCCGTTAGAAATTTGTTTTTGAATTTGCTGATCCTTAGCTCGCACATGGCATTTTGGGACCATGATTGAAAACAAAAGGGGCCTTACAAAGTTTACAACCGGCATAGCCCGAGATCAGCCTCGGTCATCTCGCATTGTGATGATTAAACTTAATGGTCATCTCACATCGTGATGATTAAACTTACTGGTCATCTCACATTGTGATGATTAAACTTAATGATTAAACTTAATGGTCATCTCATATCGTGATGATTAAACTTAATGGGTCATCTCACATTGTGATGATTAAACTTAATGATTTAACTTAATGGTCATCTCACATCGTGATGATTAAACTTAATGGTCATCTCACATCGTGATGATTAAACTTAATGGTCATCTCACATTGTGATGATTAAACTTAATGGTCATCTCACATCGTGTGGGTGGTGGTCGGGCGAACGAGACGGTGTAAATTAACGGTAGGGGTTCCTCGTTATAGGAATCACAATTTGCCTGGTTTGGCCCTCGGGTGCGTTTTTATCTTTGGCCCTTTTGTTACCTGGGAGTTGAATTTGGTTATTGCCCATTATAAAAGTAGTAAGATTATTACTGATCCTACTGCTTTTGGGAGGGGCCAATTGATTCTGGTGTGGCGAGGACCTGGCATCAGATCAGGACTGATTTCAGGGCTGTATATATACATGTAGTTTTGTTATTGTAAATATTCAGTTCTGATTTTGGGATTTTCCCCCCATTTGTACATGTACTTAAAAATGTACATGTACTTGTACAGGTAATATATGGGATTTAGTACTAAACCCATTGACCCGGCCTTAAATGACCTTAGCTGTTGATAGGCCGTTAAACCCCAACAAACAAACAAACAAACATCTCACATCGTGATGATTAAACTTAATGGTCATTTCACATCGTGATGATTAAACTTAATGGTCATCTCAATTTGTGATGATTAAACGTAATGAGCATGCATTGAATCTCATGCTCTAAATCAAATTATTTGGCTGGCTGAGCCTGAGCTGTGCTCAGGATTAGCCAGCCAAACAATTTGATTTTAAGATCAATCTCGGAGAGTTTTATAAGGTATGGTTTTAGTTTAAATTCTTCTGATTTCGTGTTCATGTTCTTATGATTTAGCCAGATTATATAAATATTTACATTCCATTGCATTTAATTAAAAGTTTATGATCAGTGCTGTGTTGTTTTGTTTCATTGGTCATTGCGGTGCAGTAAAACATCCTTAATCCATTTCCTGCTACGACTATACCATTTTGTTTAAATATGTTCTTTATATGTGCTATATATATATAAAATATGCCCCCACTTTGAGGGGGCATATAGATTTACCCTTGTCCATCTGTCTGGGAATTTTGTGTTGCGCGTATTTGACCAAGATACTTGAAGATGTACAGAAATGTTAATTACCATGTGTAGTTGTGCACCTGGGGTTTTGTTTTTATTTTCGCCCTGATATGGCCCCTGAAGTTTGGAATTTTGTGTTATGCATTCCTAAGTATACCATAAGTATTTGACCAAGAGTCTGGAAACTTTACAGACATGTTAATTTAATAGCATGTGTAGTTGTGTGCCTGGGTTTTTATTTGTGCACTGTGAAAGGGGAGGTATGGCCCATGACTTAGTCACGTTCGGAATGTTGTGTTGTGTATATCTCCATACATACAAGTGTGTGACCAAGAGCCTTGGAAATTTATATAAATGTTAATTAGTGTGTACAGTTGTGCACCTGGGGGCCGTTTCACTAAACTTTGTACGATTAAATATGTTCGTAAGTGAAAATTTTGGATCGTCTGGAAAGTTCAATTGATGGATTTACATTTATTGAGAATAGGCTGCTTATGCAGCCTATTCTCAATAAATGTAAATCCAATAATTTTCCACTTACGAACAGTTTAGTCGTACACAGTTTAGTGAAACGCCCCGTAGTTGACAGGCAGCATTGGGAGTGGAGGCGGCATCCATGTCCTATAGACACACTTCTAGCTTAGTATCCAATCGCATATCGAAAATTGTATATAGGGATGCAAAAGTCATCTGTCCGTCTTTCTATCCATCACACTTTCCATTCTGCTATAACTTCTGTACTGTATCACTGATTGTCTTGAAACCTCATGTGCATATTTATTATCATCCATATTTTCATTCCCCGCCCCACCCATGCTTCCACCGTGCCCAAGGTCAAGGTCATCTAACTGAAATTTCATGTTCAGTAAATTTTAAATGGTGATTATGTAGATTCATTCTTCTATAACTTCTTTAATGTATGAGCGATTGGATTAAAACTTAACTTGGCAGGTGGGAGCATGCAATGGGTAATTTAACGATCGGGATTCATCCTTACCAGAATCCAGAACAGAAACCAGGTTTGGCCCTCAGATACATCTTTGGCATTCTTGTATGTAAGGGTTAAATCTGGTTATACTTGCCACCATTCTAATTTCAGAATTTCAGGGCTGAATATATTTTTCTCGATGTAAATATTCTGTTCTGATTTTGGGATCCCCCCCCCCCCCCCACCAATGCAGCAGGTTAAATACAGGATCGAACCCGTTTGCCCAGCCTTACGTGACCTTAGCTGTTGATAGGTTGTTAAACTCCATAAACAAACAAACCAAACAAACTTGTCGTTCACATTTTCATTCCACCCCACCCACCCATGCTCAAAGTCAAGCTCAAATAACTTTCCTTGACTTTGAGCATGGGTGGGTGGGGTGGGGTGGAATGAAAATGTGCGCGTTTCTTCATGATGATACTCTTATAACTTCTTACTGTATAAGTGATTGCATTGAACTTCATGTCCATATTTCTCATCATTCCTATTTTCATTTCCCACCCCACCCATGCTCCCCCTTGATCAAGGTCATATTAATTTCACGTTCAGTAGATTTTTATAGTCGCCGCTTTTGGCGTGTGCGTCCTGACATATGCATCCGGAATTGGCGTTAAAGTTTTTTAAGTACCAAATATCCACAACCCTAAGTCTGATTGACTTGAAACATCACATACCTATTTATCATCATACATAGTTTTCTCCCCCCCCCCCCAGCCACCGAATGGTAAGGGGGGGGGGCATATAGTGTTAGCGGCGTCCGTACGTCCATCCCGTCCCGTCCGTCCGTAAAGAAACCTTAAATCTCGGGTAAATGTCTTATAATGTCTGTTTCCTTGATTGGATCTGCTTGACATTTCACACACGCATTGCTTTAATGGTCCTCTACCGCAATGCGACAAATCCACGATCGTCCCGCCCTCGTTAAGCCCAGGGTCAAGGTCACATACTTGGTGCATTCTAAACCTTAACGCTTGGGTAATGTCTTATAAATTATGTTTCCTTTCACAGATCTGCTTGATATTTCAGACATGCATTGCTCCAATGGTCGTCTACCGCACTTTGACAAATCCACGATCTCCCCCCCCCCCCCCCCCCCCCCCCCCCCCCCCCCCGCTAAGCACAGGGTCAAGGTCACATACTTGGTGTGTTTGAAACTAGGGTATTTGTCTTATAATGTATGTTTCCTTGCATAGGTCTGCTTGATATTGCACACACCCATTGCTCTGGTGGTCTGCTTTCATGCTGTGACAAATCCACGGTTCTCTGGCCCTCTGTGTTTTCAAATGTGCCTAGTTTTCTTTGGCTGCCACCGGTGGCATTCTAGTTATTCTATAGCCCACTCATGCGGCCCCATGTCCACGGTCAAGGTCAAATTACATAGAAATTTGCGTTAAATGTTTTTTTTGTAAAATCTGTGTTAAAGCACTCAATATCTTCATAACCCTAAGTCCAATTGACTTGAAACTCTGCATACCTCATTATCATATGAGCCGGGTCGCGAGAAAACCTGTCTTCGGGAAATATTTGGTCAAATTGACATTGTGCTACTATGACACTGGTATTTGTATGATGAATTGAATGCTTTTTATTTGATCATGATATCTGCAATATTCATTAAGATATTATATTTTATACAACAGGTCGTTTGAACAAATGAGACGTCACGTAAAAGCGACGTCAAACGACGTCAAAACGACGTTACAGTATCTACGTATTTACCGGTACACATAGGACAAACTAGAAGCATGTTTGGCATCGAATAATGAATGTATAGATGGGTGAGCTTGATTTTTTGGTAATACATGAAAGTGGAAAGCGACAAAGACAAACTGGAAAGTTCATGTACCAGCAAGTATAAACGTGTGCGTGTACGGCGGATTCGGTATGCCGATTTCTTCTTTTTGACGTCCTATTTACTGAGCGTTGTAATACTTTATAATTGTAGAAAATCACAGAAGTATATGAAACAGACAGCAATATTTACTGTCCAGGTATTTCATTTCTGTATTGATTAACTGGTTGGTTCATTGGGGCTATACGACAGTTCAGCAAATACAGATGGGAATACACCTGTAAATGGAGAGGACAATACGTTCAACATTAAATGTACATGCCCACTCAGTAGGCACACACTGTTCTTTATAGATAGTTTTGTATATTCTGTAGATATAACATTTTCAGGCAAAATAAACATTCATTCACCATAAAACCCCACATACTGATTGACATTACTATACAATTTATATCGGACGTAAATGTCCACACTGATATCAGGGGCGATACTAGTGTTTTCTTAAAATGTTAACGGACATTACTATTTATTCTCTGTATTTGTTTGTTGATGTGTAATGATCATACTTTATAATCTGTCAAAATATTATTTTGTTCAGGTGACGCATTTAATTAGTATAAATAATTAAAAAATGTCATGCCTCATTTGCATATGAAAATAGCCTAATACCACCGCGAGTCACTATGAGTAAAATAAATATTACCAAATGATTATAGCTGTATAGCGGGCACTCCTAATTTTTTAGAACTGGTGGAATGGTGACACAATTATACACTTATTTAAATACTATAAAGAATAGTTTGTGCCTACTGAGTGGGCATGTACCTTTAACTTACATTAAAATTAGTGCACAATCGATGGTGCGCCATTGCAATATACACACTTTTCCCATATGCTAAGTCGGAAATGGTGAGATGCTCTATGACCGGGAGATCAAGTTCCTATCTTATTACTGTTAAAAAGTGTTACTTCTTACAAGAAACGTGACGGACGGACGTACGGACGTACGGACACCCGTGACGAAAACAATACATGTATGTCCATTTTTTTCTTCAAAAAGTGGATATAAAAAATGGTAGCACTGAAAGGCAGTGTCCATGTCTGATGACAGGCACTCTTACTTCCATGCGTTACTCACTATGTACATACAGTTCAGTCACTCTACTAGCTTGAGAGCAAAAGCCTACATCGCTTATATGTAGTTTCTACTCCATCTCGCTATCTCACTCGCCTAGTGGGAGACCACCTTCAAGGGTAGCGCTTGGAAGTCTGCACGGTCAGAGCTGGGTAATATACGTCAAGGGCACCTGCCAATTAAGCCCACGTTCTATTACATTTTCCTAACTATCTCGTCAACTACAGAAGCAATTTTGAATCGCTGAAGTGCGGATACCGCAGGAAACCGCAATGTTTCCATTTCCACTATCTAAAGTGGGTGAGACACAAAATGCATAGTTACACATGCGGACGGACGAAACGGACGGACAGACAAAATAAAACTATATTCCTCCACATAGAATGTACAGATAATGTAATTGAATGTACTCTGTCTAAGACGAATCGGCAAATATTGTTTTTCTCCAGAAAACCGTTGATCTGACATCAGGCTTATTCAAATTAAAAGAAAATATGGGTGGGGTTTGTCGGCCGAATACAGGCGACTAGGTATTTTTCATGCCGGCTGTACTCGGCCACCTGTATGTTTGCTGTCTATGTCACGCTAACCTTCATTTGAATGTAACAAGCCTTAACTTACAATATCGGTGTTCCAATGTTCGGATAAATCTGCATTCATACATACAACAATGTGTTACATACATATTGCATAATATTTATTATGCAAGTCTTCGTCTACAGATGTTGTTCTATAGAAAACGATTTAATTCGTATTGGCAATACTCTCTGCATTGTTTGTCGCAAATTTAAAACTCAACAAGGAAATTAACTTTCGGCAAATGCGCAATATAGATATCAACTTTGGTTTAACATGTTTACTGATGGGGGGCCGGTTAGTGCCGACGGCCGGTCAGACCCGACCTCGCTCTAACATTTTTGCATGCACTTGCATTTTTGCATGCTTGTTACACCGCCTTGTGTTTGTTTTGGGAGTGCAACATGCAATTCTCAGCGGAAATTACGTCAGCTAAGTTCACGGCGTCATATCTTGTGACGTCGTCAGACTCCCGAAGACAGGGTTTCTCGCGACGCGGCTCATATTATATGTACTAATCCCATAGCCCAGCCATGTGGTCCCCATGCTCAAGGTCAAATTACTTTGTGTTACAAGTTTGTGTTTTGATCTGTGTTAAAGTTGTAATTACCCAATATCTCCACACACCTAAGTCCAATTGACTAGAACAATCATATACTTCTTTATCACCATCCATATTTTCATTCTACAACCCACGCATGCAGTGCCCAAGGTCAAATTACTCTGAAATTTGTGTAAAATATGTGTGAACGTTTTTAAGTACCAAATATCTCCCCAATCCGATTGCTCTAACCAGATACATACACACATGTACTGGGACCATCAAATAACTTGGCTGGTGTGAACGTGACATTTTTCTCCTCCACTCCTGCTGGATCATTGAAATTGCTTCCGCCACTTATGCCACTTATGCTAATTTGTTACTGTCTCTATGGCTTCTAACTGTCGCTATGTTACCGAGTTTCATACACATTATGCGTTGCATGCTAGCGGTGAAAATAACAGTCAACAAATTATGAGTATTTGTCATATTTAGGTTTGAGGCGGCTTTCGGCTGCGCCGAAAACCTATTGTATTCGTTGGTTTTTTTTTGTTTTTTTTTTTTTTTTTTTTGTTTTTTTTTTATTTTTTTTTTATTAAGCCTTTCAGTCTACAGCCCAAACCGCTGGTCGGATCGACTTCAAATTTTGCATGCCGATTCGGATCAAGTGTGAGCAGAGACTCAGAGATTTTCAGAAATATCTTAATGCCAATTTCCACGAAACCGGAAGTGACGTCATATTTTCTATAACTTTCTATAACTTCCTTATTTTCCAACCGATTTCAAAAATTCTTTTTGAATTGGAAAGCTGATAACATTCTCTATCTCGACCTTGCTGACAGTTCTCGGCTATCTGGTCAAATAAGAGAGCTATAGGCATTTGAAGTTGAAAAATGTACATACTTTTCAACGATTTTGCCGAATTTTTGCCGAATTTCGGCTGATAACGGGTGGTCTTTACAAACGTTTTCCAATTTGTACAGTAATGTCAGCAACATAATTTCTTGCCAGTGTGATAGGGGAGTGTCAGGCGCATAAAAGATGATAATTTTCAGAGCTCTATCTTGACTACTTCCGGTTCTATTGGATGTCAAAGATGAACGTCTTTTTTTCAAGTTTTCAAAATAGAGCAAACGGATGTGACGTCAGCTTCGATTATTTATCAATAGATTTCAAAATTTCTTGCTGCGGTCGATATTTCAGTCCTTTAGCTAAAACTTTCCCGCTTTGTGCCCGGCCTATGGTGAAAAACAAACGAAAACTTCACTGGCGGAATATTGCATATTTCCGTTTTATTACGTGTATTTACAAATGGCGTAAACTGCCATTTAAGGGCGATAACTATCGAAAAATAATCATCCGCTGACTTACGGGCTCCCTCCATCTACACCAAACCGCCTGGTCGGATCGACTTCAAATTTTGCATACCGATTCGGATCAAGTGTGAGCAGAGACTCAGAGATTTTCAGATATCTTTTAATGCTACTTTCCACGAAAACGGAAGTGACGTCATACTTCCTATAACTTCCTTATTTTCCAACCGATTTCAAGAATTCTTTTTGCATTGGAAAGCTGACAAAATTCTCTATCTCAGATTCGCTGACAGTTTTCGGCTATCTGCTCAAATAAAAGATCTATATGCATTTGAATTTGAAAAATGTACATACTTTTCAACGATTTTGCCGAATTTCGGCTGATAACGGGTGGTCTTTACAAACGTTTTCCAATTTGTACAGTACTGTCAGCAACATAATTTCTTGCCAGGGTGATAGGGGAGTGTCAGCCGCATGAAAGATGATAATTTTCAGAGCTATATCTTGACTACTTACGGCTCAATTCGATGTCAAAGATGAACGTATTTTTTCAAGTTTTCAAAATAGAGCAAACGGATGTGACGTCAGCTTCGTTATTTATCATTCGATTTCAATTGTTTTTGCTGTAGTCGATATTCCAGTCCTTTAGCTAAAAATTTGGCTGAGGATCGAACCCGGTATCCCTCGCTCCGAGTCCATCGCTCTACCTCTAAGCTAACCGGCCCCACATCGGTGTGATGATGCGAACACAATAATGTTGGACTGTTCATTCTAAAACTTCAGAAATTCATTTTGCAACCGATAGTTTACACCTTGGGCTAAAGCTTAGTTACACATGAAATCAATGTTTGAGGCTCAAACCGTTGATGCAGCTCAAGCTGCTCTAGTTCTCTTTGTAAATATGTCTTGGAATTTTATTACAATTGAGCAATTCTAATATAATTCCAAGACATATTCTTGATATTTTCGCCGGGAAATAAAAGAAATAGAATGATTTTTTGTTTGTTGTTTTTTTTTTCAACCTATTTATATAGCCCACAATATTTTCCCAGTCTGGGTGAGCATGTAAGGGGATATTACTGATTGAAGGGGATGATAATGTTACATGTCTCCCTCACTTAAGCCATTTAGATATCTATGTCTAAATGTCTCGTTATGAATATGATTCACTTCCTGTAAAGCATATATTCACGAGTCACTTGTAATTTCAGTGGGTGGCAGGTTGGAGAACGCGATGGGTAATTTAACTATCGGGGTTCATCTTTACCGGAATTCCGACTAAAGTCCTGGTTTGGCCCTCACATACGTTTTTGGCAGGTAGTATGTGACAGTTGAATCTGGTTTTACCCCTTTTGTGAGTATTACGATTATTCGTAATCCTATTTTAGGGGAAGTGGCCTAGTGACTTTGGTGTGGTATGGACATGGCACCAGGTCAGGTTATTCTAGTTTCAGGGCTGCATATATTTGTTCGAGATGTAAATATTCCGTTCTGATTTTGGGACTTGCCCCCCAATGCAGCATGTTAAAACGGGATCGAACCCGTTGGCCCGGCCTTACATGACCTTAGCTGTTGATAGGCCATTAAACACCAATAAACAAACAAACACTGGTAATTTCTACGTTTATCTTCTAGATGATAACCCACTAGTTTTTTAGTTGTTTTTTTTCACCACATTTTCGTTAGATTTTAATATGCTTGACGCCAGGCCATGATATACATACACTCTCAGCCTACACATATATACCATCAGTGACCATTTAACCCTTACTACGCTGAATTAAATTGTGTCGTCTGCTGGAAATGTTTTATATGCAATATTTCTTGATAAAAACCTCTTTTGACAGCGCATGAGAATCGTCTCCACTGGTTTCCACATGTTTTTTTGTTAAGAATTAAGGCAAAAAATGAAGATCAGCAGACGACAATGTTCGTCTCCCGCGTAGTGAGGGTTAAACTACGCATTTAGAGGCTACAAAAGGAAACGTACCATTGCTTTAACCCTCGCTACGCGGGAGACGAAAATTGTCGTCTGCTGTTTTTCATTTTTGCCTTAATTCTTAACAAAAAACATTTTTTTGCAGCATATTAGAATCGTCTCTAGTGGAGACGATTCTCATGCGCTGTCAAAACAGAATTTTATCGAAAAATATTAAAAATAAAACATTTCCAGCAGACGACAAAATTTAATTCAGCGTAGTAAGGGTTAAGCAATGATAACAACAGGACCATGTCAGTATAGCTGCTATTACTGATTACAGGGGCTGATAATGTTACACATCTCGTTCAATAATAATTTAACGGTTCCAGATCTTATGGATTAATATTCACAACTACCTGAACATTTACAGTTTTAATGGATTTATTCATAATTTCCTGAACAGTTCCAGACTTGACTGTTCTGCTACTACTTGCACAATTCCATGTGTGAGGGGAAGTACAAAACTACTTGGAGTTGCAGTTCTGGGATTCGTCGTGAATCTTCACAAGTCGCCGTGCGCAGTCCTCCACGACCCATTTACAGCCATGGGGTGTCGGCATGTCCACAACGCCTGCATTGATACCAACTCTGAAATGAGAAATATGTCCAAATATGATGTTTTAATAATATAATAAAAGTTAAATAAATAAAATGAAAAATTCAATTGAAGTGGTCTGTGAATGAAGTGGTCTAAGTCCATACAGGACTTAGCCCCCTTCATTCACTGACCCCTTCAATTAAAACGTAGTTTTGGGGTCTGCATGATTTAACAGGAGTTGCTTCCCTTGTCGGCTCTGGTTGACTTGAGGGCTTCTATCATCAGGGGTATTTATGTCCCATGTGCTCGTCTCCAGTTTCTTGCCAAATATGAGACAGGCCATGTGCTGTACCTAAGAAGATGTGCGATTTTTCATAAAAAAATAGTTACAGAAACAGTGATATTTTTACGGAGCCTTATAAGGGACATGAGAAGATTCGTTCTAACGCATTCCAATTCGTTCTAAAGATTTCAATTATTTTCTAACGAATTCGAATTCGTTCTAACGCATTGCAATTCGTTCTAACACATTGCAATTCGTTCTAACGCATTCAATTATTTCGTTCTAACGCATTCCAATTCGTTCTAACGCATTCCAGTTTGTTCTAACGCATTCCAATTCGTTCTAACGCATTCAATTATTTCGTTCTAACGAGTTCGAATTCGTTCTAACGCATTCCAATTCGTTCTAACTAATAATTTATTGCGTTAGTACGAATTGCAATGCGTTGAACGAATTCGAATTCTTAGAACAATTCGATTGTTAGAACGAAATAATTGAAATCGTTAGAACGAATTTGAATGCGTTAGAACGCAATAATGGAATGCGTTAGCACGAATTGGAATGCGTTAGAACGAATTGGAATGCGTTAGAACGAAATAATTGAATGCGTTAGAACGAATTGGAATGTGTTAGAACGAATTGCAATGCGTTAGAACGAATTCGAATTCGTTAGAACGAAATAATTGAAATCGTTAGAACGAATTGGAATGCGTTAGAACGAATTGGAATGCGTTCTAACGAAATAATCGAATTTGTCAGAACATTTTTTTCTCTTCTCATGTCCCTTATAAGGCTCCGTATATTTTCCTTAAATGACATAGAAAGGTTTGCTCTAAAGATTTCGTCAGTTACGGAAACTATCATAAAGTTTGTAAATATTTTTCATGACAAATCTCACATCAAAATCGCATAGCCCATCTCATATGTGAATTTGCAGCCTTTGTTGGGTTCATTCTAATTAACCCTTTGAACCCGAAAGCCCGCTAATTATCGGTTTATGCAAACAGTGCAGATCCAAATGAGCCGGCTCGTAACGAGCCGTCTCATCAGGATCTGCACTTTTTTGCCAGTAATTTTCATATTTCTTAGAACAACAAATACCCCCTTTTCATAAATGGACGAATCTGAAAATCATTTTGTGACCATTGGATTGGTTGGAACATTAGCATATCACAGTCCATTCCAGTTCCTTAGGGTTGAAAGGGTTAAAAGACCGGAATACCACTTAAGTGCGCAGTATCGCGACACTTCATGAACGAAAACAGAACAAGGGCATTGTAGCCTTGATAATAATACATGTAATAATAATAATAATAATAAAATAACATTTTTTGCCTTACAAACAAGGTCCTCAGTGACCTTGACGTTGGGCGATTGGATATGGGTCGTATGCAAAACAAAGCACTATACATAGACACACAGTGTGGCCAAATTTTATCAAAATCGGTGAAGCGAATAATAAGTTATTGAAGAATTAAAGGTGTTACTAACTCACGTACGCACGTATGTACGTACATGGACTAACACTATATCCCCTCTTGCATATCGGCGAGGGGATAACTAATTCAGACACTAGATGTGATGTTGTACCTAAGCACATGTGCGGTATCTCATGAATAATATGTACAAACTTTACAATAGTTTCCGTAAATCATGTAGAAAGTTGACATAGCAAATGCAGAATAGAATTTCAACTGTCATTCAACGTCATTCATACAAAAATATCACAGTTTATGTAAATAGTTTTCATAAAAAATAGCACATGTTCTAAGGTACAAAATCGCATGGCGTGTCTCAATTTACGATAATAAATTGATATCATGTTACAGTAGAACCTCTCTAAACTAGACACACAGGCAACCTCTGTATCCTTAATGTTATGGGTTTCTTTCTAATCTATCTCCGATGATAATGCATATTCATGTACCCGCATACATCGACATATTCATGTTCGCGAAGCACACCACCCGCATACATCGACATCTTCATATTCGCGAAGCACACCCGCATACATCGACATATCCATGTTCGCGAAGCACACCCGCATACATCGACATATTCATGTTCGCGAAGCACACACGCATACATCGACATATTCATGTTCGCGAAGCACACCCGCATACATCGACATATTCATGTTCGCGAAGCACACCCGCATACATCGACCGACATATTCATGTTCGCGAAGCACACCCGCATACATCGACATATTCATGTTCGCGAAGCACACCCGCATACATCGACATATTCATGTTCGCGAAGCACACCCGCATACATCAACATATTCATGTTCGCGAAGCACACCCGCATACATCGACATATTCATGTTCGCAAAGCACACACGCATACATTGACATATTCATGTTCGCGAAGCACACACGCATACATTGACATATTCATGTTCGCGAAGCACACCCGCATACATTGGCATATTCATGTTCGCGAAGCACACACGCATACATTGACATATGCATATGCCTGTTTACAGTGAAACCTCTCTAAACTTCCCAGGGTGTCCGGTTTAGAGATGTTTCACTGTATTAGTAGCCCTTCGAATGCAGAGAATGAAAATTGTCATCTGCTGTTTGATATTTTGTATTTATTCTCAATAAAAACATGGTTCGGCAGCACTTCATGGACATGATTCTAACAATATTAAACAACCGCAGACGACAATTCTTGTTCCACTAAACTCTGTACGATAAAAGTGTTCATACAAAGAGATTTGTAAATTTACTTCGCTAACCTTTGGTACCATTTTTTCACCTACATAGCAGTCATTAAATCTGAAAGAATCCACCGAAGAATTCCCAACTTCAACTACTAATGTCAACTTTGTTGTCAATTTTAGTTTTTCACATACAAACATTTTAGTCGTACGAATTTTAGTGAAACGCCCTCGAGTATTTTAAGGGTGATTTTTTTGTGAATCATTTGTATGTAAATAAGCTTATTGAAGCCATACGTGTCTCACATAGCTCCAGATAAGGTGCGTATTGCCGTACTTTACGCACTTATTTTAGCAGAATACGCACTGATTATGGGAATACAAAATACCCACACCGATGTGGAAATACAAATTGATTTTCAAGTCGAGTAGTGAAAATATTGTAATAAAGTTGAAATTTACTTAGTTCAGCTGTTGTTTGCTTTTTACAGCTCAAATAAGTGCATTTTAAAGGTGTTTTATTTATTTAGTATTTTTAGTATTAGTATTTTTTATCATTTGTTCCCTATTTAATAAGGAAGAAAATCAATAATACGTTTGTAAAAGTACAATACGCATGGAATTGGAAATATTGTGGGCATAATACTCTTGAATTAGATACAAAACTTATCTGGAGTTCTGGTGTCACCTAGAATTGTTTTATATGTCAAAATAACGACATAGTTATGTTGTTATAATGAAATATGTAGTTATGTCGCTATAACGACATAGCTATGTCAAAATAATAACTTAGCTATGTCGAAATAACAACATACTATGTTGAAATAATGACATAACTACGACAGCATAATGGCATAGCTATATTATGTCATTATAACAACATAGCTACGTCATTATTTCGACATAATTAAGTCGTTATTTCGACATACTATGTCGTTATTTCGACATAGCTAAGTCGTTATCCCGACGTAGCTAAATCGTTATTTCAACATAGCTAAGTCGTTATTTCGACATAGTATATGTCGCTATAACATATATCGCTATAATCTAAATCGTTATTTCGACAAAGCTGTGTCGTTAAATTCTACATACAGAACAATTATTGGCGACACGTATCGGCTTCGTACAGTAGAACCTCTCTAAACCAAACACGTAGTTTCTGTGTCCTTAATTTTACTGATACCATTGTCATCTACCTCTGATAATAACGCCTGTTCAAGTTCGCAAAGCACAACCGCATGCTTTTACAAGGTCATATGTCTGATTTACAGTGGAACCTCTCTAAACCGGACACCCGGGGATCTCACAGGGTGTCCGGTTTAGAGAGATGAATCCATTACACGCACACCACGCACCATTCCGTAAATAAAACGCGAAAAGATGACAATGTGGCCAGAATGAGGTTCCACTGTATAACGCTGGACAAATAGGGCGCCACCTACCCACAGCAGGACAAAAATCCGCCGTTGCCGCAGACACAGTTGTAGCAATCGGGTGTGCGGAATTCTGATCCCGGCTGGAACTTATACCCCTGATGCTCACAAACGAATCCATCGGACCCTGCAAGGAAATTTGCACAAGTCACAGGTTCAAGTAACGGACCAAGGTCTCTACAAGCATTTTTAAATACACATAAACGTTTTAGTAAGTGGCACATGCATTATAACAGGGAGTAAAAACATTTATTAACTTATTGTTTTTCACTTACTGATACTTTCAGATATATTTAATGCATGTATAGACTTTGGTTCGTTACTTAAACCTGTGGCATACGTGTGTCATCATTAATATAGGTGTGCTATTTTAGTATTTAATCATTTCAATTTCTCGAATTTACTATAATAGAGAATTCCATTTTTAATTTTCAGAATGTATCATTCATACAAAAAATGGGATATGTTATAAAATGTTTGAAAATATCAAAAAATGAGAGGCTTGTGGTATTGAAAGGGTTGGCTCACAGAGATGATGTCTGCGATATTCAACATGTGATTTTCAATTTATAGATTACAAATTACCTATATCAACCAAACACATCTCTGCATTTCATCAAATTGAAAGAAATGCTTTTGTTTTTTTTAAAGTTAATTTATTATGTAATAATATTTGCAGGGATAAGTTGGTCATTCATTTATGCTATTGCTTTACCGGTAGCCTATTGCTGTACCTATAGCCTGCTGTACCTGTAGCCTATTGCTGTACCAGTAGCCTATTGCTGTATGTACCAGTAGCCTATTGCTGTACCTGTAGCCTATTGCTGCACATGTAGCCTATTGCTGTACCAGTAGCCTATTGTTGTACCAGTAACCGATTGCTGTACCTGTAGCCTATTGCTGTATGTACCAGTAGCCTATTGCTGTACCTGTAGCCTATTGCTGCACATGTAGCCTATTGCTGTACCAGTAACCTATTGCTGTACCTGTAGCCTATTGCTGTACCAGTAGCCTATTGCTGTACCAGTAGCCTATTGCTGTATGTACCAGTAGCCTATTGCTGTACCTGTAGCCTATTGCTGCACATGTAGCCTATTGCTGTACCAGTAGCCTATTGCTGTAACAGTAGCCTATTGCTGTACCAGTAACCTATTGCTGTACCTGTAGCCTATTGCTGTACCAGTAGCCTATTGCTGTACCAGTGGCCTATTGTTGTACCAGTAACCGATTGCTGTACCTGTAGCCTATTACTGTACCAGTAGCCTATTGCTGTACCTGTAGCCTTTTGCTGTACATGTAGCCTATTGCTGTACCAGTAGCCTATTGCTGTACATGTAGCATATTGCTGTACATGTAGCCTATTTCTGTATCAGTAGCCTATTGCTGTACCAGTAGCCTATTGCTGTACCAGTAGCCTATTGCTGTACCTGTATCATATTGCTATACATGTAGCCTATTGCTGTATCAGTATCCTATTGCTGTACCAGCAGCCTATTGCTGAGTAGCCTATTGCTGTACCTGTAGCCTATTGCTGTACCAGTAGCCTATTGCTGTACCAGTAGCCTATTGTTGTACCTGTAGCCTATTGCTGTACATGTAGCCTATTGCTGTACCAGTAACCTATTGATGTACCTGTAGCCTATTGTTGTACCAGTAGCCTATTGCTGTACCAGTAGCATATTGCTGTACCTGTAGCCTATTGCTGTACATGTAGCCTATTGCTGTATCAGTAGCATATTGCTGTATCAGTAGCCTATTGCTGTACCATTAGCCTATTGCTGTACCAGTAGCCTATTGCTGTACTTGTAGCCTATGGCTGTACCTGTAACCTATTGCTGTACCAGTAGCATATTGCTGTACCTGTAGCCTATTGCTGTATCAGTATCCTATTGCTGTACTAGTAGCCTATTGCTGTATCAGTAGCCTATTGCTGTACCTGTAGCATATTGCTGTACCGGTAACCTATTGCTGTACCAGTAGCCTATTGTAGTACATGTAGCCTATTGCTGTACATGTAGCCTATCCAGTAGCCTATTGCTGTACATGTAGCCTATTGCTGTACATGTAGCCTATTGCTGTACCAGTAGCCTATTGCTGTACCAGTAGCATATTGCTGTACCTATATCCTATTGCTGTACCTGTAGCCTATTGCTGTACCTGTAGCCTATTGCTGTACCAGTTGTAGCCTATTGCTGTACATGTAGCCTATTGCTGTACCTGTAGCCTATTGCTGTACCAGTAGCCTATTGTTGTACGTGTAACCTATTTCTGTACATGTAGCCTATTGCTGAACCAGTAGCCTATTGCTGTACATGTAGCCTATTGCTGTACCACTAACCTATTGCTGTTCATGTAGCCTATTGCTGTAGCCTATTGCTGTACCAGTAGCCTATTGCTGTACATGTAGCCTATAGCTGTACCTGTAACCTATTGCTGTACCAGTAGCCTATTGCTGTACCTGTAGCCTATTGCTGTACCAATAACCTATTGCTGTACATGTAGCCTATTGCTGTACCAGTAACATATTGCTGTACCTGTAGCCTATTGCTGTACCAGTAGCATATTGCTGTCCATGTAGCCTATTGCTGTACCAGTAACATGTTGCTGTACCTGTAGCCTATTGCTGTACATGTAGCCTATTGCTCTACCAGTAACCTATTGCTGTACCTGTAGACTATTGCTGTACCTGTAGACTATTGCTGTACCAGTAGCCTATTGCTGTACCAGTAGCCTATTGCTGTACCAGTAACCTATTGCTGTACCTGTAGCCTATTGCTGTACCAGTAACCTATTGCTGTACATGTAGCCTATTGCTGTACCAGTAGCCTATTGCTGTACCAGTAGCATATTGCTGTACCTATATCCTATTGCTGTACCGGTAGCCTATTGCTGTACCAGTTGTAGCCTATTGCTGTACATGTAGCCTATTGCTGTACCTGTAGCCTAATGCTGTACCAGTAGCCTATTGTTGTACGTGTAACCTATTTCTGTACATGTAGCCTATTGCTGAACCAGTAGCCTATTGCTGTACATGTAGCCTATTGCTGTACCACTAACCTATTGCTGTTCATGTAGCCTATTCCTGTACCTATAGCCTATTGCTGTACCAGTAGCCTATTGCTGTACATGTTGCCTATAGCTGTACCTGTAACCTATTGCTGTACCAGTAGCCTATTGCTGTACCTGTAGCCTATTGCTGTACCAATAACCTATTGCTGTACATGTAGCCTATTGCTGTACCAGTAACATATTGCTGTACCTGTAGCCTATTGCTGTACCAGTAGCATATTGCTGTCCATGTAGCCTATTGCTGTACCAGTAACATATTGCTGTACCTGTAGCCTATTGCTGTACATGTAGCCTATTGCTCTACCAGTAACCTATTGCTGTACCTGTAGACTATTGCTGTACCTGTAGACTATTGCTGTACCAGTAGCCTATTTCTGTACCAGTAGCCTATTGCTGTACCAATAGCCTATTGCTGTACCTGTAGCCTATTGCTGTACCAATAACCTATTGCTGTACATGTAGCCTATTGCTGTACCAGTAGCCTATTGCTGAGTAGCCTATTGCTGTACCAGTAACCTATTGCTGTACCTGTAGCCTATTGCTGTACCAGTAGCCTATTGCTGTACCAGAAACATATTGCTGTACCAGTAACCTATTGCTGCAACTGTAGGCTATTTTCTGTACAAGTAGCCTATTGCTGTACCTGTAACCTATTGCTGTACGAGAAGCCTATTGCTGTACATATAGCCTATTGCTGTACCAGTAACCTATTGCTGTACCTGTCGCCTATTGCTGTACCAGTAGCCTATTGCTGTACCAGTAACATATTGCTGTACCTGTAGCCTATTGCTGTACCAGTAACTTATTGCTGTGCATGTAGCCTATTGCTGTACATGTAGCCTATTGCTGTATCAGTATCATATTGCTGTACCAGTAACCTATTGCTGTACCAGTAGCCTATTGCTGTACCAGTAACCTATTGCTGTACCTGTAGCCTATTGCTGTACCAGTAACCTATTGCTGTACATGTAGCCTATTGCTGTACCAGTAGCCTATTGCTGTACCAGTAGCATATTGCTGTACCTATATCCTATTGCTGTACCTGTAGCCTATTGCTGTACCAGTTGTAGCCTATTGCTGTACATGTAGCCTATTGCTGTACCTGTAGCCTAATGCTGTACCAGTAGCCTATTGTTGTACGTGTAACCTATTTCTGTACATGTAGCCTGTTGCTGAACCAGTAGCCTATTGCTGTACATGTAGCCTATTGCTGTACCACTAACCTATTGCTGTTCATATAGCCTATTCCTGTACCTGTAGCCTATTGCTGTACCAGTAGCCTATTGCTGTACATGTTGCCTATAGCTGTACATGTAACCTATTGCTGTACCAGTAGCCTATTGCTGTACCTGTAGCCTATTGCTGTACCAATAACCTATTGCTGTACATGTAGCCTATTGCTGTACCAGTAACATATTGCTGTACCTGTAGCCTATTGCTGTACCAGTAGCATATTGCTGTCCATGTAGCCTATTGCTGACCGTAACATATTGCTGTACTGTCCTTAGCTGTACTGTAGCCTATTGCTCTACCAGTAACCTATTGTGTACCATAGCCTATTGCTGTACTGTAGCCTATTGCTGTACCAATACCTATTGGTCATGTGCCTATTGCTGTACCAGTAACATATTGCTGTACCTGTAGCCTATTGCTTGTACATAGCATATTCTGACCATGTAAGCCTATTGCTGTACCTGTAACATATTGCTGTACTGTGCCTATTGCTGTACAGTAGCCTATGTACCAGAACTATTGCTGTACCAGTAGACTATTTGCTGTACCTGTAGACTATTGCTGTACCGTAGCCTTTCTGTACCGTTGCTTATTGCTGTACCAATAGCCTATTGCTGTACCTGTAGCCTATTGCTGTACCAATAACCTATTGCTGTACATGTAGCCTATTGCTGTACCAGTAGCCTATTGCTGAGTAGCCTATTGCTGTACCAGTAACCTATTGCTGTACCTGTAGCCTATTGCTGTACCAGTAGCCTATTGCTGTACCAGAAACATATTGCTGTACCAGTAACCTATTGCTGCAACTGTAGGCTATTTTCTGTACAAGTAGCCTATTGCTGTACCTGTAACCTATTGCTGTACGAGAAGCATATTGCTGTACATATAGCCTATTGCTGTACCAGTAACCTATTGCTGTACCTGTCGCCTATTGCTGTACCAGTAGCCTATTGCTGTACCAGTAACATATTGCTGTACCTGTAGCCTATTGCTGTACCAGTAACTTATTGCTGTGCATGTAGCCTATTGCTGTACATGTAGCCTATTGCTGTATCAGTATCATATTGCTGTACCAGTAACCTATTGCTGTACCAGTAGCCTATTGCTGTACCAGTAACATATTGCTGTACCAGTAGCCTATTGTTGTACCAGTAGCCTATTGCTGTACCTGTAGCCTACTGCTGTACATGTAGCATATTGCTGTATCAGTATCCTATTGCTGTAACAGTAACCTATTGCTGTACCAGTAGCCTATTGCTGTACCAGTAACATATTACTGTACCAGTAGCCTATTGCTGTACCTGTAGCCTATTGCTGTATCAGTAGCCTATTGTTGTACATGTAGCCTATTGCTGTACCAGTAACATATTGCTGTATCAGTAACATATTGCTGTACATGTAGCCTATTCCTGTATCTGTAGCCTATTGTTGTACCTGTAGACTATTGCTGTACCAGTAGCCTATTGCTGTACCAGTACCCTATTGTTGTACCTGTAGCCTATTGCTGTACATGTAGCCTATTGCTGTACAAGTAACATATTGCTGTACCTGTAGCCTATTGCTGTACCTGTAGCCTATTGCCTGTAGCCTATTGCTGTACCAGTAGCATATTGCTGTACATGTAGCCTATTGCTGTACCAGTAACATATTGATGTACCTGTAGCCTATTGCTGTACATGTAGCCTATTGCTGTACCAGTAACCTATTGCTGTACCTGTAGACTATTGCTGTACCTGTAGACTATTGCTGTACCAGTAGCCTATTGCTGTACCAGTAGCCTATTGCTGTACCAATAACCTATTGCTGTACCTGTAGCCTATTGCTGTACCAGTAACCTATTGCTGTACATGTAGCCTATTGCTGTACCAGTAGCCTATTGCTGAGCAGCCTATTGCTGTACCAGTAGCCTATTGCTGTACCTGTAGCCTATTGCTGTACCAGTAGCCTATTGCTGTACCAGAAACATATTGCTGTACCAGTAACCTATTGCTGTAACTGTAGTCTATTTTCTGTACCAGTAGCCTATTGCTGTACCTGTAACCTATTGCTGTACGAGAAGCCTATTGCTGTACATATAGCCTATTGCTGTACCAGTAACCTATTGCTGTACCTGTCGCCTATTGCTGTACCAGTAGCATATTGCTGTACCTGTAGCCTATTGCTGTACCAGTAACTTATTGCTGTGCATGTAGCCTATTGCTGTACATGTAGCCTATTGCTGTATCAGTATCATATTGCTGTACCAGTAACCTATTGCTGTACCAGTAGCCTATTGCTGTACCAGTAACATATTGCTGTACCAGTAGCCTTTTGTTGTACCAGTAGCCTATTGCTGTACCTGTAGCCTATTGCTGTAGCCTATTGCTGTACATGTAGCCTATTGCTGTACATGTAGCCTATTGCTGTATCAGTATCCTATTGCTGTACCAGTAACCTATTGCTGTACCAGTAGCCTATTGCTGTACCTGTAGCCTATTGCTGTATCAGTAGCCTATTGTTGTACATGTAGCCTATTGCTGTACCAGTAACATATTGCTGTATCAGTAACATATTGCTGTACATGTAGCATATTCTTGTATCTGTAGCCTATTGTTGTACCTGTAGCCTATTGCTGTACCAGTAGCCTATTGCTGTACCAGTAGCCTATTGTTGTACCTGTAGTCTATTGCTGTACATGTAGCCTATTGCTGTACATGTAACATATTGCTGTACCTGTAGCCTATTGCTGTACCTGTAGCCTATTGCTGTACCAGTAGCATATTGCTGTACCTGTAGCCTATTGTTGTACCAGTAACATATTGATGTACCTGTAGCCTATTGCTGTACATGTAGCCTATTGCTGTACCAGTAACCTATTGCTGTACCTGTAGCCTATTGCTGTACCAGTAGCCTATTGCTGTACCTGTAGCCTATTGCTGTACCAGTAACATATTGCTGTACATGTAGCCTATTGCTGTACCAGTAACCTATTGCTGTACATGTAGCCTATTGCTGTACCAGTAGCCTATTGCTGAGTAGCCTATTGCTGTACCAGTAACGTATTGCTGTACCTGTAGCCTATTGCTGTACCAGTAGCCTATTGCTGTACCAGTAACATATTGCTGTACCAGTAACCTATTGCTGTAACTGTAGCCTATTTTCTGTACCAGTAGCCTATTGCTGTATCAGTAGCCTATTGCTGTACCTGTAGCCTATTGCTCTACCAGTAACATATTGCTGTACCAGTAGCCTATTGCTGTATCAGAAGCATATTGCTGTACCAGTAACATATTGCTGTACCAGTAACATATTGCTGTACCAGTAACATATTGCTGTACATATAGCCTGTTGCCGTACCAGTAGCCTATTGCTGTACCAGTAACCTATTGCTGTACCTGTAGCCTATTACTGTACCAGTAGCCTATTGCTGTACCAATAATATATTGGTGTACCTGTAGCCTATTGCTGTACCAGTAACCTATTGCTGTACATGTAATCTATTGCTGTACATGTAGCCTATTGCTGTATCAGTATCCTATTGCTGTACCAGTAACCTATTGCTGTGCCAGTAGCCTATTGCTGTACAAGTAACCTATTGCTGTACCAGTGGCCTATTGTTGTACCAGTAGCCTATTGCTGTACCAGTAGCCTATTGCTGTACATGTAGCCTATATGTAGCCTATTGCTGTATCAGTTGTAGCCTATTGCTGTGCATGTAGCCTATTGCTGTATCAGTAGTATCAGTAGCCTAGCTGTACCAGTAGCCTATTGCTGTACCTGTAGCCTATTGCTGTATCAGTAACCTATTGCTGTATCAGTAGTATCAGTAGCCTAGCTGTGCCATTAACATATTGCTGTACCAGTAACATATTGCTGTACATGTAGCCTATTGCTGTATCTGTAGCCTATTGCTGTACATGTAGCCTATTGCTGTACCAGTAACCTATTGCTGTACCTGTAGCCTATTGCTGTACCAGTAGCCTATTGCTGTACCAGTAACCTATTGCTGTACCTGTAGCCTATTGCTGTACCAGTAACCTATTGCTGTACCTGTAGCCTATTGCTGTACCAGTAGCCTATTGCTGTACCAGTAGCCTATTGCTGTACCAGTAGCCTATTGCTGAGTAGCCTATTGCTGTACCAGTAGCCTATTGCTTTACCAGTAGCGTATTGCTGTACCTGTAGCCTATTGCTGTACCTGTAGCTTATTGCTGTACCAAAAGCCTATTGCTGTACCAGTAGCCTATTGCTGTACATGTAGCCTATTGCTGTACATGTAGCCTATTGCTGTACCAGTAACCTATTGCTGTACCTGTAGCCTATTGCTGTACCAGTAGCCTATTGCTGTACATGTAGCCTATTGCTGTACCTGTAACCTATTGCTGTACATGTAGCCTATTGCTGTACCAGTAGCCCATTGCTGTACGTGTAGCCTATTGCTGAGTAGCCTATTGCTGTACATGTAGCATATTGCTGTACCAGTAGCCTATTGCTGTACCTGTAGCCTATTGCTGTACCAGAAGCCTATTGCTGTACCTGTAGCATATTGCTGTACCAGTCGCCTGTTGCTGTACCAGTAGCCTATTGCTGAGTAGCCTATTGCTGTACCAGTAGCCTATTACTGTACATGTAGCCTATTGCTGTACATGTAGCATATTTCTGTACCAGTAGCCTATTGCTGTACCAGTAGCCTATTGCTGTACCTGTAGCCTATTGCTGTACCTGTAGCCTATTGCTGTACCAGTTGCCTATTGCTGTACCAGTAGCATATTGCTGTACCAGTAGCCTATTGTTGTACATGTAGCCTATTGCTGCACATGTAGCCTATTGCTGTACCAGTAACCTTTTGCTGTACCTGTAGCCTATTGCTGTACCAGTAGCCTATTGCTGTACCAGTAGCCTATTGCTGTACCAGTAACCTATTGCTGTACCTGTAGCCTATTGCTGTACCAGTAACCTATTCCGGTACCTGTAGCCTATTGCTGTACATGTAGCCTATTGCTGTACCAGTAGCCTATTGCTGTACATGTAGCCTATTGCTGTACCTGTAACATATTGCTGTACCTGTAGCCTATTGCTGTACATGTAGCCTATTGCTGTACCAGTAGCCTATTGCTGTACCTGCAGCCTATTGATGTACCAGTAGCCTATTGCTGTACCTGTAGCCTATTGCTGTACCAGTAGCCTATTGCTGTACCAGCAGCCTATTGTTGTACCTGTAACCTATTGCTGTACCTGTAGCCTATTGCTGTACATGTAGCCTATTGCTGTACCAGTAGCCTATTGCTGTACCTGTAGCCTATTGCTGTACATGTAGCCTATTGCTGTACCAGTAGCCTATTGCTGTACCAGTAGCCTATTGCTGTACATGTAGCCTATTGCTGTACCAGTAGCCTATTGCTGTTATTGCTGTACCAGTAGCCTATTGCTGTACCAGTAACCTATTGCTGTACATGTAGCCTATTGCTGTATCAGTAGCCTATTGCTGTACCTGTAGTATATTGCTGTACCAGTAACGTATTGCTGTATCAGTAGCCTATTGCTGTATCAGAAGCCTATTGCTGTACCTGTAGCCTATTGTTGTACCAGTAACATATTGCTGTACCAGTAACAGATTGCTGTACATGTAGCGTATTGCCGTACCAGTAGCCTATTACTGTACCAATAACTTATTGCTGTACCTGTAGCCTATTGCTGTACCAGTAGCCTATTGCTGTACCAGTAACATATTGGTGTACCTGTAGCCTATTGCTGTACCAGTCACCTATTGCTGTACATGTAGTCTATTGCTGTACATGTAGCCTATTGCTGTATCAGTATCCTATTGCTATACCGGTAACCTATTGCTGTGCCAGTAGCCTATTGCTGTACCAGTAACCTATTGCTGTACCAGTGGCTTATTGCTGTATCAGTAGCCTATTGCTGTACATGTAGCATATTGCTGTATCAGTTGTAGCCTATTGCTGCGCATGTAGCCTATTGCTGTATCAGTAGTATCAGTAGCCTAGCTGTACCAATAGTCTATTGCTGTACCTGTAGCCTATTGCTGTATCAGTAGCCTATTGTTGTACCTGTAGCCTTTTGCTGTACCAGTAACATATTGCTGTACCAGTAACATATTGCTGTACATGTAGCCTATTGCTGTACCAGTAGCCTATTTTTGTACCTGTAGCCTATTGATGTATCAGTAGCCTATTGCTGTACCTGTAGCCTATTGCTGTACCAGTAACATATTGCTGTACCAGTAGCCTATTGCTGTATCAGAAGCCTATTGCTGTACCTGTAGCCTATTGCTGTACCAGTAACATATTGCTGTACCAGTAACATATGGCTGTACATGTAGCCTATTGCTGTACTAGTAGCCTATTGCTGTCCCTGTAGCCTATTGCTGTATCAGTAGCCTATTTCTGTACCTGTAGCCTATTGCTGTACCATTAACATATTGCTGCACCAGTAACATATTGCTGTACATGTAGCCTATTGCTGTATCAGTAGCCTATTGCTGTACCTGTAGCCTATTTCTGTACCAGTAGTCTATTGCTGTACATGTAGCCTATTGCTGTACCAATAACATATAGCTGTATATGTAGCCTATTGCTGTACATGTAGCCTATTGCTGTACCAATAACCTATTGCTGTACCTGTAGCCTATTGCTGTACCAGTAGCCTATTACTGTACCTGTAGCCTATTGCTGTACCAGTAACCTATTGCTGTACCTGTAGCCTATTGCTGTACCAGTAAACTATTGCTGTACCTGTAGCATATTACTGTACCAG
Organism: Conchocele bisecta; assembly: GCA_029237695.1. NCBI lineage: Eukaryota > Metazoa > Mollusca > Bivalvia > Lucinida > Thyasiridae > Conchocele > Conchocele bisecta. The sequence goes on along the minus strand of CM055271.1, from coordinate 25,696,830 downwards.
TAACCTATTGCTGAGTAGCCTAATGCTGTACCAGTAGCCTATTGCTTTACCAGTAGCGTATTGCTGTACCTGTAGCCTATTGCTGTACCTGTAGCCTATTGCTGTACATGTAGCCTATTGCTGTACCAATAGCCTATTGCTGTACGTGTAGCCTATTGCTGTACCAGTATCATATTGCTGTACCAGTAGCCTATTGCTGTACATGTAGCCTATTGCTGTACATGTAGCCTATTGCTGTACCAGTAACCTATTGCTGTACATGTAGCCTATTGCTGTACCAGTAGCCTATTGCTGTACATGTAGCCTATTGCTGTACCTGTAACCTATTGCTGTACATGTAGCCTATTGCTGTACCAGTAGCCCATTGCTGTACGTGTAGCCTATTGCTGAGTAGCCTATTGCTGTACATGCAGCATATTGCTGTACCAGTAGCCTATTGCTGTACCTGTAGCCTATTGCTGTACCAGTAGCCTATTGCTGTACCTGTAGCATATTGCTGTACCAGTCGCCTATTGCTGTACCAGTAACCTATTGCTGTACCAGTAGCCTATTGCTGAGTAGCCTATTGCTGTACCAGTAGCATATTGCTGTACCTGTAGCCTATTGCTGTACATGTAGCCTATTGCTGTACATGTAGCATATTACTGTACCAGTAGCCTATTGCTGTACCAGTTGCCTATTGCTGTACCAGTAGCCTATTGCTGAGTAGACTAGTGCTGTACCAGTAGCCTATTTCTGTACCAGTAGCCTATTGCTGTACCTGTAGCCTATTGCTGTACCAGTAGCCTATTGCTGTACATGTAGCCTATTGCTGTACATGTAGCCTATTGCTGCAAATGTAGCCTATTGCTGTACCAGTAACCTATTGCTGTACCTGTAGCCTATTGCTGTACCTGTAGCCTATTGCTGTACCAGTAGCCTATTGCTGTACATGTAGCCTATTGCTGTACCTGTAACATATTGCTGTACCTGTAGCCTATTGCTGTACATGTAGCCTATTGCTTTACCAGTAGCCTATTGCTTTACTTACAGCCTATTGCTGTACCAGTAGCCTATTGCTGTACCTGTAGCCTATTGCTGTACCAGTAGCCTATTGCTGTACCTGTAGCCTATTGCTGTACCAGTAGCCTATTGTTGTACCTGTAACCTATTGCTGTACCTGTAGCATATTGCTGTACATGTAGCCTATAGCTGTATCAGTAGCCTATTGCTGTACATGTAGCCTATTGCTGTACCAGTAGCCTATTGCTGTACCTGTAGCCTATTTCACCAACATTGGAAAGTATACTTATCTTGCTCAGTACACTTTGAGTAGAATTTTTCAATTTAAGGATAAATTTATTAATGTTTATTATACTTAATTTATGACATTATCACAGTCATTTTGGCTGTTATAATGTAATAAATTCAGTTTAATAATTTAGCATACTTTTAATCATCAAATATATGCAGTCGCTAGTTCTGTATGAAATAATGCATTTCGGGAAAAATAAATGACTAATCTTGGGAATCTATGATGTGTGGGTGGGGTCTTGCATGAACATACGGATGATGATGAGGAAGCAAATATGATGTTAGAAGTTAGTTTGACTTGGGGTGGCATACATGTAGAGTACAATGCACTTAAACACAAGATTTCCACCACGGAAGCCTGCAGAAGCATTTGATGGTAGGTCTTTGGTGGTGAATTTTCCGTTTGATAAATTGACTTAGAGTTTACCCTAGTTTCTCGACCAATGAAAGAACAATATTTCTTCATCTCAATTAATCGCATATTGCGATACTTTCGCCAATATCTATTAAATTAATCATTAACTGTTCAGCCGCTATATTTAGAACTACTTTTACGCCTCGTTGTCATCAGTTCACGAGACGCAAAGCATAGTACCGCACACACGCGCGCTCACTTCATGTCACACCGCCAATCACACGCTAATATACCGGAATCACGTGTAGGGCGGAGTTTCGCGAGTGGACTGGTAAACAATAAGTATGTTATAGTTCACATATTGAATTTTTAATAAATAAAAATTCAATATATGAAATATAACTATTACTTAAGAGTTGTGCAGATGTTTGGTACAGTAAACATTACCACAAATCGGATGAACAGACAGATGTCTACAGCGCCATGCCGTAACACATTTCAAAACGGCTGCGACCAGAATTTTAACCGGCCATGGCATTTGACAGTCCCAATGTTTTAGTCGCAAGGCGTATGGATAGTCCCAGGTGTATTAAAATATAGATGATACAAAACAAGCGTATAAAGTTTCATGTCAATCGAACATATGGTTGCAGAAGTAAATTGTACTTCAAAACATTATAGGAATGAATGGCCTTTTTGTGAAATTTATCGGGGTATAAACTTGGAAAAGTCGCGGGAATACTGGACGAAGGCCGGAAGGCCTCGTCCAGTATTCCCGCGACTTTTCCAAGTTTATATCCCCGATAAATTCCACAAAAAGGCCATTCATTCCTTATAATTCCAGCATTTGAAATAAATTCATCAAGAAAATGTGTTTATTTTCCGTTTTCTTAAGAAGTATTTTAACTGCGCCTCACGGTTACGGAAAGTAGTTCGGCGTGGGAGTTTACTGGGATATAAATTTTGTACATAGACTTGCTACGGGCCAATCAAATGTTAGGGAATTGTGTAAATATTTTTGTGCTGGAATTATTAACTCATATTTAGCAGGAATGTTGGACCTTGACCGTGTCATGGGTGGGCCGTAGAATGAAAATTGTCCGGTTAGCGCAATCGGTAATGACCCCGGGTTCGATCCTCGGCAGGGGCAGTATGTGAGATGGTATGGTGGTCGCCAGATCGGACAAGTGGGTTTCCTCCGGGTACTCCGGTGTCCTCCCACATTAATGACCGCCCTTACGCCCCCATATGTGCCTTGTATAAGTGATCTCGAGTTTGTTTGCAATCATTGTAAAATAAACTAGAATGAAAATACAGTACGACACCAAGTCACAGGTTGAAGTAATGGAGCAAGGTCTCTAAATGCACTACATGTACCTACGAGTATCAGTAAGTGAACAGCATACGTTAAGGAATGTTTCTTCTTACTCCCTGTTATACGACATTGTTACATGGTTTCCGTTGTTTGCACAATAGCGCGTGCTGTTTGCATATGGCTTTAGGCAATGCTCATTCCGAGGCCGCGCGTAATGGAAGCGCCTTCATGACGTCACTACGCGGAAGTGCCTTCATGACGTCACTACTTCATGACGTTTGACGCGGCCCCGGAATATGAATACCGAAAATTATCTGCGTGAATGGGACGATTTATAAAAGTACTGAAAATACTGAATATAATGCTCAAATTACATCAGTTTTTTTTGTTGGAAATGTAACAATAACGTTTGATCATGTCCAGCCGTGTGCAAACGTTTGCTGTGTCCCGATGGGAACTATTTGAACCCCAAGGCTGCGGCCTTGGGGTTCAAACAGTTCCCTTCAAACAGTTCCCTCGGGCCACAGCAAACGTTTGCACACGGCTGGACATGATCAAACCTTATAATGAACAGGGAGTAGAAAGAAACATTCCTTAACTTATTGTTTTCACTTACTGACAATCTTAGTTATATACAGATCATTTAGTAATATTTATTTTACCGATATTGACTCGCAGTGGTATCCGGCTGTTTTCATATGCAAATGAGGCATGATATTTTTTAATTATTTACACTAATTAATATTTTCATCAGATTATAAAGTATGATAATGAGCATTGCACATCAAAAAATAAATACAGAGAATAAATAGTAAAGTGCGTTAACATTTTAAAGAAACATGGTTATCGCCCCTGATATCAGTGTGGCAATTTATTCTGATATAAATGTATGATAATGCCTATCAATACATGGGGTACGGGTGAATGAATGTTTATTTTGCCAGAAAATGTCCCAGATGATGTCTCTGATATAAAGAACAAATTGTGCCTACTGAGTGGGCATGTACCTTTAATATATTTATAGACCATGCTCCGTTACTTCAACCTGTGCACCAGTTTTTTTAGCGAGCATTTTCTATGTCACAGGTCTGAGTCTTCCACCTGTGGGTACAGACACCGAAATATGGGTAGAAGTTGGATATGTAGGAAATAACTTACCCAATGTTGGCATCGCCCTAAAACATGATCCGGTTACCATGGATACCGTCACCGACAGTAACACCAGCAGGATGAGCCTATCCATTATTAATGTATCCTGACTTGTCATATGCTGTATTTTCTCTGAAAGACGGGAAATAAAAATTGTCGTCTGCTGTTGTTTATTTTTTGTTTTACATTTTCTCACCAAAACATGTTTTGACAACCCTTTGGAAATGATTTTAAAGTGATGTCATATAATGTTTTATCAAGAAAGAATACAAATTACAAAACCACAGCAGACGACAATGTTACGTTATTCGCATTGTAAGGGTTACAAGGCAGGAAATAATTATTGTCATTTGCTGTGTTCTTATATTTATTTTATTTATTAAAGGCACCGTTTTTCATATGAAGTCGCAGACATTCAATATGTGTGTGTTTAACTACATGTATATCAACAAATATCCTATTTAATTTGATCAAATTCCTAAGAAGTTGTGCTGTTTTCATACACTGTGATGTACAGCAGACAATTTGTCTCCATTTCTGCAACCTCTTACAGGGCACAGTTTCACTATGTATTTAGTATTTACTGATATCAATAATTCATGTTTTTTTTTTTTCATATCGATAATTCTATAGGTTCGCCACTTCAATTTATTGATATCAATAATTATATTTTTATATAAGAAAATTGTATCATTAATATCAAAAAATAGAATTATAAATATTAATAAATCAAACTATTGATATCAGTCATATCGTGCCCAATAATGACATTACCAGGCAATAAATGCTGAAAACACAGTCATATCGCGCCCAATAATGACATTACCTGGCAATAAATGCTGAAAACACGGTCATATCGCGCCCAATAATGACATTACTAAGAAATAAATACTGAAAACACAGTCATATCGTGCCCAATAATGACATTACCAGGCAATAAATACTGAAAACACAGTCATATCGCGCCCAATAATGACATTACCAGGCAATAAATGCTGAAAACACAGTCATATCGCGCCCAATAATGACATTACCAGGCAATAAATGCTGAAAACACAGTCATATCGCGCCCAATAATGACATTACCTGGCAATAAATGCTGAAAACACGGTCATATCGCGCCCAATAATGACATTACTAAGAAATAAATACTGAAAACACAGTCATATCGTGCCCAATAATGACATTACCAGGCAATAAATACTGAAAACACAGTCATATCGCGCCAATAATGACATTACCAGGCATAATACTGAAAACACAGTCATATCGCGCCCAATAATGACATTACCTGGCAATAAATGCTGAAAACACGCTCATATCGCGCCCAATAATGACATTACTAAGAAATAAATACTGAAAACACAGTCATATCGTGCCCAATAATGACATTACCAGGCAATAAATACTGAAAACACAGTCATATCGCGCCAAATAATGACATTACCTGGCAATAAATGCTGAAAACACAGTCATATCGCGCCCAATAATGACATTACCAGGCAATAATTCCAGCACAAAAATATTTACACAATTCCCTAACATTTGATTGGCCGGTAGCAAGTCACTGTCCAAAATTTATATCCCAGTAAACTCCCCACGCCAAACTACTTTCCGTAACCGTGAGGTGCAGTTAAAATAATTCTTAAGAAAACGGAAAATAAACACATTTTCTTGATGAATTTATTTCAAATGCTGGAATTATAAGGAATGAATGGCCTTTTTGTTGAATTTATCAGGGATATAAACTTGGAAAAGTCGCGGGAATACTGGACGAGGCCTTCCGGCCTTCGTCCAGTATTCCCGCGACTTTTCCAAGTTTATACCCCGTTAAAAAAGGCCATTCATTCCTATAATAAATGCTGAAAACAGTCATATCGCGCCAAATAATGAGATTACCAGGCAATAAATGCTGAAAACACCGTCATATCGCGCCCAATAATGACATTACCAGGCAATAAATGCTGAAAACACAGTCATATCGTGCCTAATAATGACATTACCAGGCAATAAATGTTGAAAACACAGTCATATCGCGCCCAATAATGACATTACCAGGCAATAAATGCTGAAAACACAGTCATGTTCATGTTTTTACTGAAATAATATTTAAATTAAGAAAAACAGCAGACGACAAAAATTAAATCCGAGTTGTCATTGTTACAGATATACCAGTCCGTTCTGTGTGAGAGTCACAGTGGTTGTGGTGTATCTGCACCACTTCGTTATATTGAAGGGACACGACACTACAAAACAGGGCTTGTCTTGATCAGTCTGGCACTCGTACATGACATTTTGCAGAGTTACTGCCCGCAACTGTGCTAAAAATAGATGTAATGGTTTATCCTCAGAATAGCAAGTATTATAGATGGTCATGGCAGCTATGACATATTTCAGTGCTCTTCATGCTTAGAGGGAGGGTGGGGTGGATTAAACCGGTTAGCCTGTTATTGGCATTTTGTTGTAGTTGTTGGCCCTAAATGATACTCTTTTGTGTTGGTGGGCCGTTAAACACCATTCCATTCGATTGCTGTTGTTGTTATTTGTTAACTGTTAATTGCACATGTTATATTGTGTTCTCCTGTTAGGTCCGGTCCCCCAACCTACATGCACTCTGAGTGAGCAGAAACTGGATCAGGGGCGGGATCAGGGGCGGATCCCCCCCCTCCCCCCACCTTCAGCCACGGAGTTTACATACCAGGGGCGGCGGAAGCAATTGATTATTGGGGGGGCGAACTTTGTGAGGGCCCGAAGGGGCCGAATTCGCTAGGGGGGTCCGTGGGCATGCCCCCCCGGAAATTTTTTGAAATCCAAGTGGTGTGAAACACAATTTCCTGCATTCTCAGCAATGTTTGAACAATGTTTGATTAAACTCCGTGGATGGACGGTTAGGCCGGATCGGCAGGTCCCAACTGCTCCTCCCTCTCTTAAATGAGTTGGCTCAGTCAGAGTCGGGTTCCCAGTAATCATGATTACACAAATATATTACAGTAAAAAATAATAATTTTTTTACATTATTGGGGGGGCGTAAACCAAATTATTGTTGGGGGGGGCGACTGCCCCCCCCCCGCCCCCCCCCCCCCCCCCCTGCCCCCCCCCCCCTGCCCCCCCCCCCCCCCCCCCCACCCCCCCCCCCCCCCCGCCCCCCCCCCCCCCCCCTCCCCCCCCCCCCCCCCACCCCCCCCCCCCCCCCCGCTTCCGCCGCCCCTGCATACAGCACAGTTTACCACCAGTTGGAGTCTGAATTTAAATGCCGTAAAACACAGGAAAGTGCATTTCTGGACATATAGATTTCAAAATTTGTCCAGAGGGATCCCCTAGCATACTCGCTTCACACTGTGAGCTCGAAAATAGGACACCCCCCCCCCCCCCCCCCCCCCCCAATGCTGGATCTGCCGTCTATATGTAGTCTGGCTCTACTCTAATTTCTAATTTCTAATTCATAAATCTGGTTTTGTCATATCCCAGGCTGCCATCATTACTGTTATTTAGCTAGTATAATTATGTATATCATTTGAGGACCATTTGGAATCTGTGACCACTTGACATATAACTGTCGCTATAAACGGTGAATTGTTTGCTACCATGGTTACGGCATTTGTAGCCAGTTCTGACCTGGGACCCGTTTCACTAAACTTCGTTCAATTAAAATGTTTGTAAGTGTAAATTTAGGATCGTCTGGAAATTTCAATTGATGGATTTACATTTAGTGAGCATAGGCTGCATATGCAGCCTATGCTCAATAAACGTAAATCCAATAATTGTTTACAAGAAAACATTGTTAATGTGAGATTTACAGAATATCATACTTTTGCACTTAGGAACATTTTAGTCCTACAAAATTTAGTGCAACGGCCCCCTGCTTATTAGCACAAACACTCATGCAGTATACTGTCAGTTCCACGTTTTGTTGCCGACGAACGTTTGGCTATTAAACACAATACATCTAAAACCCCACTGTCACTCCCAAGCTCTTTTTGGGGGAGGGCAACTATTTTGTTATTGATGAAATAGTACATGTACTTACATTTTCATATTTTTTAAATTTATGGGCTTAATAGCCAAACGTTTGTCAGCAGCAAAACGAGCCGCCTCACCTGGATCTGCAGTATTTGTCATGATTTTCACGGTTTTGAATAAAGACAATTTAAAATCATCAAAAATGTTTGATTCTATTTATTGTGTAAGCACTTTATCATACATTGAAGTTGTACTGATCACCTAACATGCTTTCAGTAGCGAGCCCCCTTGCATAAAAAAACGCGAGTCTATTATGATTGTTAAAGGTACATGCCCACTCAGTAGGCACAAAATGTTCTTTATAGGAATTAAATAAGTGTATAATTGCGTCACTATTCCACCAGTTCTAACAATTAGGAGTACGCGCTATACATATAATAAGTGTACCAGTCTCACTACAAATCATTCTACAATATTCACTACTCAAAACTAGGTTCCATTCCTTGATACAGTACCAAGTTTGGAGCAAATATCTCAAATGGTTGTCACACAGCAGCTGTATAACTCCACCATGTGACTGTCCACATTCTGCCTTAAATTGAGCTACTACAGAACTATGGAGAATTTTAATAGATAATGAATTAAAAGCACAAAAGTCCATAAAATCACATAACATTACCCTAAATAGTGTTAACTCTAACCATTCTACATATAAAGACTCATCACTCAAACCATACCAACACGTATGCCACTCTGGAATGGTCGACAGACAAAAGGGTACTGGCTTGGAACGGTCAGTCAAGATAATTGCTTTATGACACAGGGGGGGAAGGAAAAACAACATTTTCTGAGCACTAGTGTATTGGTACTATACTGATATGAGAAAACAATACACTTACGCCTAATTTTGGCAAATATTGGAACAGCGTCGCGATGTCGCGCCATTTTCCCGAACTTCTTAATTGTCCATTAGGAAGCCAACATCAATGAAAAAAAAGAGAAAAACACACTATAATGACTGTTTTTGGTGTATATTACTGACACATTCCAAGCCCAATCACCTACAGGTAATTTACATACACTGGGTTATTATATTTGGCAAATAAAGCTGAGAAATCAAGATTTTAGAAGATTTTGAAGCCGATAACTGTCCGTCTGCGATACAAAAAGAACAAATGTGTTACATCGCAGAGTTCGCTCGATTACTCTTGTCGCAGTAACTTTATATTATGTTCCCAGAGACATAGCTACAAGAAACAAACACTTCAAAATTCTACAAAAAAAACATATCTGACGTAGGGCCTAGGCCCACCTGATAGGTTAAACACCTCCAAATAGTTTTACTATATAATTTAACCGAATGCCATCCAATAAGGCCAGTCTCTCCTACTTTCACTATTCGTATGGATGCTGTGGGACCCACTTGTACATGACCTGCAGCCAGTCTGTACTGGTTCTGCATGAACTAAACACTAGGTTCACTTACTCCTAAGAAAGAAATATCCAACCTTGTCATATCCTCCAATATTGTTTACGTTTTTGGCCACGGAAACTCTGTTTACATCACGTGACCAACAGGTTCAGTGTTTTCTTTTAAATGCTACAAATATGCTGAAAACTGGTGTTAAAAGCACCCCAAAATGTTCCTAAAGTGAAACTGGTTAGTAATGGATCAAGATTTGCAAGCAAACGGTGTCTGTGACCTCAAAACACCCGCACTCTTTTTGCATAACCCCTGGTCGATTTCGCATCATTTGGTATCCTCTAACCTATATAATCATTTAGTAATATTTATGTTACTGATAGTACTCGCGGTGCTATCAGGCTATTTTCATACGCAAATGAGGCATGCTATTTTTTAATTATTTATACTAATTAAATGCATCACCTGAAAAAATAATATTTTAGACAGATTATAAAGTATGATCATTGCACAGAAAAACATAAATACTGAGAATAGTAATAGTGATGTCCGTTGATATTTTAAGGAAACACGGTTATTGCCCCTAATATCAGTGTGGAAATTTACGTCTGGTATAAACTGTATAATAATGCCAATCAATACATGCCCACTCAGTAGGCACATATATATTCTTTATAGGAATTAAATAAGTGTTATTAATTATGTCACTATTCCACCAGTTCCAAAGTGCCTACTGACTGGGCATGTACCTTTAATGACATGAACCCAAAATGGTAGCATGTGAGAAGCAAATTCATAGAAATCTTCGCAAGAATATTTTTATCGTACAAATTTTAGTAAAATGGGCCCCTTGGCCTACGCCATTTGCCATGTGATAAGGCCTGTTTTATCGGGAACAGTAGCGTGTGAATGTGGCAGTTTGGAGCTCAATTACTGTGGTACTGGCCAGTTCGTGACATTTCATTTCAAATAATTTTACTTCATGTCTATTTATGACTTAAATATAACAATTTGCTCAAAACTATTAACAAGAGATGTCAGAAGACAATGACGGTAGCGGGTCGAGGTCTCAATGTTTGGATAGTATGATGTGGAATTTTATAGCAATAAACATTTTCTTATTTCTTTAAATGATACAATATGATGTAAATGAATGAATTCTGAAAGAATGCAAAAATAATAAATACTTGAAAAAATTGAAATTATTAATTTATACCTGAAATATGTGCACTTCACTATGTCATCAATGAACAATTCATTTGTATAATTTGTTATTATAATTCTATTTTTTTTCTCTCATTATTTTATTACCGGTACATGAATGTTATGATGAAATACACTGATTTTTTTTATTTTCTTTAAACAAAATTGCGAGTTTTAGAACAGTTTGAAAAGAAATGCATACATTTGTATATATGAAAACTTCATAACTTTTGATCAGATTATAAATTTGACTGGGGTTTTCTGCATGTGGTTTTTATTGTCATTATCTATCAGTTTACAAAATATATTTTGAAGTTTAATTTTTCTAATTAAGTGTCCTTTAATGAAAGGAAACAGAAATTAAAAGAAATTGCCCCCAGTACATAAATGTATTAAGTTTGTTAAAGCGCAAAGATTGTGGCCTTGACCTTGGGGTTAGTAGGGGTCTGAGGATCATGCATTTGGGAAGGGATGTAGGAAGGGATGGGATGGGATGTATGAAATATCAAGAATGAGTGGGGTGAAAGGAAACAACAATTATAACAAATTTCCCCCAATGTTAAGTTTATGAAAGCAAAAAGACTGTGACCATGGCCTTGGGGTTAGTGGGGGTCTGAGCGTTGTGGATTTGCCACAGTATGATAGAGAAAGATGAGAGAAAGGTATATGTAAAATATTCAACCATTTGGTGAAAGGAAACAGAAACTAGTCAGCGAGGCTTACGGAATACCACCCGAGTGGGCCCAGGTATCCCTAAATATGTAAATAAAATCCAAGTGTACGTGTGTGCTTGTGACCTTGACTCTGGGCTTAGCGGGGGCAGCACGAACGTGAATTCACAGGGTGGTAGAGGTCCATTGAAGCAATGCGTGTGTGAAATGTGAAGCAGATCCGAGCAAGGAAGTAGAAGTCATAACCAATTTCTCTGATGTTAAGTTTTGTAAATAGACTAAGAATGTGACCTTGACCTCGAGCTCAGCAGGGATTTGTCACAGTATGATAGTAGGGCCTTAGAGGAATGCATGCATGAAATGTTAAGAATATTCGATGACAGAAATAGAAGTTATAACATATTTCTCTAATGTTAAGTTTTGTAAAGAGACTAAGTATGTAACCTTGACCTTGGGATCAGCGGGGGCTAGACGCTCGTAGATTTGTCACAGCATGATAGTACAACCTTAGAGGAATGCATGAGTGAAATATTAAGAATGTTCAATGAAGGAAATAACTTTTTTCTCTGATGTTAAGTTTTGTAAAGAGACCAAGTATTTGACCTTGACCTTGGGATCAGCGGGGGTTGGACGGTCGTGGATTTGGCACAGTATGGTAGTAGAGCCTTACAGGAATGCATGTGTGAAACATTAAGCATTTTAGATGAAGGAAATAGAAGTTATAACATATTACTCTGATGTTAAGTTTAGTGACTGACGCATGCACGGACGGACGGACGGACGTTCCTACAAACGGATACTTATGTGACTAACCTAACCTTTTCCTTTGTTCATCCCTATTGTTCTATAGCCACATAAACCAATTTTTAGCCACATAAAATCAAAGAACAATAGAATATTACATAACCTATTGTTCTCCTAGCCACATATGTATCCATTTGTAAGCTCGGACGGACGGACAACCCGACTCCAGTACTTTGGTATAATTATACCAAATTTCCCCCAACATTAAGTTTTATACAAACATTGAGACACGCTCCTGTGCTGGCAGGCAGTGTGTAGGCTTCAGGTTAGAGGCGTCAGCCTAGCGACCAGCTGTGCAGGCTAGCGACCAGCTGTGGTGGGCCCTGAATGCATCAGCACTGCCTCTGTAGACAGCCAGTCACATCTGTACAGGCCAGTAGCTGAGAAACGGTACCTAGCGCCATTGGCAACAAATCCCGGTTCTGCTAATTCTAGTCACATCCACAGTTGCAATACAGGTCTAAATACATTTACTGATGACAGTAAGTATGTCTGCGTGACTGAATGGCGAACAGCGTAGGCCCTGATCAGACTGCGCGGATGCGCAGGCTGATCTGGGCCTACGCTGGTCGCACTCATCATAAGATACCTTGCCTCAGTCAGTGGAACTAGAAATGATGGCTGTTTACATATGCCTCCAGTTGTCCAAGAACAATAGTCAGTCAGGGGATAGGAGACAAACATATAGGTAATGTACCCACCCAAACATACGATTTTCATATGAAGTTTGCATATGTAAAATGAATGTAAATTTCATATGAATTGCAGTTTGCTGTGTATGTATATGAATTGCAGTTTGCTGTGTATGCAGCCTCCACACCCATCCCTACCCACTACATTTGTTATTGTATTTTTTGTTTACCTTTTATTTCTGGACATAATGTGCAGCCAACAGTGCTACGCCACTGACAGTAGAGCAAGAGTACCCAGACAATCTCGCAAAGTAACTTTCAGATGCTGATTCATGTTACTGTATTGCTTGCTGTCTGTTCCCCAAATTTTTTATTTTATGAAATTCCATAAAATATTGATTTTATTGCGAAAAAACAAGTTTCATATGGGAATTTAACATGGGGCCATTTCCATGCCACACCAAAATCACTTGGCCCCTTCTCCTAAAAGTAATAGGATTACGAATAATCATATTACTCATATAAGGAGTATAACCAGATCCAACTATCAAAGAAAAGAATTCCAAAGACCCACCTGTGAGCCAAACCAGGGGCCCCGTTTCACTAAACTTCTTACGCTACAAACTTTCTTACGTCTACGATACATTTCGTACGAATTTCTTGCGAACTTCTTACGTGCGTTGCATTAACATGTTCGTGCGAAATTTCTTCAGCATTGGAAATCCAATAAGCCCTTTGAATGTAAACATCAACTCCGACTTTGACACCCAGACGACAGCTGTCAAATCAACTTCCTTAGTCCAGCATGTTGAAAACCAGGAAAGTGAATTGGACTGACACTGAGTGTCCCATACACGGCGCCCAGGGTGTTCGGAATCCTGGCCACACTGTAAAAGGCTTTTTTTTACAGTTGGTAAGGTCTTGTTCCTTGGTTGGAAAACTGATGTTGTCCAGTCGATTATTGATGGCCGAGACAACATCAATAATACACCGAGAAACCGAACTCCTAGAGACACCGTGGATGTCGCCAGCCTCGGAGTAGAACTCACCCTTCGCCAGGTAGCGCAGGGTAACCAATGTCTGCAAAGTTTCAAGTGCTTGAGTCTTTGATGATCTCAAATGTGATTTTTATTTACTTTAGCTTGTACTGTATACTATACGGGGCATGGAGTTGCAATATTGGCCACCTTAGTATATTCAATCCATGAGTAACGTTTACATCTTGTGGCGTTTGACACATACCACAAATAATTTGACATACCCATAAATACAAGTTTGTGCAACGTCCTATTGGTTGTTTTCATCACACTTATATACAAAGTCTGATTCCCTATTACATTTAGGGGAAGGGGCCAAGTGGCTTTTGTGTGGTATGGACCTGGAACCATATATGTTTTCGATGTAAATATTCAGTTCTGATTTTGGGACCCCCCCCCCCCCACCCACCCCCAATGCAGCAGGTTGAATACGGGATTGAACCAGTTGGCCAGACCTTACATGACCGTAACCTGTTATATAGCTTTCTGGCATAATATTTATAGCACGATGTTGTCATATATGTCTATAATGTATTGCACCACATTGTAATACTTTTTCTGTCATAGTATTTGCTGTATGTGTCAAACGGTCGAAGTGATGAAACTGTAAGATGGCTGTACATACAAAGATGGCGGAGATTGCAACTCGATGCACCATATAGTATACAGTAACATAAACAAATGTTTTTTTCTGAAAATGGCTGCGAACATTAGACGGACATGGGTAATATTCCTAATATGACAACAAATTACATATGGGCCGCGCTCTGTGAAAACCAGCCTTAATGACAACGGCATGAAAGGCTGAAAATGACGTCGCAAAGTTACGCATAATTTACCAACGTCACGTCGGATTTTGACACTTGGAATTGTTGCATCAAATTGTCCTATTTATAGCCGTACACTTTGCGGCTCACAACTATTTTAATGTTGGATATGCGTGGCAGAATTGTAGTTGTTTTCATAGTGGTTCAGATAGTTGTCTTTTTTTTTTTCTTCGATTTCCTTCAAGGAAATACGTAGTAATTTTGTCGATTATTTTTATACCAGATGGCCGCGGCCCGCATGTCGAGCCCGCCGAGGCATTTGATGGTCTCAGAGTGTATTTATTTGAAGTTTGATGCCCAATAAGCATACAAAGTTTCAAGTTACAGAGATAGTAGGTATGTGAAAACTTTAACGCAAATTTTGACAGAAACTTTAACGCAAACTTCTAAGTCATTTGACCTTGACCTTGGGCACAGGGGCCGCTTGAGTGGGACACAGAATGAATACATTTATATGGATGATGACTAATAAGTATATGAAGTTTCAAGTCAATGTGACTTAGGACTGCAGAGATATAAGGTATTTAAAAACTTTAACGCAGATTTCGGAACGCAAACTTCTAAGTCATTTCACCTTGACCTTGGACACAGGGGCCGCATGAGTGGGATACAGCATGAATATATGGATCATGACTAATACGTATATGAAGTTTCAAGTCAATGTGACTTAGGACTGCAGATATATAAGGTATTTAAAAACTTTAACGCAGATTTCGGAACGCAAACTTCTAAGTCATTTCACCTTGACCTTGGACACAGGGGCCGCATGAGTGGGATACAGCATGAATATATGGATGATGAATAATAAGTATATGAAGTTTCAAGTCAATGTGACTTAGGACTGCAGAGATATAAGGTATTTAAAAACTTTAACGCACATTTCGGAACGCAAACTTCTAAGTCATTTCACCTTGACCTTGGGCACAGGGGCCGCATGAGTGGGATACAGCATGAATATATGGATCATGACTAATAAGTATATGAAGTTTCAAGTCAATGTGACTTAGGACTGCAGAGATATAAGGTATTTAAAAACTTTAACACAGATTTCGGACGGACGGACAGACGCACGGACGGACGGACGGACGGACACCCGGACGTCATTGTGATCACTATGCCTCGCTTTCCGCAAGCGGGCTCGACAACAAATGGGCATATTGAATTTATGATTTTTATAATATATTATATTATATGGGCGACTTGTGAAATGACATTTGAAACTAAATAACCATACGACCGGTATTTTTAGATAACACATAACAAAATCAGTATTATGTAATCATAATGCTAATATTTCTTTTAAACTTTATTTTTATATTTATATAACAATTACAAACAAACGCGAGAACAATTGTAGTCGGCGTAGATGGAGGCGTCTGCACGTTTCTTAATTTGGGTTAAATAAAACAAACTTATCCTGTCTGGCGACCACCATCAGATATACATGTACTTACAACATGAAGATCTCGAACCATCGAATCATTTTGATGAGTAACGCATTTGAACGTGACAAGCCAGCCTTAAAGGTACATGCCCACTCAGTAGGCACAATCTGTTATTTATAGGAATTAAATAAGTGTATAATTGTGTCACTATTCCACCAGTTCTAAAGATTACGAGTGGCCTCTATACAGGTATAGTCATTTAGTAATATTTATTTAGGCTATTTTCATATGCAAATGAGGCATGGTATAATTTAATTATTTATACTAATTAAACGCGTCACCTGAAACATTTTTTGACAGATTATAAAGTATGATCATTGCACATGTTTTGCACATAGAATAACTAGTAATGTCCGTTAATAGTTTCAGAAAACACGGTAATCGCCCCTGATATCCGTGTGGAAATCTCCGTCTGATATAAGATGTATAATAATGCCAATCAATACGTGGGATAATGGTGAATGAATGTTTATCCCGTCAACACAGTGCGTATGTGCCGTGAAACACGGTGCCGTGAAACATTTTTGATATCCAGTCAATACTATTTTTGCATTTTACAGCCATTTGTAGGTGTTGACGGGATAAATAGAATAGTAGGTTAGTGCCGTGAATGTGAAACAAATATCTGGCGCGGCACGGAAACGGGATGTGCTCGGTAGAGCCTCGCCCATCCCGTTTCCTGAGCCTTGCCAGATATTTTTTCCCATTCACGGCACTAACCTACTATTCTCTATCTATTTTCCTTATTTCTGAACCAAAGTATATGTTGTGACCACTCATTTGAACCGTCTCGGCGAGACGGTTCAAATGAGTGGTCACAACATATACTTCTGATGAGAAATAAAGAAATTCTTGAGCCTAGCCGGATATTTTTTCCCATTCACGGCACTAACCTACTATTCTCTATTTATTTTACCACAAAATGATGATGTCTCTGATATAAAGAACATATTGTGCCTACTGAGTGGGCATGTACCTTTAATATGATTTTCGAAATATGTAGACAGTCTGACACACTCGGGTAAATCTGCATTCATGTATTCATGACGTAATTATGTGCGACGTAGATCTACATATTGCATGATCATATTTATGAAAGGTTTTGGTTTACAGATGTCGTTCTATGAAAAACGATTTAATTCGTATTGGCAATACTTTCTGCACTGTTTGTCGCAAATTTAAAACTCACGGGGATATGTACATGCGCAATATAAGATATCAACTTAGGTTTAAACGTGTTAACTGATGGAGGGCGGTTAGTGCCGACGGCCGGTCAGACCAGGCCACGCTCTACGTGAACGTGTGCCCGCAACTGTTACTTTTATTAAACAGTTGGCTCATTAACTGTGACACGTATTCTGGATAAAATTAGCCACGGATAGAACTTGGCCTAGGTCTCAATTCATTTCATTTACTGGTTCACCGTCGAATATTTCGAAAATCAACATAAAATACAATTTGGAAATTGTCAGAAAAATAATCGTATCCAAAAATTATGGTAGTGCTAATTACACGGCTCCTGGCACATCGCATCATGTTGACACTGGGCCAAAAATGTTTTATTATTTAGTAATTATAGATTTAACATTAATAGTGGTGCGTTTGGTTTGTTCACTACATGTACATATCAAAGTTTTATTCTGTTCAATGTTTGATATTATACATACTAACAATTGTAGATACATTTAGTGCAACCTATCAGCAAATACAGTTTACAGCCAATGAGTCTATGAACACGCATTTCTACTGTAGGCTGTTGTGTTGCATTGTACAAACGTCAGCGTTACAATAACGTAATTTTCTCGATGACGTTACTTTTTTTTCCTTGCGTTATTCACATGGTGCTACAAAAAGTGAGATAAAACAAAAACTATGAAACATATTTGCATTTTCTTTTCATCATATTGTTTTTGAAAGGTGTCCGCATCAAAAAATGTAAAAAAGTGCAAATTGGAACATTTTGTCATTAAGGCTGGTTTTCACAGAGCGCAGCCCATATATATTACTTTTGAAAGCTATTTGATTTGTGTTTTCATCCATTTCACCCCTACACAACACTACAATTATAGTGAATCACTCCTCCTTAAACCACGTTATATCAGGCTGCATTTCTTGAGCTAAATGATCAACAGCTACAATGATAGTGAGTAACTATTCCATAAGCCACGTTATATATCAGGCTGCATTTGTTGGGATAACTGGATTTAATAATCTATAAGTATCAGTGAGTCATCTGCTTCTATAAGCCACGTTATATCAGGACTGCATATGCTGGCTAATACGATCAGCGAGGTTTGTTTGTTTTGTTTGTTTATTGTTGTTTAACTGGCCTGATCAACAGCTAAGGTCATGTTAAGGCCCGGGCCAAACAGGTTCGATCCCGTTTTAACCTGCTTGCATTGGTTGGGGGGGGAAACTCCCCAAAAATCAGAACGGATTTAAATTTACATCGAGATACCAAACATATTTCAGCCCTGAAATTAGAATAACCTGACCTGGTTGCCAGGTTACCATACCGCACCAAAGTCAACCCCTTGGCCCCTTCCCCTATTTAAAAGTAATTACCGGTGAGGATTACTACATTATAAGGGGTATAACCAGATTTCAACTGTCCAACATTACCAAAATGCCAAAAAGACGATTTAGAATATTGGAAAGGGCCAAACTCCAGGTCTCCAGTCGAGGAATTCCGGTAAGGAAGAACCCCGAATCAGTTAAATTTACCCATCGCGTGCTCCCACCTGCCCACCCACCACATTCTGATCAGCAGGCTACAAGTATAGTGAGTCAATATTATCAACCCAAAGCCGATTATTATTCAGGCTGCATTTGCCTTGCACTAACGGATCACAGGGCTACAAGTATAGTGAGTCCAAGTATTATATAAGCCACGTTAATATTCAGGCTGGCATTTGGCTGCACTAACTTTGATCAGCAGCTAAACAAGTATAGGAGTCAATATTTAATACAGCCACGGTTTAAATCAAGGCTTCATTTAGCTGGCACTAAACTGATCACAACTACAAGTTATAGTGAAGTCAACTTATTAATTTAACCCAAGGTAATGTCACTTTGCATTGCTGCAACTAACTTGATCAGCAGGCTACAAGTATAGTGCATCAATATTATATAAGCCACGTTATATCAGGCTGGGGCATTTGCTGCACTAACTGATCAACAGGCTACAAGTATAGTGAGTCAATATTTTAATATAAGCCACGTTATTATCAAGGCTGCATTTGCTTGCACTAACTGAGCAAGGCAGGCTAACAAGTATAGTGAGTCATTAAAATTATATTAAGCCACGTTATATCAGGCTGGCATTTGCTGCAACTAACTGATCAAGCAGCTACAAAGTTATAGTGGAGTCAATATTATATAAGCCACGTTTATATCAGGCTGCATTTGCTGCACCTAAAACTGGACTCAATACAGCTACAAGTATAAGTGAGTCTGAACTGCATTTAATGAATAAGCCAAGTTATACTTCAAGCGTTAGCAGTGTTTCAGGCACTATAACTTGATCAGCAGCTACAAAAAAAAAAATATTTTGAGTCAATATATATTAAGCCACGTTATATCAGCTGCAAATTTGCTGCACTAACTATCAACGAGCTACAAGGTATAGTGAGTCAATATTTGATTAATGCCACGTTATATCAGGCTGCATTTGCTGCACCTAATCTGATCAGCACTACAAGTAATGAGTCAAGTCAAATTATATTAAGCCCACGTTATTATTCAGCTGCATTTGCTCACTAACCTTTGATCAGCACTACAAGTAAGTGAGTCAATATTATTATAAGCCAACGTTAGATTCAGGCTGCAATTGCTGCACTAACTGACACAAGCTAACAGGGTAGTGAGGTCAATATTATTATTAAGCCACGTTATAGTCAGGCTGCATTTGCCTGCACTAACTGATCAAGCAGGTAACAAGTTATAGTGACGTCAAATTATTAATATAAGCCTAGTTATATCAGGCTGCATTTGGCTGCACTAACTGATCAACAAGCTACAAAGTATAGTGGAGTCAATATTATATAAGCCCTACGTTATTTTATCAGGCTGCATTTGATGCACTAAACTGGATCAGCAGGCTACAAGTTATAGCGAGTCAAATATTATATAAGCCACGTTATATCAAGGCTGCAGTTTGCTGCACGAAACTGATCAACAGCCTACCAAGGTATAGTGAGTCAATTTTATTTATAAGCCACGTTATATCAGGCTGGCATTTGCTGCACTAAACTGATCAGCAGCTTACAAGTTTAATTGAGTCAGTCAATATTATTATAAGCCACGTTATATCAGGCTGCATTGTTTGCTGCACTAACTGGATCACAGCTCTCAAGTAGAGGTTAGTCTATATTATATAAGCCCGTTAATCAGGCTGCATTTGCTCAACTTAAACTTGATTCAACAGCCTACAAGTGTAGTGAGTCAATATTATATAAGGACCAACTTTAATCAGGCTGCCATTTGCCTGCACCTAACTGATCAACAGCTACAAAGTAGAAGTGGAGTCTATAATGATTAAATAAAGCCACGTTATATCAGGCTGGCATTTTGCTGCACTAAACTGATCAGCAGGCTACAAAGTATAGTGAAGGTCAAATATTATATTTGAAGCCACGTTTTATCAGCTGCATTATTGGCTGCACGAACTGATTCTAACAGCTTCAAGTATAGTGAGTCAAATATTTTGATAATGCCACGGTTTAATATTTCAGGCTGGCATTTGCCTGCACTTACACTGATCAGCCAGGCTGACAAGTATAGGGTGAGTCAATATTATATAATGCCACCTACGTTATTTAACCGGCTTTGCGTTGCGGCACTAACTGATCAACCAGCTACAAGTAGAGTTGAGTCAATATTTATCATAAGGCCACGTTATATTCAGGCTTGCCAGTTGGCTGCACTAACTGATCAGCAGCTACAAGTTATAGTGAGTCAATATTATAATTTTTTTTAAGCCACGTTTATATCAGGCTGCATTTTGCAGCACTAACTGGATCACAGCTAACAAGTATTGTGAGTCAATATTAATATATTGCCAAACGTTAATCAGGCTGCAGCCTGGCACTAACTGATCAACAGCTTTACAAGAATTAGTGGGAGTCAATATTATATAAGCCACGTTTATCAGGCTTTTTGCATGTGGCTGCAACTAACCTTTGATTCAGGCACTACAAGTATACTGAGTCAATAGTATATAAGCCCACGGGGTTATATCAAGGCTGCATTTGGGCTTGGCACTTTTTAACTGATTCAACAGCCTACAAGTTAGTTGAGCAATAAATATAAGGCCACGGTTATATCAGGGGCTGCATTGCTGGCACTTTAACTGATCAGCAGCTTACAAGTTAAGTGGATCAATATTAGGGTATAAGCAACGGTCATCCAGCTGGGGGCATTTGGGGGGCTGGGGCACTAACTGGATCAGCAGGGGGCTACAAGTATAGGTGGGGGGGAGTCAATATATATAAGCCACTATAGGATCAAGGCCTGGGGGGGGCATTTGGCTGCACAACAGGATTTCAACAGCTACAAGTATAAGTAGTCAATAGGGGTATTAAAGGCCACGGTTATATTCAGGCTGGCCATTTGGCTGCACAAACTGATCACACTACAAGGTTTAGAGTTTTTGAGGCTCAAAATTATTTATTTTTAAGCCAACGTTATATCCTTTTTTTTTGGCTTGCATTTGCTGCACTTAACTTTTGATCTTTTTTTTACAGCTTTACCAAGGGTTAAGAGGAGTTCAAGATTACTTTATTTTTTACGGCCACGTTATTTATTTCTTGGCAGCATTTGCTTTGCACTAACTTTGATCATTTTCAAGCGACAAGTATACTTTTTGAGTTTTCAATTTTTATTATATAAGCCACGTTACATTTCAGGCTTTTTTGGCATTTTGCTTTTGCACTAACTTGTATTTTTTTCAGCAAGCTACAAGTATTGTGAGTCCAATAATTTTATAATAAGCCACGATTATATCAGGCTGCATTTGCTGCACTAACTGATCAGCACTACAAGTATAGGTGAGTCAATATTAGATAAGCCCCGTTATATCAGCTGCATTTGCTGCCAACTAACTGATCACAAGCCTACAAGTTAAAGTTTCAGGTCCAAAATTATATAAGCCAACGTTATATCTGGCTGCATTTGCTGCACTAACTGATCAACAGCTACAAGTATAGTGAGTCAATATTATATAAGCCACGTTATATCAGGCTGCATTTGCTGCACTAACTGATCAGCAGCTACAAGTATAGTGAGTCAATATTATATAAGCCACGTTATATCTGCTGCCTTGCTGCACAACCTGAATCAGCAGCTTACAAGTTAGAGTGAAGTCAATATTATATAAGCCCGTTATATCAGGCTGCATTTGCTGCACCTAAACTGATCAAGCAGGCTACAAGTATAGTGAGGTCCAATATTATATAAGCCACGTTATATCAGGCTGCATTTGCTGCACTAACTGATCAACAGCTACAAGTGTAGTGAGTCAATATTATATAAGCCACGTTATATCAGGCTGCATTTGCTGCACTAACTGATCAGCAGGTACAAGTGTAGTGAGTCAATATTATATAAGCCACGTTATATCAGGCTTCATTAAGCTGCACTTAACTGAATGCAACAAGCCTACAAGTATAGTAGTTCAATATTATATAAGCCAACTTATAGCTGGGTTGCCCATATTTGCTGCACTAACTGATTTAAAAAACACACTAACAAGTAAATAGTGAGTCAATATTATATAAGCCACGTTAAATCTGGCTGCATTTGCTGCACTAACGGATCAACAGCTACAAGTAAAAGTGAGTCCATTATTATATAAGCCAACGTTATATCAGCTTGCATTTATGGCTGCACTAACTTTGATCGCAGCTAACAAGTTATAGTGGAGTCAAATATTATATAAGCCACGGTTATAATCAGGCAGCAATTTGCGGCACTAACTGATCAACGCTACAAGTATTAAAGTGAGTTCAATAATTATCTAAGCAACGTTATATCAGGGCTGCATTTGCTTGCACTAACTGATCAACAGCTACAATGTATAGTGAGTCCAAATATTATATAAGCCACGTTATATCTGGGTTCCCAATTTTCTGCCAGGCAACTAACTGATCAGCAGCGGACAATAATACGTTTGAAGTCAATATTATATAGCCACTATAATCTGGGTTGCATTTGCTGCACTAACTGATTCACACTACAAGTATAGTGAGTCAATAATTATATAAGCCAACGTTATATCTGGGTTGCCATTTGCTGCAACTTAACTTATCAAACCAGGCTACAAGTACAGTGAGTCAATATTATATAAAGCACGTTAATTCTGGGTTGCATTTTGCAGCACTAACAGGATCAACACTCCAAGTATAGTGGAGATCACTACTCTATAAGCCACGTTATATCTGGGTTGCATTTGCTGGCTAGAACTGATTCAACAAGCTAAACGCTAGATAATCCGGGTCTGTCTATGCAACTTAGGGGCTCCCTATAAGTGAAATTTTGAAATAAAAAGTTACAAAACTTCCACAAATTCCAAAAAACAAACACCGAACAGAACAGACAGACCAAAAACTTAAAAAGAAATAAAACAGATACGAACTGACGTTCGGACGATCAGTAGTGAGGGTAAATGTTTGAATTCTAATGTAATGGCCAAAAATAAAAACGGACAACACACATGACGGAAGGATAGGGCGGGCGAAACCTGTTTAGGGCGAAATATACACCACCGATTTGATGGCGATGTTATTCATGGAATACACTAGTATGGTTGGTCAGTGATAACTGTTGCGCTAAAAAAATCTTCGTACATACAGCCCTAAATACATATCGTAGGACTTACGAGGAAAGTATTACGAACCTTCGCAAGAAAGTTTTGCAACCGAAATTGACGTTAGTGAAACGGTAAGATGCGCCTAAGAAGTTTGTACGATAATTTCCTTTTTTATCGTAAGAAGTTTAGTTGAAAACGGGGCCCCCAGGTTTCCAGTCGGGGATTCCGGTAAGGTTTACTGTATCAGGGGGCCGGTTTCACTAAACATTAGTAGGTAACTAACATATTTGTAAGTGTAAATTCCACAAAACAAAAAAGCATAATGCAGCCTCATGCTTCAATACATGTAAATCCATCAATTTGCAATTTTCCAGAAGGATCCTAAATTTGCACTTACAAACATTTTTAGTGTAAGATGTTTAGTGAAATCGAGACCCACCCCGAATTATTTCATGTACATGTATTAATGAAAAGGTAAGATGTCAACAGACATAGCAAATAAAAAAATGGAGACAAGACTACCAATCATGGAGAGTATTGAGATGAGGATCAACATGGTATAAAATATACAGGAGGGACTAAGCAGTACACGGCGACTACCGAGTCACAAATAAAACAAAAATAATATATGCCTACAACCTACATTGTCCAGCAGTCAGTCAACACAAAGCAGTTTGTAATATATTTGTGAATACAGAATGAACAACACAATAAATAGCCATCACGAAACGTGGCAGCTTCAACTCTTGGGCCAAGTAACCGCCAACAAATGGGTAGGGTACATTATATTACAAGTGGAACCTCTCTAAAACCGGGAACATCCTGGGAGGTCCCCAGTGCTGGTCCGGTTTAGAGCGGTTCCACTGTATAAAAACAGAATGGACTGAACCACCACCCAATTAAGGCACGCCATTGTTTGCTTTGTGGTTATGAATCATACAAATTAATATTGGTAAGGTATAAATAGCAATGAATGAAATAGATCAAAATTCAGCCCAACAAATAACCTTCCTCTGTGTTCGGGTTTTTAGAGAGGTCTGACCTGTTATACAATATCACAATTAACTGTTAACCCTTTACCACCCACTAAGTAACTGACATTAGACTATTTTTCCAAGTTAAGTTTTAAAACTGTTTCCTTTAGTTACGGGGTCATTTTTTTTAAAAAATAAAAATAATCAGAAAAATGGTTGGGTCAAGATCTTGATGAGGATCATCATGATCTAATACAGTTTATCTACAAATATTAGGAAATAAGTCAATCTAGAGTTTGAAAGGGTTTAATTTCCATTGGGGTTGATTTAACCAGAGGTGAGCCAAATTATTGTGAAATAATGCATAAATCTGATTTGGATTAAATTTCGGCTAATCAAACGAGTGAGAGGGAGCGAATCATCATTTTTGTTTTGCAAGACCAGGACTTGGTCAATGAGGGCCATTATTTCACAAAATTCAATCTCACTGACAAGTCACCCAGGTTAAATACAACCCCAATGGGAGGAGGGGGGGGGGGGGGGGGGGGCGGGGGGGGGGGGGGATGGGGTTGAGCATGCTCCCTAATCCATCCACCACATTATTTTGAAGAAGAGATTGTTTCCATAAAATACACCATATTTTCATAAATACACAATATTTCAATAAATACACAATGAAATTTCATTAAATACACCATTATTTCCATAAATACACGATATTTCATGATAAAAAACTGGGATTGCCACGAGCTGCAAAATATTGTGTTTATATTTACTGTTGATAAAAAATTGTAATTTTATCAGTGGTCCATTTATGTGCACATGCACTTTTTGTTGCTAAACGCACACGGAAATAAAACGAAGAGGGTCCAGGATCCCGTTTGTTGACAATGGTCCTAAGGTATGTTAAGCTCAGCTGGTGGCCCATATAAATTATAGCAAAATCATAATGTTGCTGTGGGGGGTTATGGGTTTTTGAGAATCAGTGTAAGATTTTAAGATTCAATCTGTTGCATCCATGCCATCTATGAAAACCAAACCCACCCCCATGCTTCAAACAAATGCAATATAAATCCATTATAGGGTAACACAATGTGTGTTTTATTTGATCAGGAGGAGCTACACTGGTTAAAAATACCCATTAAACTAAAATGTCTCCAGTGACAGCCAGTAGCATAATTTGCACCACCCTCTTCTTCTTCTTCCTTTAATCAAATTTAAGGGTTTCCCCGACACGTGAGGCCCGGAGGATTACCCGGCTATTTTACCAACATTTGCTAAGTATACTTAAATCTAGCAAAGTTATTACTCTTAGGGAGGGGGAAATTTTTCAATTTAAGGATAAATTTATTAATTTTTATTATACTGAATTTATTACATAATCACAGCCTTTGGCTGTGATAATGTAATACATTCAGTATAATAATTCTGCATACTTTTAATCATCAAAAATATGCAGTCGTTAGTTCTATATGAAATAATGCATTTCAGGCAAAATAAATGATTACTCCCTCAAAGAATAGTTTGCTAGATAAGTATACTTTGCAATTTTGATGAAACGACTACAGATGTACAGAAATACAGATTATGACCCAGTACAAAATGTCTATAGCCAGCACAATTCTGTAGAACTGCCATCATTACATCATAACCTGCTATGTGAAATACAGGCGGAACCTCTCTACATCGAACACCAAGACAACATAATTATGTGATCACATTTGTTATGGGTTTCTTGGCCATTTATCTCAGATGTTAATGTATGGTCATGATTGCAAAGCACGCACATATGTATGAGAATGGTCATATGCCTGATGTACAGTGGAACATCTCTAAACTGGACACCCTGGGTACCTCCCATGGTGTCCAGTTTAGAGAGGTTTCACTGTACAAACTGAGTATAAAAATAACATGTAAACAACGAGGTAATAAAACCAATAAGGGGTATTAAAATAAATATATGTACGTGTAACTAGAGCAATTAAGCAAGGGCTGGCACATGGATACACACGCCACACATTTTAAGTCACTTGACCTTGACCTTGACCTTTGGTATAGGTGTCACATGGATGGGCTATGTAGACAAAATATTGTGGAGATAATATGTACATACAATGTATACTGGGAGTATAACAGACGCATAGGTGGAAGACTCGGACCTGCGACACAAAAAATGTCAATTATAAAAAATTACCCCACCCACTTGGTCTCATACAGTACTATGTTCTATTGCACAGTACTGTATGATACCAAGTGGGTGGGGTAATGGATTTTTTGTAATGGGCATTTTTTTGTGTTTTGTGTCACAGGTCCGAGTCTTCCACCTGTGACCATGTAAATTGGTAAACTTTATATCTGGCTGTGACTAGAAATACGGTTTATGGGGTTTGTGAACAGTGTAGATCCTGATCAGCCTGTGCATCCGCACAGTCTGATCAGGATCTGCACTGTTCACCATTGAAGTACCTGCTGTTAACAAACAGTATAGTTTAATATGCCCCATTTCTCCAGTGACAGCCACATATCATATTCTCAACCATAAACAAATCTTTACATAATCAAATAAATACGAGAACCGGTAACAAGAAAAACAGTAAAACCCTTGGAAAAGGACATCGATAAAATGTTAGCGTTAACAATACTTTGTGTAAACACTTGGATAGGGAAGTTTTCATACAAGTAATATACCACCGTGTTATTGTCAGCCTTAATGAGAAAATTTTGTATGCTAAATTAGATAAAATCATCTAAAATATAAAATAAAATTATTTACCTCATTTTATTGGACGATAATTGCCGCCAGTTTTGGCTGGATACATGATTTCCCACACTGCTATAAACATACATGTAACATGGTGGGAAATATTCACATTGAGGTGAAAACAATCAACGTTTACATGTATTTTACATTATAAAATTAACAGGAGTGCCGCAAGTCACAAAATACGCCCGTCGAATATGGGCCATACAGCGAAGATGCAGAAATGTGAAGCTATCACGAAGGCAAGAAACATTAATGAGAATTTGAAAGTCTATAGCATTATTTCTTCATCTCGTTGTGCTAAACATGTATACTAATTTAGGCAGAGATAGAAAAGTAGAGTGTAAAGTAGAAATGATAGGGAATTTGATACAATAATGTAGAAAAAATGGCTAAGTTAAAAAGGTGATATTTTTGTTAAACAATATTTTTTCGGCATAAAAACACCAAGGTGCACATCTTCAATATGTGTAGAAGACGTGTGCATAGTTTCAAATCGATCGACTGAACGGTTTCGGAGGAGTTGTGTACACAAACTCTGTACCGTATATAGAATTGTATAGAAAAATGTAGAAAAAATGGCCTAAGTTAAAAAGGTGATATTTTTTGTCAAAAGATATTTTTTCGGCATAAAAACACCAAGGTGCACATCTTCAATACATGTAGAAGACGTGTGTATAGTTTCAGAACAATCGACTGAAACGTTTCGGAGGAGTTATGTACACAAACTCTGTACCGTATATAGAATTGTATAGAAAAATGTAGAAAAAATGGCCAAGTTAAAAAGGTGATATTTTTCTTAAAAAAATATTTTTTGGCATAAAACACCAAGGTGCACATCTTCAATATGTGTAGAAGACGTGTGTATAGTTCCAGAACGATCGACTGAACGGTTTCGGAGGAGTTGTGTACACAAACTCTGTACCGTATATAGAATTGTATAGAAAAATGTAGAAAAAATGGCTAAGTTAAAAAGGTGATATTTTTGTTAAAAAATATTTTTTCGGCATAACAACACCAAGGTGCACATCTTCAATATGTGTAGAAGACGTGTGTATAGTTTCAGATCGATCGACTGAACGGTTTCGGAGGAGTTGTGTACACGAACTATGCACTTTTTCTGTCAGCCGCCCGCCCGCCCAGCGGTAAAACATAATACGTACCGTTTATTAAAAACGGTCGTATAAACAATCAACAAAAGTATAAAAAAATCAACAAAACAGTAAACAGATATCACAAACATACAATAAACCTTGTATTTCTATATATAGACGGAGCTCCAGATAAGGTGTGTATTGGTGTATGTTACACGTTCATTTTAGCTGCATATACGGAGGCCAATGAAGCAAAAAGTTTGAACATTTATGTTTGCATATATACCGGTACCCCTTATCCAATCCAAGAGTATCACAGCTAACAATAAATATCAGTGGCGTAGCCAGAGCCTCTAGCAGATTTCACCAACATTGCAAAGTATACTTTTCTAGTAAAGTATACTTTGAGGGAGAAATTTTCCATTTTATGATAAATTTATAAATTTTTATTATACTGAATTTATTACATTATCACAGCCATTTTGGCTGTGATAATGTAATACATTCAGTATAATAATTCTGCATACTTTTAATCATCTAATATATGCAGTTCTCAGTTTTATATAAAATAATGCATTTCAGGAAAAATAAATGATTACTCCCTCAAAGTATACTTTGCTAGAAAAATATACTTTGCAATGTTGGTGAAATCGGCTGCAGAGCCTGAAAAACACCGAGACAATAATACCATTGGTCCGGCGAACGGGCACCGTTCATTCATCAACCGAGAGTGGATCGATGGCCTCCCCCAGCCCCCGTATAATTTTTGAAATCTACATCGCATTTTAGAGCAATATGTTCGACAACATATTTTGCTCTTTTTATATGAAACATAATTGATGATATTTGCTACCGGGGGGCTTGTTCCCCTGTGTAAACACCGTGGCATAACATTACATGGTCATGAATAGTCAATTCACGATCTGCTTTTAAGACGAAAGCATAAAATAATAATAATAAAATAAAATCAGGAAAATATCACCCAGGGCCTCAACATGGCTATGGTGCTGAATATGTTGTGGTACATGCATAACAAAAGAAAATCATTGAGACATGCCATGTGTTTATGTACCTAAGGCATAAAAAAAATATTTGTTTCCTATTACGTTTAAAAAAAAAATAGGTAGGTAGGTAGCAAAAAGTTTTTATTTTGTAAAAACTTGTTGACTTCTATCGACATCAGATCCATGCCCAATTTAGTGTAGTACATGCCATGGCCAACTATTTAAGTTTATATAGTGTATACCTATCGGTAGCACTGCAATATTCATGAAGATATTATATTTTATACAACACCACTATTCATGTCGTTTGAGCAAATGAGATGGCACGTAAAAGCCACGTCAAACGACGTTACAGTATATAATATATTCGGTTGATTTTAGACAGCTTTATTGGGGCGAGCTTTTTGTCGAGGCGAAACCGAATATATTTTATATTCTACGGCACTAATCATGTATTTAATTTATACCGCATACTAAACGTAATTGCTTGAACGTGCATGGCGTCATGTTTTGACGTCATTCCCTCGCCATTCGTCACAAATCCAGTGACGTGATTCAAAGCAAAATGGCGGCGTCCACGCTAGGTAGATTCGGTATTGTATCTGATTAAATCTCGATTTATTTACGATGCGCTTCAATATTGGCTTGAGTTAGACTACACAGTTTTCATAATAAGCATTGCATACATAATGGACATGTCTGTGTCGTTGGTTATGTTGCATACATAATGGACATGTCCCTGGCGTTGGTTATGTTGCATACATAATGGACATGTCTGTGTCGTTGGTTATGTTGCATACATAATGGACATGTCCCTGTCGTTGGTTATTGATACTATAATGGACATGTCTGTGTCATTGGTTATGTTGCATACATAATGGACATGTCCCTGTCGTTGGTTATGTTGCATACATAATGGACATGTCTGTGTCGTTGGTTATGTTGCATACATAATGGACATGTCTGTGTCGTTGGTTATGTTGCATACATAATGGACATGTCTGTGTCGTTGGTTATGTTGCATACTAATGGACATGTCCTGTCGTTGGTTATGTTGCATACATAATGGACATGTCTGTGTCGTTGGTTATGTTGCATACATAATGGACATGTCTGTGTCGTTGGTTATGTTGCATACATAATGGACATGTCCCTGTCGTTGGTTATGTTGCATACATAATGGACATGTCTGTGTCGTTGGTTATGTTGCATACATAATGGACATGTCTGCTTGGTTATGTGATACATAATGTCCCTGTCGTTGGTTATGTTGCATACATAATGGACATGTCTGTGTCGTTGGTTATGTTGCATACATAATGGACATGTCCGTGTCGTTGGTTATGTTGCATACATAATGGACATGTCCCTGTCGTTGGCTATGTTGCATATACTCATAATACTGTTACTGTAAAAATGGACAAAATTCAGCTGCACCGACAGCAACTTCGATTTTAAAATTCGCCGCCATCTTGAATTTGCTGTCGAGACCGACTAATTTAATATTAAGCTACTTCAGGTACAACATATTATGTTATTTCAGATATAAACAGCATTTATTCAACCCCTTTAGTTTGCTTTGTTGTGCAAATAAGTGTAGTGAGTGCGTCTTATTTTCATGTTAATTTCAACTAAAAATAGTTTCTTACATAAACATGTTGACATTTGATCAGACGTTTTGTTATCTGTATCCGGATCCAGATCCTGTAATGCTAGACGATATTATTCATACAAAAACGTGGTCCACCTTATTTATCACATCCTCATGCACCTACCTACCTTGCACACTAGCTGTGTTTATACAGAAACGACACCAGTAGCCGATTTCATCAACATTGCAAAGTATACTTAGCTAGCAAAGTATACTTTGAGGGAGAAATTTTCAATTTTAGGATAAATTTATTACTTTTTATTATAGTGAATTTATTACATTATCACAGCCATTCTGGCTGTGATAATGTAATAAATTCAGTATAATAATTCTGCATACTTTTAATCATCAAATATATGCAGTTGTTAGTTTTATATGAAATAATGCATTTCAGGAAAAATAAATGATTACTCCCTCAAAGTATACTTTGCTAGTAAAGTATACTTTGCAATTTTGATGAAATCGACTACAGGATGTGGTAACCAGAGTTAATTCGAAAGTTTCAACAAAACCGTGTAGACACAGGTGAGCCAACTCATAACAAGCCGTGTCATCAGAATCTGCTCTATTTGTAAATATTTTTTAGATTTTATAATAAATACTCGTAATTTTCTTTCCGTGTGTGGGTGGAGGGTGGAGGGGGGGGGGGGGGGGGGGGGGGGGCATGACCACTGCCTCCTCGTTTTTGGCTTCCTGGTTACGGCCCTGATAATGTGTCAGGAAGTTTTATATCTTTTTTTTTTGCTTTTCATAATGCAAATTTTCTATTTATATTATCGCAATACACACTATTGTATTTGATCAAAATCCGAGGACTTTGTATTTTATTTTACTTGATATGTATACTATAATAGACTGTGATACACAGGGGAGATACTTCATAAATTAAATGAGCATTTAGCCAGTAATCACACGTTGTGCATGTGTGGATGCGTCAATCCATTTTTATATGTGATATCTGCAGCAAAATAATAAAAGAAAATTACCCTTACGCCATTATTGCTAATAAAAACATAATAAAAGATGTGCCCGTTTCGAATAACAAGAGCTGTAGGAGAACAGCATAGCTCGACTACGAGGTTGTCGATGTACACATAGCTTGACAAACAAGGTGGCTGCGGCCTGCATAAAAACCTTAACCAAGGTTGACTAAAAACATTAACCAAGGGAAATTAAGTAAGTAATTCAAGGTTAAATGTAGGTCAATGTCAGATATAGGTCAGGGGTTATTAATGTACATCACTAGGAGATAAAGTTTTCCAAGTATGGTTGCTGTAGGCCAAGGAGTATTCCATATACAAGCTTGAGTAAAAACCGTAACCAAGGGGAGATAACTAAGTAATCCAAGGATAAAAGTAGGTCAAGGTCAAATATAGGTCAGGGATTATTGATGTACATCACTAGGAGATGAAGTTGTCCAAGTATGGTTGATGTAGGCCCAGAAGTACTCAATATACAAGCTTGACTATAAACATTAAGCAAGTAATTCAAGGTTAAATGTAGGTGAAGGTAAAATAAAGGTCAGGGGTTATTGATGTACATCCCTATGAGAAAAAGTTATCCAAGTATGGTGTCTGTATGCACAATAGTATTCCATCTACAAGCTTGACTAAAAACCTTAACCAAGGTTGAGTAAAAACCTTAACCAAGGGGAATTAAGTAAGTCATTTAAGGTTAAATGTAGGTCAAGGTCAAATATAGGTCAGGGGTTGTTGATGTACATCACTAGGAGATGAAGTTGTCCAAGTATGGTTGGTGTAGGGCCATGAGTATTCCATCTACAAGCTTGACTAAAAACCTTAACCAAAGAGAATTAAGTAAGTAATTCAAGAGGAAATGTAGGTCAAGGTCAAATATAGATCAGGGGTTATTGATGTACATCACTATGAGAAAAGGTTGTCCAAGTATGGTGTCTGTATGCACAATAGTATTCCATGTAAGCTTGAGTAAAAAGTTTAACCAAGGTCGAGTAAAAATCTTAACCAAGGGGAATTAAGTAAGTAATTCAAGGTTAAATGTAGGTCAAAGTCAAATATAGGTCAGGGGTTGTTGATGTACATCACTAGGAGATGAAGTTGTCCAAGTATGGTTGGTGTAGGGCCAGGAGTATTCCATCTACAAGCTTGACTAAAAACGTTAACCAAGGGGAAATAAGTAAGTAATTCAAGAGGAAATGTAAGTCAAGGTCAAATATAGATCAGGGGTTGTTGATGTACATCACTAGGAGATGAAGTTGTCCAAGTATGGTGGGAGTAGGGCCAGTAGTATTCCATATAGAAGGTTGACTAAAAACCTTAACCAAAAGGAATTAAGTAAGTAATTGAAGAGGAAATGTAGGTCAAGGTCAAATATATATCAGGGGTTATTGATGTACATACCTATGAGAAAAGGTTGTCGAAGTATGGTGTCTGGATGCACAATAGTATTCAATGTACAAGCTTGAAAAAAAACCTTAACCAAGGTTGACTAAAAACCTTAACCAAGGGGAATTAAGTAAGTAATTCAAGAGGAAATGTAGGTCAAGGTCAAATATAGATGAGGGGTTATTGATGTGCATCACTAGGAGATGAAGTTGTCCAAGTATGGTGGGCTTAGGGCCAGTAGTATTGCATATACAAGCTTGACTAAAAACCTTAACCAAGGTTGACTAAATACCTTAACCAAGGGGAATTAACCAAGTAATTCAAGAGGAAATGTAGGTCAAGGTCAAATATAGATCAGGGGTTATTGATGTACATCACTAGGAGATGAAGTTGTCCAAGTATGGTGGTTGTAGGGCCAGTAGTATTCCATATACAAACTTGACTAAAAACCTTAACCAAGGCGTGACGCCAACGCCGACGCCGACGCCGACGCCGGGGTGACAACATAAGCTCTACTTATTCTTTGAATAGTCGAGCTAAAAATGGTGGATTTCGATCGTACGACCGTTAGTACATTCTCAGACAGGATCCATGACAGATCGAAGACTGTTTCGTTTTTTTCACACCCATACGCCCGATTATAGATATATTCTGTTCGTTAGATAACTTTAACACACAGGAACAAACCTAACATGGCGGTCTGACAAACGTCGTTAATTGGAAATCTCGGCTGAAATTACGTCAGCTAAGTTCACAACGTCATATCTAGTGATGTCGTTAGACTCCCGAAGACAGGTTTTCTCGCGACGCGGCTCATATCATAAACAGACAAAACACGTGTATTTACAGAGAAATTGCACCATCTCAATATGTTATCGAATGGTGACAGCATATACTTTTAACCCTTACACAGCTATCTTAAATTTTTTGTCGTCTGCTGTTTATTTTCTATTTTCCATTTTATCATCAAAAACGTGCTTTGACAGCACTTTAGAATAATTTACAACATGCTTTGACAGCACTTCAGAATCATTTCCATCGGAAATTTTATATTTTAGTTTATTTTCTATTTTCCATTTTATCATCAAAAACATGTTTTTACAGCACTTTAGAATAATTTACAACATGCTTTGACAGCACTTCAGAATCATTTCCATTGGAAATGATTCTCTTCAGAATGATTTCCATTGGAAATGATTCTGAAGTGCTGTCAAACCATGTTTTTATTGAGAAATAAGGCAAGATATAAAAGCAACAGCAGACGACAATTGTTGTGAGTAGCGATCTAAGGGTTAATCTATATATTGTAAGAACAAGTACAATATTGTACAAACGTTCCCTGCAGCCTATTTCACCAACCTGGCACAGTATACTTATCTAACAAAGTATACTTTGAGGGAGAAATTTTCAATTTAACCCTTACTTGCAACAATTGTCGTCTGCTGTTGCTTTTATATCTTGCCTTATTTCTCAATAAAAACATGGTTTGACAGCACTTCAGAATCATTTCCAATGGAAATGATTCTGAAGTGCTGTCAAACCATGTTTTTATTGAGAAATAAGGCAAGATATAAAAGCAACAGCAGACGACAATTGTTGTGAGTAGCGGTTTAAGGGTTAATTAATGCCAGAAACAAAGGTATTTGATGATTATTAAATTGAATCCTGATCTACCCTTCAAGAATTGTAAGTCAATCCAAAATATCCATTTTGCCAGTTGGCCACCTATTTGTGGCTGTGCATGGGGATATGGGGATATGGGGCTTATGACAATTGTGGCCAGTCTTGTTACTGATCCGCTAGAACATTCCTGCTTCCAAAAAATGGGTCCATACTGTGGGGATCCCAAATTCAGAACGGAGTATTTAAATAAAAGAAAAAATATATATATACAGCCCTGAAATTAGAATAACCGGACCTGTAGCCGATTTCACCAACATTGCAAAGTATACTTTACTAGCAAAGTATACTTTGAGGGAGTAATCATTTATTTTTCCTGAAATGCATTATTTCATATAGAACAAATGCATATATTTCATGATTAAAAGTATGCAGAATTATTATACTGAATTTATTACATTATCACAGCCAAATTGGCTGTGATAATGTAATAAATTCAGTATAATAAAAATGAATAAATTTATCATAAAATTGAAAATTTCTCCCTCAAAGTATACTTTGCTACTAAAGTATACTTTGCAATGTTGATGAAATAGGCTGCTGGTCCATACCATACCAAAGTCACTTAATTGGCCACTTCTCCTAAAACAACTAGAAAATGTGTTCATAGAACACGGATGCCCCACATATCGCTTTGATAATAAATGAGGCCAAATTCCAAGAGCATTTTTTTTTTACCTGAGCGTTAAAGTTTTTGAAGCACCAAGTATGTGACCTTGACCCTGGGCTTGGCGGGGGGCAGGACAAACGTGGATATGGCACAGGACAGTAGAGGACCATTGGAGCAATGCGTATATGAAGTATGAAGCTGATCCGTGAAAGGGAACAGAAATTATAAGATATTTACCTGAGCGTTAAAGTTTTTGAAGCACCAAGTATGTGACCTTGACCCTGGGCTTGGCGGGGGCAGGACGAACGTGGATTTGGCACAGGGCGGTAGAGGACCATTAGAGCAATGCGTATGTGAAGTATGAAGCTGATCCGTGAAAGAAAACAGAAATTATAAGATATTTACCCGAGCGTTAAAGTTTTTGAAGCACTAAGTATGTGACCTTGACCCTGGGCTTGGCGGGGGTAGGACAAATGTGGATTTGGCACAGGACAGTAGAGGACCATTAGAGCAATGCGTATATGAAGTATGAAGATGATCCGTGGAAGGAAACAGAAATCATAAAATATTTACCCAAGCGTTAAAGTTTTTGAAGCACCAAGTATGTGACCTTGAC
Source organism: Conchocele bisecta (assembly GCA_029237695.1). Classification (NCBI taxonomy): domain Eukaryota; kingdom Metazoa; phylum Mollusca; class Bivalvia; order Lucinida; family Thyasiridae; genus Conchocele; species Conchocele bisecta. The sequence continues at coordinate 25,660,156 of CM055271.1, read as the reverse complement.
CCTGGGCTTGGCAGGGGCAGGACAAACGTAGATTTGGCACAAGGCAGTAAAGGACCATTAGAGCAATGCGTATATGAAGTATGAAGCTGATCCGTGAAAGAAAACAGAAATTATACGATATTTACCTGAGCGTTAAAGTTTTTGAAGCACCAAGTATGTGACCTTGACCCTGGGCTTGGCAGGGGCAGGACGAATGTGGATTTGGTACAGGGCGGTAGAGGACCATTAGAGCAATGTGTATATGAAATATGAAGCAGATCGGTCAAAGGATGAAGAAATTATGAGACATTTACCTGAGCGTTAAAGTTTCGTGACGGACGGACGGACGGGACGGACGGGACGGACGGACGGACGGACGGGACGTTCTTACAGTACTATACTTATGTGGCTTATCACATGTTAAATATTAGCCACATAAAACGATTTTTAGCCACATAAAAGGATTTTTTAGGTGGCTAATTGTAACCAACCCTATCCTTTACCAAGTCCATGACCCTGTGGGGCTAGCCACATAAGTACCCTAATGTGTGCCCGCACGGACGGGACGGACGGAACGGACGGAACGGACGGACAAGGGTAACACTATATGCTCCCTCCACTATCGTGGTGGGGCATAAAAATGCCAAAAACGTATGTGTGGGCCAAACCGGGTCTCCAGTCGGGATTCCGGTACGGATAAACCCCGATCGTTAAATTACCCATCACATGCATCCACCTACCACCTGAAAGGTGTGCAGGCTGATCTGGGTATACACAATGTCACAAATGTTAAAAGACCCATTAGTCCCATCACAGCCACATTTGATGAACAGGACACAGTATGGTAGAAATGACAATAATGGGCTTACTTCCCTTGGCTATATGGAACGCCAAATCCGCATAAACTCAAATAATTAAGAGCTAGTATGAAATATTTAGAGCAAGCATTAAATATTTAGAGCTGGCATTAATTATTTGACCTTATGCAGATTTGGCATTCCTGGAACGCCAAATCTACATAAGGTCAAATAATTATTGCTAGCTCTAAATAATCATAGCTAGCATGAAGTATTTAGAGCTAGCATTAATTCTTTGAGCTTATGTAGATTTGGTGTTCCATATAGCTTCATTTATAGAAGCGTTACATACATGTATTTACAACAGCATATTTGCTGTCAGAGGAAATCCAAGGCCATTCTAGAAGTCAAATTTTGTCCATTTCATCATGTTCATGCACCTGCAGGTCATAATTACCTCCCCTGTCGACGAGAGCAGGGGGAAATCTGTAGCCTATTTCACCAACATTGCAAAGTACATGTATACGTATCTTGCTAAGTATACTTTGAGGGAGACATTTTGAATTCAAGGATAAATTTATTAATTTTTATTATACTGAATTTATTACATTATCACAGCCATTTTGGCTGTCATAATGTAATAATTTTAGTATAATAATTCTGCATACTTTTAATCATCAAATATCTGCAGTGGTTAGTTCTATATGACATAATGCATTTCGGGAAAAATAAATGATTACTCCCTCAAAGTATATTTTGCTTGATAAGTATACTTTGCAACTTTGATGAAATCGGCTATAGACCTTTCTTTCGTTGATAAATCTCGCCTTCCATAGGCGTACCCGGCAGCAGTTGCGGCCGGTAGTTACAGTTGTCACGATTATGTACAAATGTCACTTTCGGGTATATAAAGGGCTTCTATCTAGCTGAAATCTTAATTTGGTGCGCCATAACTTGGATTGGTGTTCGCCATCTTGTTTAAGTGTTTTGCCTATTTGGTTGAGTATTGTTAGTCTCTGAATATGGAGTTTGTAACATAACTATCTGGATATGGATTCTACTTAACGAAGTAAGGAATTGTCACTGGGTATAGGATGCCATCTACCGATAACATTCTACAGTCCACTATAAATTTGCAGATAGTTTCACAAACCTGTTTTCCTATATAATTTAATAATTTTTGAACGCCTATAACAACTAATATTTGGATCATTAGAGAAACTTTAAATTAATGTTGGATAGTAAATAAAAAATATTGTGTTTGCTTAGTATTTACATTATTCGAACAACAATATTTTCGGTTGTGAATATGATGTACATGTATTGCCGAGTGAAATCGATCCATTTACCCCAAAGTTAAGATGGCCAAATGTGTACCATGTGACCTGTTAACTTCACATCAACTTCCAGAAAAGTACCATCATAACCCATTACCGTGACATTCGTACTACACCTTTATGTGTATGAACTTTTTAATATTTTATATTCTCAATTAAAGTATATGTTGTGGCCACTCATTTGAGCCGTCTTAGACATAGGTTGGTCGCACCATATAAAGGAAATATTTTGGTATTTTGGGTTTCCAACAAACGAAATGGCGTATCCTTGGCATGAAATAAACTGGGCGACTTCTTTTTATTGAAATTGATGAAAAAGTAGTGTAAATCACAATAATATCTGTATATTATTTTTAAATATATACCAATGAGATACTAATGTGTCAGTTTATTTTAGTGGGTGGGGATGAGAGTCTGCAAATTAATTTTCTTTGGCCTTAGTGCTATTTATTTTGCGCCACAGCCTATACAACATAGGACAGTGGCATCTGTACAGTAGGACCAGTACTGCTCTCTAGATTTACATATTTACACTTAACTATTTCAACACTACAGACCTGTATAGTGGTAAACCACTGATATTGGCAAACAGTGCAGATCCAGATGAGCCGGCTCGTGACGAGCCGTCTCATCAGGATCTGCACTTTTTGCAAGTAATTTTCATACTTTTGACAGCAGAAACACCCCCTTTTCATAAATGGACTAGTCTGAAAATCATTTTGTGACAATTGGATTGGCTGCAAAATTAACATATCAAAATCCATTCCAGTTACTTAGGGGTGAAAGGGTTAACAACGATGGTGTGGCAAACAGTGAGGGACCATGTACAGAATTCAAAGAGAAATGCCCTATGATTATATCATCTCCGATCAACAACAATAACAGAGGTAACAGTTTCTAGTAATGCTGCGTCATAATCAACAACAAATAACTATACAGTAACAAATATTATGGCACTACATAAATAAACAAGAAAATGTGGTGTGTCAGCAGACAAGTGCCCTCGGCAGCAGATTGGAGAACCTCCAGCAAACTTTGTAACCAGACAGACACACACATACACGGACACACGGACACACAGCATAAAGACTATATGCTTCCCAGCTCTACCGAGAATGGGTGCATAACACAACAGAAGCCATCATCTGGTAGAACATGGCTTACTGCATTTACGCTACATACGAGGTACACGTATTTGTGAAACACGTATTTGTTATACAGTCGAACCTGTGAACAACTAATGATGACTAATTGGATATGACCGGTTGCAATTCAAATGATAGCGGCCAGATTGTGATGAAAGGAAAATAGCGATTTGTGGTGCTATTTTGTTTTGCCGACAAAAACTTGACATGGCCGCTGTTCACATACAAAAATGCCATGTGGGAATGAAAATAGCTGGTCGCTGGTCGCAGTTCGGGGGTGGTCGTTATTAGACCTTGAGCCACCAATAACCCCCCCTCCCCCCCCCCCCTGTGGGATTTTTGGTCAGTATGATTTTCAGATTCAGTAACCTATTGTCTATCAAACCTGATTGTCTGCGCCTACAAAGCCGATGGATGAACAAATGGCGGCCATTTTCCAAAATGGTCGCCATACAAAACTGGGTGGTTTTAGTTCAGGCCGATATGTGTCATTTAAATCACGTTCTTCCAAGTTAAGCGATATCATTTTTTCACCAATTGAGTATAAAATGACTTACAATAAGGTTTATATTGGATACCATCCTCAAATAGCCACAATTATCAAAATGGCCGCCAAAATACTTAATTGTTTATGCTTGCAACATTTCTTTTCACCACACGATGAGCTACCTACAATTTAATCATGTCAGTAGCAACATATTCACATGGCAGATCCTTTTTCACATCGATTTGCATTATTTCTGGTGTGCTATCAACGGTAATTATTTTCAAAATGGCCGCCAAACAGGTATTATATAATGGCCCTTTCGGGTATTTTTGTCGTTGTGAACAAAGGTTTGCGCGGTTTGTCCAGGAGCGGTTTGTTGAAAAGTCAGTCAGCTTTCATGCACCAATAAAACAGTTGCGCCTGAAAACATTTGCATCACTCGCTAAAGCTGTGAAGCTCACTGGTACGCAGAGAAAGACAAAGGAGTTCGTAGCTGAACGAAGTATATTTGGGCATCTAATTTCACTTGCTCTCAAACACAACATTGACATGGAAAAGGTGCTTAGCTACCCATTGGGACCTGTGCCATGGTCGCTCGCCACTGCGGATGGCTCGCCAGCAAAAACTGATAAAGCTAAACTCATGCACCAGCTTGAAGGACAATCACATAGTGTTGATGTACCTCCGACGGGTCAAGTGAGCTATATTATTGACGGCAATGCACTGTTACACATGCAGACCGCTTTGCCAAACACATTCGCGGATCTTGCAGATAACATATATCATCAGCTCCCGAAAATTGAGCGTGTTGATTTTGTGACAGATACATACCAATACTTGTCAATAAAAGCATATGAGCGACTACGCAGGGGTACATCAAAGACTTACATTATAAAATGACTTCTCACAAAAGTTCCACGAGATTGGAAACTGTTCTTGTCAAACAATTCAAACAAAACACAACTAATTAGACTTCTCATGTCTGAATGGATAAGTACGCTCCAAAGCTGATCGGCAAGACTATTCAGTTTGTAAGCAGGGAGCAATGTATGCAGCTAACTAGCACTGATGGTAAGACTACACAAACTGTTGAGATAGAGGAGTTGCACTCATCGCAAGAGGAGGCGGATACACGGCTAATCCTGAATTGTGCGTACCATGCACTGCATACACCAGAGAACAGCACCATTATTGTGAGATCCCCAGACACGGATGTGTTTGTTTTGATGTTGAAATTCGGACAGAAGCTGAAACAACAACTGCTGTTAGATACCGGAGTTAGGAACAAGAGGCGGCTGGTTGACATACATTGTGTCATTGGAGACATAGGAACTGAACTGTGTTTGGCATTGCCTGCACTCCATGCTTTTACAGGCTGTGATAGCACAAGTGCTTTCGTTCGGCGTGGTAAAGTTACTCCTTTGAAAACATTCCAGAGGCATCCAGAGTTTATTGAAGCCTTCCAGAAGTTGGGAATGTCTCAGTCAGTTGATGAAAAGCTATTTCAAACGCTTGAACACTTTGTATGCTTGCTGTACAACAAATCAGACATTACAGATATCAACAAGCTACGAATGGAGCTATTTCTACAAAAGTGTAGCCCCAGGTCTGGCGATCTTCTTTCGACGTACAATGGGGCTGACCTGAGCCTTTTACCACCATGCAGATCGTCACTGAAAATGCATGTAGCAAGAGCCAACTATCAAACGCTCATTTGGAACAATGCTGACCGGCGTGATGCAGACATACCGCCACCAGATGAACATGGATGGGAAGTTAACAATGGCTTGTTAGAATGCAAGTGGACAGAAGGAGATCACCTGCCAAGTGAAATGGTTGATCTGTTAATAGAGGAACGGGATGACGTACCGGATACTGATGAAACAGAAGATCCTGAAGCAGAGAGCCTACTTGATGCCATGTTTGACACTGATGACGCGTATGACTAGTCTGGATTTATCTTAACCTACTCTCACAATTAGAACTTCACATAACTTGCCTGATGTTGTGAGGATCGCAATTTGAATATTGTAAACCATGATGTATTTTGCCTCTTGAATTGTATTATATGTGGCTGGAACGTTTGTATATTGTGTTTCATCTTGCCTGATGCTGTGATGATTGCCTCGCCATAGATGCGATGTTTTGACATTAACAACATGTATAGTTTTTTTTTTGCAAGTTGAATGCTGTAAACCATGACATATTTTGCCTCTTGAATTGTATTATATGTGGATCAAGCTGTTGCCTATTGTGTTTTATCTTGCCTGATGCTGTGAGGATTACCTCGCCACATGCGCGATGTTTTGACTTTAACAATATGTAGAATATTTTGTATTGCAAGTTGAATACTGTAAACCATGATGTATGCTGCCTCTTGAATTGTATTATATGTGGATTAAGTTTTTGCCTATTGTGTTTCATCTTGCCTAATGCTGTGAGGATTGCCTCGCCACATGCGCGATGTTTTGACTTGAACAACATGTAGAATATTTTGTATTGCAAGTTGATTACTGTAAACCATGACATGTGTTTCCGCTTGAATTGTATTATATGTGGATTACGTTTTTGCCTATTGTGTTTCATCTTGCCTGATGCTGTGAGGATTGCCTCGCCACAGGTGCGATGTTTTGACTTGAACAACATGTAGAATATTTTCTATTGCAAGTTGATTACTGTAAACCATGACATGTGTTTCCTCTTGAATTGTATTATATGTGGATTACGTTTTTGCCTATTGTGTTTCATCTTGCCTGATGCTGTGAGGATTGCCTCGCCACAGGTGCGATGTTTTGACTTGAACAACATGTAGAATATTTTGTATTGCAAGTTGAATACTGTAAACCATGATGTATGTTGCCTCTTGAATTGTATTACATGTATATGTGGATTCAGTTTTTGCCTATTGCGTTTCATCTTGCCTGATGCTGTGAGGATTGTCTCACCTCTATAGCGAGATTATTAATGTTGTAGATCAACTACTGTTGCCGATAATGATCTAGTGCCCCGAAATGTTTGAATATTCGGATAGATTTCAAAATCGGTACCGTCAATTTTTATTTGAGAAATATCCGTACAGACGGACGAAAACACGGACTCATAGTATATTTAGTAAGTATGGACAATAATGTTACATATTTCAGTTGTTTTCAATCCATAGTAAGCGGTTATAATGTTGTTAAATTGCATAATATTACATACATGTTAAATTGCCATTGTAAAATGAGTGGGTGGGGAATGGTTGAAAATACGTTATTTTTCAGTTTGTATATTTTGTGGTAGACACTAAATAGTCGACGTATATACATTGGATATGTTCAATTGGCCCTACTAGACTACATTGACGTTGATAAAATGAAAAAACGCCAACTTTTCATAAAGTTATTAACATGTATATTTTACCATTGAAATTGGGTGGGTGGGGTAATAAAACCTGTAAAATATGACTTCTAGATTGTCAAATTTATTTCAATTGTATATTATTCTATTCTATTCCATGGTGTTCAAAATCTCGGAAAAAGTACGAAAATACCATCTTATTCGAACAAAAGGATATAAGTTAGGCAATTTTTATTAAAAAATGCGATTTTTCAAGGTACTAAAAATACCGAGGGTGATATACTTGAAAATGGCGCCATATGTTCATCCATCGGTCTTATAAAGAACAAAATTGGACGGGGGGATTTTTAACAGGCCGTTGTGGACAGGTGGTTGCTATTCCCAGGTGGTCGTTAACACAGGTTTGACTGTACATGTATTTGTTGTACACATATTTGTTGTGTACACGACATATTTGTTGTACACGTATTTGTTGTACACAACATATTTGTTGTACACATATTTGGACATGTTGGATGTGGACAGTTTGTTCAGGGTGGTCATATTATTCCATCGTTGAAATGGAATGTCAGATTCTGTTCACCCATGACCCATTAAAGTCTATAGATACAATACTTTTTATAAAAAAAATGTACAATGCTTCATGAGTAGTATAAAGGGAGTCAAAATGATACCACCTGTGGTGACATCATGTCACCACAGGTGGTATCATTTTGACTCCCTTTATACTACTTCATGCAACCACTTATATTGGAGTACACAGTTGGAATGGATCTACGATCTATCAGGAAATCTCAACAACCATACATAAAGTCTATGTAGCAAGAAATAAATGTGTTTGATACAGCCTACAACTATATACTGTTTATTCAGTTGATTATCATGACATAATTTACAAGTGATTTGGTTCATACGCTGAACAAATGAGTGAGCATAGTGACAAACCAAGTTTGTTTAGCAGTAGGACCAAATCACAAGCAAATAACATTTTCAGACATTTCATGAAATTTTATCAAAATAAAGCGAATTGAACATAAATTTTAGTACAGTCAATAGTTGCGTGAATAACTTTGCGTAATTGGAAACATGTCATTGTGACGTTACTCACGTCATTTACCATATTATAGGAATTGTATTTGTGTAAACTACTGATTAACATGTAAGAAAACACTTTATCACCATATACATAAATTTAACAGGAAAACTGGAGTACAGCTCTGGCTCAACCATTTCATGCTTGAAATCATGCCTTGTTCACAGTGATTTACAGCACATCATGAATGCACAGTGCACTATTGATTTACCACATGTCGAAAATGCATATTGCACTTATTATTTACAATGCATCGAGAAAGCACAGTGCACCTATGATTTACAGCGATTCATGAACGCACTGAGCATGTCGATGGGTAGCGGGAAGATGATCGTGGAGTTTTTCTCCGCGGAGATGGAGCTGAGGGTCTGCAGGTAGCGGAGCTGGAGGGCAGCGCCCGACTGGGTCATGATGTCTGCGGCGTTCTTCAGGGCCTGCGACGCATTCTGTTCCCCCTCGGCCGCTATCACCTGTAGATAGACAATACCGGGCTACACTCACTGGTAGCTAACTATGACCATTGACTTATTGAGGGAGTCTGTAGGAGAACGGGGCTAAGTCCTTTATGACCCCTTCCTAACTACAACAACACTGGGCTACACTCACTGGCAGCCAACTATGACCATTAACTTATTGAGGGAGTCTGTAGGAGAAGGGGGCTAAGTCCTTTATGACCCCTTCCTAACTACAACAACACCGGGCTACACTCACTGGCAGCTAACTATGACCATTGACTTATTGAGGGAGTCTGTAGGAGAAGGGAGCTAAGTCCTTTATGACCCCTTCCTAACTACAACAACACCGGGCTACACTCACTGGTAGCTAACTATGACCATTGACTTATTGAGGGAGTCTGTAGGAGAAGGGGGCTAAGTCCTTTATTACCCCTTCCTAACTACAACAACACCGGGCTACACTCACTGGTAGCTAACTATGACCATTGACTTATTGAGGGAGTCTGTAGGAGAAGGGAGCTAAGTCCTTTATGACCCCTTCCTAACTACAACAACACCGGGCTACACTTACTGGCAGCTAACTATGACCATTGACTTATTGAGGGAGTCTGTAGGAGAAGGGAGCTAAGTCCTTTATGACCCCTTCCTAATTACAACAACACCGGGCTACACTTACTGGCAGCTAACTATGACCATTGACTTATTGAGGGAGTCCGTAGGAGAACGGGGCTAAGTCCTTTATGACCCCTTCCTAACTACAACAACACCAGGCGACACTCACTGGCAGCTAACTATGACAATTGACTTATTGAGGGAGTCTGTAGGAGAAAGGGGCTAAGTCCTTTATGACCCCTTCCTAACTACAGCAACACCAGGTGACACTCACTGGCAGCTAACTATGACCATCAACTTATTGAGGGAGTCTGTAGGAGAAGGGGGCTAAGTCCTTTATTACCCTTATACCCCTTACTAACTACAACAACATCAGGCTACACTTACTGGCAGCTAACTCTATGACCATTGACTTATTGAGGGAGACCTCACGTAGGAGAACGGGGCTAAGTCCTTTATGACCCCTTCCTAACTACAACAACACCAGGCGACACTCACTGGCAGCTAACTATGACCATTGACGTATTGAGGGAGTCTGTAGGAGAAGGGGGCTAAGTCCTTTATTACCCCTTCCTAACTACAACAACACCAGGCTACACTCACTGGCAGCTAACTATGACCATTAACTTATTGAGGGAGTCTGTAGGAGAACGGGGCTAAGTCCTTTATTACCCCTTCCTAACTACAACAACACCAGGCTACACTTACTGGCAGCTAACTATGACCATTGACGTATTGAGGGAGTCTGTAGGAGAACGGGGCTAAGTCCTTTATTACCCCTTCCTAACTACAACAACACCGGGCTGCACTCACTGGTAGCTAACTATGACCATTGACTTATTGAGGGAGTCTGTAGGAGTAGGGAGCTAAGTCCTTTATGACCCCTTCCTAACTACAACAACACCGGGCTACACTTACTGGCAGCTAACTATGACCATTGACTTATTGAGGGAGTCTGTAGGAGAAGGGAGCTAAGTCCTTTATGACCCCTTCCTAATTACAACAACACCGGGCTACACTTACTGGCAGCTAACTATGACCATTGACTTATTGAGGGAGTCCGTAGGAGAACGGGGCTAAGTCCTTTATGACCCCTTCCTAACTACAACAACACCAGGCGACACTCACTGGCAGCTAACTATGACAATTGACTTATTGAGGGAGTCTGTAGGAGAACGGGCTAAGTCCTTTATGACCCCTGACCCCTTCCTAACTACAGCAACACCAGGTGACACTCACTGGCAGCTAACTATGACCATCAACTTATTGAGGGAGTCTGTAGGAGAAGGGGGCTAAGTCCTTTATTACCCCTTCCTAACTACAACAACATCAGGCTACACTTACTGGCAGCTAACTATGACCATTGACTTATTGAGGGAGTCTGTAGGAGAACGGGGCTAAGTCCTTTATGACCCCTTCCTAACTACAACAACACCAGGCGACACTCACTGGCAGCTAACTATGACCATTGACGTATTGAGGGAGTCTGTAGGAGAAGGGGGCTAAGTCCTTTATTACCCCTTCCTAACTACAACAACACCAGGCTACACTCACTGGCAGCTAACTAAGACCATTAACTTATTGAGGGAGTCTGTAGGAGAACGGGGCTAAGTCCTTTATTACCCCTTCCTAACTACAACAACACCGGGCTGCACTCACTGGCAGCTAACTATGACCATTGACTTATTGAGGGAGTCTGTAGGAGAAGGGGGCTAAGTCCTTTATTACCCCTTCCTAACTACAACAACATCAGGCTACACTTACTGGCAGCTAACTATGACCATTGACTTATTGAGGGAGTCTGTAGGAGAACGGGGCTAAGTCCTTTATGACCCCTTCCTAACTACAACAACACCAGGCGACACTCACTGGCAGCTAACTATGACCATTGACGTATTGAGGGAGTCTGTAGGAGAAGGGGGCTAAGTCCTTTATTACCCCTTCCTAACTACAACAACACCAGGCTACACTCACTGGCAGCTAACTAAGACCATTAACTTATTGAGGGAGTCTGTAGGAGAACGGGGCTAAGTCCTTTATTACCCCTTCCTAACTACAACAACACCGGGCTGCACTCACTGGCAGCTAACTATGACCATTGACTTATTGAGGGAGTCTGTAGGAGAAGGGGGCTAAGTCCTTTATTACCCCTTCCTAACTACAACAAAAACGGGCTGCACTCACTGGCAGCTAACTATGACCATTAACTTATTGAGGGAGTCTGTAGGAGAAGGGGGCTAAGTCCTTTATGACCACTTCCTAACTACAACAACACCGGGCTACACTTACTGGCAGCTAACTATGACCATTGACTTATTGAGGGAGTCTGTAGGAGAACGGGGCTAAGTCCTTTATGACCCCTTCCTAACTACAACAACACCGGGCGACACTCACTGGCAGCTAACTATGACCATTGACTTATTGAGGGAGTCTGTAGGAGAAGGGGGCTAAGTCCTTTATTACCCCTTCCTAACTACAACAAAAACGGGCTGCACTCACTGGCAGCTAACTATGACCATTAACTTATTGAGGGAGTCTGTAGGAGAACGGGGCTAAGTCCTTTATGACCCCTTCCTAACTACAACAACACCGGGCTACACTTACTGGCAGCTAACGATGACCATTGACTTATTGAGGGAGTCTGTAGGAGAAGGGGGCTAAGTCCTTTATTACCCCTTCCTGACTACAACACCGGGCTACACTCACTGGCAGCTAACTATGACCATTGACTTATTGAGGGAGTCTGTAGGAGAAGGGGGCTAAGTCCTTTATTACCCCTTCCTAACTACAACAACACCGGGCAACACTCACTGGCAGCTAACTATGACCATTGACTCATTGAGCGAGTCTGTAGGAGAAGGGGGCTAAGTCCTTTATTACCCCTTCCTAACTACAACAACACCAGGCTACTTACTGGCAGCTAACTATGACCATTAACTTATTGAGGGAGTCTGTAGGAGAACGGGGCTAAGTCCTTTATGACCCCTTCCTAACTACAACAACACCGGGCTACACTTACTGGCAGCTAACTATGACCATTAACTTATTGAGTGAGTCTGTAGGAGAACGGGGCTAAGTCCTTTATGACCCCTTCCTAACTACAACAACACCGGGCTACTGTTACTGGCAGCTAACTATGACCATTAACTTATTGAGGGAGTCTGTAGGATATCGGGGCTAAGTACTTTATTACCCCTTCCTAACTACAACAACACCAGGCTACACTTACTGGCAGCTAACTATGACCATTGACTTATTGAGGGAGTCTGTAGGAGAAGGGGGCTAAGTCCTTTATGACCCCTTCCTAACTACAACAACACCGGGCTACACTTACTGGCAGCTAACTATGACCATTAACGTATTGAGGGAGTCTGTAGGAGAAGGGGGCTAAGTACTTTATTACCCCTTCCTAACTACAACAACACCAGGCTACACTTACTGGCAGCTAACTATGACCATTAACTTATTGAGGGAGTCTGTAGGAGAAGGGGGCTAAGTCCTTTATTACCCCTTTCTAACTACAACAACACCAGGCGACACTCACTGGCAGCTACTGTAACTATGACCATTGACTTAATGAGGGAGTCTGTAGGAGAAGGGGGCTAAGTCCTTTATGACCCCTTCCTAACTACAACAACACCGGGCTACACTCACTGGCAGCTAACTATGACCATTAATTTATTGAGGGAGTCTGTAGGAGAAGGGGGCTAAGTCCTTTATGACCCCTTCCTAACTACAACAACACCGGGCTACACTTACTGGCAGCTAACTATGACCATTAACTTATTGAGGGAGTCTGTAGGAGAAGAGGGCTAAGTCCTTTATTACCCCTTCCTAACTACAACAACACCGGACTACACTCACTGGCAGCTAACTATGACCATTGACTTATGGAAGAAGGGGGAAGTGGAAGAAGGGGGCTAAGTCCTAACTCCTTTGTCTACTGATCTCTTGATGGATAGGCCTTTTTTTAATTACCTGGTTTACGGATCTGCCGTAATGTTTCGGCAATGTGGAATAAAAATAAAGATTAAATTTTTCATTTTACACCGACAACCCTGACCTTGCTCTATAAACACTAATTTTTGTCTCACACTTGCACCGTTTTAAAGCAAATAATACCAATGTTTACAGAAAATACAAGAATTGAAGCGGGTCAGTAGAAGAAAGGGTATAAGTCCATAATAAGTCCACTGACCCCTTCAATTTTAGAAGTCAGTAATGAAATAACCAGACAACTATATAATGCCCAATATGATCCTAGTGCCTCGCCCACCTTACCTTGGCGCGGGCCTCCCGTGTTGCCTCGGCCTCGGCCGCCATGGCCCGCTGTAGCTGGACGGGCAGACGGACGTCCTTACTGTAAATACATGCGGGAATGGCAATGATCAGGCGCTCGTTTCACCAAAATAGCAAAGTATACTTATCTTGCTAAGTACACTTTGAGGGAGAAACTTTGGATTTAAGGGCAGATTTATTAATTTATTATAAATGGCCCCAAAATGGCTGTGATGATGCAATAAATTCGGTATAATAATTCTGCATACTTTTAACCATCAAATATATGCAGTTGTTATTCTATATGAAATAATGCAATTCGGGAAAAATAAATGATTACTCCCTCAAACTATACTGAATTACATGTGGTTGTGACGGAGAAAATGGGCTTACGGCATTCATAGCCAGCCTAGCTTCTGTAGCCTATTTCACCAACATTAAGTATACATGTACTTTGATGGAGAAATTTTCAATTTTAGGATAAATTTATTATTTTTTATTAAATTGAATTTATTACATTATCACAGCCATTTAGGCTGTGATAATGTAATAAATTCAGTATAATAATTATGCATACTTTTAATCATCAAACAATGCAGTCGTTAGTTCTATATGACATAATGCATTTTGGGAAAATAAATTATTACTCCCTTAAAGTATACTTTGCTATAAAAGTATACTTTGCAATGTTGGTCAAATAGGCTACTGATCTGTGGCTGGAGAAACGGTGGCTTAAACATATTTTTGGCCAGCCTAGCTGCTGATCTGTGGCTGGAGAAAAGGTGGCTTAAACATATTTTTGGCCAGCCTAGCTGCTGATCAGTGGTTGGAGAAAAGGTGGCTTAAACATATTGTTTGGCCAGTCTAGCTGCTGATCTGTGGCTGGAGAGAAGGTGGCATATTGTTTGGCCAGCCTAGCTGCTGATCAGTGGTTGGAGAAAAGGTGGCTTAAACATATTGTTTGTCCAGCCTAGCTTCTGATCTGTGGCTGGAGAGAAGGTGGCTTAAACATATTGTTTGGCCAGTCTAGCTGCTGATCTGTGGCTGGAGAAAAGGTGGCTTAAACATATTGTTTGGCCAGTCTAGCTGCTGATCTGTGGCTGGAGAAAAGGTGGCTTAAACATATTGTTTGGCCAGTCTAGCTGCTGATCTGTGGCTGGAGAAAAGGTGGCTTAAACATATTGTTTGGCCAGTCTAGCTGCTGATCTGTGGCTGGAGAAAAGGTGGCTTAAACATATTGTTTGGCCAGCCTAGCTTCTGATCTGTGGCTGGAGAGAAGGTGGCTTAAACATATTGTTTGGCCAGCCTAGCTGCTGATCTGTGGCTGGAGAAAAGGTGGCTTAAACATATTGTTTGGCCAGCCTAGCTGCTGATCTGTGGCTGGAGAAAAGGTGGCTTAAACATATTGTTTGGCCAGCCTAGCTGCTGATCTGCGACTGTAACTGGAGAAAAAGGGGCTAATAACACTTGTGACTAGGTCTAGCTGCTGATTTGTGACTGGAGAAAAGGGGCTTATGACATGTGTAGCCAGTGCAACAGCTGATCTACTAGCACACTCCTGAAGCCTGATAGGGAGCAAAACTGTGAGATAGAATTACTAGTGTTTCTCTGATAGAATGGCAAACAGTGCAAACCCTGGGTCTACACTGGTCGCAAAGGCCATACACCACATTACTCCTTCACTCCAGCCACTGACACATGTATTGTATATGTCACTGTGACTGAAGACATGGGACTTATGGGTTTTTTGAACAGTCTAAATCCAGATCAAATAGACTAACAAGTGTCTATATTGCTTGTTAGAATTGTGAAAGAGGTTACATTGATGCAATGGTGAACAGTGCAGATCCTGATCAGACTGTGCGGATGCACAGGCTGATCTGGATCTCCACTGGTCGCAAAACCCATAAGCCCCATTTTTCCAGTCACAGCCACAAAGTGCCATGTTGAATATGCATTAGAATATATTTTCAGGGTAACTGATTAACTTGCCAGTGGCTCAGGCAGGTTTTAGCTAAAGAATTTGATAAGTGATGTCCATTTCAAGACAATGAGATCAATATACATGTGCATGACTTACAATTTTATTTCATTGTATACAATGAGCGTTTTCTTGATCTGGTGTGGGATGCATTTATTAAATTACACCCGTCATAGACATACATATTATTAGCTACAATAATTTGCCTCCGATATGTTATCTACGGCTACAATTTGACCCATTCAAAAAATGTGAGCAACCGAAGTGTATACCCAAACCTGTTGCATGTATGTTGAAATTTAGTAAACTGTATATTTTATACCTTTAAACAAATAATATTTGATGTAGAACTAGTACATTACCAAAAATAATAGAACAGGAAAATCATTTTCCCATGGAAGCCATCTTTTCTCTAGTTGGTGTTCAACATAACGAAATGAAGCTTTCAAATTTACAAGATATACATGTAAATGTCAGATAAACACAGTGACATGATAAAATAACCAATTTGTATGTGTATGTTCTTTATTAATAATTTATTGATACAGCTTTGACAGATTTATATCGCTAACATATCAAACACGCCGGATAACCGATTGCAAAGATCACTCTTCCATGCGTTACATTAAAAAGATGGGGTTAAAATTGCTACCCTCGCGAGATGTATGGAACGGGGTAGCAATTTTGTTTCTAACATATAGACATACCTTAAATTTGATACATTTACCATCAAAATAGGTTTTATGAAATATGAATTATAACTGTTTATAAAAGTTATGTTTTTACCACATAATAAGTACACGAGTTCCGGCGAATAAACATGTCTGCAAAAATGGCGACCGACAGCCATAGTTAATGATACTAAAGATAGATAAATAAAATGGCGATACCTAAAAATATATAACGGACACTGACATAACTGTATCTCATGATACAGTAATAATACACTGGAGAAATTATATCAGTGAGATGAGTACAAACATGAAATCTGTAACAGTCTAGCGGTAAAGCATTGAAATTCAACACTTGTAGATTCTGCCAGAATCTACAAGTGTTGAATTTCAATGCTTTACCGCTAGACTGTCCAGCCACAATCTACATAATCTAGAATACGTATTGATGTTGCTGGAATTAAAAATAAATCAAATATTCATGGCTCCATACTCACATTTCTACCCGCTCCACCTTTATGCCCCATCGTGACGTCGCTTCATCTAATGTCGACTGGAACAAATGAAACAAGGGCATCGTTATCATTAACCCTTACTACGCTGAATTAAATATTGTCGTCTGCTGGAAATGTTTTATTTTCAATATTTCTCGACAAAAACCTGGTTTTGACAGCACATGAGAATCGTCTCCATGGAGACGATTCTCATGTGCTGTCAAAATCAGTTTTTTGTTAAGAATTAAAGCAAAAATGAAAAACAGCAGAAGACAATTTTCGTCTACAGAGTAGTGAGGCCCTTGTAAACAGTCTTGATAATAAAATAAGTTATTGAATAAACAACGCATTTGCCTCAGTAACAAGGTGAATACAAGCCCTCAGTAACCTTGACATTATTGAATAAACTTTAATGCATTTGCCTTAACAACAAGGTGAACATAAGTACTCAGTGACCTTGACCTTGGGCGTTTGGAAGTGGGTCGTATGTAAAACAAAGCACCATCCCTAGACACACAGTGTGGCCAAATATTATCAAAATCGGTGAAGGGGTTCATAAGTTATTGAACATAAGCATGCACGTAAGCACGTACATGGACTAATGCTATATTCACTCTTGCCTATCGGTGAGGGGATAATAATGATTCAGGAATAACAACAACAGTAAATTACAGTAGAGCAAGTGAGCAAGGAGCTCACCGTTAACCCCGGCCACCACCTCGTCAACTACCAAGTATATTTGGGCTTCATCTAGGACATGCAGGTCATATACAGTCAAACCTGTGCTAAAGACCACCTCCGAATAGCAATCACCTGGCTGTAAAGGCCACAGTTTTGTTGTCCCAATGACACAATTACTATATAAATGACCCTGCGAATAAAGACCACCTGTGAACAAAGGCCAGATGTTTTACTTCCCATGGCTGGCCTTTATTCACAGGTTTGACAGTATGTAGGTGGAGCAGTTGGCACAAAATGGTGCACATGATGTAAAACATCAACCAAATATGAGGCACGCCATGTGATTTTGTACCTTCGGACATCTGCGCAATTTCATGAAATAATGTACGTTTACATAATTTACAATATTTTCTGTAAATGTAAAAAAGCCAGAAAACACTTTCATACGTTAGGCTGGTAGGCAAACAAGGCGTGAAATCAAAGTTCACATTTGACAAACTCATTGACGTCGACGGTTGGTATGGTCACAGACACACGTACGAACATTGGTGCATTCGTTGGTGGAGTACAGTAAGACGTTTCGACAAATTCTGATTTCTGCTACATCAAGCAGACGAGTATCGTTTTGGGGGTACTTTCGAGATTATTGGATAGATGCGTACGTCAACGACGCCAACAGCCAGAGATGTTAGATTTGTGTTAGTCACTTGTCAATGACTGGTGGAACACATGCCACAATGTGCTATTTGTCAGTTGGTTGGGCCAATGTGCTATGTGTCAGTTGGTTGGGCCAATGTGCTATGTGTCAGTTGGTTGGGCCAATGTGCTATGTGTCAGTTGGTTGGGCCAATGTGCTATGTGTCAGTTGGTTGGGCCAACGTGCTATGTGTCAGTTGGTTGGGCCAACGTGCTATGTGTCAGTTGGTTGGGCCAATGCGTAGATAAAGTCCAACGTTAATGAATTCCACACAAGGTTGTGCGAGAAACTGAGTTATTTTTTCGACCCCCATGGTATTCAACGACGCAGACAGAGTACATTACGCCAGTTAACAATACAGTGTTTCGTATGGTTATAGAGGGATGGTATGCCAACAATAAAATGTCCAATTGGAATAAAACACGGTTATGCATTTGATAATATAAAAGTTTAATTATGTATGTAGCGTTACTTGTTTTGTTCAGTACTTTGTATGCTGGGGATATAATTAAATATTAGTGAGATAGTGTTTTTGATGGCCTTAAATGTTTACATTTTCGCTTACCGGTACTGGAGCTCTTTGGTCTCATTTTGGTATCCCATTTATATTTAACAAGATGACGAGGATCTATACGGAATGTTGCAAGGTCCATTATGTCAGCTGGAGCCAACTGTTCCATCAATCTATCTTCAATAGCCGGCGGGAGCATAATTACCATACTATTGTATGTTTCATGTTTTTGGCAGACATGCTTTTGGCTATTAATACTTTCATCCCTATGAGGCTACAAACTATAAAGTCAACCAGCGCTCCATGTAAGCTACGTATTTGCGTAAATACCCAATTAAAATTGCCAAAAACCCAATTGAAATCAGAAGTAGCGAGTATCAAAAAGCAATAAGAAATTTGTTGTACCTGTATCATGCTGCAGAAAACAATAACCAGACCACAAATATAGCATATTTTTCTTATTTTCCATGAAAACACATCTTGGTATTTCATTAGAATTGTCTCCAAGGAGACAATTCTAATGAAATGCCAAGACATGTTTTCATTTCGAAGCAAACTATTCAATAATTGCTGTCTGTTGATGTGCACACAGTAGTGTGATTTTATTTTACCCAATTAAAATATTGAAATACCCAATTACTTCAGATATAATGGAGTGAAAATACTCAATTACTAATTCCTTATCTGGAGCCCTGGTCAACCATTGCAAACACTGTATTGTGTATTTGTTACCAACAGTAGGACTAAGGGAGGTTACTCATGATTTTCTAAGTTCGGTAACCTGTCTTTTAGACTGGACAATTGTAGGACTAATGGAGGTTACTCACGAGTTTCCAAGTTCGGTAACCTGTTTCTAAGACCTACGTATACCTGACTAAGGGGCATTACTCGTGTTTTTACATGTTTTTAACCTATTTATAAGACCAACGTATACCTGCATCTCGTGGCTGATGCTCTCCCTATCGGACAGTATCTCGGTCATGTTGCGCGTGCCCAGGTTGTTGCGCAGCGTGGTCTGGGCGAGGAGTCGTGTCGAGTGGTGCGCGTTCTCCACATTCGCCACGGAGATGGTCGGGTTGGAGACACGGTAGTAGACGACGGCGTCCACCGACACCGTCACGCTGTCCTTCGTCAACACCTGTGGTGAGAATTATGGCCATGTGACACAGGTGTTGGGGACATGCTGAGTTATGGTGTGTGGTGGGTTGGGGACATGGAGAGTTATTGTGTGTGGTGGGTTGGGGACATGGAGAGTTATGGTGTGTGGTGGGTTGGGGACATGGAGAGATTATGTGTGGTGGTTGGGGACATGGAGAGTTATGTAGTGTGGTGGGTTGGGGACATGGAGAGTTATGGTGTGTGGTGGGTTGGGGACATGGAGAGTTATGGTGTGTGGTGGGTTGGGGACATGGAGAGTTATTGTGTGTGGTGTTTGGGAGGGATGGTTAGGGGACAGAATTATGTGTGTGGGTGGGTTGGGGGACATGGAGATTATTGTGTGTGGTGGTTGGGACATGGAGAGTTTATGTATGGTGGGTTGGGGACTGGAGAGTTATTGTGTGGTGGGTTGGGGACATGGAGAGTTATTGTGTATGATGGGTTGGGGACATGGAGAGTTATGGCTATGGCAGCCATTTGAATGATCAACTCTGAGAATATGGGACACAAACATAGTTGTCTGCTGTTGTTTCATATTTTGTATACCTCCTTGATAAAACACGTTTTGGCATCACTTGAGAATCATTTCCATTGGGAATGATACTAAAGTGCTGTCAAACCATGTTTTTGTTGACACAAATTGAAAATAAACAAGAAAATGTGGCCTGTCAAAACAAATGCCCCCAGTGGCAAATTGGAGAAACCCAGAGCTCCAGTTAAGGTGCGTAATTTGACCAACTTCTGTGAAATTTTGTTATTTCTTCATCAAAAATGGCAAGTTGGGAGTCTAAAGCACTCCCAACTTCCATTTTTGATGGAAAAATAAGAAATTTACCTCCAAATTACGCACCTTAACTGGAGCTCTGGAAACCTCATTAATTTCTTAATCGGACCCACTGAAACACGGACGGACAGACACACAGACCAAACATTATACACCTCCTGGCTCTATCAAGACGGGCATAAAAATAAACAGCAGACGCCAATATTTAATTCAGCATACAGTAAAACCTCTCCAAACTGGACACCCTAGGGACCTCCCAGTTTAGAGAGGTTCCACTGTAATTAATCACACTATGAACACTTTTTGTCATTTTCACTCATGGACAGACACAATAATGAAAGAAATTACAGTGAAACCCATCTAAATTAAACACAATTTATTACACTCTTGCAAATTATTTGCACGGGTTTCGCTGCGAGAGAAAACCTGTAATCAACTGCTTACAAATAATACACCGTGAAGAGAACACCCGTAATTGCGCGCCTGTTTTCTTGGAAACCACGAGCTACCATGCAAAATGTTTAATTTTATTAGTCAAAATAAAGTGATTGGAAAATTTGGAAAGGGTCTCGACTAATCTAGAATGTTAATGTGATTGAACACATATCCGCCGTGGTGTAATAAATAGGATAGTCCATCGTACATGTTTGAATAGTGGAAATAATACACTCATGTCCGTCGGCATCTGTGCAAGCAACTCGTTCGCTACGCTCACTCGTTAATTACGCGGAAGCCGACGCACACTCGTGTATTATTTCCCGCTATTCAAAATGTACGATGGAATATCCTCTATATGGTCCCTATGATGTCCAGTTTAGAGAGGTTCTACTGTATATTTTAAGGGTTACTACATGGTGGGTAAATGATGTCACATACGCCTGCTGTCACAAGTACAGTGAAATCGCGATGGCTCGAAATGCCACAGGCCTGCATATTTTGTTAGAGTGATCGCATCTTTTGAGCCATCGCATCTTGTGATTTTGGTATATTTGTTGACTACTGTACCCATTGAATTTAGGAAATAACGAAGCATAATAGAGTGTATCCATGTTTTAGATGATAATAGTATTTATTAGCAGATTAAAGTTATGATGTGAAATTAAATAAACTGTATTTAAATGTATTTA